>JAUAMA010000002.1:78551868-79785618 GCA_030819835.1 Acmispon strigosus
AGGCTGTGTGATCGCGCAGCCGTGCAATGGCACGGGTACTTAAGAGGGCTGCTATGGCAAGAAACCAATGGTTATTTTCCTATATTGCCCCTCTGTCACCCTTGTTTGCGCAGCATAGTGTGTGGCTTTTGGGTCAACCCAAAAGATGCACCAACTTTCTCTCCACCAAACCAACTCTCACTTTCTTCTATAAAACTTTTTTTTTTTAACTGCTCTTTCTTCTATAAAACTAAAATCATAGTATTATAAACAGAATCAGCCACCACCAACACCGCATCGCAGCGCGCTCTGACTTCCCAAAATTCTCGATGGCTTCCCTCTCCAAGCTCACAACGCCAACACCAAACCCAGCCTTATCAGAAGCGCTTCGATCCCGATCTTCTCGGAAGTGCTGCTTCCTCGCTTTCCAACAACCTTCCTCAACCAATTTCAAAACCAACCTTTCCACTTCCTTCCGTACCCCTCGCTCTCACCCTCTTCAAACCTCTTTGCGGTGAGTCCTCTCCCTCTCTCTCTTTGATCTTTGCTTCATGCATGTTTCCATTTCGTTTTGTGATCTCCCACGCTTCTGTGTTGTAATTTTTTGTTTTCATTTTGTAAAGAACAGCGACCGTTATCGTTACTTTCGATGCGTCTTGTAAGGGCGTGTTTGATTTGGTTGGTTGAGACTTGAGTAGCGTTGAAAAATTAAAGCACATGTTACAAATTTTGAATACTAGTAGTTGTAGAAAAGTTGATTGTTAGGGAAGAGCGACAAGTGAAACATGTTCTGATTTTGATTTTGTTTACTTTTTTTTTGTTTTAGCTTAGAGTGATTCTCATTTCAAATTTTCTTGAATGCTAAGCTTGTTGGAATAATTGTTAACTGCAGTTAGTTATGGTTTTTATACTCGAGTAGTTGTGTAGCTATGAATTCAGGTTTATGGTAACCAGATTCGTGCTAGCAAATTATATAGGTATTATGAATTTCAGTGTATGGATATATGCTATTGTTGACTAAATTATGAACCTGGATTTTAATAATTTATGGTAACAAAGCTCTTGTTATTGACTGATGAATATGTGGTTTTGTTTTTGTTTGTTAAATGGCATCATGAGGTAAAGTTGTTGATGGTTGGTTGTGTCTGTGCAGGATTAGATGCTCCCAAACAGGTGGAAATGGAAGTCCTGCAAAGAGGACATCACTTCATGATCTTTATGAGAAAGAAGGGCAGAGTCCATGGTATGACAATCTCTGCCGACCAGTTACGGATCTGATTCCTCTTATTGAAAGTGGTGTCAGAGGTGTCACTAGCAACCCTGCGGTAATCATATTTTCTTTTGAAGTTAGCATTCTCTGTGTCCGTGTAACTGGCATCTGGCACCGGAAAAGACTTTTCTAGCTTTTTTGTTGTATCATTCTACATGGGTGAAGATAATTATCCTGGGAACATTGATGCAGAGATCAATACAGACTACATATGTTCTAAGCATTGTTTTGAGTTGTAGCTTCCTACTTTATATATAATATTGCGAGTTATTACTCTAATAAGCTTTTATATGTGATTGCAGATCTTTCAGAAAGCTATCTCCACTTCAAATGCTTACAATGATCAGTTTAGGTACCATCATCAATATCTTTTACTAACTCTGAAATTTCTTCTTCTTGCAAACTTGAAAAGTAGTATAGTGGACAGTGGACTAAACCGGGAGTCATACATACACTGATTTTGCTTATCTATCTCTAGTGTTGTGTATATTCAGTGCGTTACTTGTGGCTGTGTTTGTCTCTTCATGAGGTATATTTATAGCTAAAGACATTTTGTCTTCTGCTCTCATAGCTAAAGACATATTATTACTTAATCCTCCAGGGAACTTGTGCAAGCAGGGAAAGACATTGAGAGTGCATATTGGGAACTTGTAGTGAAAGACATTCAAGATGCTTGCAAACTATTTGAACCAATCTATGATGAAACAGATGGTGCTGATGGCTATGTTTCTGTTGAAGTATCTCCTAGGCTCGCTGATGATACTGAAGGAACCATAGAAGCTGCAAAATGGCTCCATAAAGTGGTTGCTCGCCCCAATGCGTATATTAAGATTCCAGCTACTGCTGCATGTGTCCCTTCAATTAAGGAAGTTATTGCTAATGGGATAAGTGTGAATGTGACTGTAAGTTCTGCTACATCCTTTCGTATGTTCTGCAAATTAAAAAATTCAATATCCTAGTGTTTTTGTATCATATTCTAGGTTCTGTTTTTAGCTACTTGATAAGTAATCCTTGATATTGGCAAGCAAAGTATTGGTGAGGAAGGTTCTTTTAGGAAGTTGATAATAAGATGACAGTATCTTTTACTATGCCACCTGACTTGATCTCTATTACTATGTTGCTGGTGTCTGAATCTGAACATATATTCCTGGTACTTGTATCCCCAGCTGATATTCTCTCTTGAAAGATATGAAGCTGTGATTGATGCTTACATTGAAGGTCTTGAAGCATCTGGGCTAAATGACCTCTCTAGAGTCACCAGTGTTGCCTCTTTCTTTGTGAGTCGTGTGGACACTCTCATTGACAAGCTCCTTGAGAAAATTGGCACACCAGAGGCCCTTAATCTACGCGGCAAGGTAACTGCTTATCATTTGCAAAGTTTGCCAATTCTTGCCTTTGGATTTTTTACACTTCTGTATATCAAATATGCTCTTGTCATGACATGTTAGATTTTATAGGCAGCTGTAGCACAAGCAGCTCTGGCGTACCAGCTCTACCAAAAGAAATTTTCTGGTCCAAGGTGGGAAGCTCTAGTTAAAAGAGGGGCCAAGAAGCAAAGGCTGCTTTGGGCCTCAACTAGTGTCAAGAATCCTGCCTATCCTGACACCTTATATGTTGCTCCTCTTATTGGACCTGATACGGTAAGCTATTGTATTTTTCACATGTTCCATCTGTTATAGCCTTATAGTTATCATGGAGTTGATCTCAAAATTTCCTACTCTTTGAGCTTGAGGATATTTTTGCTGTATCTCATAGCATTACCTACTTCTCAGGTTTCAACCATGCCGGACCAAGCGCTTCAAGCGTTTATCGATCATGGTACTGTATCCAGGACAATAGACTCAAATGCATCTGAAGCTGAAGGAATATATAATGCTCTCCAGAAAGTGGGTGTTGACTGGAGCTTTGTTGGTTCCCAGCTTGAACTTGAAGGAGTGGAGTCATTTAAGAAGAGCTTTGATAGCCTCCTGGATTCCCTGCAAGAGAAGGCAAACTCTCTTAAGTTGGTCAGCCTCTGAAGTGAGAATATTATGGTGAGTAATGTTTTATATGGTGCCATGTATGGATTAATAAAAGTCAGTGGCTATGAGTTTTGTACTGTCATAAGTGTGGTGCCATTCATGGGATCATTTAAACGACTGTAAAACATTATAAATTTGACTTTGTCCGCTTTAAAGCGCTTTGTTTCGTCCCATGTATCATTATGCGGTTTTAGACAATGCGTTGTGTATGATGAGTTGTGTTTCAAATATTGTTCTTCAGTTTAAATAATATTGAAGAAGGATCAAACTACATCACTCTAACTCCTACACTTTCAACCGTTGATTTGTAATGGTTCTAAAATTCTAGAATTAGTGAATCATGCGATTGCTCTAATACTCGGTCTAAAGTACTGATTCATTTGTGGTTCGTCTCCCTCCAGATTCATTCATATCCCGCCCATTGTATTGCTCCAGCAAGATTAATTCATGTGTTCTTGGTTTGTATGTTATGTACTCTGGTTCGATTTTTAATCTAAAGAAACCTTGTTCTTTTTTTTTTTCTTTTTTGGAAGTGCTTTATTTTAAAATGATAATCTGCTCCAACAAGCTTTGTGGAACCTTCTTCGTATGTTCTGTTTTTTCTTTAATAGTCTCGTTTTTTTATTACAAGCTTGCTCCACAAGCTCCATTGTTATTGTTGTTTTTGCCCCTTGATGATCTTGAGTCATGATATTCTGGTTTCAATTCTAGATTTTTAGAAAATTACTAGTGAAGCAATTATGACCCCTCTCATAATGAAAACCACAATAAAAAATAGTTGGAATGTGTATGGTCCAATTTAGTAAGATTGTTTCATCAACGGTGAGTGTATAAAAATAGTTGGAGTGTCTTGGACAATACCTATGAGAACAATAAATCAGCAAGCCGATTTAGAAATGCAATTCGAAACTGAGTGGTTGTGCGAATTTGAAGTGCAATTATATCCAGATCTTGATTTGTTTACTGATACTTCATGGAAAAGGCAGTGAGTCAGTGACAGAATCCGATGATGTGGAGATCACAGAATGACAGAAGAGGCTAAGTGAGAGAATGAGGTTTGTTAAAGTTACCACCTGAAAATAGGCTGCATATCATGTGATTCACTAAGTCTAAACTTTTAGAACCATTAGATTTAAACGACATCAATGTTGAAAATAAGTGTAACAGTGTAAGAGTTAGTGATATAATTTGGTCGTGCCTCATATATCATTACATCCATATGATGCAAACAGATAGGTGAACATAGGAAATGATCAAGCTTATATACCCTTGTTTTTCTGGTCAAGTCAACCTTATACTCAAGCTTCCTTTTCGGTTGTTTATACCTAGTCTCTCAAATTTTTGTCTCTCGTGTTACTGGATTGGGCTCCACTTTTGGCTTGTTGCCTTGTCTTAATTTGGTTCAGCTGTATGTACTCGACTTTGACCAAAAAATAAAGATAAGCTGTATGCACCGACTAAAAAAAGTTCGTAAACCCTAAACTTGTGGACAAAAGACAAGGCTCTTAGCATCTCCAACCGTGCTCCCAAAATTGGGAGCTTAAACACCATTTTGGTGGGCGCGAAGTGGCAGGTAGGATTAATTTCCCTCATAAGGAACTCAAGCAGATTTTGCTCTAACCATATTTCTTATTTTACTTTTGGTTGGGTCCCACAATACCACATATATTTATAATTTTTTTTCCACCTACTTTTGATTTAAATTTTAATATTAATTCAACACTCTAATTTAAATACTAATTTAATTCAACACTCCATTGGGTAAAAACATGATTTTTCTGTGAAAAAAAAAGCCCAAAATCCTGAGCTTCTGACTGTTTTTCTGTTAGAAAAAAGAAAAAAAAACTGGACCAACCGACCAACGTCCATATTTTGACTGGCTGGGCCGGTCAAACCAGGTCCAAACAGGCAGAAACTAGCTCCAGCCGGTCACAATTGAATCCCAACAAAAAAAATCGGTTCTACCTGTTAGTGTATTTAAAAAGGAAGATGGATGGAAGCACCTTCCAGACTCTTCCTTCTTCCTCTCACACTTTTCTCTCTTCTCCTCTGCCAAATCCTAGCACCGCCGCAGCCTCACCACCTCACTGCCGCAGCCTCACCACCGTCCCTCCGCCGCTCTTCTCGACAAAACCCTTCCTCTTCCTTCTTCCTCTCACACTTTTCTCTCTTCTCCTTTGCCAAACCCTAGCACCGCCGTAGCCTCACCACCTCACCGTCGCTGCCACATCACTCCTCACCCCGTCACCGTCGCCTCACTTCCTCACCGTGTCACTGTCGCCTCACGGCCTCACCGTGTCACCGTCGCCTCACGACCTCACCGCCCCCTCTTCCTTCTTCCTTCCCTTCTCACCGCTGCCCCCTTCCACCGCTGGATCCGCCACCCTCCGCCACTGGATCGGAGTATTTTCACCCATGCAAGGTGGATCATAGCTTTTCTTATTCCATTCATAATTTTTTGTAATTTATTTCATCTTCTGTTTTAAGTTTTGTAAATTTTTTGGTTGTTTAATACATGGATGATTTTGTGTTTCTGGTTCAGTTTCTTGTGAGTCATCTTCCGTTTCATCTTCCCTTTTTTTTTACCTGAAAATTTGGTTGTGAATGAGAGAGAAAATACAATTTTATATTACAAGCTCCCAAAAAGCAAGGGAGCTTGTGCAAGCTCTAGAGCTTAAATTTAAGCTCCCAAGTTTGCCACATCATTCTGCTCTAAGGGGAAAAAGAAATAAGCTCCCGAGCATAGCATCTCCAGCTGGGATAAGCTTCCAGCGTTAGAGCATCTCCAACCCTGCATCATAAAGAACTCAAACAGATTTTACTCCAACCATGATCTCTTATTTTACTTTTGATTGAGTCTCACAATATCACATATATTTATAATTTTTATTTCCACCTACTTTTGATTTAAATTTTAATATTAATTCAACACTCTAATTTAAATACTAATTTAATTAATATTAATAGCAATAATATTATAATTAAATATGAACGTGGTAAGTTAAAAATAACAATAAATACATTACATTATATAATTAAAGACGATAGGAAATACATATCAACGAAAAATAAATAAAAATACAGTTTAAATGAAATACATAATCAAACGTAATGATTAATTTTCATTATTATAACATGGTACACCAAAAATTACATTGTTTCCACTATTTATAGTGTAAAAAACAAGTCTAAATTCCCACACAATTGCTCCTAACGTCCATAATTTTTTATCCATTGGGTAAAAGTTTGATTTTTATATTTTTTGGTCAGAAAAAAAGACCCAACAGCCATTTTTTGACCGGCTGGGCAGGTCAAAACAGACCCAAACGGGCAGAAACCTGCTACAGCCGGTCACTCTTACCGCTCCAACATAAAAAAATCGGTTGTACTGGTCATAATGTTTAAAACGGCACATTTAGTGCCAAACCTTAGCTTCTTCCTCTTCCTCGAACGTCGTTCTCTCTTCTTCTTCCTCTCCTCTCTTCTTCTTCCTCCCCCTCCGTTCTCTCTTCTCCTTCGCCCGCCTCACTGCCTCCTCACCTCCGCCTCACCGTCGCCTCACGGCCTCACGGCCTCACCATCGCATCACCGCCCTCCCTCTTCCTTCTTCCTTCCCTTCCCTCCTCACCGCCGCCCTTCCACTACCCTTCTACCGCATCTCTCTTCCTTCCCTCTTCCTTCTGGTCGAAACCCTATTCCTTCTTCCTTCCCTTCTCACCGCTGCCCCCTTCCACCGCCGAATCTGCCACCCTCCACCACCGGATCGGAGTATTTTCACCCATGTAAGGCGGATCATAGCTTTTCTTATTCCGTCCATAATTTTATGTAATTTATTTCATCTTCTGTTTTAAGTTTTGTAATTTTTTTTTTGATTTTTTGGTTGTTTAATACATGGATGATTTTGTGTTTCTGGTTCTGTTTCTTGTGAATCATCTTCTGTTTCATCTTCCCTCTTTTTTTTACCTGAAAATCTGATTGTGAATGAGAGAGAAAATACAATTTTATATTACAAGCTACCAAAAAACAAGCGAGCTTGTGCAAGCTCTGGAGCTTAAATTTAAACTCCCAAGTTTGCCACATGATTCTGCTCCAAGGGCAAAAAGAAATAAGCTCGAGAGCATAGCATCTCTAGCTGGGATAAGCTCCCAGCGTTGGAGATGCTCTTAAAAACTTGAACTTATTCAACCAAAACACTTGATCTTGTGGACAAGAGTTGTGTGGTTTGGTTCTCCTCTCCAATGGAATGTTTCCGCCCATGGGCTAACATCCTTTGATAATTGGCTTTTCAGCAAGATTAAACTACTCAATGAGCAACCTAATAGCTATGAGTCAGATCTATCTACTTTGGCCTGCACGATTTGGGGGATTGGAAGGAAAGATGCAGTGCTTCCTTGCAAACCAAGATGCCCAATCCTCAGGCTGTTATCAGGGGTATCCTAGCTATGCAACTTGATTGTTCCCAACTCCAGAAACCAAATTCACAAGGTGAAGGGTAGGGTACTAGAAGCATACCTGCTAAAGGACCCTGGCGTCCTTCTTCTCGTGGGATGCACAAAGTCAATGTTGACGCAAGTTGGATCCATGGCCAGCCACTGGTTTGTTGGGTGTGAATCAAGAGATGAACAAGCAAAGCTCATGGAGCTGTCCACTGGCACTTAGGGAAGGTATCCTAATTAATCACAACTTGGGCTGCGACAAGGTCCTTCTTGAATCAGACTGTCTTCAAGTGCTAGAAGCCTGCAAGAATAACAAACCATTGGCTAAAATCAAGATTATTATAGAGGACATCAAGAAACTAAAACAACAGTTCCAATACCGTGGAGTTCTCTGGGTTGCTAGATCGAGGAATCGAGTGGCTCACATGGTAACTCAATTAAGCTCTCGGAATCTCTCCAGCAAGACTGAAAGTGTAACCCTCCTTAATCTATCTTGTGTGCCCTGACTGAGGATGCTAGAAATGTCCCACCAAGGGATCCTAGATCTTAATCTGGATGGAGCTGCCTTGACTGTTTCTTCTACCCCAGGGACCTCACCGGCTGAATCCTTGGGCGGGAGTGCTCTGTTTTCTGCTTCATCTCCTGAGCTACTTTGGGGTGAGGAAGGGGAGGTTCTGGGTGGTGAGGCATTCTAGTTGGGTTATTGGCAGGAGTGAGAATTTGCCACCGAGTGGCTCTTGCTATGCTTAGAACCCGAATATTTTCAAAATATCCGTTTTTTCACAATATCCGTTTTTTCTAGGGTTAATGGTTTACTAGGTCCCTGTAGTTGCACCAAGATTTGTCTTTGGTCCCTGGCCGGAAAAAAGTTTGCAATAGGTCCCTGTAGTTGCACCAAGTTTGCTATAGGTCCCTGCCGGAGACCGGAGCTCCGGCGACTGCATATGTGGCAGGCTGACTGGATTAATGAAAATGATGTGGAATTTATTTAATTTAATTGGAAAACATGTCAGAAAATTAGGAAACCCTAAATTCCTAAATTAAACCCCCTCTCTCCCAATTTTAGTCTTCTTCTTCTTCCTAAACCACTTCCAGCAGCATTTCTTCTTCTTCTTCTTATTTGGGTTACTCGAGTTTCTTCTTCTTCTTCCTCCTTGAAAGTAGACAACAAAATCAAAATTTGAGAAGCCAATAACTGTACATCTTTCAAACATACTGAGAATGGGTTCATGTACAATCTTGCAATTTCTGGTCTCTCTAAACACATGCTAGACATGCCCAAATGGTTCTTTAACTCATTTTGTTTAAAAACGATTTAATGAGTCTGCAGCAGAATGGTTATACTCTCCCCCAGACCTGCCCAAATCAACAATGTTCCCCTGTTTTTTACAAAACACAAAATGTAGAAACTAAACAATACGACTCATTGTGCATGAAACATTAACCGCGCACTCACTGTTGTAGCACTCGACTCCATAGCTGCCATCCAACATCTAAGCATGAAGCCATTTGCAAAAAAAAAAAATGTGAACTGAACGCAGCTAAAATGTGTCTCAACCCTATGGCTCCCTACATGAACAAAGTCAAGAACCTGTAGGCATGAACAAATTCATGGCTACAAGGTTGCAATGAAGGAGGAAGAAGAAGAAGAAACTCGAGTAATCCAGATAAGAAAAAGAAGAAGAAATGCGGCTAGAAGTGGTTCAGGAAGAAGAAGAAGAAGAAGAAGAAGACTAAAATTGGGGGAGAGGGGGTTTAATTTGGGGATTTAGGGTTTCCTATTTTCTGACATGTTTTCCAATTAAATTAAATAAATTCCACATCATCTTCATTAATCCAATCAACCTGCCACATATGCACTCGCTGGAGCTCCGGTCTTCGGCAGGGACTTATAGCAAACTTGGTGCAACTACAGGGACCTATTGCAAACTTTTTTCCGGCCAGGGACCAAAGACAAATCTTGGTGCAACTACAGGGACCTAGTAAACCATTAACCCTTTTTTCTATAAACACCAAACTATTTTCAAAACTAACCACATGAGTTCGTTCGGTGACAATTCTCAAAGGTAGATAATGACATCTTAAGCCTCGAAGTAACTTATGACTCTATTCTCACTTTTGTGACATATTTTCAAAGAAGAGGTGAAATGCGTGAAAGAAAAACTCATCGACAACTTCAAGCTGATTTGGTCAAGTATATTTAGAAGCTTTTTGGAAATGAGAATAATGAAATATAATTTCATCTAATGTATGTCATTTAAAATGTACTATTATTTATTTTCATATGTATTTTCTTTCGTCTTTAATTATATAAAATGTAACGTATTTCTATTCATTTTTTTAACTTACCATGTTCATTTTTAATTCTATCATATTATTCTATAAGCAAGTTAAATTAATAGTTAATTTAAATACTTAATTAATTTTTAAATTTAAATTTAAATTTAAATGACCTGAAAATAAAAAATATAAATATAAAGTGGTGTAAGACCAGATGAATAATGTTAAGAACGGGAAGTAAGAACTCACCACTGTAGCGAAATCTGCATCAATTCTTTACGTGACACATGAGGCTCATGTTGTATTGGTTATGAGAAAAATTGGTTTTGAGAAAGCTTGTTTAAATTGCATATGAGACTATGACCATTGGAAAGTTTATTGTGTGAACTGTTGGTTCATGATGTTGAAATATTTTGTCATAGCATATGCACTATTTAGGATTGATGTGACGGGTCCTTGTCCCGTGGGATCAACCGAGGTCAATGTGGTGGGTGCTTGTCCCACGTGATTGTCCTGCCCTTGTCTTGGGAAAACTCTGGCCATAGCTATGCATATAGTTATTGTAGGAATAACTTGTATATTTTGGAAAATTAAATTTAAGGTTTGGAAACTCTGCTGCCATTGCTGTCTATTACTGCTGTATTTAAATGGCTGCTGTTACTGTATTTTATCTGCTGCGGTTGCTGTATTTTATTTGCTGCTGTTGCTGTATTTTATTTGCTGTTGTTGCTATATTTTATGTGCTGCAGTTTCTGTATTTTATTTACTGCTGTTACTGTATTTTATTTGCTGCTGTTGCTGTATTTAATTACTATTTTGACTGTATTTAAATATCTGCTGTATGTTGTTTCTGTTTTTCTAAATTATCACATAGTGATAATTATTGACTTGCTGTTTTTCGAAGTTAACCCTTTCTGTTTGTTGTGTATTTTTGTTTGGGCGCTTAGCGCCACAGATGAGCAGCGCGAGGAGTAAATTGAAGATTCAATATTAGAGGAGGAAGATGAAGATGAAGATGAATGTGAAGAACTTGAAGTTTTATGTTTTGTTTTTATTTATAGACTTGGGCAAAATTATGTTTTGCACAATTATGTTATTTTTATTTACTTCTGTTAGATTATGATTAAATGTTGGGATAATTATTGTATTTTAAATATTTATTGAGCGACGTTTGTGTTTTTGAAAATTGATTGGTATTTTTAAGAGGTTTTATAAACTTAAATTCCGTGTATTTACAATGTGACCCCTGACTAGAAATTGGGGCGTTATATTTGTGGTATCAGAGCGATGGTTGAGATAACCAAAGCTTTTGGGTATTTAGGACTTTGCATTCTGAGACCGTTAGATGAGGTGTCAATCGGAGGAAGAATTTTGTGAAATACTTGTTTAATTTTATTAATTGTTTGAGATTGTTCCATGAGTAGACGATCTATATGTTAAGTGTTTGACTTGTTTGATTGATTGTTCGATTTGTTTGTTAGAAGGTTGTTCCATGAGTGGATAACCTAACAGGATATAGTCCAATAGAAGATAATAATATGTTTTGATCCTTAGTTGACTTTTGATTGACCTTACTTTTTTTTTTTGGAATGAGCTTTGTGTTAATTGATAAAGATTTTGGTAAAATATACACATGTTTTAATAATTTTTAGTGTGAGTATTTTGGGTTGAGCTATTTTAGGAGCCTAGATATAGATGATATTAATGAAATATCTTACGTAACAGTATACCCATGTTTTTATAAATGATTATTTTATTATTAAAAAAAATAAATAAAAAACTGTTGATACATCTATATGATAGGCATGTTTTGCAAAAATAAATATTTTGATTTTTAGATTTTAGTTATGATCACAAATTGCAGTTTTATGTTATCACAAATTAGGGAGATTTGATTTGAAAATTAAGATGAGCATTTTATCTTTTATGTGACATACTAATAGCGAATTAATTAATTATATTATCAAGTTTGTTTTCTTAAGGTGAATATTAAATAAGATATGTTTGTGGATATGTGATAGTGAAATATTTTGAGATAGAAACAGAAAGTCTTCTCCTATGCCTACTACATAGATGCGTAGCAGTATATATGATTAGGTTGCTATGAAAAAAAATAATAGTAAGGATAATAATAATAATAAGTAAATTAATGAACATATTTTGATTTGCTTCTCTTTCTATTAGTTTTCTGGGTTAAATATTTTTTCCTTCTGTTTATTCTTTCTGGGTTGCTGCTTGACACTCTACTTTCCCACTTTGATTTCCTACTCCCTGTCTTGAAATAGATCTGTCTTGAATTGCTGCCTCTATTTTCGTATCCGATATATTAAAAAAATTGTTTTGGATCTCTTTCCATTTAAAAATCTACAAGGTGAACTCTTCTCCATTTCGATTTAATTTCTCCACTTCCGTTCATGTTACCGCTCTTGTTTCTCTGCTTAAATCTGTACCTGTTTTGATCCTCTGTTTCATTGTTTTGTGCCTTCCTGTGTTATTGCCTATTTCAAAACCTGTCTAAATTATTCATTCCCATGTTAGATTTGAAAAGAAAAAAAAATTGAGGTGGATATTTTGACATTTAATTTGGGTGGTTGTGGAAAACTCTGTTTCAATATTGGTTTCCAATCTCAAGTTTAATTCGATGTTTAAATAATCTGTTCTGTTTGGATAAAAACAAATGATACGAATATCTATTCTCACAGTCAATTTGAGTAGTTGTTGAAAAACTGTTTCAAAATTTGTTCAGAGTTCGAATTTTGACCCTTGTTCTAAAATAACGATTTGGATAGTCTCCTTTATTATCTGTTTGTCTATCTGTTTGAAATATCAGTTTTGCTAAATGCTTTGACTACCGATTTTTGGGAATATCGGTTTGACTCCAAGTTAAATTTCTATTTGAAAATAAGATTATCCGTTATGTATTTTCCGTCTGGAAACCTATTAAATTCCTTGTTTTGATTTTTGTGATCTAAATATCTATTTTGATAATTGTCGGATATCTGCTTGGATTTCTTGTTGGGGGAATTTGTACATATATATATTTATATAAAAAGGAAAAAAAAATCTATTTGATCTTTCTTTTATATAACTGCTAATTTCCTGTTTGAATTCTCAAGTTAAATATTCTGAGTGGGATGACCATCTGATACTAGCTTGAGTGACTGTTTTTGTTCTGTTGACTGGTTGTGAGAAGATTCTCCCATGCGTGGATAATCTAATAGAATCTAGCCGGCATAGTGATTAATTAATAGGAGTTGTTGTTACTTGTTCTTGGACAAAATTACTGATTGTTCTTGTAAACAGGAATAAGAGATTAGTAACTCGAGAATCGGAAATGGCCGCTCCTAATAAGAACTTGGACCTAATGGCTACCACCATCTCTAACTTGATCGAATTGGTGGAGATTTTTACGAATGCTATTGTGGCACGTACGGAGGAGGAGGCGAACCAGATTGCCGCGAATGTTGTTACCCTATGGAGAGCGGTGCAAACAATAGGGATTGAACATTACCTGATGCAGGAAGTGTAAATCAGGTCTCGTCCTTGGACTCGGCTGAGTTTTGATGAAGACAAACACATCACAAAAAGAAGAAAGATTTCAGAAAAGAAAATGAAGACTTCAAGAAAGAAAGGAACAAAAAGAAGAAAGACTTCACGAAGACTTCAGAAAAGGAAGGAAGACTTTAAGAAGACCTCAAAGAAGACTTCAGAGAAGAAAGACTTTAAGTAAGTCTTGTCAACTTAGTGTGCTATGCTTTATTAAGGTTTAATTGCATTTGAAGGCTCATTAAAGATCAACTAATTGAGTATAATATGTTCTCACAAGTAAGACTTGGTAGGAACACTCAATTAGGGTTTAAGATGGTTAAAACTGAGTTTTGGACTATCTGTAATCGATTACAGGTTGTGTGTAATCGATTACACAGTTTGAAATTTGAATTCAAACTGCAACGACTAGTGTAATCGATTACACTAACTGTTGTAATCGATTACCAGCACGACAAAAGTGCTTTTTAATGAACCAATGTGTCTCACAACGTTTGGGAAGCATTGTAATGGTTCATAGGCAACCTCTAGTGCCTAATATATGTTGTTTCACGAACCAATATGTCCCAAGTCATTTGGGAAACATTGCAATGGTTCATTAACAACCTTTAGTGCATTGGATGTGTTGTTTCATGAACCAATGCATCCCAAGTCTTTTGAGAAGCATTGCAATGGTTCATGAACAATCACTAGTGCCTATAAATAGTCCATGAATACTCAGAAACAAGCATGACTTATGCCACAACTTTCACATTCATTAGAGTCATCATTCTGAGTTCTTGTTCTATAAATGTCAAAGAACACTTATGCTGTTCAACTATTGAGAACTCAGAATTATTAAGAAGCCTTCATTGTAATTGCCTGGAGCATACAAACTAAGATCAATCCGTCTTGTCTAAAGGATTGAATCAGCCATTGTAAAGGCATCTTCTTCTTCATCTCTTGAATCGGTTTGATTCATTCACCATGGTTTTCGGTGGTTGTAAAAAGGTCCATCGTGGTGTTCAATGGTTGTGAAAAAGGCTCTTTGAATCGGGTTTGATTCAAAGTCCGCTATAGGTTCGGTGATAGTGAAAAAGGTTCTTTGAATCGGGTTTGATTCAAAGTCCATCGTAGGTTTCAGCGTCATCAGTTGGTGGTTTGCCATCTGAGGTTTGACAAGAGTTCTTAAGGTTCTTGGTGTAAGAACTTGTAAGGAATCTTGTTCATTGTAAATCTTCACTGTGTGATTCAGTGGAGTGGTTCTTCAGAAAGTGGTTTGCTTTCTAGTATAGTGGAAAATCTCTGTGTGATCAGAGGACTGGACGTAGCCTTCTGGGATTGAAGGTGAACCAGGATAAAATCCCTGTGTGTTCTTCTCATCCTTCATCTTTTACTTTCAAGCAATCCTTAATTCCGCTGCAATCACAACTATCGTCTTGTGATCATCATTATCTTGGAAGTAACAATTTTGATAAGGCGAAAATCGGGGCAACTCTGATTCACCCCCCCCTCTCAGGTTGCTATCTATACTAACAATTGGTATCAGAGCGGAGGTTTAGGTAAGTTATTCCTAAGATCCGGGAAAAGATGGCATCCTCTTCCAATCATGGAACCAGTGAAGGATTCAACATAAACAGGCCACCATTCTTCAATGGAGAACACTATGACTTCTAGAAGATCAAGATGAAAATCTTTATAAAGTCAGTAGACGTGGAAATATGGAAAGCCATTGAAGAAGGTCCGTTCATTCCTATAAATGAAGAAAGCACACAACCAAAACCAGAAAGCACATGGAGTAAAGAAGAAAAGAAGAAGGTTCAGTATGATCTCAAAGGTATGAATATTCTTACATCTGCTCTTGGCATGGATGAATTCTTTAGCGTATCCGCATGCAAAACATCAAAGGAAATATGGGATACTCTAATGGTAACTCATGAAGGCACTGAAGAAGTGAAGAGATCAAAGATCAACACTCTTTCACAAGAGTATGAAATGTTCAGAATGATACCAAGGGAAACGGTGCTAGATATGCAGAAAAGATTCACTCTCTTGATCAACCATCTAATTGTTCTTGGAAGAAGTTTATCCAAAAGTGATCTGAACTTAAAAGTCCTAAGATCATTATCAAGAGAATGGCAACCAAAGGTAACAACAATTTCTGAAAAGAAGAGTCTTTTAAAAATGACATTGGCTTCACTTTTTGGCAAGTTGCAAGAACATGAACTTGAACTCAAAAAGATGGAACAACAAGAAGCAATTGACAAGTTCATTCGACATATTGCTTTGAGAACTAAAGTCACAAGATGTGATAGTACACAAGAGGAAGATTCTCAATCCAACAGTGATGATGATGATGAGGATATAAGAATCATTGTGAAGAATCTTTACAAAATCCTCAAAAATAGAGATTGTCATAATCTTCAAAGAAAGAAGCATGGCTTGAAGAAGAAATCTGAGAAAAAGGTTTCCAAATCAAAGAAGGCTTACATAAGAGAAAATGAAGCAAGTTCATCATCCGATTCAGAACATGGAGAAGCATGTCTCGCTTTGATTACAACACATCATTCTGATGATGAAAATGAAGAGTTTCAAAATTTTGTCTTGCTTACCCCCACTCCCTACGATTCAAATGTCCATACAACATGTTAGCATGTATGGAGTATGCTTGGACTCGTCTTCTTTTTGATGAAGTCAAAAGGGGGAGAAAGGGTCCTATGCTTCCTGTGCTTTGAAAAGTTTATTTACAAGGAAAGCTACAAGTGGAACAAAAAGGGGGAGAATAGTTCTGACGGAATATTTTGTATGGCTTTTTCTTCTTTTTGATGATGTCAAAAGGGGGAGAAAAGTCTTGTGTATGCTTGATCATCTTCAGGATACTGTGCTTCATTTGCAAAACAAAGGGGGAGATATAATTGCAAAACCAAGGGGGAGATACAAGACAAGAAAGAAAGTCTATTGATACAAGACAAGGAAGAAAGTCTATTGATCCCTCAATGTTCAAGCATGATGTTTGTCATCATCAAAAAGGGGGAGATTGTAAATCAGGTCTCGTCCTTGGACTCGGCTGAGGTTTTGATGAAGACAAACACATCACAAAAAGAAGAAAGATTTCAGAAAAGAAAATGAAGACTTCAAGAAGACTTCAAGAAAGAAAGGAACAAAAAGAAGAAAGACTTCATGAAGACTTCAGAAAAGGAAGGAAGACTTTAAGAAGACCTCAAAGAAGACTCCAGAGAAGAAAGACTTCAAGAACCGGCTCAGAACGTCAAGATCAAACATGAAGGTTCTAGTTTTAAGTAAGTCTTGTCAACTTAGTGTGCTATGCTTTATTAAGGTTTAATTGCATTTGAAGGCTCATTAAAGATCAACTAATTGAGTATAATATGTTCTCACAAGTAAGACTTGGTAGGAACACTCAATTAGGGTTTAAGATGGTTAAAACTGAGTTTTGGACTATCTGTAATCGATTACAGGTTGTGTGTAATCGATTACACAGTTTGAAATTTGAATTCAAACTGCAAGGACTAGTGTAATCGATTACACTAACTGTTGTAATCGATTACCAGCACGACAAAAGTGTTTTTTAATGAACCAATGTGTCTCACAACGTTTGGGAAGCATTGTAATAGTTCATAGGCAACCTCTAGTGCCTAATATATGTTGTTTCACGAACCAATATGTCCCAAGTCATTTGGGAAACATTGCAATGGTTCATTAACAACCTTTAGTGCATTGGATGTGTTGTTTCATGAACCAATGCATCCCAAGTCTTTTGATAAGCATTGCAATGGTTCATGAACAATCACTAGTGCCTATAAATAGTCCATGAACTCAGAAACAAGCATGACTTATGCCACAACTTTCACATTCATTAGAGTCATCATTCTGAGTTCTTGTTCTATAAATGTCAAAGAACACTTATGCTGTTCAACTATTGAGAACTCAGAATTATTAAGAAGCCTTCATTGTAATTGCCTGGAGCATACAAACTAAGATCAATCCGTCTTGTCTAAAGGATTGAATCAGCCATTGTAAAGGCATCTTCTTCTTCATCTCTTGAATCGGTTTGATTCATTCACCATGGTTTTCGGTGGTTGTCCATCGTGGTGTTCGATGGTTGTGAAAAAGGCTCTTTGAATCGGGTTTGATTCAAAGTCCGCTGTAGGTTCGGTGATAGTGAAAAAGGTTCTTTGAATCGGGTTTGATTCAAAGTCCGCCGTAGGTTTCGGCGTCATCAGTTGGTGGTTTGCCATCTGAGGTTTGACAAGAGTTCTTAGGGTTCTTGGTGTAAGAACTTGTAAGGAATCTTGTTCATTGTAAATCTTCACTGTGTGATTCAGTGGAGTGGTTCTTTAGAAAGTGGTTTGCTCTCTGGTATAGTGGAAAATCTCTGTGTGATCAGAGGACTGGACGTAGCCTTCTGGGATTGAAGGTGAACCAGGATAAAATCCCTGTGTGTTCTTCTCATCCTTCATCTTTTACTTTCAAGTAATTCTTGTTTCCGCTGCAATCACAACTATCGTCTTGTGATCATCATTATCTTGGAAGTAACAATTTTGATAAGGCGAAAATTGGGGCAACTCTGATTCACCCCCCCTCTCAGGTTGCTATCTATACTAACAGGAAGAAAAAGCGAAGGATATCGAAACAACCAACAAGCACATAATGGAACTGAGAGGAAGAGGTGGGTCGATTAGGTCGCGTCAAGGGAAGAGTACAAAGGGTAAGGAGCCATACCGACCTCCTCAAACCAAGGAGCACACCGATGATTCGGGCCGACGTGCCGGAGTTAATGTGGGCACTCGGAGGGAGCTAAGACCACTGGAAGAAGTTATGTGTTTCAGATGTAAGCTAGAAGGTCATTATTCTAGTTCCTGCCCTGAGAAGAATACCTACTGAAATTGCAGCAAGCTGGGGCACATTGCGAAGTATTGCCAAACCCCTAAGGTGGAGGGGACTATGAATGTTGTGTGGGGGAAGGTGGCCTATTGCCAAGGGCAGAGTTTTTGCTGTTCTCGAGGAAGGAGCCGAGGCCAGGAATGAGATCGCAGAGGATCAAGATGAGGGAGCATTGCCATGATTTATCTTTCCGATGTTTAGTAGAGGGAGTGAGGCCGTTGTAGGGATAGCACTGTTAAACCCTCGTGTTATGAGTAGATTTTGTGTTTATTTGATATGGTATGTCTTGGTTATGATTGACATTATGATTGACTTTGTGACTATTTGGATAAGTTTTATCCTAGTTAATAACGTTGTTGTTTATCACAAAGATTTGGAGGAACATGCTTTGGTCCTAGTTCGTTTAAAAATATAAGGAAGGTTGCTATTAATAAAAAATTTAAGTGATAATATAGATGTTTGGATTTTAGAGGTGATCAGGAGTGGACAACAAATTGCATTTTTGCCGTGTCACAAAATTCAGGGGTGGGATTTAAAACGTCAGATGAGAATATTATTTTAAAAAGTATATTAAATGGTTGTTTCATTGTTTCAAATAATTACATCATTGAGTCATTGTTTTCTTAAAATTTTAGTTTCGAGGACGAAACTTATTTTAGGGGGTAGGATTGTAAAATTTTAGTCGCTGTTTCATTGATCTATGGATTTACCTAATTAGTTTTCTTGGAAGCTAGGTTTTTGAGAATTGATTATTTAAAATAAGTGATTTTCAAACTTTAAAATTTGGTTTCACCATAGATTTCATGTAACCTTTGATGTGAACAAGTTAGTTTTGAAAGAAAAATTGATTTTGGTAATTAAGTGTGTTTGCCGAATTTTGGACAGAATTGAAACAAGGGGAGAATTGATTTTCCAACTAGCTTTGAGTGTGTTTAAATGCTTGAAAATGTTTTTGGGTTTAAAGGGAAGGTTTTGCCCTAATTAGTGCAAAAGGACCTAGACAAAATTGTATGTTTAAAGCCCTAGAGAATTGATTTCTAGAAGATTTTGGAAACTTGTAATTGAAGGATTAAAATTGAGATTTTGGGGAAATTGGATTTTGGAACTCATAGCTTAATTAGGGTTTTTGCTAAGCTAAGAAGAACTTGAAATTGGAAAATTGCATTTTGGATAGAAAACTTGTGCTTTTGACACTTAGGAGTTTTTGAACTCAAGACTTGAAAATTTGTTTTAGAAACTTGTAATAAAAGTTATGTTTTGGATTGTGAAATTGTCTTGAGTAACTTAGTGAATTATTTGGTGAAAATTTGAGGTTTTTAGGGTTTTAAGGTTTTTGGGCAGAATTGGACCCTTGGGGTTTTGTGTGTGTTTTTGCTTTCAAAAATCTTGTTTAAGGCTTTCGAATTGATTTGTAATTACTTAGCCTTGGTGCTCATTAAAAGATTTAAAGTTGTGGAAAGTTTTGAAACTTGTAACTTAGGGTTTTCTGAGTTCTTTCAACGGTCGCCAAAATTGCTAAAAATATTTTTGACTTCCAAGGATCTTCCTAAGAGTTAGGGCCAATGCCTAAGAAATAGAAACCTTGATAGACCAGTGGCAAAACCTTAGGATTGAGTTTCAAATTCTAAGCTAGGCTGTGTTTCTTGTGTGAAGAAGGTCTTGCTCCTGACCCTGGCTGAGGTTTTGATGACGACAAACTCATCGACAAAAAGAAGAAAAGAAGACTTAGAGGAAACAGAGCTATAAAGTTCATCAAATACCTAGATGTCTTAGTTTAGGTGAGATATGCTTCTAAAGGTCTATTAAAGCATAAAGTCTCTTTAAAACACCTAAACTAATCAAGCTTAATGTTTTCATAACTTAAAAGAAGTAGAAAACCTTAAGCCGATCTTAAAAGATCAAGTTTCTGGAAGATGGACTTCAGTGTAATCGATTGCAGCTTTCTGGTAATCGATTACACATAGGCAAGTAATCGATTACCACTTGCTTGTAATCGATTACATGTTTGAATTTGAAATTCAAACTGAAACGGCTATTAGTGTAATCGATTACACTAAGTGATGTAATCGATTACCCACACGAAAAGTTGCATCTTTTCATGAACCATTGTGTCTCAAACCTTTTAGGAAAGGTTGCATTGGTTCAAGGACGTTTCCCTTGCCTATATAAAGTCCATTTGAGTCCAGAACACAAGAAGACATGAGAATACAACATTAGGCCAAAGCTTTGTCAAAATTAGTTCATTAAGTCTTTTAGAACGAAAAGTTGCATCTTTTCATGAACCATTGTGTCTCAAACCTTTTGGAAAGGGTTGTGATGGTTCAAGGACGTTTCCCCTTGCCTATATAAAGTCCATTTGAGTCCAGAAGACAACAACACATGAGCATACAACATTAGGCCAAAACTTTGTCAAAATTAGTTCATCTTTTAGAACTTAAACTTTCAAGAGCCTAAATTCTGAGTTCATGATTTTCATGTTTATAAGAACACTCTAGTTGTTCACATCTTGAGGAACTCAGAATCCTATTATGCTTAAAATCCTTAAAGCATAAATTCTCATGATCAATCCACTTGTATGTTAAAGGATTGATACAGCCAATTGTAAACTCTTCTTCATCTCTTTCTGTTAGATTGAGTATTCACCGTGGATCTCGGTGAAGGGTTGTTGGTACTGAAAGTGGTGTAATTTCAGGGTGTTGATTGAAGGTGGTCAAGCCTTCAAGGTCTGAGGGTGGTTTGCCTTCAGGAACTGAAAGTGGTTTACTTTCAGGGGCTGTGGAAAGTGGTATACTTTCACAGGAAATTGATAGAAATTCTTAGGGTCCTTGGTGTAAGAACTTGTAAGAGATTTTTATCAATAGTGGAAAAATCCTCAAGGGATTTTCTTGAGGGACTGGACGTAGCCTTCGGTGGATAGAAGGTGAACCAGGATAAAATTCTGTGTGTGTGAATTCTTCTATCCTTCATCTTTACTTTCAAGCAACGCTTAATTCCGCTACAATCGTTTGCTTTTACATTTATCTTGAAAGTAAGAAGTTATCAAGGCGAAAATCGGGTAAACCTGATTCACCCCCCCTCTCAGGTTGCTATCTATACTGACATCTTGAAGGTTTACGAGACTTCGGACCGACCAGGACGAACAGAGCTTACGTAACTACCTAGATCGAACATTTCTTCAGTAAGGGCACTTCTCTACATTAGCTATTAAGATATGTATATATTATGTGAATGTATATACTATTATGCTGATTGTTAGTCGACAGGGTTCTAAGAACGACCCGACTTAAAATTGCTTGGAATTGTGATTTCAAGTATCTGAAGGCATCTGATATGATGGATTAGAATTGATCTGATGTGTGACATCGTTGAAATTGTATGAATGTGCGGCTTGACTTGTTTGATATTCTTGCTATACTATTAATTGTAAGCATGGCCTCCTTTCGCACATGTTTTATATTTGTTAGATATGTACTCATGCTCTACATGATTATTGTTAATTATGATGCTATGATAGGCAGTGTATACACACAAATAAGACCTAGATTTTGTAGTTAATTGAACATACATACCAAGCGGTAAGCAGCTATATACAGAGTTGCTCGAGCCCTCTCTTGCAATACGTAAAATGCAGGGAGGCTTAGGACATACCTGTGAAGTGGCAAATCCCAGTGGTCGTTGGAAAGCCACTGTCACACCTTTCGTTGAGGAGTTTGTCCCGCCTCCCACGAATCGGAGTTGGCGTAATATCCAGATAAAAAAAAACAATCGTGAGATGCGTTTGTAAAACCAAATGGCTTAGGCATAAAGACAAATATGCTAATTAATGGGATTCGGGGTTTAATTGAACAACTAGCTTGTATGTCCTTTAGTTTTGCTTTCCTGCATCCTCTCGATGTAGACATCTATCTGCTAATATTCTATATGATTACTTGAAGTGCTTATCTACATTGTCTGTTTTGGAAGTTGACCCTTGCATTGTCTGTTGTGTGTGTTTGCTAGCGATTTGTCGCCAGTCGAACAACCCTTAGCCAGAAGTTACAAGTGGATGCCGATCCAAGGGAGATCAAGATAGAAGATGGGTGCTTACTTGCAGGATGACTGGTCATAGAAGTTTGATTGATATGTATGAACTTATGTATGCTTAAGTACCAGTGTAGGGAGTCTTAGTTTACTTTCTTACAAATTGGCAGCAAAGTTTTTAGAACCCGAAGTCAATCGTTTTGTAAGATTTTCCTAAGTTGCTGACCATACACTTATGCCACATGTGTGGTTATTTGCGAATCAGGGTAATGATATTATTAATGCATCTTATCATGACATGTTTCGAAAAGAAAAGAAATACCCTCCTGTTTCTACAGTTTTGAAAACGTTTCTACATATTTAATTACTGTTCATTGCTACAGTAACGCCCTGAAAATTGAGGTGTTACAGAAAGTTTTGTTATGCACCCTTTTTTGTGAATTATATTGTTTATACTAACCAAAGTGCAGGAGACGACAGAAGCACAAACAATACTACCATCATTAAATCACTCAAGTGAACCCTCTGAAGAAGATGCAACATTTACCATCTATCATCCACTCATGCAACATCTACTATCTATCCTCCATTGTGAAGTTCAAACGAAGATGACATCAAATGCAATCTATCGTCTACTCATTATGACATTCAAACGTGGATGACGCAAACTGTCAGTTACTGATAATAACTTCAAGCTCACAAACACCATCGTCTACAAACAACTATTCAATTCTTCGAAGAAAATTCTAAAGATAATTCTAGCTCCATACAAAATTAAGAAGCGGCTCAACAAAGCTTACAAGGATCAATAGCTCACAATAAGACTAAGACTATCCTTTTCCCTATCTCTCTTGACATATTTACTATGCTTTTTGAACAATTAATTTTTATAACTTCATTGCTTATACCTGCTATACTATGATGCTACTTCAACAATTGCTATGATACCTGGTTTATGTATTAATATTGTTAGTACAGATAGCAACCTGAGAGGGGGGTGAATCAGAGTTGCCCCGATTTTCGCGTAATAGTACCAAACGACTTTCAGCGCAATTAGAGTTATAACGTAAGAACGTTGTTGCAGCGGAATATTGTAATTGCTTGAAAGTAAAAGATGAAGGAGAAGGAAATGACACAGAGAGTTTTATCCTGGTTTACCTTCAATCCACCGAAGGCTACGTCCAGACCCTCAAAGAAACCCCTTGAGGATTTTTCCACTATTGATAAAAATCACTTACAAGTTCCTAACCCAAGGACCCCAAGAATTTCTACCAATATCCCGTGAAAGCAAACCACTTTCAACAGCCCCTGAAAGCAAACCGCTTTCAGTTCCTGAAGGCAAACCACCCTCAGACCTTGAAGACTAACCTGCCTTCAATTGAACAACCCTTCACCGAATACCACGGTGAAGTTAGAATCCCTCAGAAAGATTACCACTTTCTGAAGAACCACTCCACTAAATTCCACAGTGAAGATTTTCCATGATCGAGTACTCTTAACGAATGCTTGCACCAAGGACCCTAAGATATCTTATCAATCTTCCTGAAGCAACCCACTTCTGATTGATCAAGTCTTCTTAGCAATACTTGTGCCAAGGACCCTAAGAGGACCCATCACGCCTCAGAAAGCAAACCACTTTCTGATGACACCGCATTACCACGGTGGACTTTGAATCAAACTTGATTCAAAGGGCCTTTTTACAACCACCGAAAACTACGGTGAAAGAATCAACATGATTCAAAATAGAAGAAGAAGAAGATGCCTTTTCTATGCATGATTCAATCCTTTTGACAAGAAGGATTGATCTTAGTTTGTATGCTCCAGGAAATTACAATGAAGGCTCTTCCATTCTGAGTTTCTCAAATGTCGAACATCATGAGTGTTCTTATGAAAATGAGAGAACCGAAACTCAGAATGATGACTTTAATGAATATGAAACTTATGGACCAAGTCATTGATGTTTCTGAGTGTCTAAAGGCTTTATATAGGCACTAGAGGTCGTCCATGAACCAACACAACCTTTCCCAACCGGTTTGAGACACAATGGTTCATGAAAAAACACATATGTTGACCTAGTAATCGATTACAGCATTCTGGTAATCGATTACGCTATAACCGTTATGTTCTAACGGCCATTTCCTGACAGGTAATTGATTACTGAAAACTGGTAATCGATTACGCTATGACTGGTAATCGATTACTGAAAACTGGTAATCGATTACGCTATGCCTGACTGACAGGTAATAGATTATTGACTGCCAGGTAATCTATTACTGCAAGTCTGAAACTCAGTTTTAACCATCTTAAACCCTAATTGATTGTTCCTACCAAGTTTAACTTGTGAGAACATATCGTACTCAATTAGTTGATCTTTTATGAGCCTTCAAATGCAATATGAACCTTAATAAAGCATAGCACACTAAGTTGACAAGACTTACTTAAAACTAGAACCTTCATGTTTGATCTTGACGTACTGAGCCTGGTTCTTGAAGTCTTTCTTCTCTGAAGTCTTCTTGAGTCTTCTTGAAGTATCCCTTCCTTTTCTGAAGTCTTCTTGAAGTCTTTCTTCTTTTTGTTCCTTTCTTTCTTGAAGTCTTCTTGAAGTCTTCCTTTTCTTTTCTGAAGTCTTTCTTCTTTTTGTGATGTGTTTGTCTTCATCAAAACCTCAGCCGAGTCCAAGGACGAGACCTGATTTACAATCTCCCCCTTTTTGATGATGAAAAACATCATGCTTGAACATTGATGGATCATTAGACTTTCTTTCTTGTCTTGTATCTCCCCCTTGGTTTTGCAATTATATCTCCCCCTTTGGTTTGCAAATGAAGCACAGTATCCTGAAAATGATCAAGCATACACAAGACTTTTCTCCCCCTTTTGACATCATCAAAAAGAAGAAAAAGCCATACAAAGTATTCCAGGATAATCGAAATAAAGGGAAGCATAATGACAAATATTTTGATGTCAAAACGATAATGTGTATCAACACTTTTCTCCCCCTGTGTATCAACCCTTTTCTCCCCCTTTTTGTTCCACTTGTAGCTTTTCTTATAAGTAAGTCTTTACAAAGCACATGTGACCCTTTCTCCCCCTTTTGACTTCATCAAAAAGAAGATGAGTCCAAGCATACATGGCTAACAAGTAGTATAGACATTTGAATCGTAGGGAGTGGGGGTGTGCAAGACAGTATTTTGAAACTTATGCATCACACGTAATTAAAGCATAACCATATAAGTTCAGAATACATAATTAAACATACAAGCATAATTCAAACCATCTAGAAGTTATGTCTAAACTATTTCAGCCCAAAATATATGAAAACATAAGCCAAACTCTGAAAGGTAACTATTTTCCATTTTAGCCCTGATAGAATTGATTATAGACTTCCAGTAATTGATTACTGAAGTTTTTCTGAAATAATCTTGGGCCAAAAATATTCTTGTAACCGATTACTTACATTATGTAATCGATTATTATGTCTGAAACCTTGAAATTCCAGACTTGATAGGTACTGCATGAAAGATATATCTAACATAGAACTATAATGTAAATGCAGATGCCTAAGAATGCATTACTCTTGTACTTAATATCATTTGAAAGATATAAAGTTTTTAGAATTTTTCTTACTAATACCATATTCTAAATTTGTGTCTTGAAAAACCATCCTTTGTATATGAAATTTCAGATCACAAGGTCTTCAAACACATTTGCACAATAGGCTTAATGGTATTTTAGAGGTACCCAATAGTCTTTGGATCCTTTTGGATTAGTTCCTTTCACATCCCATATGAATCTTTTATTGGGAACTCCATCATTCCTATGATAACATTGATGAGGAGTATAGTGAAAGAGCTTTAGCTTTATGTTAGGCACTTTCTCTTTAGGATAATGGAAAGTTTTGATATAATCCTTTCTAAGTTGAACACCATCATGTATTCTTCTTGAGTGACCAAAGTTATATGAACTTTTTGGTTGAAAAGTGATTTTCTTAACATCACTAGGATGATTATGATCAGATAAACCGAAATCACTTTTATGAAAGGACGTGTCTTTGATTATATAACAACTTATCCATATCATCTTGTTCCTTTGGTTACCACTTGTTTTAATTTATCAATCCTTGACTCAAGAGTTATGCATGTATCTAAAGATGAGACATCACTTTGAATATTTAGTCTAGATTTTACTCTTGTAGATGAGATGATCCTACTATGATATGCATATACTTCATAAACACTCAAGGAACTATTATGCAATCTATAAAAATTACTTTGTAAATTATCATATGAAATTGCATTACTAACCTCTTTATTACCATCATTAGAATGATGTGTTACCATCAAAGCAAGACATACTCCTCCATTTTCTGAATTGGATGATGAACTTGCTTCATTGTCTTCCAAGTTTGTCTTCTTCGTTTTGGAGGACAAGTTTCAGAGAGTATAGACAAGGGCTCTATATTTGGTAATCTCTACTGGAGAAAATGATTCATCTTGATCTAGATAAGTGCTCAATCCTTATTGATGTGGGTATTACTTTGTAATCATCCAAGTCATATTTCTTCAGAGGTTCTTTATAGAACTTGGATTGATTGATGAATATCCCATTTTCAGATTGCTTGATTTGCAATCCATGCCCGCAGTACTTGCTTTGGATTATATAAAGCTTTCTTTAAGATGAGGACTTGTGAAGGAAACTTTGGATCTTCAAAGCCAGGAGGTTGCTTCATATAGACCTCTTCTTGAATGTATCCATTCAAGAAACCGCTCTTAACATCCGTTTGATATAGTTGGAAGTTAAGCGAGTAAGCATACTCTAATAGAAGTCTAATTGCTTCTAACCAAGAAATTGGTACATATGTCTAATCAAAATCTATACCTTCTTTTTGATTATAACCTTGTACTACTAATCTATCCTAATTTCTAATTATGATTCCATGTTCATCTAATTTGTTCCTAAACATCTATTTGGCTCTAATGATATACTTATCAATAGATTAGGGAACCGATATATAGACTTGGTTTTTCTCAAACTAGTTCAACCCTTGTTGCGTGGCTTGAATTCAATACTTATTTCCTAAAGCATTATGTACTTTAGATGGCTCTATTTAATATGGTTTGAGAAGGCGTACCTATTTTCCCTATGCTAAGTAATTACCCCTTTTTCATTATTCTCATATGAGACATATCCCTTTTCTCTAGGTATGAGATATAAAAATTTTGTTTTGTCTCCAATCATGTGTGATGTGTAGCCATTATCAAGATATCATAAACCCTTTGCTGCTTTCATACACACTTACAAAACAAATTCTCATAAATGAATGTTAGGTACCTAAGTTTCTTTGGGTTCTAGGTTATTGATTGTCTTCTCCACCCACATATATTACTCACTTGATATTCCTATATTCCTCAAATAACATCTACTAGAGGTATGTCCTATTCTATTGCAATAACTACAAGCATATAGTCTATAACCTTCATTATATATTATATCTAAGCATATCATAATGTCTCCTAGGTTGTCTTGGAGCATTTTGAGAATAATCCTTAATGAAATTTTCATGCTTTGATTATATAGTACGAGTATGTAATCGATTACAGCAGTTGGGTAATCGATTACTGGCAGTTTAAATTTGAAACATTTCAAACTTTGAATATGTAATCGATTGCAGCAGTTATGGTAATCGATTACTTAGAAGATTCTAACAGGCACGAGGACTGCGAACAGGGTTAATCGATTACAAGAACATTTTTATAGGTTCTAAAACTATCAAGTCCTATGTAACAAATTTCTAGATGAACATATAAGCACATAATCAATTTTAAATACATGCAATCAAATAAGTTCACATAAAGATCATGCAATGTAATTAAAACATATAAACACATACTTAGACCAATATCTAATTAAATATCATGTTCATCTAAAATACCTAATTTTCTTCTAGTCTTAAAGAATGAATCTTTAGGATTGTTTTTGGGACATTTTGTGGGTAGTTCCTATAGTTCATATTTCTAGAAGAACTAGCATGCATGTGTTTACTCATAAGAGATTTAACATCATCTAATTCCTTTTGAAGCATTTGACATGTTTCTTCTAAAGATGGAATAATAGCATTTTATTTATTACTAAATTTAGAAGTACTATGACACATCTTAAGAAGACTTTCTATAGCATATTCTAAATCATTAGAAAAAGAAGTGCTGGTACTAACCTGGATATTTTCCTTGTCAGAATTCTGAGATGCCATTAATGCAAGGTGTGCTTTTTCCTTCTCTGATTCTGAGTCTGAGCCTACGTCATTGTCATCCCAAGAAATGTATGCTCTTCTGGAGTTTGAATCCTTCTTTTCAAACTTCTCCTCTAGTCCATGCTTCTTTTCTTTGTAAGAACCTTCAAAAATTCTTGACTATTAAGACCATGTTCTTATCATCTTCTGACTCTACATCATATTCATCATTGATGCTTTCTTTGGCTTTTAGAGCAATAGACCGATGTCTCTTCTTGTTGTTCTCATATTGCTCAAGTCTGTTTAACTTCAAATCATGTTCTTGAAGTTTTCCAAAAGGAGTAGCCAGAGTCATGTTGGATAGACTTTTCTTCTTTGAGAGGGAAGTTTTCTTTTGGTTGCCATGTTCTTGTAAGGGATCTTAAAATTTTCATGTTTATGGCATAATAAGAGAATTCCTTACTTAGAACAACCAAGTGATACAATAAACGTGTAAACCGCTTTTGCATATCAAGTATGCTTTCTCCAGGCAATATTCTGAACATCTCATATTCTTGTGATAGAATATATTGATTTTTGAATCTTTTGACTTCATCAGTCCCTTCGTGTATAACCATTAAAGTATCCCATATTCCTTTTGAAGATTTGCAAGTAGATACCCTAATGAATTTCTTCATACCAAGAACTGAAGTCTAGATGTTCATACCTTTTTAAGTCATGATGAACTTTCTTCTTTTCTTTGTCACTCCATGTGTTTTCTGGTTCTGATTGTGAACTTCCTTCAACTTCTACTACAGGCCCAAGGAGATCTTCTTCAATGACTTTGCAGATTCCCGCGTCTAATGGCTTTATGAAGATCATCATCTTGATATTCCAGAAATCGTAGAATTCTCCATTTTAGAATGATGGCCTGTTTATGTTGAATCCTTCATTGGTACTTGTTGTAGATGAGGATGCTATCTTTTCCCGGATCTTAGGAATAACTTACCTAAACTTCCGCTCTGATACCAATTGTTAGTACAGATAGCAACCTGAGAGGGGGGGGTGAATCAGAGTTGCCCCGATTTTCGCGTAATCGTACCAAACGACTTTCAGCGCAATTAGAGTTGTAACGTAAGAACGTTGTTGCAGCGGAATATTGTAATTGCTTGAAAGTAAAAGATGAAGGAGAAGGAAATGACACAGAGAGTTTTATCCTGGTTCACCTTCAATCCACCGAAGGCTACGTCCAATCCCTCAAAGAAACCCCTTGAGGATTTTTCCACTATTGATAAAAATCACTTACAAGTTCCTAACCCAAGGACCCCAAGAATTTCTACCAATATCCTGTGAAAGCAAACCACTTTCAACAGCCCCTGAAAGCAAACCGCTTTCAGTTCCTGAAGGAAAACCACCCTCAGACCTTGAAGACTAACCTGCCTTCAATTGAACAACCCTTCACCGAATACCACGGTGAAGTTAGAATCCCTCAGAAAGATTACCACTTTCTGAAGAACCACTCCACTAAATTCCACAGTGAAGATTTTCCATGATCGAGTACTCTTAACGAATGCTTGCACCAAGGACCCTAAGATATCTTATCAATCTTCCTGAAGCAACCCACTTCTGATTGATCAAGTCTTCTTAGCAATACTTGTGCCAAGGACCCTAAGAGGACCCATCACGCCTCAGAAAGCAAACCACTTTCTGATGACACCGCATTACCACGGTGGACTTTGAATCAAACTTGATTCAAAGGGCCTTTTTACAACCACCGAAAACTACGGTGAAAGAATCAACATGATTCAAAATAGAAGAAGAAGAAGATGCCTTTTCTATGCATGATTCAATCCTTTTGACAAGAAGGATTGATCTTAGTTTGTATGCTCCAGGCAATTACAATGAAGGCTCTTCCATTCTGAGTTTCTCAAATGTCGAACATCATGAGTGTTCTTATGAAAATGAGAGAACCGAAACTCAGAATGATGACTTTAATGAATATGAAACTTATGGACCAAGTCATTGATGTTTCTGAGTGTCTAAAGGCTTTATATAGGCACTAGAGGTCGTCCATGAACCAACACAACCTTTCCCAACCGGTTTGAGACACAATGGTTCATGAAAAAACACATCTGTTGACCTGGTAATCGATTACAGCATTCTGGTAATCGATTACGCTATAACCGTTATGTTCTAACGGCCATTTCCTGACAGGTAATCGATTACTGAAAACTGGTAATCGATTACGCTATGACTGGTAATCGATTACTGAAAACTGGTAATCGATTACGCTATGCCTGACTGACAGGTAATAGATTACTGACTGCCAGGTAATCTATTACTGCAAGTCTGAAACTCAGTTTTAACCATCTTAAACCCTAATTGAGTGTTCCTACCAAGTTTAACTTGTGAGAACATATCGTACTCAATTAGTTGATCTTTTATGAGCCTTCAAATGCAATATGAACCTTAATAAAGCATAGCACACTAAGTTGACAAGACTTACTTAAAACTAGAACCTTCATGTTTGATCTTGACGTACTGAGCCTGGTTCTTGAAGTCTTTCTTCTCTGAAGTCTTCTTGAGATCTTCTTGAAGTATCCCTTCCTTTTCTGAAGTCTTCTTGAAGTATTTCTTCTTTTTGTTCCTTTCTTTCTTGAAGTCTTCTTGAAGTCTTCCTTTTCTTTTCTTAAGTCTTTCTTCTTTTTGTGATGTGTTTGTCTTCATCAAAACCTCAGCCGAGTCCAAGGAGGAGACCTGATTTACAAATATGTGTTGAATATGCTTTTTGTGCTCTATCATATACTCTTATCCCACAAATTACATCTCCTTTGATATCATATATGCTCTTTATGCTCCATTGTATACTTCGAAACTGTATATTGCATCTGGTTTGTCTTAGTACTCGCTTGAATATATCTTACATATCTTTCTGCTAATGACAAAAGGAGAGAGAAAGAGAAAAAGTAGAAAAAGCATAGAAAAGTAGAAAATGCATAGAGGAGAGAAAGAGAAGCAAGCAAGGGGGAGAGAAGAGATGAAAAGAAAATTGAAAAAAAAGTGAAAAAGTATAGAGTTGAGAAAAAGAGGGAAACAGGGGGAAGAAAACAAGAAAAAGTAGAACTAAGGGGGAGATGAAAGAAAGATGATGAGAAATAGTACTGAGTTAAGAAAAATAAGAACAAAGAGGGAGAGTTGAAAAAAGGGGAGAGAACAAGAAAAAGCTAAGTTGTGAAAGTTAGGGGGAGAAGACGAGAAGTGATCGTTTATAAGTTATCGTCTGCTCTGATATCTGTTTATAGCGTTGTTACCTATTTACTGCTCTGATCCTTGTTTATATATGTTTTTAAGAACAAAGGGGGAGAGAAGAGATATTATTTATCCTTTTGGAAAAGATAGGGGGAGTATATAAGTTCTTTACAAAGTTTCCTTTTATGTTTTTGCTAATGACAAAGGGGGAGATGAAGAGAAAAAGTATGAAATTATACATGTCTGCATATGAACCTTTTTCTCTGTAAAATTGTCATCATAAAAAAGGAGGAGATTGTTAAGTTCAAACATATCTTAGAATGTTTATCATATTTTGAGTGATAACAATTTTACTACTGAACTCTGTGTATTATGTTTTTCAGGAAATACATCTATCGTTTAGAGAAGTATCATTTGTAGGAATATCGGGAAAAGAATCTGTTCAAGGCAAAAGTGTAGTATCGCACAAGGAAGAGTGAAGTATTGTTCAAGACAAGAATGAAGTATCGTTCAGGTAAAAGACAATAGCGTCAAAATTATATCTAAAGTATTGTCTGTTGTATTGTTAAGCATATGGAAAATATCGTTTGATCAACAATGAAGACTATCGTCCAATGAAGAGTATCATCTAGCAAAGAGTATCGTCTATCGTAGAGTATCGTCTAGCGAAGAGTATCGTCTAACGAAGAGTATCGTTTAATGAAGAGAAAGACACCAATTCAAGTATCGTCTAACTCTACTGTCTACGAGCTATATCAACAGAGAGTAAACGATTGAAGAACAACAATGTCAATAGAATAAATTGTTTCTCTAAAAGGAAAGGAATTCATTAATAAACGAATTAAATGCAAAACATTGAATCAAGCATTAAATTACTCGACGATCAATTCTGTTTAAACAACAACATAATTGCAATCAAAGAAAAGGAGAAAATCACGGCACAAACTCTCAACAATCCGCTCTACAGAATCAACAAAGTCAAATCTATTCAATGCTTATAGTTGTTGCTCTAATGGTCCAAAATTCCATGATTACAACAAGTCAACAACAAACATCTTCAGGAAATTGAAATTGAATTCAAGGTATAAAAGGAGCACTTGAAGATTCGAAGAATTAGAACAGAGCATTAGGCTCTCCATTTTGTTCCTGCTCGTGGGAGGAAGAAGTCTGAAACAGCAGAGATTCTTGTTCGCAAAGAAATCACAAGTATAATAGTGTGTGTTTTTTGCATGGTAGAAAAGGAATGAAAGAAACCTTGTAATATGGTGAGTGAATAGATGCTGGAATTAAATGCTGGAAGATGATGATGTTGCTGAGTCTGAAAAGAGAGGAAGGTGGCAGCAATTGCATATAGAAATGGTAAATGGGTAATAGTGTGCAATGTTCTTTGCATGCTAGACAAAGCAAGAAATAATGATTTGTTGTTTATGGGAGGAATTGTTGCTAGAGTTCATGTATGAAGATGATGGGGCTGCTACGTATGGAAAGGAAAGGAAATAGTATTTATAGTTCATCTCAAGTTACAAGCAACAAGACACTTGGATTATTGAAGGAATAGTTCATGTATTGTACTTTTAACATGAAGACAAAGGCATGTGAATGCCTTGGTAGTGATGGTGCAGCACAAAAGAGAGAAGAGTGAATTTATATGATTTCCTTTACTTGCTTTAGTCAATAAGTACACTATGTGTCATAGAATGGTACAAAAGTAGCATGGTTTGTTGCTTTGTGATTGGTGAAAGAATACATGTGTCAAGGAAAACAACATATATGGACTGGGCGGGCGCCCTTGCCACGCAGTAGGGCGGTCAGTTGATCTACGGGGCGGCCAACATCAGCGAAGGGCGGCGACCCCAGAGAACTCAGGGGCACATTTGTAATACATAGGGGACAAACTTCGTAATATATTGGGCCTGATATGTGAGGCCCATAGGCCCAGGCTAAAATAAATGTTATTTATGGCTTTCCTCCCTATAAATAGCAAAGGGAGGCTCATGTAAAAAGGGGCTCACAACTTCTCCAATAAAATTATATTACCTCTTCTCTCCTATACAATCTCGTTCCAAAAACATTTGGCGCCGTCTATGGGGAAGGTAAACCAAACCCCACGTCCACGAGTAAGGAAGCTATGTCAAGCAACACAGGAAGAGGGCGAGGCCGTGGGCGGGGAGGACGGACGGCAAGGGATTCATTCGCGCCGCCTCCCTCGCCACCACGGAGTCCAAACCCTAATCCCGAGCAGCCGCAGGTGGTGACGTCAGGTGGTGGCGTGCCAAACCCCTACTCTTGTCAACATCTCCCTTGCTGAATGGAACAGGGTATGTGGCGCTCTTCAAGCTGCACAGCAGCAGAACCAAAATCTCCAGGCACAAATGGAATTACTGCAGCAACAGAGGGACCACGCAAGGCGAGCTTGAGAGAATTCGAAGCAGTGGTGAATTTCAATCCTTTTTCAGAGGCGGTCGCCGTGACGCCAATACCAGACGTTCTGAGAAACTTGACACTGGAAACTTACTCAGGTGACATTGATCCAAAGGAGCATCTGCAAAACTTCATTGTAAAGAAGGCAATTTGTCAGGCACCTGAGGCTTGGAGATGCCGCCTATTCCCATCAACATTAAGGGGAACGACACTGATATGGTTTACGAAACTACCGCCACGCTCTATAACAGGTTTTAAATATTTTGCATATCAATTTCTAACACATTTTGCAGCAAGTAGGCCGCCCAAGGTCACGACAGCCGCATTATTCAACATACGACAAGAGCCAGCAGAAAACTTGAAGCACTACATGATGAGGTTCAATAGAGTCATCCTACAAATTGAGGACGCCCCACAAGAGACATGTCTCGTCGCCTTTAAACAAGGTTTAAGGGCGGGAACCTTGAACAACAAACTAAGTAGGTGCCCGCCGCATGATATGGAAGAGTTAAAGGCGGGGGTGCAGCGTGTCATCTTAGAAGAGGAGGATGATGACCATAAGCGGGCGAGAGATTCTCTGGACATGCCAAGACAAGGATGAGAAAGCTAGGGTTCTTCCTAGCCACCCAACCTAGGGATCCTGGCGGTTAGAAGGTTTTATTAAGTTTTATTTTATTGCTAACAATAAATTGTGTATGAGTTTGATTTAATAACATGTTCACATTTTGGGACGATTGACGATCTCTTATAATCTCACGGTAGTACAAAGGTTGTTAGGGCGAGGAAGTAGTTTTAGGTTAGGCAGAGCGTGGGGCGAGAGGGTCGTGAGGGCGTTTTGGATGAAGACTGCCGTGGGATTAATTAAACCTCCTTCGGGGGCGATTGTTTTATATTTCATTCATGCAGGATACATGTTCCCCATGAAACCAAGGGGGAATAATACCCCTTATCCTTGGCGTCCTCACCTTGCGCAGGGTGGGGCTCGGCATGGAGGTTCGCATGGAACGCCAAAAGAGGGAGAACAAAAGCCTTGGCCGCCTTATATGCGTAAGCCCAAGCCATAAAAGCATTGGCCGCCTTATATGCGTAAGCCCAAGCCACAAAAGCCTTGGCCGCCTTGAGTGCGTAAGCCCAAGCCATAAAGCCTTGGCCGTCTTGAGTGCGTAAGCCCAAGCCATAAAAGCCTTGGCCGCCCTATATGCGTAAGCCCAAGCCACAAAATCCTTGGTCGCCCTATATGCGTAAGCCCAAGCCACAAAAGCCTTGGTCACCCTATGTGCGTAAGCCCAAGCCACAAAAGCGGTCCAGTGGCGGCCCAGAATACCACTTCTTTCAAAACAGTGGCCTAGACGTGCCCTCAAACTTTACTTCTTTCAAAACAGTGGCCTAGACGTGCCCTCAAACTTTACTTCTTTCAAAACAGCGGCCTAGACGCGCCCTTATACTTCTTTCGAAACAATGGTCCAGTGGCGACCTTGAAAATTAATGACTGTGCTTGCAGCTGAGAAATATATAAAACAGGTAACAAGAGGAGAAAGCATGGGGCAAAGTTGGGCGAGTACCCCGGCCCGACCTGGCGCGTAATTCTTCATCACATTTACACTCTTTTAAATAAGCGATCAAGTTGCAGTAGGACGAGCTATTTCATACTTCCAGGGCTCAGTTGGATTTGAGGGCTAGCAGCAACTTCTGTAGAGCGAACATCTTCTTCCTGGCGGCTCCAGTTGACATGATGAGCACCTCATTCCGCGCTCAGGCCGTGGGCGACTCATTTCTCTGTAGAATGTTGTACTCTTTCCTTCACTAGGTTTTTATCCCACAGGGTTTTTCCTAGGAAGGTTTTAACGAGACACATTCTATAGGGAGGACCGCCCAAAGGAAACATACATTCTTTGAAGACACACTTCATCTTCGTGCCTCAGATTCGGTGTCTTGTGGGCTTATGGGCTGGGCGAGCGCCCTTCTCCCAATGGTGGATCAGGAAAACTTATGAAGACACTTCGCTCTTATACTTCAAACTTGTGTCTTGTGGGATTGTGGACTGGGCGGGCGCCCTTGCCACGCAGTAGGGCGGCCAGTTGATCTACGGGGCGGCCAACATCAGCGAAGGGCGGCGAGAGAACTCAGGGGCACATTTGTAATACATAGGGGGCAAACTTCGTAATATATTGGGCCTGATATGTGAGGCCCATAGGCCCAGACAGAATTAAATGTTATTTATGGCTTTCCTCCCTATAAATAGCCAAGAGAGGCTCATGTAAAAAGGGGCTCACAACTTCTCCAATAAAATTATATTACCTCTTCTCTCCTATACAATCTCGTTCCCAGAACAATATATTTATATTCAATGTAGTATATGAGATGAGAGAAGAAAGTAAGGACATACTAGGCTGATTGCTAGAAGGAAAATGAGAATAAAGTCGGTACAGGCTCGTTCCGGTAGTGTGGGATTTTACCGGTTAAATCGACAGGAAAATTATTATGATGATCAAATATCGTTGTAAATATTATTCTAAGGTCAATGAAATAATTAGGAATGATATTAGATCACTTAAGATAAATTTAAGTGATCCGATACAGAGTATTTCGTATGTATTGAGCTCTTTGGGTAATATCTTGGCTCAATCTTTTGCCAATCGTCTTAGAATATACGGGAAGTGCTTGTCATATAAGCAGCTGGAAATGAGGGATGTTACACTCTACCCCCCTTAAATAAATCTCATCCCTGAGATTTCAAACTCGAGTTAAGAGTGTTAGAGATGATGTGGCCCTTTTCACGTCATCCTCAGATCTTACTGTTCCACAGTCTACTGACTGGTTGCTCAGACAGAAGGTCTTTCGTTGCGAACTCTGACACTTTACAAAGTCGAGACACAAGCACAATGTCCAAAACGTCTAGTTCATCTTTCTTCAAGATGAATCCATCATCCACTTAACTTCCTTCCAACAACTTGTCAAGGTTAGGTTAGCTTTTCGAATTTCCATTGGTAATTTCGTCAGAAGAATCACTAGAGAAGGTTAATGAATTTAGTCACTAATGTTCGAGAAACAAGGACATCCTGATGATTTCTTGTCGAATAAAAGGAATAGAGTTAAATAAGAGTAAGTTGTGGGATTCAGATTCAAATTAGCACGAACAAGTCTAGTATTTCTTATAGATTCAAACCTCATCTGTCATATATCTCAGACAGGTGTTACTCATAAGTCGTTACTAGCTTGTACAGAACAGAGAAAACATTATAGTCCATAGCACGATGTATACTTAGTAAAAGTTTGGGGTAATCATTTTCAGGTTGTGGGAGGATCTTAGGAATCATCTCTTAGTCCTACGGCATTAGCTTGTGCATAAATAAGACCTAACATCCTACATATAAATCTTCCTAACCTAACTATGAGGTATATGGGCATTATCACGAAGAAAATACAGACGAAGTAGTTCACCCTAATCTCCAAGCTAATGCTATAGAGCATCTTGAGGAAAATCATTACCAGTATGCCTATGATTACGTTCAAGACATATCCAACCCAAGTAGGTGGCTGCATGTTTTCCCTTCTTTCTCTTTCTCTATGGAGCTCTTCAATCTCCCTCTCCCTATTGAGTTCTACAAGTCGTTCTCCATAGAGACTCATGATGATTTCCTTCCTTCTTCCGAAATCACACTTGAATCACCAGAGTTGTACTTAGCTCAGACTTACTTCACTTGTGAGAATTTCCTTAAGAGTTAACCGCCTATTTATAATAAAAATCACTAGGTGTTCTTGGATTCTACTGATCGAGACCTTTTGACACGGATGTAGACAAGGAACGGTTGGGATTTTCCACCGAAAGAAATTCGAAGGGCTAGGATTTGGCCGAAATTTTCACAAGATTCAAGGAAAATTTGTATTTTCCCTCCTAACTTTTCCTCTTTCTCCTTCGCGGTCTTTCTCCTTTTTACTTTAAGTGAGTGGGATTTTGAGTGGTTTCCTACACGGCACGCTTTCTACAACATCAGTTATAGGTTCACCTCGAATATTACACTTACTGTGTATGACCATAACTCGCTTCAAAAGCTCCTACAGACTAATGAAGAAAGAATGTTTGGGGATTCTATGTTTCTGGGATATATGAATTCTAGATGAATGAGGGTCATCTCTCTACACATCATGCAGTTGTTCCCTCGGATTGAGTTCGAATGGGAAGAAAAGGAGTTTGTGCACTTTGTGCTACAGGTTTACTGATAAAGAGTTGATGACACAAGTGGCAGCTAGCAAGTACAAATACAGTTATATGACACAAGTGGTCGAAGACCCTAGAACTCCTATATGCACGCACAACCATATTGTACAAAAGTTTTTATCCAGATATGACACCAACTCACGCAGGCAAGAGGGACACTCTTCCGAACTCCGCACGAACTAGAAAGTAAGTCGATAAGTCGGGAGTTTCCTCTTACACGCGAACGCTCTGTATAACGCCCCGATGGTGCATCATCTTGCACGTGGACAAATCTAAACATGCAATCCGGTGGCAACGATTAAGGAAAGTTCTGAAAGGAAAGTTCTGAACAGAGCTTTTGGAAAGTAGAAGAAGATTGGGTTTTTAATTTAGGTTTGAGGGGATTGGGGGTTTAAGGATTTAGTGGGTTAATTTAAGATTTAGAATAGTTTAGGGGTTTTAAATTTAAAATGAATTTAATTATTTGGAATTTCAAAAATAATTAAAAAAATCCACGTCAGCGCTATTAATATAGTCAGCAGTCCACGTAAGCACTTGCCGAAGCTCCGGTCTCCGGCGAGGACTAAACCCAAACTTGGTGCAAACTAAGGGACTTATTTCAAAAAAAAATCCGGCGAGGGACCTATCGCAAACTTGGGTACAAACACAGGGACCTACCATACCATTAACCCATAAAGAATTTAGAAAACACTAAGTTACAAAAACAAACACTTCTCAAAACTTTAAACCATTCAAGGAAAATCAAGGCTAGATGCTTACCAACCATTTTGAAAGCCTTAGACAAGATTTTTGAAGACAAAAGCACACACAATTCACCAAGTTCCAATTCTGTCCAAAAGTCCAAACACCCTTAAAATCCCAAATTTTCACCCGACACTTCACTGAATTTCTCAATCAATTACACAATAAAAAACATAACTTTTATTTCCATTTCCATTCCATTCTCCAAATTTTTAGTTTGCCCAAAACACTAATTCAACTATGAGTTTCAAAAATCCAATTAACCCAAAACTCCATTTTCACTCTTTTAATTCCAAGTTTCCTACCCCTTCAAAAATAACAATTTTCCAAGTCTTTAAGACAAATTTTCTCTAGGCCCTTGCACATCAAATAGGGAAAAACCTTTCCTCAATGCCCAAAATAATTTGCAAGCATTTTAACACACCCAAAAGCTAGTTAGAAAATCAAATATCCATTGTTCCAAAACTATAACCAATTCGGCCAAACACTATAATTCCAACATTAATTTTTCTTCCAAATCTAATTTGCACACATCAAAGACATCAAGAAATCTATGGTAAAAAAATTTTCCAAAGTTAGAAAATCACTTATTCAAATAATAAATTTTTCAAAGACTTAATTTCCAAGAAAACTAAATAGGGATATTCATAGATCAATGTAATGGGAATGACTTTCTAAAGGCAACCCTAGTAAAAGCTTAACATAAAAATTCTTCAAGGAACCAAAACTCAATCAATCAAAAATCTAATCGGTTCAAATTGAAGCTTATGATAGTGGGAACAACATTTGTGAAGAGACATTTGGGTTGTAACACATGCATAAAAACCAAACTCAACAAATTGAAATTCTGAATCGGTAAAAGTGTAGATCAAGAGGAGGTGAGCATATTACCTCAAAGGAGCAAGATGGAAGGACAAAAGATGATGGAGCTAGGAGGGAAGGAGTGGTTCGTCCATGCCTTGAGGAGGAAGAAGATGAATAGTGTCTTCTTCACAGCTTCATTTTCTCTTTCTAAAACTCACTAAAACTCACTTAAACTCCTTTTAATGATTTGTATTAAGAGAAAACAACATGGAACCCTTATAATGGGTGTGTGGGCCGCGGCTATGGGCTCAATGGGGGCGGTGAATTTCTAATTTTTCACTTACCCTAAGGACCAAGGTAGGAATGGTAAAAGGTTAAAGTAAGAAGACTTTTTACTATTCGAGGACCACACCATAAAGTTTCAAAGTTCAGGGACTAAACTCTAAGCTTAGAAAGTTCCAATAAAATATCTAGATTTTTTATTAATAAATTCCCATCTATGACGCGTCAGTGCGTCAAATCACGGTCGTCATCTGATTTTGGTCATCAGTGAGCACCTCAGTGTCACTGAGAGTATCTTCCCCCAATCATTCTTGGCTCTAGGCCTTGTGCTTGTGTCATTTGAGCCCGGGTCGTTCTTCCTCGAAGTTCGTGTCTCGCTCGGCCCGAAAGCACTATTCACGGAAATTACCGTTCATAAAATCTCATTGCAGAAATGGTCTCGACACGCCAAACGAAGTCGTTTGGTGCTTTCTGGATTCCCGATCCGGAGTCCCAAAGTCATCGTTTCGCTTGCTGAAGTTTCGACTGAAAGCCTCGTTAGCGCGATAAGTCCTTCCTGGGCTTCGGGAGGAAACCATATCAGTATTAGAGTCATTCTTCACGAAATTCTTCACTGAACATCATGGTGATAGTGGGAACATCATATTCTCGCCCGAACTCAAAGTCAGGTCCAGCTTGGTTTACTACCAAGTGTCGTAAGAGTACTTTATCGGTACTTCGGCCGATGATATCGCTTGTCGATATCACCGAGAATATCCAAACAGTACCATGAAATAATTAAATAATTATTTAATTATTGGGGGAAAATTCAGGGTGTTACACAAATTAGCTGTCAACTTACTACCGAGGCCTACTACATTTCACTTTACTGCCTCAAAGACTTCTTGGTTTAGTTGGAGCTCCCACACAGGATGCAACTGAAGTGTCGGAGTCACCTGTTCGTTGGGAGATGCCAGAACCTTCACTATCTTCTTCTACTCAAGATCACGGGATGGAGATTTTGGATCCTGAAGAGACCCCCACGGAAGAGACGATGGAGGAGTACTTGAAGCGCTTGTGGCTCGAAAGGGAAGAGTACCTGAAGCGCCGATCTCATGCGGTACATTGACGTTGTTTTGGCGGTTAGGACTGCACCTGATCTTGCACCGGATGCTTGAGAGTCAGGTAGATAGAGTTTGTCTTTGGCATCTAGTCGATTCGTGTCGATAGTCTGTACTTTCTTTCTATGGATTTTGTAAATAGTCTCCAGTGCTTTTGTATGGTTCGCCCTGCGTGGTGACACAGGAGGTGATTGGAGTTACGGATTTTTAATTGAAGTTTTCATTTACTTCGTTTCATTTTAAGTAATGATCTGTTTAGCGGCCAAATGTTTGACTTTTTTACACGTTTAATTCAATAAAGGTTTATTTTAATAGTTTTTAAAGATCACCATCTTAAATATTATTTTATAAGTTACTAAGGTAACTCTTGAGAATTTGAGGAGTTACACTCGACCTCGGGTACTGCTGGAGCATCAGGACCATTATCACCAGCTAGGCGTCGAGAGGCTTCACTAGTTGACATGAAGAGGCTATGGACCTCTCCCCTTTCTCCCTACTACATACCCGCTGTCGTTACCGCTATACGGTAAGGCCTTTGGAGCAGACTGTGGCGATTACGGTGACTACGACAATCATTGACTTGGAGATCCCAGTGTTTCACATCGAGGATAGTGACGACGAGGAGGAGACTGAGGGAGGAGTTGCACCATAGCCTATGATGGAGTTGGAGCCCGAGGCTGTGTCAGAGTTAGAGTCGGAGCCGATTCTTGAGTATGGGCCGTTCGTCGGGGATCTAGAGGTCGTGGACCCTACGGTGGAGTTCGAAGATGTAGGTGGGTAGTCTAGTGCTTGGTGGTGTAGGAGCTAGTTTACTTTTTGTGTTTGTACATTCATATGATTAGGGACAAGGTAGGTTCCCAAACTATTATACTTTTTGTGTGATTGCCCTGCGTGGGATCACAAGAGGTATACCGAAGTTATGAGGTCGAGTCTTTGGTTTCATAGTGGCGGCATATCTTTTCTTTTGATGATGCCGGGTTGTAATTATAACTACTTGTACCTTACTTGACTATGTCAAATATATGGTTATTTTATGATCAGGGTATCTTATACGTAATGCATGGTGTCGATTGCATGTTTCAAAAAAAAAATTTACTAGGCATTTTCATGTCTCGAAGAATAAATTGCATGTTTTTTTATAGCTAAGGTTACTATTGTGACCCCTGGAATCGAGGCATTACACGGGTATTGACAACATCAATATGTCTCCGAATTGGCTTGGTTCCTTATTAGCAAAATGTGATATATATATATATATATATATATATATATATATATATATATATGGGGCATATCAAGTAAAATGAGTGCTTGTTGTGAGAGATCGATTAGAGTATTAATCGTGACCATACAACCGTATATGAGTAGTTGAGATTAAATGTTATTTAATGGTCACATGAATTTTTTAAAAAGTTATGTGACTTTTTATTTTAATTTTAACCATTCATGCTATTTAATATTCTCATAATAAAAAGTCGTCTCATTACACACATGCACGCGCAGGCACACACACGCACACTAACTTGTTATCCTGTGAATGAAAAAGTTAAGGATCACTTATTCAGGAGTTGAATTATGTAGCTTTTGGTACACACACATATTAACTTGTTACCGTGTGAATGAAAAAGTTAAAGATCACTTATTGAGGAGTTGAATTATGTAGCTTTTTGTGCATTTCATATTCATACCTTGCGTTACAACTTGAGCCACATTACAACCTTTAAGGTCTTTCTTTTTGCATGTAGCTGATTCATTTGGTTTTGATTTGACTGATACGCAGTCCTATGGCAAGTCATTTGCATATTTAGGTCTAGTGAATATCCTATGCATCCATGAGTGATGAACATAGTGGCGTGTTGAGAAATCACAAAGGAGAAGTCTTAAGCTGCTTATCTAAAGCAATTGGTCAAGCATGGATATATGAAGCAAAGGTTATTACAATTTATAATGCTTTGATTTTCTGTCATCATTTTAATTTTAAGAATGTGGTGATTGAAAGTAATTCCGCTCCTGCAGTGGGATGGGTCAATAACAAAATGAACTGCCCTGGGAAACTCCTCAATATGCTGAATTCGATTGATTTTCATTTGGGCATTATATGGAAAAACATTAATGAGTGCTCCATTGAAATTTTAAGTGTACAGTTATTATGAAACAAATTTTTCGTCTAAGAGTACTCCATTCGTTTCAAAATAACTGTCCAGAAAGAGAAGGAACACGCATATTAAGAAATGCAATTAATATTGTTAACCCTTTAGAATATATTATATTTTTCTTATTTTAAACTTTAAAGTACATTTTTATCTCCTCATTTATTGTTCTCATATGGACATTGTATGGAAAAACATCAATTAATGTTTCTTTGGAATTTTAAGGGAACAATTATTATGAAACTATTTTCTTTTCTCTAAGTATGAAATAAAAATTTCTCTTTAAGAGGACACAGTTATTTTGAAATGAAGGGAGAAATTATTTTTGAAACGGAGGGGGTAATTGCTAGGGGGACTTGAGGAGTCCTTGAAGACAACCAAGAGACTTGGACACCATATCTTAACCCAAAACCTTAAGGCATTGGGTTTATGGGTCACATCTCTTATAAAGTCTTCACCTCACCCATACTTAACCCAAGTGGACTTCAACTCACAATTGAATTTCCAACATTGTCCGCCTCAAGTGTGAGTCACCACCACAGTACCATGCTCCCCTACGCCGAAGTTATCAAAATTGCACCGTCGTTGGTTTCACCGAATCAACGGAACACACCGTCTAGCCACACTGCCAGCAAGACTTTCGAGACAAGGAGTCATTACTATGAAAGCATCAACTATCGGCTCTGATACTACTTGTTGGGGAGATATGAGAGCCTTTGTTGGGAGACACTGAAGAGCACCAAGAGACTTGAGTGAATGCTGAAAATTCAAATGTGAGTTAGAATCTTACATTGGTTAAAAATAAGTGAGATGAATGTTTTATAAGAGAGGTGACCCATAAACCCAATGCCTAAAGGTGCCTTAAGGTTTAGAGTAAAAATCTGGCGTCGGATTCACTTAATATCTTATTTCCTCATATTCCCCTAAATCTTAATAATAGTTATAAGTAGTTTGATTCAGGATTTCGTAGGAGGAGCATGGCACATAGGATTCTATCAAAAACATTACTGAATTCTTTTGATGACAGTTGATGAAAGTTAAAAAAACTGAAGTTAAAAAAAAATAAAGTTAAAAAAACTGAAGTCACTTTTTTTCTGAATAGCTATGGATCAAAAGGAAGGACTATTCTCTCTGTTCTCACGTTGCGATGAAAATTACAGTAGACAAATTAGTTCAACATATATGTTGAGGAAATCTGCACAATATTTCATGCTTTCAGTAAGAAGTCTATTTTTGAAATTAGATGCAGCTAGAACTACAGTTGCAACTTGCATACATTTATGCATAGAAGTAGCCCATTGAGATAAGTGAAAGGTTAAAATTATGTATGGACTTCTGATAAAATAGGACACAGCATGCTCCGAATACACTTTATTTTCACATCAAGTATCACTCAACTCGATCTCTTCTTTTTCCTTTATTAAATGTACATGGACTTGTGGAGAAATAAGACCACATCAGTGAAGCAGAATTAAAATCATGTATGGACTTGTGGGGAAATATGACCACATCATTGAAGCAGAACAATTGAAAATCAGACACAAAAATTAAAGTAACAACCGTCAAATCTCCAACTACTCAATTGAGAAGGAAATTTAGTGTATCCATATTTTCATACTGAAAATGAAATGGAGCAGCAAGGATTTGGCACAATTAACAGTGAATCACCAACCAATGACAGCAATGGCACCAGCCACCAGTGCAGGTGACCATAAATGCATTGTCTTTAATTGCTTCCACTCTTGGTGCTTGCATACTTTGTACTGCCATTTATTGAACATTGATGGTTTGTACAGATCTTCATGTGTTAGTTGAAACTCTCTTTAATATGGCCCGTTTGCCTATCTGTATCAATAAAATCAATGTCAGCAATTTCCACACTCAACATTATTATAATCAATCAATCTTGTATATTCATACATGATTTATATATATATATATATATATAAGCAAAAAAGTCACTGAGTTTCCACTAGTCTGTCACTTTCTCACTTTAGTTCAGCTTAGTAGAGTGTAGCATTGGGCTGAGTAAAATAGAAAGAATTTATTGAAAATTGTATTACTCCATATATATAGCATTAAAGGTTGATGGTAAGAATACAAAAGTGGAATGATTTCACTAACAATATTTAATAAAAATTGGAAAAAGTAAAGTGCAAAATTACTTTTTTCCAATAAAAGTTTATGTGCATTGTTGTATCCTTCAACCCATGCTCCTATAAATCCTCATATGACTATATAAAAGAGAATTACATGAAAAAATAAATCCTATTTATAAATCACTTTCAATTAACTTTTTCTTGGTGGAGATCAGAATATCCACTGCATATTGCAGTGACTAATCCCCTTGTCGTAGATGCGGTCAATGGCTAGATAAGAAAAATGCTACATTCTCATAGGTGAAGATCGAATCCCGATCTCATGACTAAGAGATAAGGTGAGCAACCACCACATGACACCTCGTGGTTCTTTCAACTACTTTTCTAGGAAAAAGAAAAAGTAGTTAATTACTTGCAATAAATTTGTAAAAAAATATAAATTTTTCTAAATTACCCTTATTTAAAACTTACAAATTCAACTTATTTTTCTTTACTTTAATTTTATATGTTTAACCTCTCGTGAATTTATCTCTCCAAGCCAATAATATTTTGAAATGTCACTATTGCTTTCATAGTATTAAATGTAAGGGTAAATTTTGAAAATATTAGTTGCTTTATAAATATGATAAAGTCACTTATATTTGTGAATAAAATAAACTCCTAAAAAGGGAAATATTCATTCAATGATATATTTTCCGGTAAACAATTTACACTGCTTATTAACCATAAGGTGGGACGTGGTAATTAGCTCATCTTGTCCCTTAGTTCCGAGGTTAGGGTTCGATCTTCGTTCATAGAAATAATGCATAATTCATGATCAACCGTTGACCATTTAGTGTGAGTAGCAATGCAAAGCTTTAGTGATTGGTATATCGGACTACAAAAATTAGATTGCTTATTTCATTAATCGAAACACATAGGCCAGAAGTTAATAGGATTCTTTTAGTTTTCACGTCTGTCAGTAGAATGTTTACAGTTGTCAAGTCTTTTCAACCAGGTAGGGCCAACTATATGGGTGAGGTAATTCCATAAAACTATGTTATGAGTTGTGTTTAAAGATATTTTGTATATCTCAAAGTAATTTCGTTGGTGAGGATACAAAACTAGATATGAAAACTCGATATGATAGTGTAATTATGTCCTGCTGTAATATTTAATTTGTTATGTCAGTTAATAGAATAATACTATCTTGTTATTTATTCTATATTGTTCATTATGTATAAAAATTATTCTGGGAAGCGAGATGAATTAGAACTTAACCTGATAGGATATGATATTAGTTTTCTATTCTTTTCAATATACTAACCCCAAGTTAATGTTTTATATAATTTATAATAATATTAATTAATAAATATAAAATTTTAATTTTAATAATTACTAACATTATTATTTATCAATTACTCTTAAATTAACTGAAAAATAAACTCATCATAAATATTAATTTAATAATAGTAAATATAGTGTTATCATCTTGTATTATTTAAAACTATTTCTCTACTCATATAAATAATTTATAATTTAGATATAAAGTAATTTTGAAAAAAATAATATTTTTAATAACATTTTTATAATTTAATTAATTTTATTATTTATCGCTTGCCGCTATTAAGTTAAATCCAATTTGTTACTTATACAATTTTAATTAAAAAAATCTATTTACTAAAAAATAATTTAATTTAAGTTAATTTTAATTTTTAAAAGACTCATTTGTAAAATGTAAAAAAAAAAAATCAAAATAATCCCTTTTCAAAAATATTAATTTAGAAAATTAAATTTTGATAAATCTCATGTTCTTTTTATTCAAAAGAAAATTTAATTCATTTTTCATTGTTTATATCATATGCTATAATTATTCTGTCAACTTCAAAGAAATGATAGGATAAGAGTCTATGTTGCTTCTATCCAACTCTTTATCATATCTTACTCTTATCCTGTCATGACCACCAAACATGCCCAAAATCTTTTACTATAGGACTATCCTCCATTTGGAGGATGCTTCTATGAGTTTTTTTCATCACATGCCCAAATTATCTTAAAATGAGACATATAATCTATTCAATAACAGGAGCTAGTTCAAATTCCTCTTTATTAAGGAGGGCAGGGGTATCAAACAGTGCTGTGCTGGAAACAGAAGTTGGTGGTGGCTACAGTCTTCCAGTTCCACTCTTAGTTTTGCTGAACAGATCCATAAGACCATAACCTTTTACATGTTTGATGTGTTGTCAATCTGAAAGTTGAGTTTTGTGCTAACTATAGCACTGTTCTGTGTTAGAGTGAATGGATAACTCTGAGATCAAGTCACCTGAAGGTCCTCCTCAACAGGGGACTCCAGGCACTTCTATGAGCAGAAAGAAGCTTGGCATTTACTTCATTGAGTCTGAAGATAGAAGGATGGCCTTTGGGCGTGGCTACACTGCAGGATCAACACCAGTTGATATTCATGGAAAATCCATTGTAGATCTTTCAAAAACTGGTGGTTGGATTGCTGCATTCTTTATTTTTGGTATAGACAATATTTATACACAAATCTATATTCACTATACATATATGTGTGCATGCACTTCCATTACCATTTTATCTTATTTGATTAAACAATATCACCATGTTTTGATCAACTTATTTTTTCTCATAAGCAACTCTGAAACCCCAAAACTACTCAGAGTTGATCTGGGTTTACAGTCAATTATACAAGAATTCCCAAACATGCATGATCTCTTTCAAGAGAACTTGCTTTCATTGTGTTTTGTGTTGTCTCTTGGTGCAGGAAATGAGATGGCAGAAAGAATGGCTTATTTTGGCCTTTCAGTTAACATGGTGGCATTCATGTTTTATGTGATGCATAGACCTTTCACAAGTTCATCCAATGCAGTCAACAATTTCTTAGGGATATCACAAGCTTCCTCAGTGCTTGGTGGTTTCCTAGCAGATGCATATCTTGGACGATACTGGACAATAGCTATCTTCACCACAATCTATCTTGCGGTAATGGACAACTTTGTTTATTTATATATATATATATATATATATATATATATATATATATATTTCTCTAAACTCGGTTAGATTCCGTGACAAGCACACAACCTTGCTTCAACTATTAGGCTAGGCTGTGTGCTTGTCACTTATTCTAACCGAGGAGTTTTGGAGAGAACATATACATATGTTGGTGATACGAGAAGCATAAATTTGTTTGTTGCACTCCAAATTTTTTGTTAACAGGGTCTTACAGGAATAACATTGTGTGCAACAATGAGTACTTTTGTACCAAACCAAGAAGAGTGTAGCCAAATTTCTCTGCTATTAGGAAACTGCGAGCCTGCGAAACCGTGGCAGATGACATACCTCTACACAGTTCTTTACATCACTGCATTTGGAGCTGCAGGTATAAGACCCTGTGTGTCTTCTTTTGGAGCTGACCAGTTTGATGAAAGGAGCAAGAACTACAAGGACCATCTTGACAGATTCTTCAACTTGTTCTATCTTTCTGTGACCATTGGGGCAATTGTGGCGTTCACCGCAGTGGTCTATGTTCAGATGAAATTTGGATGGGGATCTGCTTTTGGTTCATTGGCAATTGCAATGGGTGTTTCTAACATGGTGTTCTTCATTGGCACTCCTTTGTACAGGCACAGGTTACCAGGGGGTAGCCCTCTTACTCGTGTTGCTCAAGTTTTGGTTGCTGCATTTCGAAAGCGAAAAGCCCCATTCGCTAGCAGTGACTTTGTAGGCTTGTATGAGGTTTCTGGCAGACGCTCTGCTATCAAGGGGAGTGGAAAAATTGCTCACACTGATGATTTCAGGTGAGAGCCATTTTGTATGCTAAGCTAGTCATCACAAGTACTTTGTTTTCCAAATGATCTTCAAATTATCTCAAGTTTACTTTATGCAGTTTTTAGCATGTTGGTAAAATGGTCTAGAATCACGTTGTGCATGTTTGGAAACTTTTCTACAATTGGTTTTGAAGAAGTTTCTGTAAGCATCTTATCGAAACAAATGTGCTTTGTATTATGTGCGAATTGTGAAACCATACATGCACTTAATCTATCAACGCTTACTTAATCATTCAACACTTCTGAGAAATCTTAGATAGATTTAGCATGCAAACACAATAGAGTAGAACAACTTGTTTTATTTTGTTTTGGATACCATTCTAGACAGAATCAATTATGAGCACAAGTATTTTTTTGTTTCAGAATTGATTCTGACGAATAAGGAACTGATTCAAACATGCTATTAGCTTCTATGTAAATGTGTTTTCAATTTTTTCTGCAAATCATGAAACCATACTTGCACTTAATCTATCAACATTTGTGAGAAATCTTAGATTGCATTTAGCATGCAAACACAATAGAATAGAACAACTTGTTTTCTTTTGTCTTAATGATTCCACCCTTTTTAGTGGAGGCAAATATTGTAACACTTTTTTGACCTTCATCTATTTTTACGGCTATTCTTTCTTCACTCTCTCTATTTTAATGCTTTATATCTATCAGGTTTCTTGACAAGGCAGCTCTGCAGTTGAAAGAAGATGGTGCTAATCCAAGTCCTTGGAGGCTATGTACTGTCACTCAAGTGGAAGAAGTGAAGATCCTCTTGAAACTCATTCCCATACCAGCTTGCACAATCATGCTCAATGTGATCTTAACTGAGTTTCTAACCCTCTCAGTTCAGCAAGCATACACATTAAACACCCACTTGGGTCATTTGAAACTTCCAGTAACATGCATGCCAGTGTTCCCAGGCCTCAGCATATTCGTCATATTATCCCTCTACTACCAGATTTTTGTCCCACTCTTCAGAAAAATCACTGGTCACCCTCATGGTGCATCTCAACTTCAGAGGATAGGAATAGGCTTAGGAGTTTCAATCCTATCAGTGGCTTGGGCTGCAATATTTGAGAGGTTTAGAAGAAACTATGCAATCGAACATGGATTTGAGTTTAATTTTTTATCAGCAATGCCTAATTTGAGTGCATACTGGTTATTGATCCAGTACTGCCTCATTGGTGTGGCTGAAGTGTTTTGCATTGTTGGTTTGCTTGAATTTCTATATGAGGAAGCCCCTGATGCAATGAAGAGTATTGGTTCTGCTTATGCTGCTCTTGCTGGTGGATTAGGTTGTTTTGCAGCCACTATCATAAACAGCATCATCAAATCTTTAACAGGTAAAGAAGGGAAACAATCTTGGTTGGCTCAAAATATCAACACAGGAAGATTTGACTATTTTTACTGGATTCTCACAGCTTTGAGCTTGGTCAATTTCTGCATCTTCATATACTCAGCACATAGATACAAATACAGGACACAGCAAGTTCATGAGGTGGAGAAACATGATATGGCAAACAGTGTGAGCTCCACAAGAGTGGGTAGCTAGCTAAATAGGAATAGATATCAACACCAAGTGTAGTCTCTATTCCATCATATTGTTCTCTATATATGACCTTGATTTTATGATCATTTTTGTTTTTAGTTACAATGGTGCTCAATATATTTAAGTGTGTTTGATTCCTCTAAAATGAAAGGTGTACATTAAAGTGTGGAGTTGCAGTTGTCAATGGTTGAAATTTAACAACTTCCTATTTTATCATAGAAGTCCATATATTTTATTAAGACTGCCCATATTTTTCAATTAATGATTATAAATTTATGAGAAATGTTGTGTTGTCCAAAAAAAAAGTGCTTACAAAACGCAAGAATATATTTAGTATGTGCCCTATCGTGTTTTTCATATCGCAACATCCAGAATTTTTTTAAATTTGTACATACTCTTTAAACAAATTTGTACATAGTCAAAGTTCTTCGACAAAAAGGAAGATAAAGAAGGATTTAGAAAGATAATTTTTCATAAATTTAGAATTGGTTTCGCATGATACATACTCAAGAAACTCTTGAATTTACTATTTAGTCCAGTTTTCGAGCAATAATTCATGAACCCCTAAAACAAAGCAGAACACTCCTATTTATAGGCTAAACCTTTAATTGAAAACTAACGGTCAATAAATCTCAACCTTACACGCGTCCTAATCAATCTTTCCTACTTTCACGCGTCTTGTTCCAATTTTTAACCGCCTCAACCGCTTTAAGCTGTCAGTGGAAATACTCCTTCATTACTCAACAATATTTTCTAAGTTAAACTTCGTATTTCAACCAAAATTTCTTTAGGTCGTATTTGGTTAAAATATTTAACATTTGTCAAGCAAAACCACGACACCAACAATTAATCTTGACAAGTCCTTAGACTTGAATCTTCATTCTTCGTCTTCTCATAAAATTTGGCTAATCAAGACTTGGTAAAATTTCAGGTCAACAGATGCCCCCAAAATATTATGCTTCGAGAAATACAAACTTAAAAAGCATAATATTTTTATTATTCATTGTTGGTAAATAAGCTATTTCTCTTTAAAGAAAAATAAATATTCACCATTTTTTTTTCCATCACTTTTAAGTTGACGGTTACAAAATTGCTCCACTACTCCAAACACGCCATAAAGTGGCAATGATGGGAAGTTGGTTCCCAAGATACACCCATGTCACTTTCAAAAAGGTGATGAAAATTTATTGATTTTTAAATGGGTTTTAAATATGGTAAATCCCAATTAATTTCCACCACAAGTAAAAAATCCTATAAATTTCCACCTTTTCACCGTAGCCATTTATTATAAAAAAGGTTTTTCTCTCTTTCTTCAAACTCTTCTTCTACCTTCACTCTCTTCATCTTCAACGTTTCTTCTTCTCTGAAATTTCCTGTTCTCTTCATTTTTCATTTCAACATTACAAACTTCTGAATCTTCCATGACATCATCTGCATCAACTCAATCACCTCAAGTTCTAGAAGCTGCAGTTCTTGATAGCCTGGTTCCAACAGGCCACGATGAGTATGTTCTAGACCAACCAAATGAGAAGGAGAAAATTAAAATCTGGGAATCTCAGGTACTCATTCCTTTCTCCATAGCAGAAAAACCTTATGCATTCTTAGGCTCTTACGATGACGCTCATCCTCCAGAATATAGCAAGTTTTTCCCATGTCCCACCAACTCAGAGAAACTCTTGGATTTTACATATTCGTATGATATGTTCTTCTTAGCTGACCCAAACAGTGTTTTTAGGTCTTCGTCTATGTTTAACAACAAATTGTACAAAAATGGCTAACTAAAGTAGAAGCCAAAAATTCTGAACATTGGAAGTCTCTGGGTATATTTGACCTAATTCAATAGTCAAAATTTAATCTCTGTTACAACGCTCCAATGTTGCTGAGTTCCTTTTTCTTTTGTGAGCGTTCAACAAATTCATTTCATGTCCGTTTTGGAATAACCTCTCATACACTTTTCTGTAAAACTAGATAGCAACCTAAGAGGGGGTGAATTATGTTTGCAGAAATATTAACAATAAAAAAAACGCAAACATCAAATTCAAACGTAACAGAAGAGTATTAAGAAAACTAAGAATGATTCACGAGTATGCTAATAAAAGGAAATGCTGAATGTAAAGAGATAAGGGTAGAAGAAAATTCACACAATGATGTATCTTGGTTCACCTTCAACAACCGAAGGCTACGTCCAGTCCTCCTTTCAGATTTAGGGATTTTTCCACTATGTAAGCAATGTTTGTACAAGCCTTGCCCCAAGACGTCTCAAGAACACCCTCAAGAAAGCATACCACTTTCGCGTTACACAACACTCACTGAACCCTACGGTGGACTCTGAGTCACCCCGATCCAAAGTACGTTTTCTCTATCACCAAACCCTATGGTGATCTTCACCAAACACTATGGTGGACCAATAATCAAACCGATTCATGATGAAGAAGAAGATTTTACAATGGCTTAGAAATTCTCTATCCAATCTAGATGATAGAATCCTTATCAAGATTGCTATTCAGAACTCTAATACTCAAGGGCTTATGATTTTGGTTTTTTAAATTTGGACAGCATAAGACCATGAACATATTTTTTTGTGAAATCACTTGAAAATCATGTAAGTTTGTGATCTGAAAGTTGTTGTACGAATTCTAAGTTCCATGAAGTATTTATAGACTCTGGAGAGTCATCATGAACCATTGCAACCCTTAAAAAACGTTCAAAAACTCACTGGTTCATGAAAAAAAGTGTTATGTCAGGCAGGTAATCGATTACAACGAGCGTGGTAATTGATTACATGCATCTGATGGCCCTGTAATCGATTACATGCATCTGATGGCCCTGTAATCGATTACGTTAATGAGGTAATCGATTACACTTACCTAACATGCTTGTAATCGATTACTCTGATGCTGTAATTGATTACAGCAGTGAAAACACCCTTGTTTTTATGTTTTTAACATCTATTCAAGTGATTTCTACCTTCTTATCTTAGAAAACATTTTAGCCTCTTATTAACCTTGTTCTAAAGAGCCCTTAAGTGATTATGAATTCTAAAAGCAATCCATCAAAGGTAAAGACCTAAGAAATAAAACCTATGAACCTTAACTAAATTTCTTGAAAGCTTGTGGTCATGTTCTTCATGGTCTTCAACTTTTTCTTCTTTGTTGATGCGATTGTCTTCATCAAAACCCAGCCAAGGTCAAGCAGAAACTCTTCTTCACAATCTCTTCCTTTTTGATGATGACAAACTACACCGTTTGAAAGTTGTTGTTCATCCTTGTATACCTCCCCTATCTTGTACATCTCCCCCTTTATTTTGCAATTTAAGTCTTAAGTGCCCTGAAAAAGAATGAACAAAACCAACCTTTCTCCCCCTTTTGACATTATCAAAAAGAAGAAAAAGTAATAAAATCCAAGGCAAAGCAATATGGAGAAAATACATCATAAAAATTAAAGTACCAAAATAGGGGATATAGTAGCATACAAAATGACACTTACTCTTCTTCACAATGCTAATTGAAAGTGACAATCTTTTCAATTTATTTTAATTTTGAAATTTTAACCTTACTGAAACCATATGATTTACTTGTGCTTTGAATTACCGATCCTTATATAACAATGTTTAGAATTAGGTTTCCAAGCACACCTACAAAAGAAAATCAATGGTTCTTTCGAGGTACCTAATAATTTTTGGGTCCTTTTAGGTTAGATCCTTTTTCAACCCATATAAATTCCCCACTTGGTATACCAAATTTTCTAATATAACATGCGTTGGGAGTATGCCCTTCAAGGTTACAATAAAAGCATGTAGTTTTCATGTTAGGAATTTTCTTTTTAGGATAATAGAAATAATTCTTGTTGAATGACTTTCGAGGTTGAGTATTATTATGTACCTTTCTTGCTTGAACAAAGTTACATGAATTACTTGGTCTAACAAAAGTAATTTTCTTGATTCCACTAGAATGACCATGATCAGAAAATCCTAGACCTCTTTGATTATTCGCATGTCTTTGATTACTTAACAACACATCCAAATCTTTTGTACATTTTTCATAGTTGTAAATAACTTGATTTAATTCCTCAATTTTAGATTCAAGAGATGCACATTTTGAACAAGCACTTTGTTCATCTATTTTAGCCTTTATTTCATCTAATTCTTCCTGCATATTTTTTGAAGTACTTTCTAGAGATGAAATAATCTTCTTTTTCTTTTGCACACATCTTAGAAAGATTTAAAAAAACATCATACAATTTCAAAAGCACTGTGTAATTCTTCATAAGACGGTTTATCATTACTAACCTCATCATCTTCATCATTAAAATGATGTGATGCCATTAAAGCGAGATGTGCTTCTTCATTTTTCAGATTCTGAAGATGAACTTACTTCATTATATTCCCAAGCGATATATGCTTGTTTTGGCTTTCTATCCTTCTTGCCTTTGAATCCATTCTTGCTTTGGAGAGAAGGGCAATCACTCTTTACATGTCCTGGTTTTCCACACTCAAAGAAAGTAAATTTTTTCCTTGAAGTTGATGCTTCATTCTTCCTTATAAACTTCTTGACTTGACCTGATTTCATATCCTTTCATCTTTTCAGAAACTTACCAAACTTCTTTACAACGACTTCTGTTAGAGATCAGTATCGTCTGTTGTTGGAGATGCGCAGTATCAAACACAACATCGTCTGGGATCATCTGCAATATTGCACTACTAGAAAATACTCAATTTAGGACGGAATTTTGTGACGGAAAAATTTTCCGTCCCAAAATAACTAAGTTGGGACGGAATTAGCGACAATTTATCGTCGCAAAGAAGTTTAGATAAATTAATTCGACATTTTGGGACGGAATTGGAATTCTGTCACAGTTTAGGGACGAAAATATGCAAATCGTCACAAATTGGGGACGGACTATAAAATTCCGTCACAACTACGAAATTTATTTTGGAGGGAAGGATGGCGCCAACTTTTGGAGACGGAAATATTTAATTATTCCATCCCAATTTCTGACGGAGTCATCAATAAATTTCTGTCGCAAACGTTTTTAAAAAATAAGTATTTTTTTTGGGACGGAATTGGTATTCTGTCACAGTTTAGGGACGGAAATATGCAAGTCGTCACAAATTGGGGACGAACTTTAAAATTTCGTCCCAACTACTAAATTCGTTTTGGAGGGAAGAATGGCGCCAACTTTTGGGGACGGAAATATTTAATTTTTCCGTCCCAAATTGTGACGGATCCATCAATAAATTTCTGTCGCAAACGTTTTTAAAGCCATGTATTTTTTTTTGGGACAGAATTGGAATTCCGTCACGGTTTAGGGACGGAAATATGCAAGTCGTCACAAAATTGGGGACGGGGTTTAAAATTCTGTCCCAACTACGAAAATCGATTTGGAGGGAAGAATAGCGCCAACTTTTAGGGACAGAAATATTTAATTTGTCCGTCCCAGTTTGTGACGGAATCATCAATAAATTTCTGTCTCAAATTTTGTTAAAGCTATGTTTTTTTTTTGGGACGGAATTTGTATTCTGTCATAGTTTAGAGACGGAAATATGCAAGCCGTCACAAATTGGGGACGGACTATGACATTCTGTCCCAATTTGTGACGGAGTTATTAATAATTTTCTATCCCAAATTTTATCAATTTTTTTTTTTTTTGCTTTGGAAGGGAATTGGAATGCTGTCATAGTTTATTATTCTATAATTAAACTATTTGACTTTCACAAACATTCTTACAAAGCCTCAGACTTCAGCATTCCAAACACTGATCAATAAAAATTTAGGCCCCCTTATATTGTGGATCAACCCAGTTCAATCTGTTTATTTCCATGTTACGTAGAATGAGTCTAAACGAAATGTCAGCCAAATTGAACTTCAAAGGATGACAAGGCTGACATGCAGATCGATGTCATAATGAGGTTTCATGTTGAACTTAAAGACCTATAGACCCATTGAGCATTTGTGTTGCGTACAAGGCCGGTTAGGCCCAATATAACTCAATAATAAACTTATAGGCCCATCAAGCCCAATTAAGCTTCATTTCAATGAGACCTAAAGTTGATCTCCAATGTCCATCAGGTCCAATTAGGCTTCATGTTGACCTCGAGGTCTATTTGATCTAATTATACTTCATGCTGATCTTAGAAGCCCATTCAACCTTATTGAGCTTCATCATGATCTCTAAAGCCCATCATAACTTAATGAGCGAGGTTTCATATTGATCAAAAAGGTCTATTAGACTCAATGAGCCTTCTGTTGTGTACAAGGCCCATTAGGAACAATACAAGTCAATTAATTGATGTTATAGGCCCATGAAATCCAATTAAGCTTCATTTTGACCTGGGGTACATCAAGTCCAATGATATCTCTAGTTGATATCCAATGTCCATCGGGTCCAATAAGGCTTCATGTTGACCTCAAAGGTCTATCTGCCCTAATTATACTTTATGTTGTTCTTAGAGGCTCATCTAACCTTATTGGGCTTCATGGTGATCTTTAAGGCCCGTTGTAACATAATGAGATTTCATCTTGATCTCAAAGACTGCATTAATGAGGCTTTGTGTTGCGTACAAGGCTTATCAGGCCTAATACAACTCAATAACTGGTCTATAAAGCCCATTGTAACATAATAAAGTTTATTGTTAATCTTAATGACTCATCATAACCTGATACTAGTATCCAAAAGTTAATTAAATTAAAAAATATTAAATATAATATGCTTCTATGATATTCTTTTACTAATATTATAAATATTAAAATATAATTTTTAATAAAGAGGAAATTTTTTTCTTAAGATTTTATTTTAAATTTTTTTGTCAAAATTTTGAATTATATATATATATATATATATATATATATATATATATATATATATATATATATACTTATTTAATAGTCAAGTGCTATTATCGTGATTATACTAGATTAAATATATCATTCTATTATATATTAGGCCTAAGTATAAGGCTTATCAGGCCTAAGTATATATTATTAATTACTTTTACTTAAAATTTGAAATAAATCTTTTGCGCATTATTGTGAATATTATTTCTTTTAACTATATTATACTTCATATCTTTATTTCAATTTAGAATATTATAACTTTTTTTATCACAAGTTTCTAACACTTAAGTTGTGTTTAACCTTTTTTTTTTTTAGACTTTTAATTTAGAGTGCGTTTGTTTCAATTTTTTTTTTAATTTTTTTAACTATCTAAAAAATTATATTATTTTTTAGAGTTTTTTTTGACTTGGCTTCACTCTCTTCATCCCTCACTTTAACGCTTCTGCCTCCAAACCCTTTATTCACAGTCACCACGCACCAGCCCTAGTGCTTCTCTTAGCCTCCCGAATCTCACCCTCTCCCTCTCCTTTTCCCAATCTTCCCTCTCTAACAGCTTCACCCACATCAATTTTCCCCACACATGATCACTGTTTGCACCATCGTTCCTTTGCCCCGCATTATCACCATCGATCCGTTCAAAACTGGGGCTCCACCATCATTTCCTACGTTGGAGTGTCGTCGTGGATTTCTGAAGTCTATACGGTCAGGGTTTCGTGAGAGGCAGGCATCGGCAGGCGCGAGGAGAAAACCAATTGAGAAAACTACCCTATGGAGCTTCAGTTTCAGCCACCATTGTACCTCTCGCAGTCTCGTCTAAACGCTCCTCTGCGAGACCACGATGCCATCTCTGCGCGACGACACCCCTCTATGCGACAGCATCTCTCTGGGCGGGCGGCGGTGACCCCTCTCTGTGCGACGCAAGGCCCTCTTCACTGCGCAATGACTTAGCCCTCTTCTATGCACGAGGCGACACCGTCTTCTCTTTGATATCGCGCACTATTATTTGCGACAGCAACCATCACCTTTTCTGTTGAATCACTCCATTCAGGAGTATTACAGAAAGGATAGCAAGGACCTACCTACATCCAAAGGTGCTTGTCCTTTAAGCTTTTTTTTTCCAGTTATTCTCTTTGAATGCGTAGAGGAAAATTAGTTTTAGATTGTGGGGGTTTGAAAGTTTCAATTTTTAATTTCTTTGTTGAAATAAGGATAGGTTGGTTGTAAGTTTTAAAAATGTGCTAATCCTTGTCATTAAATTTAAGCTGGTTAGAGGAAAGGGGATGAGAAAAAGCATTTCTTTCTGGTTTTCAGTGGTTTATGAACTCATTCTTTCAGTAAGGATCAAGGTGTAAGAGTTTAACACACTGCTGAGTGCTGAAATTTTAATTTTATGATATCTCAAGGCATTTTATAGGACTGTTTGTATTATGTTGATTTCTTGTGCTGTATTGTTTTTATGCAAGCCATCCATATACAACAGTGCATTCAAAATCAATGGCATTACCCATGACTGTAGTTCTGTTTCAAATGCCTTTAGTTTCACTTCAAACTTCAAAGTTAACATTTCTCATTTGACTAGCTAGAGACCCCAGCGTTGCTGTTGGCATTGCAAAACTCCCAGTTGAGAACTTCCTTTGTAGCTTGGCATGAAAATGTTTGTGCATGTTTGAGTTAGATATATTTCCTTTGTTTGTTAGTTATTTTCCTTTGTAACCTCTATAATTCAAGTTCGGTGGGTTGAGTTAGATATATTTCCTTTGTTTAGGGAGATACTGAAAAATCAAATTTGTAAAATTTCTTAATAGAAATTACTGCAGTTGAGTTTATCTTGATATCGCATTAATAGAAACTTGATAATTCTCAGCCAATAAAAATTTGATTTCTAGAGCAGTGACTTTTGCTCCCCCTATGTCAGTGATGTCTTGTTATTGTGAGTTGCAACAACCTTCATTTGCTCTACCCTGAAAACAACTTTGAGTAGCTTAATTAGTGGGCACTGAGATTTGCTTGATCAATAGCAAAGGAGTGGTGGGGTACTGGTGTTGTTGTGGATCACTCAAATTCTTATTGCATCTTTTGTCAACACAACTTTCATCCTTAGACCATAATGCCTTTTACTATCATTTATCTTCATAAATCCATTTGATGTAGTTTTTGTGTCTTCTTCTTGCTGTCACTTCTTGGGCTGCTGTGCTCTTATGTTGGTGGTTGACATCCTTGGTGCTCTCAATTGGCTTGGCTATTAATATGTGGGTGCTGCTAGCTTATCAAAAAAATGTAGGTGCTGCTAGGTTCAATTTTCTGATATATCAGTGGCAGGCATAAGTGTGCTGAAGGAACCTAGCTGGTTGATATAAAGATAAACCTATGTTCAGGCATAAGCATTTTCCTAATAAAATTCTATCCCTGTCTTTTCATTTTGGGTTGAAATAGAAGGTAAGCATTACAACATGATTACATTTTGATTGCATTATACACATAGGAAAGCCCATGCTTATATTCCCCAAAACTCGCATGATGATCCAAGTACTTTTCTCAAAGCTCGATACCATTATTTTATCTGCTGACTTTTCACTTTGTTTGTTAAAAACATCTTATATTTTCCATTTAATTTTCAAAAGCTGACTTTTTCTCTTGTTTGTTTTTTATTTCCCCAGACCACTAGAGTGAGATTCGTCTTTGATGATGAGGCTCTGGTTAGCTCCCTTCTTCTTCAAGTGTACTTTTTTATTTATGTATACTAGTATTTGCTCATCTCCATTATTTACTTTCCTAAAACCATAAAATTTTGTTTTACCGTTGCTGAATATATAATGCACCCCTCCAATTTCTGAGAACAATTCTGTTTCAAACATTTATGTTGCCTCTGTGGTTGCAGCCCTTCTTTACATATTTTTCTTTCATTTTCAACTAACTAAAATTTATTGGTTTTAGGTACGTCACTTTTCAATAGTTGGATTTTTAATAGTGAAGGGGATTTAAGCTTTCACATTCGAGCTTCAAGTTTCATGTTTCAAAGGTCTAAGGTTTCACCTTCTAGCTTCAAGTTTCATTCCGTGACAGCCCCAAAATAGAACATGTTCATCTCATGATGATTTATTAACTTTGTTTTGTGACAGCTCCAAAATAGAACATGTTCATCTCTTGATGATTTATTAACTTTGTTTAGTTACATGTATTGTTGATTTCTGACTGTATAATTATGATTAAATTTGGATATGTCGATGGATGGATTTGTTTAAATATGAATGTTGTTTTATGATTCAACTCAGTTTTTAATTTTCAAAATTTATGATATTTATTACAAATTTATTTATAATAACTGAACTGAACAAGAAAAGTAAATATATTTGTCATGAAATCTTAAATGAGATTTTCTGTCACAAAATTATACATTTGCAATGGAACTAGTGCTAACTTTTCAATTCGTGACAGAACAAAATCGTCGCAAAAATTGGGACGGACTATGTTATTTAGAATTCCGTCATTAAAAAAATCATTATTTCTGTCCCTATTTTCGTCGCAAAATTTGGGACGGAAATATGGTATTATGAATTCCGTCATTGCAAAACATCATTATTTCCGTCCCCAACTCTGTCGCAAAATTATTATATTAAAAAAATATAAACAAGTATATTCCGTCCCAAACTTGCGACAGATTCGTATGTTCCATCCCAAAAAGTTTAATGCTTCCGTCGCCAATTCTGTCGCAAATATATTATTTAAATGGATATAATTCAGTGTATTCTGTCCTTATTTCCGTCCCAAACTCGCGACAGAGTAATATATTCCGTCCCAAACAATTTGCGACGGCCAAAAATGCGACGAAATTATTTTGTCGCAAATTCCGTCCCAAATTCATTTTGGGACGGAAATTTTAACTATTGTGCGACGGATTTTCCGTCGCAAAAGAGTGATTTTCTAGTAGTGTTGACTGATAAAAGAATACATCGTCTGATCCTATAGTCTGATAAGGATCATATGCATGTTGAAGCAATGGATCGTCTGCCAAGCTATATCGTCTGGTCATATGTATCGTCTAACGAGTACTATGCCAGCTGTAACTAGTTATCTAGTAGTACTAGCAATCCTAGAATATCCGGGATCTTATCTTGTATTTATTATTGTTTATGTTTCCCAATGTAATAAGTTGACCTCGGTCAATCCGTCATTAGGTCTATGTTCACTCTATATAAATATAGAGCTTGTAACCGTGAATCAAATAGAAATTGAAGAGCAGTAGAATAAGAATAAGAAACAACATTTCATTATCTTCGATTTCTCAAGTTCTCAAGAACTCTTGGTTCTTAACAACTTCAATATTTTCATCATCCTCTTCACTATCAGATTCAGATTCTTTTTCTTGTGAACTATCATAGGCTTTGGCTTTAGTCTTCAACGCAATGGATCTAACATTCATTTCAAGTCCTTCTCGTTGTTCCGACTAGCCAAGCTCTAATTCATGTTCTTGCAACTTACCAAAAAGTGTAGCCAAGGTCATCTATGATATATGTAAGACCCTGAATTTTCCTCCAGTAATTAAACAATTATTTAATTATTCTAGGCACTGTTTGGATCCACTAGGGGGCATCGACAAGCGATATCATCGGCCGAAGTACCGATGAAGTACTCTTTTCAACACTTGGCAGTAAACCAACTTTGACCTGACCTTGAGTTTGGATGCGAATAAGAAGCTCTCGCTATCACCATGACGTTCAGTGTAGAATTTCGTGAAGAACGACTGCAATATTGATATGGTTTCCTTCCGGAGCCCGGAAATGACATTTCCCGCAACCGAGACTTTCAGTCGAAATTCCGGCAAGCGAAATGGACGACTTCGAGACCTCAGATAAAAAATTTGGGATTCACCAAATGTCTCTGTTTGACGTGACGGATCCAGCTGTGCGATAAAAAATTTCTTGAATAGAAACTTCGGTGAATAGTATTTTGTGAATAGTGCTTCAGGAGTAGCTTCCTGTGAATAGTGCTTTCAGACCATAATCGACACAAACTTCGAGGGAGAACGACCCGAGACCGAGTAGTAAAGCACGAGGCCCAAAGAAAATGAGTGACTAGTGTTAGAAACCTCAGCTATGTTAGGAAACGCACCGATGACTGGGTTCAACTGACGCACTGACGCATAAAATTCAATTCATTCATCCCATTGATTCCACTACTTTATTCAAAAAAAAAAGAGAGAAAAAATTAGAGAGAACCTATGTGTTGTAATTGCTTAAGCTCTTGTTATGTAAAGGGAATCACCTAACATGAGTCATGAGTCTGAGTCTGAGCCATTAGAGTTGCCAAGTTTTTCAATTCCATACCTGTTTCTGAACCCTTGGCCAAATTTGAACCCTTGATAATCTCTCCAAGTAGCATTGTTGTACCTGTTTGGTTTTGATTTGAATGGTAGGTAGATTTGTTTCATTGCACTTGTATTTTCATGAGGTTTTCTTTTCTGTGAGCTTAATTGGTGAACTCATTTCTGCTTCTTTGATCATTTTGTGCTCAGATTTCTTGGTGAATTTTTCTCCCTTGACATGAATGTACTTGACCAGCTGTGTTTTCTTGAAATATGTATCTTGTGTTTCTTTTATCTGGCTAAGGTGATTTGTTCTGAGCTTGAGGACAAGCTCTTCTCAAAGTGTTTTACGCTTGTGGGCAAGCTGTCGTTGGGTATAGTGGTGTGATGACCCGGATTCGTATGATGTTTTTAGGGTCTTTTTAGTTTATTTTATTATATTTTTATTGAGTCTCATATAGTTTTTATTTCACTTTGTTAGGTTTTTCTCTTTATTTGTGCATTTGCATATAATTTAGTAACTTTTGTGTTTTTACTCCTTTTAGTTATGTTTTATTGCATATTTAGTCCTTATTAGAGGTTCTGGTCAATCAAGGAATATTTGTGGGGATCTTGATGCAAATAAATGAAAGAGTGTGGCTGAAGTTAAAGAGGAAGAAGAATCATCAAACCTCCAATGCTTGTTTAACATGTGCCTAATTGTAGAAATTAAAGAAGGAGATGAAGAATCAAGCATTTAGCATGTGCTAAAATGGAGACATGATGAAGAAAATGGAGGTTTCAGCTGTTGCAAAACATCCATGAAAGCCACAATGAAGCCCCTTAATTGCATTGATGAAAGGAATCAAAAGAGAAGGTTAAGAACAAGAAAATGAGGAGTCCGCCGTGCTCCCAACGCCTGAGCGTTGGCACCCCAACGCTCATGCGTTGGCATTCTGTCTGAAACTGGTGACTTAATGCAGTCTCCAGCGCATGAGCGTTTGAACCCAACACTCAAGCGTTGGCCTGCTGGCAGATTGGCTTTAAATTCGGTTTTTGGCTTTTCTTTTGTATCAAGCCTTGGAACCTGAGTTCCTTCCTTTGTAGCCTTATTCTTAAAGTTTGTAAAAGGCCTTTGGAGACCTTGTTTCAGGTTTCGTTCTTTTTATTTTAATTATGTTTCTATTAGCCATGTTTGGCTAATTTCTTTTTAAGTTCTTGGGTTGTTTTAGCTTATAATTTATGTCTTAGTTTTCTTCGTTCTTGTTTCTGAATAATACTACAAGTTCATGTTTTATTTCCTTGTTCTTCATGTATCTTGGTGCACACAAGTGTTTAAGCTTACTTCTTATAACAATGGAAATTGGTAATTAGTAAGGGAAATAGGACTTAAAAGAGGCAATATGATATATCACTAAGGGATTAGGATAGACTTTGTTTTATGTTGGCCTGAAATTCATCTTCATCTTATTCTTTAATTAACTAAATTGCAAGGAATTGAGTTTAGTAATTAGGAAGAAAGTTCTACAATGTGTAAGGAATTAACTTGTAGAAACCATAGGCTAGAGCATCATGATTTCTTGTTTTAAAATTCAGAAATAAAGTAGAAGGTTTCTAGCATATTTTATGAGTTATGTAATTCAACCCAAGTGCTTAATTTCCATCATCATTGTCTTTTCTTTATATTTTCATGCTATTTCAAGTTCTTGCTCTAAAACAAACTCAAAATCAATATTTATTTTCTGCACAAGTTCTAAATAAATTAATAATAGGACACCTATCCCTTGGGTTCGATATCTTTTATATTACTTCGATAATCAACCGTACACTTGCGGATTTGGCTATCAATAAACTCTACCATGAGCAACGGGTCGTTTCCCACGAGCAGCATTCACATAACTCTCAACTTTCGGAACCTTGCAATCTTTAGCAGCATGTCCTGGTTTCTGAGAGTTCCAACAAACAATAGACTTTGTAGCACAACTACAAGCATAGTGCCCCTTTTGGTTGCACTTATAACAGACAATTTCTTCAATCGGCTTCGGAGCTCCCCGAATGCCCAAGTTGCCTCCTACAGGTCGGTCGGACCCAAAAGCACGCCTCTTGGCTTGTGGTCGTTGGTAAGGTTTCTTTCCTCTATCTTCTCTAACTGAATGAGACCTATCTAGTCCTCCACTTCGCTGTGATTTGCCCCAACGAATATCGATGGCCTCGATGCCCTTAGCTTTCTCCACCAATTCCTGGTAACGTGTAATCCCCAAAGGTTGTACAGCTCTCTGCCGATCACAGTTCAACCCATCAAAAAATCTTCCGCCAAATCACAAATCAAGTATATCTTCGTGGTGGTGGATTATTTCACCAAATGGATAGAGGCAGAGCCGCTCACCTCCATTACTTTAGAAAAAATAAAAAAGTTTTATTTTCAAAGACTTATTTGCAGGTTTGGCGTGCCCCAAGCGATCATCTCTGACAATGGAACTCAGTTTTCAAGTAAAGCGACCAAGGAATTCTGTGAAGAGTGGGGGATCCAGAATAGATTCACTTCAGTAGAACATCCCCAAACAAATGGTCAAGCAGAGGCCGCCAACAAAGTAATTTTGGCAGGGCTAAAGAGGTGTCTTGACGAGGCAAAGGGACGGTGGCTAGAAGAATTGCCCATAGTTCTATGGTCATACAAGACCACTCCTCAGTCAACTACAGGAGAAACGCCATTTAAGCTCACTTACGGAACAGATTCCATGTTACCAGTGGATAGGAAGAACAAGGCGTGGCGAGCAGTCGCAACTGTCCCAGATCACAATCAGAGCAATTTGTTGGTGAGCCTGGACTTGGCCCCTGAAGTAAGAGAGGAATCTCACCTTAGAGGAGTATACATGAAGCAACGAGTATCTCAAAGATACGACACACAAGTCGTCCCACGTGCAATGCGTGTGGGCGACCTGGTACTTCAGAGACGAACAGGTACTGCAGATGTCAACAAGTTGACGCCCAATTGGGAAGGACCATTCAAGGTTATTGAAGCTTTGGGCAACGGAGCATATCACCTATCAGATTTATTTGGGAACAGAGTCCCAAGATCTTGGAATGCCTCTCACTTGAGGCATTATTATAGTTAAAGGTGTACCATGTAAGGGAGTGCTCCTTTCTTTTATAAGAAAAATTTAAAGAGGCGACCCTTATGGTAACATTCACTCTCCTCACATGTCAATATTATGCAAATTGGCACAAATGTGGGGCGTACGAATAAAGGTCCAGTAGTGACCTAGTTGAATTCAATAAAGAGGGAAATTCATATTATTAAAATTTTTTACAACACAAGGCCCAATGGCGGTCTAAATTCTAATTTTTAAATTTCAAAGAGAAGTGGTTTGGAGATGTGACCTATGAAATTACTATGCGCGACCCTTGTGCAATACGGCGAAGAAAGCCCAGCCTCGATCGAATTAAATCGAGCCAGTCTATTGAGCCAAGCCTTGGGCAACCCCAGTGGCCACTAGGATCCGAGCCAAAAGTCTCACTGAGCAGAAGCCTCGCTATGCGAGCCAAAGCCTTGATCGAATTAAAACAAGCCAAAGTCTCACTGGAATAAGGTCGAGCAAAAGCCCCGTTCAGGCGGGTCAAAGCCTCATAACAGACAAATAGCACAAACACAGGGCGTGCAGGTCATTACGTGACTCATAAAATATCTAGCCTTGGCCGCCTAGCTGCGTAAGACAAAGCCACCCCAAGCCTCGTTAGAAGAGCCATGCGAGTACGGCTCGTTACGCGAGCGGAAACCATGCGTGCAAAGTATACAGCGGTCCGGTGGCGGCCGAGCGTACCACCTTTTATTAAAAAGATCCAGTGGCGATCCAAACTAATTCTTCATTTAAGTAGCGTCCAAAGGCAATCTTTAATATTTTTTCTGCAACTCTTATTTCAACTGCCCCAGGTTGGCGACCTGGTAACTCTATTTCTTTAAAAAATAATAGCCCAGAGGCGTTCTCAAACTATTTCTTTTTCACAAATTATTATGACTTAAGTGGCGATTGAAATCCGATTTCTTTCGGAAGGGTCTAGAAGTACCTAAAAATTATATTTTACCACTTGTTTTTATTCAAGAAAGGGGAGCAGTGGCGACCTCAAACGACGGATTTTCATTTCGTTTCGCAAAACAATTTCAATCTCAAAGCGCAGTCTTTCACTTTCAGTTTACAGGAGTTACAAAGGTCCAGGGTGACGTAATGCGTATTATCTTCATAAGTTGACCAGAAAGGCGGGCATAAGTAACTTGTCATAACATTTAAAGTTGCAAGCACAAATATTCCTGTTACGCGACATATTATAGTTGGCGGCTGATATTTCAACACGATGAGAAAGACACTTATCATATTCACAAAGATTGACGAGAAAGCAATATTTCATTGATAGTTAATGTTGCAGGGTACAGATAGACGACCGTATAAACAGGCGGCCCGATACACAACAAAAACAACAAAACATCAACAAAAAAGAAAAAGGAAAGCAGACAAAAATCAAGCTTGAGTCTCCTGATTTGGTTCGCTGTCGGCCACAACTTCATCCGCCTCGTCCTCGAAGGCCTCTCTTTCTAGTTCGTTGGCGATCACTTCTTTCCACTTTCCCATAGGAGATAAATCAATTTTGGGAAAGAGGAACTGTACTTGAGCCTTAGCGGAGTTTAAACCTTCGGTGTACTGTTTGACGCTTTCCAAATTAAACCCCTTTTCCAAGATAGATAAGTTCTCAGCAGTAAGGGCGGCTTCAGCCTTCACCTTCGCCAATTCAGCAGTCAGTTTAGACACTTTCTTTTCAGCAGCCGTCTTCTTCTCATCAGACTCAGCTAAGGACTTTGAAAAAGTCGCCTCCAGACTTTTCTTTTTTGTCTCAAAATCCGCCAGCAGCGACATCTTCTGAGTAGACAAAGTTTCAGTATGGCGACTCTCTGCCTCTAATAATTTCCTCCCTAGGTTGGCTTTTTCAGTGCGCAACGTCTCCAACTCCTCCTTCATCTCTCGGGCGAGTCGGGGGCAGATATTGGCATCAGCAAGGTCTTTCTCCAGTTGGTCTACAGTAGCCGCCAGCTCTTTGTTTTCGATGACCAAAGTCCTCAGCCGTTTAGAACGGGCGGTAACGGCTTTGACCGCCTCCTCATATCTGCGTAGAAGCACGAAACTCCATCCAGCAGCCGACAAATTGTTCTTCATCACATTGTTTGCAACAACACGAGCATTGTTGCTCACTGGGTCTTCGAAATAACTGTCAAAAGACAAGTTATTTTCCATAAAAGTAAGGTCCTCCAAATCATCGGCGACCTCTTGATCGACCACGTTGGCGGCTTCGACTTCTTCGGCAGGCGTGCTCTCTTCAGCGACGTTCTTAGACCGCCCACCAGACTTGCGACGGGTACGCTTAGGTTCAGCATGGACTGATCTCCATACTTCTGTCTGCTGAATTGGGCCCCCGCCCGGAAGATCGCCTCCGGAACCACTAGCTTGGGCGTCAGGGCCGGGTTGAGGCGTGCTCAAACGCGCCTTTTTGGTTGCAGGGTTCTCCACCGGAGGGCGACGGGCGACAACGTTGTCCTGACTATTCGAGGCTTGGGCCTTGGCCTCTTTAGCAATTCGAACAAGGTCAGACCTTGAAAGTTTATACTTATCCACTGCAAATAAAAAATAAAGGAGGTGCACAAGTTAGCAAATAAATGCATGCATATGCAAGGATACCATGAATGAAGACAAAAACTCACATAGGTGAGAAGTAGCATTCCCTTTCATATGGGCGAAAATGAGCTCGCCAATATGAATGGGCCCCACCTTGCTTAAGAATTTTATAATCTCCCAATCTTCAGCAGTGAGAGCATCATCCTCAACGGTAAGAGAAAAGTTGGGCAATTCGGTCCAATAGGGGGGAAATCGCATGCAACCAATGTCGTCATGACTTAGAAGATGGGGGATTAAAGGACTATCAATTATTTTGAAGAAACGAACTTTCCACTGGTCGTGTGCATTACTTTTCCAGGGTTTGAACCTGGCTTTAGAGGGTTTGGCGGTCAGGGTGACCCAGGAACTCGTGGGCGCCACGTCCAACCCCTTCTTGTTCGGGGGAACGCATTTGTAAAAGTAGAAAAAATATTCATATTTCGGGGCGACCCCAAGGGCATCACACAAAATTTCAAACCCCCTGATGAATGCCCAAGAGTTGGGACTTAATTGAGTAGGGGCGACTGATAGGGCCTTTAAAACTTTGCAGATAAAAGGGGAAAAAGGAAGGCGAATGCCAAGGTCATCAAAGATGAAGGAATATACATGGAAAAAGTGGGGGTCGCTTTCAACATGTTTTGCGTCACAAACACGCTCGTTTGTAGAAAAGGGACGGGTTATTAAGTCAAGCTCATAATTATCTGAACAGAGCCCGCCTATTTTGTTAACAAAGGCTCTAAGCACAGTAGGGTTAGTCTAGAGGGGAAAGACAGATGAGACCTTTAGGGCAACCAATCCCATTTGCACGGGGCGAGGAAGTGACTCCTCGTAAGCCCGGAGTTTGGAGGAAGGGGAAAGAGGTCTTTTTTGTGATTCACCGCTGTTGCCGGCGCCGGAGGTTGAAGTACCTTTCGTTACAGACTTCATTAAAACAAACAAAAAGAAGGAAAAGCAAGAGGGGAACAAGAAAATGTACTAGTGATAGGGTAGAAAGGGGAAGCACACAATTCCGGCACGGTGGAACAAGAAAATTTGAAGGGAAGAGAAGACCGGAAATCGCACAGGAAGGTTCTGCAGAGGAAAAAGTAAACAATGAAGAAGGAGGAGGAAGGGGCTTTTATAGGCTTTGTTCAAAGGAAGACGAAAGGGTGCGACGGGTAGTGGGACAGGTGGCAGGTTGAGTGGGAATTAAATGAGAGAGATACGTTTAACATTTAAATTGCATCATTATGGCGCGCTGCCCCAAGCAATGTTGTTTCCAAGAGTAATGATTACATTGAAAGACAAAACGGCGCGTGGGAACGGAACCCTAGGCAGAAGCACATCAAGGGTCAGAAAGGTTGACGTGACAAGAAAGAAATGACAAGTCAGTGGAAAAGTGTGGATCAAGCAAGCGCCTCTCATAGCAAAGAAGAAAAACGGCGAGCTAAGACAGCAAACAACTAGATGGCGAGCTAAGATAAAAGGTACTTTAAGCACTGGAATTAGGCAGAAGCACATCAAGGGTCAGAAGGGTTGGCGTGACAAGAAAGAAATGACAAGTCAGTGGAAAAGTGTGGATCAAGCAAGCGCCTCTCGTAGCAAAGGGGCGAGTCAAAGAAGCAAAACGGTGAGCTAAGACAAAAACAACCAGATGGCGAGCTAAGATAAAAGGTACTTTAAGCACTGGAATTATTATTTTTAAGTTAATGGCGTGCTACTTTTCATTGCACACATGAAAATAAGCAGGACAGGTAAAAACGGAGAACGTGGCGAGTTGAGCATCCTCTGATAGCAAGACGAGCAACCCTTCGTTGAATGGGCGCCTTGGCGTTGGGAACAACTGCAAAACGTCAAGACTCGGTCCTGGGGGCTATCTACAGCACATGGGGGCGGGACGAGCACTCCTTGACGCCTCAGAACACTTCGCGACGGACGACTAAGCACCTCACAACAATCAATATTTTTACCATAAGGGCGACACATTTATTCCCCGTGTTCACACCTTAAGCGACTCATTCCACTATAGGATGATGTACTCTTTTTCCTTTAACAGGTTTTTATCCCACTGGGTTTTTCCTGGGAAGGTTTTAACGTGGCACAACCTGTAGGGGTGACCGTCCAAAGGAAGCGTAGGTTGGAACTCCAAGGCGAACGTCCCTCGTAGACACTTCACTTTTAGGCTTCAAGCTTGTGTCTTACGGGCTTGTGGGCTAGCACCCGTCATCGAGAGGATCTTTCAAAGACTAGTTAAAGACACTTCACTTTCAGGCTTCAAGCTCGTGTCTTGTGGGCTTGTGGACAGGGCGAGCGCCCCTCTACTGCTAGTGGGCGCCCACCTTGACGAAGGCGGCCTCGGTTGACGACTCCAGGGGTACATTTGTAATCCACAGGGGGGTTAAACTTTGTAACCTATTGGGCCTGATCTTTGAGGCCCATAGGCTTAGTCTTAATTAAATGTCATTTATTGCTTTCCTCCATATAAATAGCCAAGGGAGGTTCATGTAAAGGGGTTCACATTTTCTCTAATAAGATCATAGTCTCACTTCTCTCCTATATTGTTCCATTCCGAGAACAACTATATTATGTAAGAGAGTTTAGAACGAAAAAGGTTACTGTATAGCAACTATCAGAAGTGACAGAGGTGGAGAATTTATCAACGAAAAATTTGAGAAGTACTGTGAACATAACGGAATTGCACATCAGCTCTCAGCACCCAGAACACCACAACAGAATGGAGTTGCAGAAAGCAATAACAGGTCCCTCCAAGAAATGGCAAGAACTATGCTCAACGAAACATCCATGCCAAAGTACTTCTGGGCAGAAGCAATACATACGACGTGCTACGTTCAGAACAAAATACTTATGCGGCCTATCCTGAAGAAGACACTATACGAACTATGGAAGGGAAGACAGCCAGATATCTCATATTTTCATCCATTCGGTTGCCCCTGCTTTATACTCAACACCAAGGATGATCTTGGTAAATTTGATAGAAAATCAGATAAGGGAATATTTCTCGGGTACTCTCCAAACTCAAAGGCGTTTCGAGTTTACAATTCAAGGACGATGGCAATAGAACAATCTATCAATTTAAGGTTTGATGATCACAGCATCAGCTCTAATCCAACAAACCTTGAAGAAGAACTGTTAAGTCTTGATCTGAACGACAAACCATCTGCCAGCAAAGCTCAGTCACCCAAGGTATTGTATCGTCTGCACAGCCAGTATCATCCAACGACAGCCCATAGTCTAAAGAAAATGAGGAACCATCGTCCAATCCTACACCGTCTGATCAGATAATGACATCCAGTGGTATTTCACTTTTGAGAGATTGGAGATTCAAGTCAGATCACCCTCCTAATCAAGTAATTGGAGGCATTTCAGAGAAAGTCAGAACCATATCTTCATTCAATAATCACGGCAACTATGCCCTTATATCAAAAATTAAACCAAAGACCATCGCTGAAGCTCTACAAGATGAAGGTTGGATCTTAGCCATGCAAGAAGAGCTAAACCAATTTGAACGAAGTCAAGTCTGAAACCTTTTTCCCAAACCTAAAGGTAAAACTATCATTGGGATCAAGTGGGTTTTCAGAAACAAGGTGGATGAAGACAGAAAAGTTACAAGAAAAAAAGCAAGGCTGGTAGCTCAAGGATACAACCAGCAAGAGAGCATCGACTACACCGAAACATTTGCTCCAGTTTCCTGAATTGAAGCCATTCAAATCTTACTAGCATTCGCTTGTCAATATTCCATCAAGCTGTATCAAATGGTTGTGAAGAGTGCATTTCTGAATGGGTACATTGAAGAAGAAGTTTAGTCAAACAGCCCCTTGGGTTTGAAGAAGCAACACTGCCAGATCATGTCTTCAAACTAAACAAGGCACTCTATGGTTTGAAACAAGCAACACGAGCATGGTATGATCGTTTAAGTTATTTTCTTATGAAATATGGTTTCACTAGAAGTAAAATTGATAATACACTGTTAGACAAAAGAAAGATAACGATTTCGTTTTAGTGCAATTATATGTAGATGATATTATTTTTGTGACACTAACGAATTTTTGTGCAATGAATTTTCAAATCTAATGCAAAGTGAGCTTGAAATGAGCATTACGGGAGAACTGAAGTTCTTTCTTGGACTTCAAATTCATCAAGAACAAGACAGAACATTCATTGAGCTGTTGTTGATGCTCTATGAAATTTATCTTCTTATAACCTAGTTGAAGGAAGTTCTCAAGGCTTATATTATTAATGAAATGATTCAGCTTTTCGAAAAAAATATATGTAATTGATATTTTTTATCATTTTTTATTTTTATGATTGTATTAGATTTTATTAGATGAATACCAATTGAGAGTTAGTTTAAATGATATATTTAATTCCCCTTAAATAAAATTTCAAGTGAATAATGTTTATGAAAAAACTCTTACTATGAGAACTAGTCATAAAAGAATATGAATGTGCTCATCTAAATGGAGGATATTTGTACTGAAAATATAAAAGGATATATTCCATAGGGACGAATATGCCTACTAATATCTAGTTCAAAGTTTTTTCATGTAAACGCAGCCTTCAATTAAAACCACATCCATCCCAATATATACTTGCTTCCTTTGCTTGAGTTGACTTCCACAAACATAAATTGAAATCATCATGTTTAGGTTCCTAATTAATTAATTGTCGAATGTTAACACTGTTCAAGTGGTGGCTGTAAGGGGTCCGGGCAGCATATTAAAATGCATTTCACTAGAATAAATTTGATATAACAAGTCTTTTGTAAGGCGTTCTAGTAAGGGTATGGTGGACTTTTTGGCTAACACTAATATAAATTTTCTTTTTTACTACGCTTCCAGGCAGCATATTACCACTGTTAAATCATGGTATTATGCGGCGAAGTAATATATCAATTACCATGGTTGAAGCCGGAACCGTGGTAATAGCATACCTCTGTAATACTCTCGGTTCGAGGCAGAACCGTGGTGATATCATACCTCTGTTACCATGGTTCAAGGAGGAACCGTGGTAATATCACACCTCTGTTTGAACCGTGGTAATTTTTTTTCTCAGCTACCACCGTTCAAGATAGAATCGTGGTAATTTTTGTTTATCTGTTACTACGGTTCTAGAAAGAATCGTGGTAATATGTTTGTTTTTTTACCTCTGTTACCACTGTTTTTGTGTGAACCGTGGTAATATTCTTTTTTATAATTTTTTACCTCTGTTATGCCTTCTTAGCGCATGAGCGGTGGGAAGTCAGGGCTCATGCGTTGCCATTCTACCAAATATTTGGTCGATAGCATTCTGGCAAGTAAAATAGCCTGTAATCTAATAATCTATAATGCTACGCACAAATAATCAAATCAAAATCATGCAACCATGATCAACAGTATGTGACAGAACATATATATATATATATATATATATATATATATATATATACACACACACACCAAACACTTGTATGTACAACAAATATAATATGTACAACCAACATATATATGTACAGCCCACTTGTAAACATTTTAGGCAAAATTTTGTAATACATAACCAGCTCAGTCTTCTTTAATTTCGTTTAGCTTGTCCTGATCGTAGGATTCGATATGACAATCAGGGAAGTACTGTAAAATGATAATAAAAATAACCAAAGTTAGAGTTAAAGTTAGCATTAAAATTTTGATAGATAAGCAACAAATAGTACCCACAATCTATATTGTTTGTTTGAGCAGGGCACTACAAAAGTAAATAAAAGATTTAAGTGATTTTGGTGGATATAATTTATGACAGTTATGTAAATATATATACACCTTTATAGTATTCCACTTGGCTTTACTCCATCTAATCCTTTGATCATTGCAAGTAGCACGGTAGATCTTCATTGCGCTAACAAAATGAACGAATAACTCAATGAGTAAACATGTCGAATAGTAAGACTATATAGCACGGTTGATGTATATGCTTACCGGTCAAAAATTTCTTTCATTTCTTTTGATAGTGAGAAAAACAACAAGAAAACGGGGGTTTGAATTGTGTGTGTGATTTTTCAAATCCTTTTCATAAACGAAAGTTATAAGTTTTAAAGATTTTTGCTAGTGAGTGCAGCAGAAGGTAATCTAAAGCTGAAAAGTAAAATACACAACGTATTTATCCTGGTTCACCCCCTTAATCGACAGGGCTACGTCCAGCCCTTGGCTTCACCAAGATTTTCACTATTTTCACAAAATTGTACAAGTATTTTCCAGGACTTCTACCAGTATTCTGAGGACTACTCCTTTACAAGTATTCTATCAGGACTTCTCCTTTACAAGTATTAGACAGGACTTCTCCCAGTTCTTTTTCAAGAAGATTTTGGTTTTTACAAAGTCTCTTCGGTAAGAGTGGGTAGAAATACGAAGAGCAGATTACAGAGATGATAAAAAAATTGGTTCTCTGATAGGTTTGTGTGAAAGGAAATAAGAGTAACACTCTTTGAAATCTTCACTTGTTGACGACTTAACTTAGGTAAGAAATAGCTTGAGGTTGTTGAGTTTTTCGCTTTGAAAATTTGATCGCAGTTGATGAACTTAGAAAGTTTGAATGCTTTGATCGTGTGTAAGTCCCCAATTTGAATCTAATGTCAAGTCCTCTATTTATATCTTCAGTAGGATGATCAATGTGAGCTTGCTGAAGAATTGAAAAATAGTTCTGTTTGAATTTCTTCTCTATTGCGAGTAACGGATACTGCTGCATCTCTGGTTCAGCATTGAATGCATTCTTCCATGCATTTATTACATCATCAATGGCGGAGGTTGTCATCGTCTGGCTCTTCAAGACTTTCTGCCTTGAGCTTTAACTTCGGCATTTAATGCTCGTGCATCCCAGCTAAGATAGCAATTAATGTTCTGAACAGAAGATTTAAATTTGACCATTGAGGAGATACGATGTTCAGAAAATCTCGCCGTTGATTTCGCAAAAGCAGCTTGATTTAAGGAATATTAAAGGATTTGAAGAAACGAGGAATAAATTATTAATTATGTCCCTTTCTTCATTAATGCTCTTAAGAGGTAGATAGTGTTTGACAGCTAAGCTTGGGTTGGACAAACGATCTCTACTGACTCTTCGTCACACGAACTCCAAAATGCGTTGTTGACGAGCAAACTCTCTGACAGAGTTCCAGGCGTACTTCCCTTCAGATGGGTAGCCAAGTAAACACAATGATTGAGTGACCAGACGTTCTTCTCAGCCGGACGGACTCTCTGAGGAAAACGTTCTCAACTGGCGGACTGATTCATAAGATTAGTAGCCGGACGAACTCCTCCTCTTTTCTTTGCTTGAAGATCTGCTTTTGATAATTTTTTGTATGGATCCATGCATTTCTTCTTCAAGTAGATAGATATTCCAGAGTGTGAAAACATTCAAGAAGTTAGGAATTCTATCTCTAACGATATCAAGGCTTAACGAAATTGTTATTCATCAAAATATAATAATTCATTAAATCTTTTGAATCTAACAATCTTCACATTTTTGATAATCACAATTTCATTTGAGAAAAAGGTTTAATATATCAAAAATAGTTCATTATCTAGAAAAAGATGATCGTTCTTGAATGGACTTGCAAATGATATCATTTTAATGTCTGTCAAACGAGGACATTCTCTTAAGAGTTATTTGAAAAAAAAATATCCCCCCTGAGGATTGTAATTTTTAAATTCTCGTTTCCTTTGCTCCCCCTGAGTTTGACATATATTTCAACTAAGATTTCTAGATTAGCTCCCACTAATTCAATGCTCTTCTTCTCTTTTTCTTCGTCCAATTATTCTCCCCCTTTGGCATTATCAAAAGAATTAGAAGTAGCCAACCGAAGTAGAGAAAATAGCGGTTAAGCATGTGAGCAAGGAAAACTATGAACTGAAGCAGAAGCAATATTATAGGAAAAATTTGTTATAGTGCAGACAAGGTAAAGAAATGTAAAAGGAGGTAGGATTCAGGGATTGAAGGATGTCTTCAAGTGATCGAATAGTCTGTTCAGCGTGTCCTGCACCATTCCAAAGCGAGCATTCATGACTTCCGTTATCTCTTGACGTAATTCTTCATTTTGTTCTTTCATTTCTTGACACAACGCAGTGGTTTCTTGACTGGTAATGGAATGCACTTCCTCAATGCGTTGGGCCATCATAGCCATCATAGCACGGGTATCAGTCTGCTCAGAAAGGATGGTCAGATTGGCAGCGTCTGCGGAGGACGTTTCCTCATGAGCATCCACTTGTGGAGTGATGACGTCGTTTTTCGGTAGAGCAGCAGAATCAGATTGATGAGCAGGAACAATGAGGCAAAATGCAGAAGGCGGAATTGGAGTAAAGGGTGCCAGAGTAGGAATCAGTGGTGAAGGATGAACCCAAGGCCAGATAAATCCATAAGCCCTCATAGGTTTATTCAGAAACGGAAAAAGAACAAGTCTCCATGTTTTGAAATTTAGCACTAGTGGATCCACACGTCCAACCAGAAAGAGAGGAATGTGAGCCACATGAGTAATACCAGAGATTTCCAGTTGTCATTCAAAGTGGAAGAAGACATGGAAATTTCCCAGAGTTTGAACAAGAGCTAGCGGCATCCAGTTGGTACCCATAAGCCTGCATGAAAACAGAAAGGCAATCCAGGAACCTTCATAGACACATCTTGAAGCATATGATCATTTTGTGCAGCCTATGCTGGTTTTCATTTTCAAATTGAATGGCCACGGAGGATCGAGATATGCGAGGAAACCTGGGCATGAATGAGATCTTGCTGGTGGAAGGAGTGTAGTGACCAACTGAGGCAACATAAGAACTAGGCTTGACCATCTTGAAAGGTGGAGGCACGGAGTGAAGAAGTGGAGGTGGCACTCGAAAGCAGAGAGATGTAGATGGCTCAAGTTCTTTGAGGCGAGCAGGAAGAGCAGCAATGGAAGATAGATCTGGATTCTTAGGGAAAGAAATATCCCGTTGGGAAAGTGCGGTTGCAGCCTGTAACAGATGAGATTCATTGATTTGGTCATTAATTTGGGCATCTACCAACCTCAAAACTTGTGCCAGACTAGGACCACGATGCTCAACCGGACGCAAACAATTATTAGTAGTGACTTCTACATCTTGCAACTTGAGTTCCTCTAGTGCATGAAGTACATCAACATTATCAACTGGATCAAGTTCACCCTCCTCAATTTCGGATTCCTCAGATTTAAGTTCGCTCTGAATAGAGAATGGTTCCACAATGGTTACAACGTCTGGGGCAACTGCTGCAGTTGCATGAGACAGTGCAACAGGTGAAGCAGTAACAATAGCTTCTGGTTTGAGTTCTGCCTCAGTATGAACGACACAATTGGCAATGGGGTGCTTGGCTTCAGCAGACACTTGTGCAATCATCTTATCATCTGGAGTTGGTTCAGTAACTGAAGAAGCAAGTGCATCTTCATGCACAGGCACATCAGTAGATGAAATTTCAAGTGGTCTTTGAAGAGATACTAGGCTGCGTTCCTCCTCAGAATCATCATCAAGATCAATGTGATGCATGATTCGTGGAACTTCAAATAGGGTATCAAGGAATTTCTCTGACTCTCCTTGTAGCAACCCTTTGAAGTGTTGGATTCTTGATTGAAGAGGAGTCATCCATGCATGAGCATCTGTAGAATAGTGATGCTTCCACTGAGGGGAAATGGTTGGCAAAGGCGAATTGTCAGTGATCTTCACTCGTACCCAGTGTTTGTTGTTGATATTTCCCAACACTACAATAGTGGGTTCCTCAGCAACAGGGCCTAAAAGGGGTAAGTATGTGCAACACAGGTTTGGTGATAACGTAACCAGAATAATTCTGAAGGCTGTTGCAGCTAGTAATCCCATGTCTAGAATTGAAAACCATTTTGGCTCATAGGCAGGTTCTCCAAAAGCCAGTGTGAGTGCCATACGAACAACTTCAACGTCCTCATCAAAACTGAAGGTTCAAGAATGAAGCACCCGATTGGAGAGAAGTTTGTTGATCAGAAGCATGCGAATCTCTGACCAATATGCTTGAGGGTGGCCCAGCCACTGAGCAATACATTTGTATCCACAGTTTCCATCATCTTCAACATTGAAGACATCTGCAATATATTTATGGAAAAGTGAGGGCAGGAATTTCAGATAGAATGCATGAGCATCGGATATCAGGTCAGCAGTTGTATGCACTGCTTCCGGTTGTGGTTTTGATGGAGTATGCGGTTGAGTAGAGGTGGTCTGATGAACAACGTCTTCTTGGACAGACTCAACCTTAGGCGATGATTGTTGTGCTAAGAGAGCTGATATGGGCAATGCATCCTCAGCAGACAACGTAATTGAGGAGGTAGTCTAGTGGATTGTATCCTTATCCAAACGAGGACCTCTAACCCAACGACGACGTCTGGGTTCCGGGGCAACTGGAGCTACATCAGTACTGGTGTCAGGCGGTTTCGGCTCTGGAAGAGCTCTCTTTTATCATTGTTTCCTTGCAGTTGGAGCTTTGGAGGATGGAGGCACGCCTTTTGCCTTGTGCTTCTTTGTTCATGTGCTCAAGAGTTCTTTAGGAACAGCAGAAATATCAACTGCAAGCCGCATTCGTCGGACATCTCCAAATATGATAGGAGTTGCAGAGATGAAGTCTCGTGCCATGAACTCCTTTTCTTCCGTTTCTGTGGTAAGCAGCTTCCTCTTGCGCATTATAGCTGTTATCAGTTAGCCATACGGAAGATTTGTGTTGGAGTTTTCCAGAGTTTGAAGCATGTACTGAATGATAAGGTCAGGTAAATTGATTTTCCGATGATGCTGCATCTGATACAGAGCCCATTGAGAGATTTTGTTTACTAGGTCACGGGACCCTTCTTTTGGCAGCACAATCTTGCTGAGAATGGCGTTAGGAAAAGCACATTCTTCAACGAGATTGTTCACGCAGTGTGAACCTGGTACCTTGGGCACCTCCTTCCAGATGCTAAAAGGGTTGTTTTCAGCGGCTTCCCATGTGGAGCTGTAACGAACTCCTTCATAAGGTATGTCCAACGTAATAGTGATATCTCCAGAATGAATATCTATCACTTGCCTCAAGAATCTTTTCCGGATGTGGTAGGTGCTTAGCTTGATGGCACAGCCATAAAATTCTTTCACCAGAGGGGAGAGGGATGGAGTCTCTGAAATTTTAAATAAGCTTCCCCAGTCCTGAAACAGGACCATGTCCAGACCGGCAACCATGACGTGTTGGTACACGTTCATGTCAAGATATCTGGGAAGTGACAAGGCCTCTGTCACCAAGATTTGTAATCCGCACAAGACCAATCTTAGACACTTGCTCCTTGCGATTTTGAATGATGCATTTGTTCCATTGTTCAACAATCTTTTGTTGGGCTTCGTTGAGGGGTTCTAGAGTCTCGACTTGCTTCTTTTCACCTTGCCTTTTGGGTGCCATTCTTCTGCAACAATGGTTAGAGCGTGTGCAAGAACAAATGTTGAAGGAGATAACACGTCAAGATAGAATGTAAATAGTTTATGAGTGTAATGAATTGTGTATTCAGAAACCTTTTTGCTATCTTTCATGGGAAGTGAAAAGTTTTTCTTGATTCTCACAACTTAATGATGATTAATAAAGTTGATGTGAGAGAGAAAAGACACAGCATGCGCATTAAATGAGGAGTGATAAATGTGCAGTCATAGTACGCAATAGAATTTAATGCGTGTTCAAGAAGTAATTTATTGAAATGACCCAACTGTTCACCAATTAATGTTAAGTGAAGTAGTTGTCAAATGACAACCATTCTTGATCATGACCTTTCAGTCTTACCAGACGGTCACTAATGTAGACGTGTACACTTCTGTGTTCGTCTGTTCCTGTATCATTTTCTGCAATGTAACGTTAGTGCATTCAAGTGTACTATAAAGCGGGAAACATGCCAATTCTTTCTCTAAGGCATGTGAACCTGTTTTCAATAAGAGGTTTAGTAAATATATCAGCTAATTGATCATCGGTGTGTACATATGAAATGTCAATGTTTCCCTTAGCAACATGATCACGAATGAAATGATGCTTAATTTCAATATGTTTGGTTCTTGAGTGTAGACTAGGATTTTAGTTATATTAATAGCACTAGTGTTATCACACAATAAAGAAATATTGTGCTTAAAAATATTGTAATCCTCTAATTGATGTTTTACCCATAAGAGTTGGGTGCAGCAAGATCCTGCCGCCACGTATTCGGCCTCAGCAGTAGATAATGATATTGTGCTTTGTCTTTTGCTGGCCCAGGATATCAGACATTGCCCTAGGAAGTGGCAACCGCCACTTGTGCTTTTCCTCTGTATCTGATCTCCGGCATAGTCAGCATCACAGAATCCTCTTAACCTGAAATCTTCACCACTCTCATAGACTAGACCAAGATTAGTGGTGCCAATGAGATATCTAAATATACGTTTCACAGCATTGAGTTGAGATTCTTGAGGATTTACCTAGAACCTTGCACACACACAGACGCTATACATAATGTCTGGTCTACTTGAAGTAAGGTACAACAACGATCCTATCATCCCTCTGTATTTCGTTGAATCCACTGGAGTAGATTCGTCACTTTTACCCAGTACAGTTCTAGGGTGCATTGGAGTGCCCATTGCCTTGGCCTTTTCCATGCCATACTTCTTCAAGAGATATTTGACATATTTGGTCTGATGGATGTAGGTTCTAGTGGTCTCTTGTCTGATTTGTAAGCCTAGAAAGAACTTTAGTTCCCCCATCATGCTCATCTCAAATTCGCTCTACATGAGCTTGGAGAATTCTTGACGAAGAGTTTCATTAGTAGCACCAAAGATAATATCATCAACGTATAATTTTACTAAAATGAAATCATTTGATGTTTTTCTTCTGAATAACGTGTTGTCAATATTACCCCTTGAGAAACCGTTGCTCATGAGAAATGAGCTTAAGCGATCGTACCATGCTCGTGGAGCTTGCTTCAATCCATATAGTGCTTTTCGTAGTTCGAAGACATGGGCCGGTAGAGCTGGATCTTTGAAGCCTGGACGTTGTTTTACATAGACTTCCTCTTCGATATAGCCATTCATAAATGCACTCTTCACATCCATTTCATACAGTTTAATGAAGTGTTGACATGCAAATGCAAGAAGTATGCGAATGGCTTCAATTCTTCCAACAGGGGCGAAGGTCTCTGTGTAGTCAATACCTTCTTGCTGATTGTATCCCTGTGCAACTAGTCTGGCTTTATTTCTTGTGAATCTGCCATTTTCATCCATCTTGTTTCTGAATACCCACTTGGTACCAATGATGGATTTCTCTTTAGGTCTAGGTACCAAGTTCCAGACCTTGCTTCTTTCAAACTGATTCAGCTCCTCTTGCATGGCTAGGATCCACCCTTCATCTTGCAAGGCTTCACCTATCCTCTTTGGTTCTATTTCAGACAAGAGCGCACAATTAGCATAATCATTAAATGTGGATCTAGTTCGTACCTTTTCATGTATGCTACCGATTATTTGAGTAGGTCGGTGATCTTGTTTGAACCTCCAATCTCTGGGGAGTGAGATGCCACTAGATGTCATGATTTGGTCAGTGGGGGCATCACCAGATGGAGTTGTGTTGTCAACGTCCGGGTGAATGTCAGATGAGACACTTGAATGAGCGACTTTATCAGACGTTGAAGGTTGAACTTGGGTCGAGGAAGGTTCTTCATTCAACTCCAGACTTTCAAATTCATCTTCCAATGTTGTTTGGCTTCCACTTGTATGTTTGTCGTCAAACTTAACATTTATGGATTCTTCAACAGCCATTGTTCTTTAACTATATACCCGGAAAGCTTTCGAGCTAAGAGAATATCCCAAGAATATTCCTTTATCTAATTTTGCGTCGAACTTTCCAAGGTTGTCCTTTGTGTTGAGTAGAAAGCATGGGCATCCAAATGGATGGAAGTAGGTGATGCTTGGCTTTCTTCCCTTACATAGTTCATACGCAGTCTTCTTCAAGATGGCATGCATGGAGATTCGGTTTTGAATGTGACATGCGGTGTGAATTGCTTCCGCCCAAAAGTATTTTGGTAGAGAAGTTTCACTGAGCATGGTTCTGGCCATTTCCTGGAGTGACCTGTTCTTCCTTTCAACTACTCCATTTTGTTGAGGAGTTCTTGGAGCAGATACTTGATGAAATATTACGATTTCCTCACAGTAGCTTTTGAATTCCTCATTCACAAATTCTCCACCTCGATCGCTGCGTATGCTAGTGATGCAATAGCCTTTTTCATTCTGGATTCTTTTTGCAATGATGGAAAATGACTTGAACGTTTCATCTTTGTTCCGAGGAATTGTACCCATGTAAATCTCGTGTAGTCATCGACGATGACAAGACAGAATGTTTTTCCAAAACAACTAGCCGTTCTAGTAGGTCCGAACAAGTCCATGTGTAACATCTCCAGAGGTCTATTAGTACTCACAACGTTCTTTGAATGAAAAGAACTTTTTAATTGCTTTCCTTGAAGACATGCTGAGCATGTGTCATCAGATTTGAAAGACTGATTTGGCAGACCACTTACTATATCATGTCTGATCACTTTAGCAATGGTCTTTAAGGATGCATGCCCTAGCTTCCTGTGCCATATCCATTTATCATCCTGTGATGACACTAGACATGTTACCTTCTGTCTTGCAAGGTTTTCCAAGGATGTCTTATATAGATCCCCTTGTCTCTGAGCTTCAAAGATAACTCTGTCATCGTCATTAGTGACTTTAAACTTCACTTTGTTGAAGGAAACAGTGAGTCCACTATCACATAATTTACTTATGCTAAGTCGATTATGTTTTAATCCCTCAATCAACAGAACCTTTCGTATTACCGGATGAGGAGCCTTACCAACGTCACCTTCACCGATGATGAACCCCTTCTGGTTACCTCCGAAGGTAAATGCATCCACTGTCCAGGTACCATAGCTCTCTCTGGCTTTGAGCTGTTAAGCACATCTGCAAGTGGTACAATCATTGATTTAGGTACCCAAACTTTCTTCGGTCCTCTCTTGTTAGTTACAGGTTTGGGTGGACTCTTCCTACCGTATACTATTTTATAAGGAGTTTGTTTCTCATTACCCTTGACAATGAATGTCTTAGGTTTTCTTAACTGAGATAAAGATAATGCAGGGTTTATATGAGGTTTATAAAGATATGGAACAGCAGACGAAGTATGTTTTATTGCAGTAATGTCCCAATTCTCTTCTTCAAAGCCTAGACCCCTATGATCATACATCGACATATTGTTTCCACTTAGCTTTATCAAATTGTCATATCCTAGAGTAAAAGTGGATAGGTCTTTAATTAAGCTATTTACCCTTTGTTTCAAAAACATAACTTCTTTGTTTGTGTGTTGTTCCAGCAGGGCTTGATTTTTCTTTGTTAACATAATTGAGACTTCCTTTGAGGCATGCAATTCTTTTTCCATTTTATCATGCTTCCTTTTCAGTATGCTACTTAATTGCTAATGAATGAGAGTATTCCAATAATTCATTATAATCATCAGTGGAAATTTTAGATGTTACCTCATCCTTGTCGTCTGCCTCATAGTTAGACAGATCAACCGAGATCATCAATGCTTCTGATTCTTTGTCTACCTCGATGCCAGATGAGTCGATGGATGCCATGAACGCACAGTATGAAGCTTCATCATCATCTCCTTCAGCTTCTTCTTGGTCAGACTCTTCTTCTGACTCCTCATTTTGGCTTAAAAAGGCTTTCTTCTTATGAAAGTTCTTCTAGTAGGTTTCTTTCCCAGACGAGAACAGTCTGCTTTGACATGTCCAGACTTTTTGCACTCATAGCAGACGATTCCGCCTTTGTTGGAGCTCTTTTCTACATCTCTTCTTGGTGATGGGAAGGGTTTTCCTCTAAACTGTTTTCGGTTCCCCAGCATTCTCTTGAACCTCCGGTTGAATAGAGCCTGTTCATTATCGAAGTTGTTAGACGACTCAGCACCTTCGTCAGACGACTCATTTTCCTTTAGTGCTTTGGAGACACTGGACTTAAAGGCCACGACTTTAGTAGCTGAGGATTTGCCACGCAGGATAGCAGCATCATTTGCAAGGTCATGAATTTTCAGCTCCCCCAATAGATCTTCCACATGATAGTTGTCAACATTCTTTCTAGCTCGTTGTGCGGTGACAAATGATCTCCAACTGGGAGGGAGACTTCTGAGGATTTTGATCACTTGCTCCTTGTTAGTGAAACTTTTTCCCAGATTCCTCATCCCGTTGTGAATGGTTTAAAGTGTGGCAAACATGGAGTGGATGGACTCATTATCCTCCATCATGAAAGCCTCGTATTGAGAGGTCAACATACTCATTTTGGTATCTTGAACAACTGAGGTTTCCTCGTGGGCCATGGCTAAGGTGTCCCAGACTTCCTTAGCGGTGCTTAGGCTATCCACCTTGTCGTGTTCATTTTTACTCAAGGCGCATATAAGGAGTAGCCTGACTTTGGCATTCCTTTGATTTTCTGTTCTTTGATCATCGGTCCATTTATCTGCTGGGATGGCTTTGTTTTCACTGTCCTTGGGAATATAATTTCCTTTTGCTATAACATCCTAGAGTCTCCAGTCAGTTGTTTCAATGAATAGCTGCATGTGCTTTTTCCAGTATGGGTAGTTGGAGCCATCAAAGAATGGTGGCTTGTTGGTTGCTGTTCCAGTGGGATATGCTAAGTTGTCCATGGATCTTTATGCTCTACACCTATTAAGATGTTATTATATCTCAGAGCGGTTAAGCTCTGATACCAATTGATAGTGAGAAAAACACACAAGAAAGGGGGGTGTTTGAATTGTGTGTGTGATTTTTCAAATCCTTTTCAGTAAACGACAGTTATAAGTTTTAAAGATTTTTGCTAGTGAGTGCAGCGGAAGGTAATCTAATTCTGAAAAGTAAAATACACAAGGTATTTATCCTGGTTCACCCCCTTAATCGATAGGGCTACGTCCAGTCCTTAGCTTCACCAAGATTTTCACTATTTTCACAAAATAGTACAAGTATTTTCCAGGACTTCTCCCAGTATTCTGAGGACTACTCCTTTACAAGTATTCTATCAGGACTTCTCCTTTACAAGTATTAGACAGGACTTCTCCCAATTATTTTTCAAGAAGATTTTGGTTTCTACAAAGTCTCTTCGGTAAGAGTGGGTAGAAATATGAAGAGCAGATTACAGAGATGATAAAAAAATTGGTTCTCTGATAGGTTTGTGTGAAAGGAAATAAGAGTAACACTCTTTGAAATCTTCACACTTGTTGACGACTTAACTTAGGTAAGAAATAGCTTGAGGTTGCTAAGTTTTTGGCTTTGAAAATTTGATCGCAGTTGATGAACTTAGAAAGTTTGAATACTTTGGTCATGTGTAAGTCGCCAATTTGAATCTGATGCCAAGTCCTCTATTTATATGTTCAGTAGGATGATCAATGTAAGCTTGCTGAAGATTTGAAAAATAGTTCTGTTTGAATTTCTTCTCCATTGTGAGTAACAGATACTTCTGCATCTCTGGTTCAGCATTGAATGCACTCTGCCATGCATTTATTGCATCATCAATGGCAGAGGTTGTCATCGTCTGGCTCTTCAAGACTTTCTGCCTTGAGCTTTAACTTCGACATTTAATGCTCGTGCATCCCCGCTAAGATAGCAATTAATGTTCTGAACAGAAGGTTTGAAAATCTCGTCGTTGATTCCCCAAAAGCAGCTTGATTTAAGGAATATCAGAGGATTTGAAGGAACTAGGAATAAAGTATTAATTATGTCCCTTTCTTCATTAATGCTCTAAAGAGGTAGATAGTGTTTGACTGCTAAGCCTGGGTTGGACAAACGATCTCTACTGAGTCTTCGTCACACGAACTCCAAAATGCGTTGTTGACGAGCAAACTCTCTGACAGAGTTTCAGGCGTACTTCCCTTCAGATGCGTAGCCAAGTAAACACAATGATTGAGTGACCAGACGTTCTTCTCAGCCGGACGGACTCTGTGAGGAAAACGTTCTCAACTGGCAGACTTATTCATAGATTAGTAACCGGACAAACTCTTCCTCTTTTCTTTGCTTGAAGATCTGCTTTTGATAGTGCTTTGTTTGGATCCATGCAGTTCTTCTTCAAGTCTATAGATATTCCTGAGAGTGAAAACATTCAAGAAGTTAGGAATTCTATCTCTAACAATATGAAGGCTTAACGAAATTGTTATTCATCAAAATATAATAATTCATTAAATCATTTGGATCTAACATCTTTGCGGTTTCTTAGATCAGCATGCAAAGGATCCAAGAAAAATAAGGTCCCTTTGGTGGTATTGATCACCATCAACACCCAATGTCCCCTACAACACTTGTTAAACCAACAAACGATCAAGTAACTAAGTTTCATATAAATTGATGACAAAGTTATAAATGGATCATATAAATTTTTCACCCTGTATTGATTGGTGCGAGATATTATTTGTCTAGGCGTGCATGTGACTTTATTGTATCCGCAATGTATTGGCTTTGCTCCTTCACGAGGTGCGTTGTTCGATGAGGATTGAGAAATGCAAATCTCGCACACGAATTCTCAGCCACACATTGATCAAACAAGTAACTTAAATAAGATTATACAAATCATAAACGATTAACATCATTGTTGAAATAAGAAAACCAAAAACTTAGTTACAGTTAAGTTTAACAAAGTACCTCAACACGAAACCGTGTAACAGAGCTCTGGACAGTTTTTTCCACGGTCGACACGGAACTGTGGTAATAGGAGCGTGGTAAAAAGAAAATTCTGTAGTAGTGTAAGAATGTCTCTTCGTATGTCAATATCATATGGGTGGAGGAGGTACCTCTAGCTGTTATTTCTTTGGTGAACCCAGATGTACTGATCTCGATCTCGATGCCTATTTGTTCATAATATATTGAAGCACAATTTTTAAAAAAAATATCATTATAGGGCGTAAACTATTTTTTTTAATGGAACTATTTTTTTTTTTTTAAATATGTTTAGTGGTCAATATAATTACGTTGTTTTTAGAAAAACATATTATTTTAAATTTTTCATTAAAAAAATCATTCCAAATGTAAAGTTCATCAAATATAAATATTTTTATACTTTATAACTACGTTCATCTTATGTTCAAATTTTTCAATTTTTTTACATTATTATTTATTTTTTAATTCATATTTCTAAACATTAATCATTTTATAAAATAAATTTAACTTTTCTATATTAGTTTTATTAAAATGTATTTCACTCAACTTTAAAATAAAATGAATGTCAATCAGATCTAGCATAATTGGTAGGTAGCTAGTCTTGTTAAACATTTAGTCGATGAATCGATCTCTGGACGATGGGTATGAAAAAAAGTTTGTTGAAGAAGACCTACAACTTAATGGATCTCTGAATCTGTAGTGAATTAGTCTGATCTCACTGCTTTGAGACACTAAAATAACATGATCGGTTAAGAAAGACGTTTGTAATATATTTATTATTTATTATTATTATTTTATAATTAATGTCAATTTCTCCAATCAAGAATAAACACCTCGACTCTGTCCAAACATTTTCTCCTGCCGCTGATGTGATGTTAGTGATTTTGTAGCAAGTCCATAAGTCGAAATCTTCCAATATTTGCTTTTACTATACGTCCATATCTTCAATATTTAATATAAAGTCATACTAACTTTCCAAAATAGATATATAAAAGTCAATGTAACAGAAAAATAAAAGACAAATAATTACTGTCATAGTTAAGCACTTTATACACTAATTAAACATTAATATCTCCAATAATTAAGCATTATCTCCAATAATTAAGCATTAATACACACTAATTGCATTATTTATATTATAATTGTCATATTGCTGTTTTTCTGGGAGCCTCATGATTGAGATGAAATTGGTGCATAAATAAGTTGCCATTATAGAGGTGCATTTACATTTTTTACCATCAAGTGCATGCTGAAGTTTACTAAGAAATAATTATGATATATTTACAGTTATTTTTTCTTCACGATTTCATCAATTTTTTTTTCCTCTCATTTTTTTCATAATATCATTTATTATATTTCTCACTTCTTTTTCTTTTATTTTTTTCTCTCTCTAAATAGGGGTTTGCTAAATGATCTCATGATTAATTAGGGTCATTCAACCCTATGTTCATATGGACTAGTAAGATTGTGTCATTTATTTTATTTATTTTCACATTATTTTTTAATTTTAATTATGGGACAATCTTACTGGTTCATGTGAATATAGGGTTGAATAACCCCAATTAATCATGAGTTCATTTAGCCAATCCTCTAAATAGGGTGGAAATGGATGGTGAATGCAACATAGTGAATAAGAAATTAAATAATCCCTTTCCAATCCAAATACGCGTGAGACAAATTAATAATGATGGTGTAAGAAGTACATATATTGATCATGAGAAGGGGAAACTTGTCTCTTTCACTAGCTAGCAACCACATTTTGGATGTTTGCAGATTTACAGAGAAAGTTTTTGATTATTAAAGATTTTGGACAAGAAACACATGCCTCTGATTTCAAAGTCTTAATACTGAACTTCAACTTTTGTACATAATGTGCTGTAATCAAGAATTTATCGCAGCTAAGTATGACTTGGTTCATCAAACTGATGGTTAATTATTTGCTGTAATGCAAAAGTTGTGAAAGAGTGATTTGATTCTGTTCAATATAATCTAGTTTGCTTTATCACCGACGGTATCAATATCATTTTGATGAGTGTGAGAGAGGAGAGAGAATCTCAATATGAGAAAGTTTTGGTATGAGTTAGAGTACATGTTACACTCTTTGCCTTTTTTTTAAACTCTATTTTTGTCAAGGGAGAATAAATTAAGGGCTAAACCAAGGCAAACAGCACTTACAAACTAAATGTATCCAAACACTAATGAGAGCAACTCAACAGAGAATCACAAATGCACAATACAATTAATACATGCTTCCGCTAAATCACTAAAACATTACTCCCTCCGTTCCTAAATAACTGTCACTTTAAGGTTTTGCACATATATTAAGGAATTGTATTAATGTTCTTGTTTCTATTAAAATTACTATCTAATTTCCTAACATACCCTTTATCTTTCTTCTTAATTTGGACTCTTTAATTTCCTATCACCATTAATTGAAGGGTAGAATTGGTAAAACATAATTAATACTCTCTTGAACTTTGTAAAGTGACAGTTAATTAGAAACAAAAAAAGGATAAAAATAGTGACACTTAAATAGGAACGGAGGGAATAGAAAATTTACAAGCAAAATAAAAGGGGAAAAAACATCACCACCAACACGAAGCTCGAAACCATCAAGAATAGAAGAAATAGTTCTAGTTATGTTGTAGTTCTGCTATCACACTTCACTAGAGCGAGACTTTTCACATGAAGCCATTCTCATAAGAGGCCACCGAAACAGTGAGTCCGATGGAGAACCAGAGGAAAAGAGGAGGTGGTTTGGGAGTGGTAAGTGTAACGCCCCGATTTCTAACTTAGGGTCACATTGTAAAACGCGGAAATAACACTACAAAAATAATCTTTCACAACATATCAAATTTCCAAAAAAACAAGCGTCTCTCGTATATTTATCATATTGTAGCCCATAATCATTAATATTTATAGAACAGTGGAAACAAGGCCTAATGAAAGTAATACTCTGCACCACATGTGCTAATTGTACAAAAACTGCGGAATCTAAACATCATCTTCAAGTCTGCCTCAAAAGTTCCTCAAGCTTGCATAAGTATATTCTTCAAGCATTTCCTCCTTGCTGATCGTCTGTCGATAAGCGCCCAAACAATAAAACAACAAGCAGAAATTGTTAACTCGAATTACAAGCAATAATCAATAGCACAATGATGTAACATAATAAGTATGAATAACAGAGCATGAATTCACAACAATTAAAGCAGCAGAACATTCGCAAGTTCTTATGTCCACATATCACATAATCATGCTTGTTAGTTCTCAATAACTATATGCATAATCGATGGCCAATAATTCAACTTAAACTGGGCCAAGACGATCACGCGGGACAAAGATCCACCACATCACCCTCGGTTGATCTCACATGACAAAGTGTCGTCACAACAACCTAATCCTATATATAATGCATATGCTATGACAAATAATGATCTTCCTCAGGAACTTACAATTCCCACAAATTCTAGAATCCTCATGAACCAACGGTTCACACAATTTACAGTCATAGTATCAACATATGCAATATACTCGGTTCTTCTTGGAAAACATTTTCATCATGTTATAACCAAACAATTCAGTTCAACAACATGTAAGCATATTCAACATGTTACAATATCATCAACAATATCCAATCTGAATTCCAAAGGCAATCCCAATCGGCATCCACAAACAGAGTCACAAGGCGTCACAATGACACAACACTAAGACGTGAGTTACCCTTACCTTCGGGTAGGTTGCATACACTTGATCTTCAACCTAGAAATAGCATATAAACTCATTTAATTAACTATTCTAAGGATATGATACAATCTTAAAGGAAACTGGACCCAAAACGGTCAAAATCAGAATTTTTCGTAAAACAGGGTAGAACTGAGTATCCTCCAAAGCTCGTGCATTGGACTCCAACGCTCATGCATTGGCTGATCGTCTGGTGTAACACCGGAATTTTCCCCAGTAATTAGATAATTATTTAATTAATACAAGGTACTGTTTGGATCCGCTCGGCGGCATCGGCAAGCGATATCGTCGGCCGAAGTACCGATGAAGTATTCTTTGCGACACTTGGTAGGAAACCAAGCTAGATCTGACTTTGAATTCGGATGAGAATTAGACGTTTCACTATCACCACGACGATTAGTGGAAAATTTCGTGAAGAACGACTGTAATATTGATAGGGTTTCTTCCCGGAGCCCGGGAAAGATTTTTCGCGCTAACAGGGCTTTTAGCCGAAACTTAAACAGGAGAAACGGACGACTTTGGGACCTCAGATCAAGAATCTGAAAAGCTTCAAACTATTTCGTTTGGCGTTTTGAGACCAATTTTGTGCAGGAGATGTTTGTGAATAGTGACTCGGTGAATAGTATTTTCGGGCAGCGTAATGCGGACTTCAATAAAGATCGATCCGGCCCCGAATTGTGCAGGCCCAGTACCCCGAAACCAATAAATGACCCCGGGGCAGATACTCTTAGTGACACTGAGGTACTCATTGATGACCAGAATCAGATGACGACAAGTGGCTTGACGCGCGGTGACGCACTGACACATTGATGCGCTCACGCACTGACGCTTCATGGATTAGGAATATAATAATAAAATATTCAAGATATTTTCCTAATCTTCTATAATCCTAGTTTGGTCCTTGCCCCTTCAAAGTTTATGGTTAAGTCCTTGCCCTTTGAGAGTTTACACTTTGGTCCTCAAAAAGTAAAAAGATATTTTTACTTTAACCTTTTACCCTTCACACTTTGGTCCCTAGGGGTAAATAAAAATTGAAGTTTGCCCCCCCCCCCCTTAAGGCCCAAACCCACGGCCCACACCCTTTAATAGGGTTCTCCATGTGATTTTTTTTCACTTAAACTTCATTGAGATTTTAGAGAGATTTAAGAGAGAGAAAGTAAGAGTTCTTCATCTTCTTCCTCCCTAAACCTCCATGGCCACCCTTCCTCCTCCACCATGGCAGTCCCTCCACTTGTCTCCTCCCCTTGGTGCTTTGAGGTAAAATACTCCTCTCATCCCGATCTATGGTTCTACTGATTCGGATTTTTGATAGGTTGAGTTTGGATTTTTGTGAAGTTGTTAGAACCTTAAACTCTCTTTGTTAATGTTGTTCCCACTATCATAAGCTTCAATTTGAACCGATTAGATTTTTGATTGGTTGAGTTTTGGTCCCTTGAAGAATTTTAAGTTGAGCTTTTGTTAGGGTTGCTGATAATAAAATTGCAAGTGAACAATTTACTATCGCGTAATAAAAATGTTCGAACCCAAAGGATAGGTGTTCTTGTTAATATTAAGTTTAGTACTTAAACAGAAAAATAAAAAGATGAATTTGTTGGAAGTTTGTTTAAGGTAGCACATGGAAATAGCAATATAATAGAAGAGAATAAGTTGATAACAAATAAGCTTCTTGGGTTGGTTTACATAGTCTATATAATATGCTAGCAAGTTCCTACTTAATTTCTGAATTATAAATCTAATTTCATGATGCTATAGCCTAATTATCTACAAGTTAATTCCTTACACATTGTAGAACTTTCCTTCTAATTACTAAATTCAATTCCTTGCAACTTAGTTAACTAGAGAAGAAGATGAAGAAGAAATTCAGGCCAACATAAAGTTACGTCCTTCCTAATTCCTTAGTGAAGTATACTTATAACCTTTTTTAGATCCTAGGTCCCTTACTACTTACCAATTTCCATTCGAATAAGTAATAAGCAAGAAATCTTTTGTACACAAGATGAATGAAGAACAAGGAAATAAAACATGAAAATAGAGATAATATTCAGAAAGGTAAAAACAAACTAAAACATAAATATAAACTACTACAACCCAAGAAACTTAAAGAAGAATTAGCCAAGCATGGCTAAAAGATTCATTGAATTACCCTGGATAGGAGCTCAAGTATGGCTTCCCACAAGTCCTAGGAACAATGATCTTTGAGGAAGAAAGAGAGAATACTTGTTGTATTCTATGAAGGTGTGTCTTACAAGTGAGGCAAAGGGCCCTATTTATAGTAAAAATCCAGCCTCCAACGCTTGAGCGCTGGCTTTCCCAACGCCTGGGCGCTAGGATGCATTAAAAATCCACTTTCTGTCCGAGGCCCAGCGCTTGAGCGCTGGCTTTCCAACGCTTGGGCGCTGGGACACAATCTGACTCATCATCTAGTCAGAACCCCAGCGCTGGAGCGCTGGGATCCCAACGCATGAGCGCTGGGACGCTGCTTCTTCATCTTCTTGCTTGTTCTTCCTTCTTCATTCATGGTAGTGGGTTTTGATGGCCATAAAAAGCCACTAACCAGCCTTGATCAATTCTGAAACCCTTCATCAATTCTTTAAACATTTTTTCCATGTGCTAAATTGGAGAGTGACTCTTCATATTTTTCTTTTTCACTTTGGTCCTCCCTTGGTTAGCACTTCAATTCAAGCCCTCATATTCTCTCAATCTCCACTTTTAGTCCTCCACTCTTGAACTTTTACAGTTTGGTCCCTGACTTTCTGAAACTTTACACATTGGTCCCTGGACCAAAAATGATAACTAACCAGCTTTTCCTAAAAATATAAAATAACTAGAAAAATCCCTAAAAATATAAAATAAAGATAGAAAAACACAAAAAATCTAATCTACATGCAAAATGCAAAATAAATATAAAATCTACATAAAAACAATAAAAAAACCTACATGTGACTCAAAAATAATAAAATAAAAAGACTAAAAAGACCCTAAAAACATCATATAAAATCCACTCATCACACCACTATACCCAACGACAGCTTGTCCTCAAGCGACAAAACTTAAAGAAAAACTCGTCCCTGGGTTTTGAGAAAGTTTTATCTGATTACAACTTGAAGCACAGAAACCTTTCAAAGAAAGCTTAGCAGAAAAGGAAGACATGCATGTTTTATAGACAAAGAATCAAGAAAGTTAGGCTTGGCTTTTAACATGTTTGAGTTCATCAATTAAGCTCACCAAAAATAATATTCTCCATGAAAACAAGAAAGCTCAATAATCCTGCCTATAATTCAAATCAAAACTGAAGTAAAGCAACCAAGTGATTTTGAAGAGATTTTTTGAAGGTTGTAACTTGGCCAAAGGGTTGTTCATTTCAAGGTATGGATTTCAAGACTTGGCAACTCTATTGGCTGACTCAGAATTTGTTGTTAAGTGATTTTCTTGACTAAGAGCTTAAACAATTCAACACAAGGGTTCTCTCAATTTTTTTCCTTTTCTTTTTTTTTTTTTGAACAAAGAAGTGGAATGTATGGGATGAATGACTTGAATTTTACTCCCCTCATACTCTTTCTCACCCCACTACTTCATTATTTTTTCTAAGGCACATACCTTATTTTTCAATTTTTCCTTCTTCTTTTTTTTTTTTTTTTTTTTTTTTTTTAGAGAGAAACCCACAAATATAACTCTAACAAATTCAGCATATGCATCACTATAACAACTGAAAATTTTATCACACAAAGCAGGCTCCAAAGAATGACTCTTTTAAGGCTCAAAAGGGGCTACTAGTGGATATAACATTTCAAAAAAATCTGAGTTTTCAAAAAAAAACTATAATCTCTTCTCAACTCACAAAGTGTACAGAACTCCAATCAACATGTAACACAAGGCAGAAAAATTTCACAATCATGCATCAGAGACCTCAGCTCTCAGAAAAAGATAGGGTAAGTGGTACCCTTTTTAGAACTCAAAAAAGACTTTGCCAACAACCAAAACAATCAAGATATCAAAAATCCTTTCTACAGCATGCAATCCTAACTGCTTAAAAACATAGAATTTTTCACAAAGCAGTTCAATCAGATAAAGCATTTCACAAAGCTATAGCAACTTCAGAATGGATAATATACTCAAAGACTCATGCAAAAATAAAACAGAAAAACTAAACTAAAAATAAAAATAAAAATAGAACTAAAAACTATAAAAAGAAAAACAAAAATAAAAACTAACAAGCTGGTATAGTAACAAATTTTCCACAAAGGTCCAAGGGAACCTCAATGTAAAAATCACTATGAACATTCAAGTTCAAGAGGGCTCTCCCTCTTTTTGGTACCTATCCTGCAACAATGAAAAAGTCTCACAAGTAGAAACTTGCTTGACTTGTTAGTCCCAAAAACAGCACAAAAGATCATGGGTTGAAAATTTGTGTCCACCTTAAAAACAAGCATTCTTGAGTTTCCCAAAAATTAAAACCATTGTAGAAACAAGGGAAAACTCAAAGAACTTTAAAACCTTTCAGAAAATGGTGAACACAAAATTTATTAAAAATAAAAAACAGCAAATAAAAGTAAAAACAGCAAACTGCCCGAGTTCCAGCGCTTGAGCGTTGGGGATACCAACGCTTGGGCGCTGGAATTAAAAGAATTACTGGGCATCAGAGGTCCCAGCGCCTGAGCGCTGGGTTCCAACGCTATGGCGCTGGAATAAAGAAAATAAACTGGGTGGATTCCAGGGGCTTAGCGCATGAGCGCTAGCCCTCCAGCGCCTAAGCGCTGGGATCAACTGGAACCAGGGGGCTTTTACAGGGGCCTAACGCTCGTGCGTTGGCCTCCAGCGCCTAAGCGCTGGCCCCTCCTGCAGCAAACATAAAATTTCTTTCTTTTATTTATGTACAAGAGTAGTGCAGAAAATTAAAAAGACAAAAATTGTAAACTATCCTAAGTTGGGTTGTCTCCCAACCAGCTCATTGTTAAGGTCCGAGATAGACCCTTCCACTAATCACTTTCAACCGGGGTCTATTACAAAATTCTTTAGACCCCGCAAATCATGCATATTTTGGCACAAGTACAACATGGTGCCAAATGATTTTTCAGCTAACAAGGCAACAATATTCAAATTAAAAATGGAAGAGATAAATAAATTTTCCCTTCCCTGTTCTGTTCCTTGCTTTTCTGAACCTATAGCATAGGTTCCTTGAGGTTCTTCTTCCTCCATCTCCAATTTGTCTTTAAGGACAAATTCTACAATGAAGGTCGCTTTCACCTCCTCTTTTTGAACCACAAGTTCATTTTCATGAACAAGTGGTTGTTGTTCATCCCCGGGCTGCCTCATTATAATGCCTTGTATCTTTACTTGTAGAATCTCCCTGGCCTTACATTCTTGCTCAGGACTTGGCAAAAATCCGGTTTTCCTCTTGCAATCTATATCAGAGTAAAACTCTCTAACTAGAGTGAAGATATCCTGCTTCGACTTCTCATATTCCTTTTCAACCTCAGCCCGGATTTTTGCCTTCCTTTGCTCAAATGTTTCAGCCATTGCTATACCTGACAATACTTAGCAAACAAAATTAGCAGCACCAGTTCATCACAAATTTTTTTATATTTATATTTTTTTCTTTATTTTTTTAATATATAAACAAGAAGTACTAAATAAAATAAAAATAAGAACTTGAAAGAACCTATCCCCGGCAACGGCGCCAAAAACTTGATAATAAAATTGCAAGTGAACAATTTACTATCGCGTAATAAAAATGTTCGAACCCAAAGGATAGGTGTTCTTGTTAATATTAAGTTTAGTACTTAAACAGAAAAATAAAAAGATGAATTTGTTGGAAGTTTGTTTAAGGTAGCACATGGAAATAGCAATATAATAGAAGAGAATAAGTTGATAACAAATAAGCTTCTTGGGTTGGTTTACATAGTCTATATAATATGCTAGCAAGTTCCTACTTAATTTCTGAATTATAAATCTAATTTCATGATGCTATAGCCTAATTATCTACAAGTTAATTCCTTACACATTGTAGAACTTTCCTTCTAATTACTAAATTCAATTCCTTGCAACTTAGTTAACTAGAGAAGAAGATGAAGAAGAAATTCAGGCCAACATAAAGTTACGTCCTTCCTAATTCCTTAGTGAAGTATACTTATAACCTTTTTTAGATCCTAGGTCCCTTACTACTTACCAATTTCCATTCGAATAAGTAATAAGCAAGAAATCTTTTGTACACAAGATGAATGAAGAACAAGGAAATAAAACATGAAAATAGAGATAATATTCAGAAAGGTAAAAACAAACTAAAACATAAATATAAACTACTACAACCCAAGAAACTTAAAGAAGAATTAGCCAAGCATGGCTAAAAGATTCATTGAATTACCCTGGATAGGAGCTCAAGTATGGCTTCCCACAAGTCCTAGGAACAATGATCTTTGAGGAAGAAAGAGAGAATACTTGTTGTATTCTATGAAGGTGTGTCTTACAAGTGAGGCAAAGGGCCCTATTTATAGTAAAAATCCAGCCTCCAACGCTTGAGCGCTGGCTTTCCCAACGCCTGGGCGCTAGGATGCATTAAAAATCCACTTTCTGTCCGAGGCCCAGCGCTTGAGCGCTGTCTTTCCAACGCTTGGGCGCTGGGACACAATCTGACTCATCATCTAGTCAGAACCCCAGCGCTGGAGCGCTGGGATCCCAACGCATGAGCGCTGGGACGCTGCTTCTTCATCTTCTTGCTTGTTCTTCCTTCTTCATTCATGGTAGTGGGTTTTGATGGCCATAAAAAGCCACTAACCAGCCTTGATCAATTCTGAAACCCTTCATCAATTCTTTAAACATTTTTTCCATGTGCTAAATTGGAGAGTGACTCTTCATATTTTTCTTTTTCACTTTGGTCCTCCCTTGGTTAGCACTTCAATTCAAGCCCTCATATTCTCTCAATCTCCACTTTTAGTCCTCCACTCTTGAACTTTTACAGTTTGGTCCCTGACTTTCTGAAACTTTACACATTGGTCCCTGGACCAAAAATGATAACTAACCAGCTTTTCCTAAAAATATAAAATAACTAGAAAAATCCCTAAAAATATAAAATAAAGATAGAAAAACACAAAAAATCTAATCTACATGCAAAATGCAAAATAAATATAAAATCTACATAAAAACAATAAAAAAACCTACATGTGACTCAAAAATAATAAAATAAAAAGACTAAAAAGACCCTAAAAACATCATATAAAATCCACTCATCAGTTGCCTTTAGGAAAGTTGTTCCCATTAAATTGATCTATGGATTTGTCCAATTAGTTTTCTTGGAAGCTAGGTTTTTGGAAAATTAATTATGTGAATAAGTGATTTTCAAACTTTAAAATTTAGTTTCACCATAGATTTCATGTAACCTTTGATGTGTACAAGTTAGTTTTGAAAGAAAAATTGATTTTGGAATTTATGAGCGTTGGCCGAATTCTGGGCAGTATTGAAAAAGGGGAGAAAATTGATTTTCAACTAGCTTTGAGTGTGTTTAAATGCTTGAAAATGGTTTTGGGTTTGAAGGAAAGGTTTTTCCCTAATTAGTGCAAAAAGGGCCTAGAGAAAATTGTGTGTTTAAAGCCCTAGAAAATTGATTTCTAGAAGTTTTGGTAAACTTATATTTGAAGGATTAAAATTGAGATTTTGGGTAAATTGGTTTTTTGAACTCATAGCTTAATTATGGTTTTTGATAAGTTAAAGAAACTTAGGTTTTTGAAAATTTGCTTTTGGAATGAGATTTTGTGTTTTTGACACTTAGAAGATTTTTGAACTCAAGACTTGAAAATTTGTTTAGAAAAATTGAAATGGAAGTTAGGTTTTTTTTTTTGTGAAATTGTCTTTAGTATTTTAATGGCTTGTTTGGTAAAAATAGGATGTTTCTGTGAATTTACACAATTTGGGCAGAATTGAGGACTTAAGGTTTTGTGTGTGTTTCTGGTTTCAAAATCTTGTTTAAGGATTTCAAATTGATTTGTAATTATTTAGCCTTGATTCCCTTTAGAATCCTTGTAGTTTTGTAAAGATTTGAAAATTGTAACTTAGAGCTTTCTGAGTTATTTAAACGGTTGTCAAAGTTGTTTGAAAACGTTTTCGACTTCCAAAGAATATCCTAAGAGTTAGGACCATTGTCTAAGGAATAGAAACCATGTACGACCAGTAGCAAGGACCTTAGGATTGAGTTTCAAATTCTGAGCTAGGCTATGTTTCTTGAAGGCTTACGAGACTTCGGACCGGCCAGGAAAATCGGAGCTTACGTAATTACCCGGATCGAACAGTTCTTCGGTAAGGGCACTTCGTTACATTAGCTATTAAGCATATGTATATGTATACACTATGATGCTGTTTGTCAGTCAATGACGTTCTAAGAGCGACCCGACTTATATTGCTTGAATTTGATTGAAGGCATCTGATATGCTGGATAAGAATTGATTGATGTTTGCTTGTATGTGCGTCTTGAATTGATTGAAGTTCTTGTCTTACTTTTAATTGTAAGCATGCTCTCTTTTCCGCACATGTTGATTGGATTACCGTCTCCCTTGATCTTGCTTGTTGCAATATTGCTATGCCTTATCACCAATTTTCATTGTGTGCGCTAGCCGGGGAATTAGTATAAGCTACCATGGGAATGGGGTTCCTTTCAAAATAAGTATGTAGACTTTGTTTTGAAGAGTAAAGGCTTAACAGTTTCGAAAAGAATAAGAGAAACTTTCTTTTGAAACTTAATGAACGTTTTGAGACATGCTTTCAAGAAAACCGGCAGTTAAACCGTGAGCTTTCATAACGAATCTGTCCTACCTTTCTTGAAGGAAAATTCATAATGTACTAAAGGAATTCATCAACCCTTTTATGAACTTAAGGACGATTCCACTTCTTTCCTACAAGTTTTATCTTGCACAGAAAATTAAGTCACTTCTTGGAAAAAGAACTATAAGGACTTCCTCACGAGGAATCATAAGACATGTTTTTCGAAAGCCGCAAAGACCTTTACAAAAAAAATTATTTCAAGAGATGTTTTCTCAAGAAAATTGGGTAGCTTATTCGGTAATGCCTCGTTGGTGGTGGCGGGCGTCTTTACGCTTCGGCAGCTAGCGACGAGAGATCACTGGACCAGGAGGGTTTGGGTGATCACAATCCCTCGAAGTAGACAGGCTCTCCGAATGGATGACATCGCCTTCGACAAAGGGACTCGGATTCATAAAAACAACATTTTCGCTAGGTGGGGAATTGGAGTGAGGAACTCGCTCATGTTATTATTGTTTTCTGCTCATGAATTTTGTATGCAGGGAGGTTCCTCAAGACAATGCTGTCGTCATCCCCCAGCTGATTGGAATAGCAAGGCTATCCGTCCAGCATACTGTGGGGAAGCTATGTGCCGTGCTTTACGCCGTGCTATGTGCCGTGCTATGTGCCGTGCTATGTGTCGTGCTTTGTGCCGAGCTATGTGCCATGCTTTGTACCGTGCTTTGTGCTGTGCTATGTGTTGTGCTTTGTGCCGTGCTATGTGTTGTGCTATGTGCCGAATAAGATTGGGATAACAGGTTTATTCCCAATCAGCTATGTGCCGACTCTTTGCAGCAACCCGAATGTTCGGGCCATATTACACCTCAACTGCATCATAATTTTCCTGGATGATTGTAATATGATTGCTATGTGTGTTCTGTGCTGCTTATTGAGTGCATTTTTGGTTGATAATCTAACTGTGTTGTGATTGACGTTTGATTGTAAATTTTCCTGCATGGCCCTTATGTTTATTAATTCTTCTTCTGCATCCTCTCGATGTAGATATTTGTCTGTCAGTAGTATATAAATTGCTCATATGTATTGTTTGTTTAGGAAGTTGACCCTTGCTTGTCTGTTTTGTGTGTTTGCAGGCGATCTGTCGCCAGTCGGACAGCTTAGCTAGAAGTTGCAGGAGGATGCCGATTTCAAGAGAGATCAAGATGGAAGATGGATGCTTAGTTGCAGGACGATTCCTCTCAGGCGTTTGATTGTTTATGTATGCTTATGTAGTAGAGTAGTGAGTCTTAGTTTACTTCCTACTACTGGCAGCAAAGTCTTTTGAACTTAAAGTAATTCGATTTGTAAATTATTTCTAAGTTGCTGGCCAGTCACTTTATGCCACATGTGTGGCTATTTATGAACTAGGGTATTTATATTACTAATGCATCTCTTCATGGCATATTTCGAAAAGGAAAATGATTTCAAAAAAAAATATACCCTCCTTTTTCTACATTTTGAAAAGCTCTCGCATATTTATTTACTGTTTATTTGCTACAGTAACGCCTTGAAAATCGGGGTGTTACATCTGGTGAACAAAATTCTGGTAGAATCCCAACGCCATTGCGTTGGAACCTAGCACTCATGCACCAGCTCTCGGCCTGAGAGCCCGGAAACAGAGTTTTTAACGTAAAAATCATTTTAAGCTCTATTCTTCAACACCCAAACTTTCTCATGGATTAAACTTATTGTAAAATTGATTAAAGATAGTTTCTCTTCAGAATTCAAAGGACTTTTCAGAAACACAAAGATTATAACAAAGTTCCAACATAAGAACTGGAAAGGAAACCAACCTTGAATGGCTCAAATGATCAAGAGAGATGAAACTTCATCTTTGTCCTTCAACGAATAGGAAGAACTCGAACACGAAGAAGATGAACGGGTATTACTTCAACACCAAGTATTTCCAAAGAGTGTAGAGAACTGAGGTTTCTTTGAAGGAAGGAAAGAATTAGAAGGATACTGAAGATTAATGCACCGCTACAAGCTCTTTATTTATAGAGTGAAGAAACCGAGTTTAGAAAAGGTTTGAATATTCTGAGTCAACAAAAATGACAGTTTATCATTCCCAAGGACATTTGACACTTTCTCAAAAGTTCAACTATAGCGGCTGACAGACCAGATTATACATAAAGTAACCGACTTAACTAGTCACTAAGACTAGTCTGACTAAGATGATCTCCTACTAAGACGATCTCCAAATAAGATGATCTCCTAGTAAGACAGTCTCCAAGTAAGACGACCTCCAAGTAAGACGATCATCTCCTTCTCTTCAAAACGTCACTATTTCTGCAAAGACTTAAAAGAAACATAATCCAACACACAAATCACACATCTTAACATGGACAAAGTCCAATATATCAACCTGGACTAACTCGAATTACTGAATAATTCAAGACTAAGTATAATCATTATACTTCGAAGGATCCAAACTATAATTATAAGAATGCCAGGGAATAAGGTGAAATTACACAAAATTGAGGGTCTTACAATACCACCCCCCTTAAAAGAGTTTCGACCCCGAAACTACAAGTCAAGAAACAAAGTGGGATACTGTTCTCTCATCTTCTCCTCCAATTCCCACATAGCGTCTCCCGTCGTCTGGTTCCTAATCACCTTGACAAGCGGAATTTGCTTGTTCTTCAACTATTTGTCCTAGCGATCTGCGATACTCATCGGTGGAACCTCGAATGTCAAATTATCCTTCAACTGAACATCATCCTGAGTGATGACATGAGAAGGATCCGGAACGTATTTACGCAATTGAGATACATGCAACACATCATGAATCTTGGACAAGAAAGGTGGCAAAGCAATAAGATAAGCCACTGGTCCAACTCTCTCGATGATCTACTACGGTCCGATAAACTTCAGCGTCAAGTTCTTTGACTTAATCGCTCTCCCGACTCCAGTATTAGGTGTCACATGAAGAAACACATGTTCCCCTAGTGCAAACTCCAACTCTCTTTGTCTGTTGTCCGCGTAGCTCTTCTGTCTACTCTGGGACGTCTTCATCTTCTCTCTGATTTGTTTCACTTTCTCCATCGTCTGTTGGACTAACTCTAGCCCAACTAGCAAATTCTCACCATCCTCAAACCAACATAAAGGAGTCCTGCATCTCCTTCCGTACAATGCTTCATATGGTGCCATTCCAATACTAGCATGAAAATTATTGTTATACGTGAACTCGATTAATGGCAATAGTTTATCCCAACTCCCTTGATTATCTAACACACAAGCTCTTAGAATATTTTCCAAAGACTGAATCGTCCTCTCATTTTGCCCATTAGTCTGCGGGTGATAAGCTGAACTCAAACTTAGCTTCGAACTAAGAGATCCATGCAGAGCCTTCCAGAAGTGAGAAGTAAACTTCGGATCTCTATCAGAAACTATAATCGAAGTAACTCCATGCAAGAAGGCTCGAAGAGTTGAAGAAATTTGTAGAAGATTGTTCTGTTTTTCCGTTGTTTTAATTTTAGCACTTGTGGTGCAACTTTATTTATTTTGAAATACCTTCCGTTGATTTGTGATGTTTAATAGTTTATTATGGGTTGAATATTAATTATAAATATTTGAGAGTCGTTTTTACATTTGAGTGTTTTGAGGGGTTTTGAAGTTTAAATTCCGCGTATTTACTATGTGACCCTCAACCCAAAATTGAGGTGCTACATTTGTGGTATCAGAGCTTTGGTTGAGAAAATCAGAGCTGTTGGGTAGTTGCATTCTAAAATCGATTGATGGGGTGTCAATCGAAAGAAGAATCATATGAATTAAATGGTTATTGATTGGCAAATTTGCTTTCTGTTTCTATTTCTGTTTCTGGATTAAATGTTAACTGTTCTTACAAGCAGAAGTAAGAAGTTAGTAAGTCAAGATACAGGGATGGTCGACCAAAGTGTCCATTGTTTTGATTTGTGTTAGGAACTCTGTTTTGTCTTTCGACTTTTAGTTTCGGGGACGAAACTCTTATTGGGGGGGTGGTATTATAAGATCCTTAATTTTTTATAATTTGCAGTTTGGTCCTTGAACTCTTTGTATTTGTAGTTTAGTCCCTAGAGTCTTTATAATTGCATTAAGGTCCTTTGATTAATGATAAATGGAGTTAAGCCTTGGGCTATTTAGATAGTTGTTTAGTTCATGTTGATGTGCACAGAGGATCATTAAAATATTTTTTGCTTGAGTTGTAACAAGATTGACTTGGGCTTAATGGTTAAGACTTCTGTATTATGGTTACATGGTGAGGTTTCTATTCTTGGTGAAGACAAGTTTGTTTTTGTTTAGGTTTCTGTGTGGCATTTTTGAAATTCAAATTCAAATTAGAATACCCACTTTAATGATGGTTAGTTTTCAGATTTTAAGTGTAGTAATGGGGTGTTAAGGGGGAGAATTAAGAGAATAAATGGCTTGTCTAGTGTTATTGGGTATTGAAGGAGAATTATGGTGAATGATGGTGATGTTGGAAGAATTCCTCCCTCTTCTTTGATGCTGAATTCTAATCAGCTCATGTGCTAGAGTCTCCGTTTGAATTTTGAAAACTAACAAGTGTATTAAGTGGCATTATGTGAATTAATTACCTTGTCGTTTGTCTTGATGAGATTTGAAGGAAAATTATTTAGAATTATGGAGGCATGGGGCATGCTCTCTCTCTCTCTCTCTCTCTCTCTCTCTCCCTAGCTGCTAAGAAACTAAGTTAAAAGCTTAGCCATCTTCCTTGTTCATTATACACAAAAGTTGGTAAAAAACATAGAACACCAGAGCTGAAATTCTCTGAAGTTTTGCCGAACCTTGGGCTGCTTGTTTCGACTCTTTCCTTCTTCTTGTTGTGTTCAACTCCTTCCTATAATCGTCTTCAAGAATCCATTTGGTTAGTTCAGTTGGTAAGTGATCAAGCCCTTATAAATTCTGAGTTTTTAGTGATCGAATCCTTGTCTTTTCTACGGTTTGACTAGTCCAGTTTTTCAGCCCTTGTTTCTCATCAAACTCGGGGATCCTCTATACTTTTTGAAGGAGCTAGGGCCGTGCATCAAACTCTATTCATCAAGCTCTCTTAACAAGGTTGGTTTCCCCTTCTATTCTTAGTTAAAAACCCTTGTTCTTTCCTTGTTCAAAATGGTTTTGGTGATTTTAGAAACCTTTGGATTTTTGAGTAGGAAATGTGTCTAATCAGTTTTAAAATGAGTTTTGGGCATGGGAGAAGTTTATTTTCGAAAAGTAGAGTTTTGAATTGATTTTGGGGTGAAAAACGCTGTTTTCAGGCTTTCTGGCAAGAAGCCAACGCATGAGCGCTGGACTCCCAACGCTTTGTGAAGAAGGTCTTGCCCCTGACCCTGGCTGAAGTTTTCATAACGAAAACTCGTGTACAAAAAGAAGAAAAGAAGACTTAGAAGAACCAGCGCAAAAAACCTCAAGCAACATCAAGGGTTCTAGCTTTGACTAAGTCTTACATTTTAGGAAAATTATGCTTCTAAGGTTTATTTAAGTATGAAGGCTCAAAGACAATTAAAAGTAATTGAGTATAATCTTTTTCATAAGTTAAAAGTGATCAAAAAACTCAATTAGGACCTAAAGTTTCATTATCTAGAAAATGGACTTGAGTGTAATCGATTACACCCTTAAGGTAATCGATTACACAAAGGAAAGTAGTCGATTACAGCTTGCATGTAATCGATTACATGTTTGAATTTGAAATACAAATAGCAACGGTCACATAGCGTAATCGATTACCTAAGTACTGTAATCGATTACCTGCTCGACAGTTGTATTGTTTAATGAACCATTGTGTCGCAAAATGTTTGGGAAGCCTTGTGTTGGTTCATGGACAATCCCTAGTGCCTATAAATAGTCCATTTAGACTCAGAAACGAAACACACATATGAACTCCTTGAGCTCTGGCCAGACGAAGTCACCATAATGAGCCATACTCAACACTTATGTTAGAGGATTGATTCAGCTGTATAGAAATCTTCTTCATCTTCATTCTGGTTGAGTGAAAGTTCACCGTAAGGTTCGGTGAAGGTTGGCACTCTGAAAGTGGTTTACTTCCAGGTTGTTGATAGAAATTCTTAAAGTCCTTGGTGTAAGCACTTGTAAGAAGTTTTTATCAATAAGTGGAAAAATCCTCAAGGGTTTCTTGAGGGACTGGACATAGCCTTCTGTGGTTTGAAGGTGAACCAGGATAAAACCTGTGTGTGAGTTCTCCTAACCCTTATCTTTTACTTTCAAGCAACGTTTGATTCTGCTGCATTCACAATCATCAATTGTGATTATCATTATCTTGAAAGTAACAAGTTTTGTTAAGGCGAAAATTGTGCAAACCTGATTCACCCCCTCTCAGGTTGCTATCTATACTTACAGTTGGTATCAGAGAGTAAGTTTAGGTAATTTTCTCCTAAGATCTGGGAAGATGGCATCCTTCTCTAGACCTAGCACTAGTGACGGATTCAACATAAACAGGCTGTCATACTTCAATGGAGACCACTATGACTTCTGGAAAATCAAGATGAAAATCTTCATAAGGTCATTGGATGTGGAGATATGGAAATCCATTGAAGAAGGTGTGTTTATACCAATGAATGAAGTGGGTGATAGCACATAACCGAAACCAGAAAACACATGGAGTGAAGAAGAAAAGAAGAAAGTTCAATATGACCTAAAAGGCACGAGCTTTCTTACATCTGCTCTTGGCATGGATGAATTCTTCAGAGTATCAACGTGCAGAACATCAAAAGAAATATGGGATACTTTAATGGTAACCCATGAAGGAACAGATGAAGTCAAAGATCAAAAATCAATTCCTTATCACCAGAACATGAGATGTATAGAATGCTCCCAGGTAAAAAGGTATTGGATATGCAAAAACGTTTTACTCATTTGACTAACCATTTAATTTCACTTGGTAAAGAATTTTCCAGGAGTGACGTCAACATGAAAGTACTAAGATCACTCACAAGAGCATGGCAACCAAAGGTAACAGCGATTTCCGAAAAGAAAAGTTTATCAATTATGACTCTAGCAACACTCTTTGGAAAACTCCAAGAACATGAATTGGAGTTGAATCGTCTAGAACAACATGAACAACATGAAAAGAAGTATCGGTCCATTTATCTAAAAGCAAAGGAAAGCATCAAAGAAGAATATGATGCAGATTCTGAAGAGGACATCAATGAAAATATGAATCTTCTGGTGAAGAATCTTGGAAAGCAATTCAAAAGGAAAGGTATGAAATTTAACAATAATAGAAATCTCCAAAGGAATAGTGAACCTTCCTCTTCTCTATAATTTACATGCTTTGAGTGTGGGAAACCTGAACATATCAAATCGGAATGTCCAAACCTTCAAAAGAAGAAACATTGATTGAAAGATAAGTTTGAAAAGAAATATCCAACCTCTCGAAGAGCCTATGATACCCAAATCGCAAGTGCACGATTGACTATCGCGTAGTAAAAAGATCGAACCCAAGGGATAGGTGTTTGATGTTGGTTTAGAACAAGATCAAAATAAAAGCATAAAAAGATAAGAAATAAAGATGATAAGAATTTAAGCTCTTGGGTTGGTTTACATAGTCTATAAAACATGCTAGAAATCTCCTACTTAATTTCTGAATTTTAAATCCAAATTCATGGTGCTATAGCCTAGAATTCCTACATCCTAATTTCCTTAAGAAATGTAGAACTTTCTTCCTAATTACTAAATCCACAGACTTGGTATCTAGTTAACCAGAAAAGAAGATGAAGAATGAATTCGGGCCAGCACAAAGTTACGTCTATCCTAATTGCCTTAAGAGATATATACTTATAACCTTTTTTTATTTCCTATTTACCTTACTACTTACCCAATGGCCTTATGACATAAGTAGAAAGCAAGAAATCTTTTGCGCATAAAGATTAATGAAGAACAAAGAAATAAAACATGAAAGGAAATATTATTCAGAAATGTAGAAAAAGACTAGAACATGAATTATAAACTAAAACAACCCAAAAACTTAAAGAAGAAGTTAGCCAAGCATGGCTAAAAGAATCATTGAATTACCCTGGATAGGAGCTCAAGTTTGGCTTCCCACAATTCCTAGGAACAATGATCTTAAGGAGGAAAGAAGAATACTTGTTGTATTCTGAAATGGTGTGATTTTTACAAAGGATGAGCACTCCTATTTATAGCAAAAATTTGCCTTTCAATGGTGGAGGAGTTGATGGCCATTATGGCCTTCATTGGCCACCAATTAACTTTTGAAAACTTCTTCCCATTACCATCAATTCTCCACTCATCCTTTAATCCTTATTTTCCATGTGCTTAAATCAAAGAGTGTTGCTTCATATTCTTGATTTCCACTTTAAGTCCTCTCTTTGCTAGCACTTCAATTTCAATCCTTCAAGTCCTTGAAACTTCACTTTTCATCCTCCGCTCTTGAACTTTTACACTTTAATCCTTCCTTTCCTGAAACTTTACAATTTGGTCCCTGGACAAAAATGATAACTATACCAGCTTTCCTAAAAATATAAAAATAACTATAAAAATTCCTAAAAATATAAAATAAAGTTAGAAAAACAAATAAAAGTTAATCTAAATGCAAAATGCAAAATAAATAGAAAATCTATATAAAAATAATAAAAATCCTATATGAGACTCAAAAATAATAAAATAAAAAGACTAAAAACAAACTAAAAACATAATATAATATCCACTCATCATACCACTATACCCAACGACAGCTTGTCCTCAAGCGACAAAACTTAAAGAGGAACTCGTCCTTGAGTTTAGAGAAAGTTTATCTGATTAAAACTTGAAGCACAAAAACCTTTCCAAGAAAGCTTAGCGGATAAAGAAGACATGCATGTTTACAGATATTTAATCAAGAAAGTTAGGCTTGGCTTTTAACATGTTTGAGTTCATCAAATTAAGCTCACAAAAATAATATTCTCCATGAAAAACAAGAAAGCTCAATGATCCTGCCTATCATTCAAATTAAAACTGAAACCATGCAACTAAGTAATTTTGAAGAGATTTTGAAGGTTGTAACTTGGCCAAAGGGTTGAACAATTCAAGGTGTGGATTTCAAGAACTTGGCAACTTTATTGGCTTGACTCAGAATTTGTTGTTAAGTGATTTTTCTTGACCAAGAGCTTAAACAATTCAATACAAGGGTCCTCTCAATTTTTCTCTTCCCTTTTTTTTTTGAATAAAGTAGTGGAATGTATGGGATGAATGACTTGAATTTTACTCCCCTCATACTCTTTCTCACCCCACTACTTCATTATAATTTTTTCTTCTTTTTTTTTCATAAGGCACATAACTTATTTTTTTCAATTTTTTCCTTCTTTTTTAGAGAGAAACCCAACAAACATAGCTCTAACAATTCAGCTCATGAATCACAATAACAACTTAAAATATATCTCACAAAGTAGGCTCCAAAGAATGACTCTTTTTAAGGCTCAAAAGGGGCTACTAGTGGATTTCAAATTTCAAGCAAGAATCTGAGTTTTCAAAAATGCCTATAATCTCTTCTCAACTCACAAAGTGTACAAAACTCCAATCAACATGCAACACAAGGCAGAAAAATTTCACAATCAAGAATTCAGAGTCCTCAGCTCTCAGAAAAAGATAGGGTAAGTGGTACCCTTTTTTAGAACTCAGAAAAACTTTTGCCAACAACCAAAACAATCAAGATGTCCAAAATCATTTCTAACAGCATGCAATCCTATCCGCTTCAAAACATATAACCTTTTCAAAAGCAGTTCAATCATATAAAACAATCACAAAGATATAGCAGCATTCAGACTGGATAAAATACTCAAGACTCATGCAAAAATAAAACAGAAAAAACTAAACTAAAAATAAAGCTAAAAACTATAAAAACTAAGAAACTAAAAAGCTAGCACAATTACAAATTTTCCACAAAAGTCCAAGGGAACCTCAATGCAAAAATCAACTTTGAACACTTAAGTTCAAGAGGGTTCTTCCTCCTCTTGGTACCTATCCTGTAACATTGAACAAACAAAAGTCTCACAAGCAGAAAACTTGCTTGACTTGTTAGTTCCAAAATCAGCACACTTAAGATCATGGGTTGAAAAATTGTGTCCACCTTAAAAACAAGAATCCTTGAGTTCCCAAAAATCAAAACCATTATAGAAGCAAGGGAAAACTCAAAGAATCTAAAACTTTTCAAGAAATGGTGGACACAAAATTATTAAAAACCAGAAAACAGAAAATAAAAACAAAACAGAAAATTTGCCCGAGCTCCAGTGCTTGAGCGTTGGGGATGCCAACGCTTGGGTGCTGGACTAAAACAAACACTGGGCAAGAAACAGGGGCTCAACGCATGTGCGTTGAGCCTCCAACGCTTTAGCGTTGGGGTTCCTGCAGCTATTTATTCAGCAAAACAAAACAAAACAAAAGCAATAGAAACACTTGGGTTGTCTCCCAAGAGGCCCAATGTTATAGTCTTTGGTAGACTTTTCACTAATCACTTTTCAACCGCGGTCTATTACAAAATTCATTAGACCCCGCAAATCATGCAAATTTTGGCACAAAAACATCATGGTGCCAAATGAATTTTCAGCCATCAAGGCAACACTAATAAAATTACAAATAGAAGGGATAAGACAATTTTCCCCTTCTTGTGCTTTGCCTTGATTCTTTGAACCTATGACATAGGTTCCTTGAGGTTCTTCTTCCTCCATTTCCAATTTGTCTTCAAAGGAAAATTCTACAATGAAGGTTTCTTTTACCTCTTCTTGTTGAACAACGAGTTCACTTTCATGAACTGGTTGTTGTTCATCACTGGGCTGCCTCCTTAGAATGCTTTGTATTTTCACTTGTAACTCTTCCATGGCCTTACATTCTTGCTCAGGGGTTGGCAAAAATCCCGCATTCCGCTTGCACTCTAAATTAGAATAGAATTTGTCAATAAGAGTGAAAGCTTCCTGCTTCTTTTTCTCATATTCCTTTTCAAGTTTAGCCCGGATTTTTTCCTCCCATTGTTCGAATGTTTCAGCCATAATTCCTGACAATACTCAACAAACAAAGTTAGCAGCACCAGTTCATCACAATTTTTTTTATATTTTTTTGTCTTTTTTTTTATATAAACAAGAAGTACTAAACAAAATAATAACAAGAACTTTAACAGAACCTATCCCCGGCAACGGCGCCAAAAACTTGATACCCAAATCGCAAGTGCACGATTGACTATCGCGTAGTAAAAAGATCGAACCCAAGGGATAGGTGTTCTTATTAATATAATATTTAGTACTTGTGCAGAAAAATTAAAAGATGTGTTTGATGTTGGTTTAGAACAAGATGAAAATAAAAGCATAAAAAGATAAGAAATAAAGATGATAAGAATTTAAGTTCTTGGGTTGGTTTACATAGTCTATAAAACATGCTAGAAGTCTCCTACTTAATTTCTGAATTTTAAATCCAAATTCATGGTGCTATAGCCTAGAATTTCTACATCCTAATTGCCTTAAGAAATGTAGAACTTTCTTCCTAATTACTAAATCCATAGCCTTGGTATCTAGTTAACCAGAAAAGAAGATGAAGAATGAATTCGGGCCAGCACAAAGTTACGTCTATCCTAATTGCCTTAAGAGATATATACTTATAACCTTTTTTTATTTCCTATTTCCCTTACTACTTACCAAATGGCCTTATGACATAAGTAGAAAGCAAGAAATCTTTTGCGCATAAAGATTAATGAAGAACAAAGAAATAAAACATGAAAGGAAATATTATTCAGAAATGTAGAAAAAGACTAGAACATGAATTATAAACTAAAACAACCCAAAAACTTAAAGAAGAAGTTAGCCAAGCATGGCTAAAAGAATCATTGAATTACCCTGGATAGGAGCTCAAGTTTGGCTTCCCACAATTCCTAGGAACAATGATCTTAAGGAGGAAAGAAGAATACTTGTTGTATTCTGAAATGGTGTGATTTTTACAAAGGATGAGCACTCCTATTTATAGCAAAAATTTGCCTTTCAATGGTGGAGGAGTTGATGGCCATTATGGCCTTCATTGGCCACCAATTAACTTTTGAAAACTCCTTCCCATTACCATCAATTCTCCACTCATCCTTTAATCCTTATTTTCCATGTGCTTAAATCAAAGAGTGTTGCTTCATATTCTTGATTTCCACTTTAAGTCCTCTCTTTGCTAGCACTTCAATTTCAATCCTTCAAGTCCTTGAAACTTCACTTTTCATCCTCCGCTCTTGAACTTTTACACTTTAATCCTTCCTTTCCTGAAACTTTACAATTTGGTCCCTGGACAAAAATGATAACTATACCAGCTTTCCTAAAAATATAAAAATAACTATAAAAATTCCTAAAAATATAAAATAAAGTTAGAAAAACAAATAAAAGCTAATCTAAATGCAAAATGAAAAATAAATAGAAAATCTATATAAAAATAATAAAAATCCTATATGAGACTCAAAAATAATAAAATAAAAAGACTAAAAACAACCTAAAAACTTCATATAATATCCACTCATCAGCCTACATTGCATGGGATGAAAATGAAGTGAGTTCTTTATCCGACTCTGAAAAGGAAGAAGCACATGTTGCTTTAATGGCTTCACTTGATTCAGATGACAAAGATAATGAGGTTAGTAACAATGGTATTTCATTTAATGATTTAGAATTTGCCATAGAAAATGTGTTTAAGTTATGTCAAAGTTTTTCTAAAATAAGTAGTAAGCAAAATTCCATTATCTCTTCATTAGAAATTAAGTGTAAAACCTTACAAAATGAACTAGATATAGTAAAATCTAAATTAGACATTCCACATGAATGCACTAAGTGTAATTCACTAGAAGAGAAAATAGATAATCTTCAACAAAGAGTTCATAACTTCAATATAGGAAAGCAAAAACTAGATGATATCCTAAGTGTACAAAGACACTCAAGCAATAAAGTTGGACTAGGATATACTTCTCAGTTAAAAACAAAAGAAGTTAAGAAAACTACTTTTGTCAAACCAAACAAAAGATAAGAAGTTTCTGAACATTTGAAGTCAAGTACTTCTAAATATATAAACAATAAGAAGAACTATAATCAAAGATATTCCATAAAGAACAATCATGCATCTATGCATACATTAGGTTACAATAAATACTCATGTACTTATTGTAATAAAATAGGACATACCCCATTAGGTGCTATTACAAGAATGTAGGAGTACCTAATAAAAGGTATATATGGGTTAAGAAAGTCACTAACAATGAAGGACCCAAAGTACATTGGGTACCTAACACCCAAGTTTAAAATCTGTTTTGTAGGTGTGTATGAAAGCAGCAAGCAACTTATGGTATCTTGACAGTGGCTGCTCATCACACATGATAGGAGACAAAACAAAATTCTCATATCTTATGTCCAGAAAAAAGCGTTTTATCACATATGGTAATAATGAGAAAGGAAAAATACTTGGCATTGGAAGGATAGGTACGCCCCCTCAAACTTTCATTGATAAAGTTCTCTATGTTGATGGTTTGAAGCATAACCTGCTAAGTATTTGTCAACTACGTGACAAAGGTTTGAGGTTGGTTTTATAAATGATATCTGTGTGGTGAAAGATGTGAAAACTCAAGAAATTAAGTTCTCAGGGTACAAAGTCAATAAAGTCTTCATGATATATTTGGATGAAATTCATCCAATGTTAAATGCTTATTAGCCAAGAACAACAATGGTTCATGGCTTTGGCATCGAAGACTGGCTCACATCCACATGGATCATTTGAATAAACTAATCACACATGATCTTGTTATTGGCCTTCCAAAGATAAAATTCAAAAAGGACAAGCTATGTGATGCATGTCAGAAAGGCAAGCAAACTAAGGTATCATTCAAACTCAAGAATATAGTTTCAACTACAAGACCACTCCAACTACTTCACATGGATTTATTTGGACCATCAAGGACTAGAAGTTTTGGAGGTAATTATTATGCTCTTGTAATTGTTGATCATTACTCAAGTTATACTTGGACTATATTCTTATCTCATAAGAATGAAGCCTTTAATGCCTTTAAGAGATATGTAAAGCTCGTTCAAAACGAAAAGGCTTTGAAAATTTCCTCAATAACGAGTGACCATGGTGGAGAGTTTCAGAATCACCTATTCCAAGAATTATGTGATGAAAGTGGAATTTCACATAACTTCTCTGCTCCAAGAACACCACAACAAAATGGTGTTGTAGAAAGGAAGAATAGGTAATTAGAAGAACTAGCAAGGACTATGCTGAGTGAGTCCAATCTCCCTAAATATTTTTGGGCTAATGCAGTAAGGACTGCATGCTACGTATCCAACAGAGTACTCATAAGGCCCATACTGAAGAAGACTCCCTACGAATTGTACAAAGGTAGAAAACCTAATATTTCTCATTTGCATGCTTTTGGATCAAAATGCTTTGTCTTGTATAACGGAAAGGAAAACCTTGGTAAGTTTGATGAAAAATCTGATGAAGGTATATTCCTTGGTTATTCTTTAACAAGCAAAGCATATAGAATCTTCAACAAGAAAACTCTAGTTGTTGAAGAATCCATTCATGTCTCTTTTGATGAGTCTAACTGTTCAAATGAGGATAAAGTTGTTTTTCCTTATTATGATGAGGAGGAAAACATAATCAAGGATGATCATCAAAAGAAAATGGAGCAAAGTTCAAAACCGGTTGAACAAGTTGAAGATGCCACCTATGATTTGCCAAAAGAATGGAGAACACACAGAGATCACCCTATTGACAACATCATAGGTGACACATCAAAAGGAGTATCAACAAGACTACGCTTAAATGATTCAATCTTGAACATGGCCTTTGTATCCCAAATAGAACCTTCTAAGGTAAACGATGCTTTAGAAGATAAGTACTGGATAGTAGCAATGCAAGAAGAGTTAAACCAATTTGAAAGAAACCAAGTATGGGAATTGGTTCCTAAGCCCATTAATAAACATATCATTGGAACAAAGTGGGCATTTAGGAACAAATTGGATGAAAACGGTATTATAGTCAGAAATAAAGCAAGGCTGGTAGCTCAAGGATACAATCAAGAAGAAGGAATAGACTTCGACGAAACCTATGCACCAGTTGCTCATTTGGAAGCCATAAGACTTCTGTTGGTGTATGCTTGCTCATTAAATTTCCCATTATATCAAACGGATGTTAAAAGTTCTTTCTTAAATGGATACATTCAAGAAGAAGTATATGTGAAGCAGCCACCAGGGTTTGAAGATCCTAAATATCCTTCACATGTCTTTAAGTTAAAGAAAGCTCTTTACAGTCTAAAGCAAGCTCCACGAGCATGGTATGACAGACTAAGTACATTCCTTTGTGAGAAAGGATTTCAAAAAGGTAAAGCTGATACGACTCTATTCATCTAGAAGACCAAAGGTAATACTTTATTAGTTCAAATTTACGTTGATGATATTATTTTTGGTTCCACTAATGAAACATTATGCAAGGAATTCTCAAACATGATGCAAGAAGAGTTTGAAATGTCTATGATGGGGAAACTAAACTTCTTCTTAGGACTGCAAATCAAGCAATCTAAAGATGGAATATTCATAAATCTATCCATATTCTGCAAAGAACTCCTAAAGAAATATGATTTGGATGATTGCAAATCCATAGCTACACCAATGGGGTCAAATACTTATCTAGATCAAGATGAGTCCGACATTCCAGTGGATATTACCAAATACAGAGGTATGATCGGATCTCTTCTTTATTTAACAGCAAGTAGACCTGATATTATGTTTAGTGTATGTCTATGTGCTAGATATCAAGCATCTCCCAAGGAATCTCATTTAAGTTATGTTAAAAGGATTTTCAAATACTTGAAAGGAACTTCAAATGTAGGTTTGTGGTATCCCAAAGGGGGTGTCTGTGATTTAATTGGATATTCAGACTCAGATTTTGCTGGATGCAAAACTGAGAGAAAGAGCACAAGTGGTATTTGTCACTTACTAGGAAATGCTCTTGTTTCTTGGTCTTGTAAGAAACAAGCATGTGTTGCTCTAAGTACTGCAGAAGTGGAATATACAGCTGCAGGAAATTGTTGTGCACAAATGTTATGGCTCAAAGAGCAACTAAAAGATTATGGCTAAGAGCTGAGTTGTATTTCTATCAAGTGTGACAATACTAGTGCTATTAACCTTACCAAAAACCCCATCATGCACTCTATAATGAAACATATTGATATAAGACATCATTTTCTTCGAGATCATGTCATGAGAAAAGATATAGAAATTTCTTTTGTAGACACACATAATCAACTAGCTGATATTTTCACTAATCTTGAGTTCCCATGAGAAGAGACAAAAGCTTTGAATCTTCTCCTTCATCGAGCTTCATCATCTTCATAACCATCCTCTTCGTTCTCCATTTTCCTTCATCCAGTTCCTATACTATTCACTTCCTAAGGCTCTACATGCGAAATCTGGGCTAAGAAACCAAAGAAAAACACAAAGAAGCGAATCTTTGAAGATGAACCCAGTTTTCAGTTGAAGTTTTTGGCGACGTCGTGACTTGCAATTGCATTTTCCTTCCAAATGGCGAAGCTTCAGGGTTGAGACTGCTACAATTGTGTTCCTGGCAACGAGGAGATAAAGGCCCTGAGCTCCATTCCCGTCGGCGCTGTGATTGCCTCTGTAAGCCTTTATCTTATCTGACTAGAGCCGGAAAATTTCCTGGAATTAGTTTTATTTGTATTTTATAGCTCTGCACCTTATTCTGAGTTCAAATATCATCTTTGTTTGAATAAATTCTAAGTCTTTCCTAGTGAACTTTTGTAACACCCCGATTTCCAGGGCGTTACTGTAGCAAATAAATCGAAAATAAATATGCAGGGGCATTTTCAAAACTTGGAAAATAGAGTATATTTTTTTTTTGTAATCATTTTCCTCTTCGGCATATACCATCCTGAAGTGCATTAGTATTATAAATACATAATTCGCAAATAGCCAAACTTTGGAATAAAATGACCGACCAGCAGCTTGGAAATTTCTTACAAAACATTTAACTTATTTTCAAAAACCTTGCTGTCAGTTGTAAAAAGTAACCTAATACTCCTACCATGAGATGTAAGAATACAAAAAAATATTACATAATAATAACAGCAATGGCACGAGTCTTCCAGCACCATGCGCCCGACTTCTTGTTGTGGTTTCTCCTGTAATGGCACCCATCTGCATCTTCCGGCTAAGGGTAGTTCGACTGGCGACGGATCACCAGAAAATACAAACAACACACATATGTAAGGGTCAACTCAAAATAAAACATTGGATACAAATAGAGCCTACGACTAGCAAATGTTATGCAGCAATCAACAGGTAGCAAATAACAAGTACGCATACAATTATTTGACGCAAGTAGTTGAAAACCCTAGGACTCCTATATGCACGCTCATCTTCCTCATGTACAAAAAAATTTTTTATCTGGATATGCACCAACTCCTGCAGGCAGGTGGGACACTCTCTTGAACTCCGCACGAACTAGAAAGTAAGTTGGTAAGTCGAGAGTTGCCACTTACACGAGAATGCTCTGTAATAACGCCCAGATGGTGCGCCATCTAGCCCGTGACTCTTTATTTTCCCCGAACCATGACGACTTTCACGACTACATGCTTGACACGACATGACACAAAACACAAGTAGGACTCATACGTATTTAAACGAGGCCTAGCATAGCTTCATAATTAATACTAATCATGTAGAGCAGTTGCACATATCACAAGTAGATATAATCATGTCGAAATAGAATCATGATTTCAATTGTTAATAAAGCAATGAACAATCCAAATAGTCAAGCCACAATCCAAATCAATTCAACATTGACACACTTCAAACAATTCCTAATCCAGCATATCAAATGCCTTCAGAGACCTGCATTAATATTTCAATCAATAGAGTTTAAAGTCAGGTCGTTCTCAGAATGCCGTCAACTACAATTCTAAAGATCATAGTGCAGCATGGTATATATTTATACTTATGCTAATAGATAGAGATATGAAGTGACCTTACCTTAAAGGTAGTCGATCCTGGCGGTCATGTAAACTCTGTGCGTCTAGATTGGTACGGGGCCTCGTTATCGTTCAACAAATACAACCTAGCTTAGAACTTTGAACTCAACCTAAGGTAAAGGGGCTGGTCTAATCAGGGGTCTAACAATTAGACATAGGCTCTACAACTTAGGAAATCCTCGCAGGTCGAAGACACTTAAACAAGGTTTCGACAATTTTCAAAAAGAATTTAGAAAAGCCTAAGTTACAAAAATCCAAATTTTCCAAAACCTAAACCATACAAAGAGCACCAATGCTAGATGCTTACAAACCATTTTGAGGCCTTAATCAAGATTTTAGAAGACAAAACACACATTTTTATCAAACTTTAATTCTGCCCAAAATTCTAAAAACCCTAAAATTTTCCAAATTTTCACCCAACACTTCACTCAATTTTCAAATCAATCACATAACCAAGAACATAACTTTTAAAACCATTCTGCACACCAATTTCCCCAAGTTTTCAGAATGTGCAAAACCATAATTTTTCCTATGAGTTTCAAAACCAATTTGCCAAAAAACTCACCTTTTCTACAAGTTTCCAAATCAATTTTCCAACTCTTGTATTCAACAAAACCCTAAGTGTCAAGAACATACAAAATTTACTTAATTGTCAAATTTTAAATTCTCAATTTCCCCACTTTTCACAACCTAAAAACAAGCTAGAAGTTCAATAGTCAAATTTACCCAAGAATTCAATTTTAGTCCCTCTAAACTTTAACTCTCAAAACCAAATCAAAATAAATTTTCCAAGCCCTTAAAACATTTTCTAACTCTCGGCCATTCCATCAAAAACTTAGCGCAATAATTTTCTTTTGCATCAAACCTCACATATAAGCTTTAAACACTACAAAAAGCTAGTTAGAAAATCAATTTTCCAATGTCCCAAAATATTACATCAATTCGGCCAACAACTTTAATTCAAGGGAAAATTTTTCTTCCAAATCTAATTTGTACACATCAAAGACAACAAGAAATATAGGGTGAATAATTACCTAAGTCTTGAAAAATCACTTTCCCAAATAATCAATTTTTCTAAAACAAAACTTCCAAGAAAATAAATTCGAGATTTTCAAAGATCAATGTCATGGGAATGACTTTTCCAAAGGGAACCCTAACAAAAACCCAACTTAAAATTTTTCAAAGAACCAAAACTCATTCAATCAAAAATCCAATTGGTTCAAAATTAAGCTATAAGTAGTGGGAACAACGTTTGTGAAGGGACTTTCCAATCCTAGTACATGCATAAAATTGAAACTCAACAAAATGAAAAACCGAATCGGTAGCAATATAGATGAAGGTGAGGGGAACACTTTACCTCAAAGGAGCAAGTGAAAAATAGTTGAGGAAGGGGCTGCCATGGAGGAAGGAGAGGGGCGGCCATGGTGTTTCATGGAGGAAGAAGATGAGAACTTCATTTTCTCTCTCTAACATTCACTAAAACTCACTAGATTTTTACTTAATGAACTAATAAGGCCTGAAAGGACAACTAAACCCCTTAGGAAGGGTGTGGGCCGCGGCCTAAGGGCCCAAAAAGGGGGGGTGAAATTTCAAATTTTCACTTACCCAAGGTACCAAAGTTGAAACGGTAAAAGGTTAAAGTAAAAAAAACTTTTACTATTCGAGGACCAAACCGTAAGGTTTTCAAAGTTCAGGGACTAAACTCTAAGCTTATAAAGTTCTAATAAATATCTATGTTTCTTTATTAATAAATTCTTAATCATGACGCGTCAGTGCGTCAGCGCATCAATGCGTTAGTGCGTCAATGCGTCAGTGCGTCAAGTCACCGGTCATCATCAGGTTCTGGTCATCATTGAGTACCTCAGTGTCATTGAGAATATCTATCCCGAGGTAATTTATTGGTTTCGGGGTACCGGGCCCGCACAATTCGGGGCTGAGTCGATCCTTCTCGAAGTCCGCGCCACGCTGCCCGAAAACACTATTCATCGAGTCACTATTCACAAAATTCCTCTTTGTGAATTCAGTCTCGAAACGCCAAACGAAACCGTTTGGAGCTTTTCATATTCTCGATCCGGGGTCCCGAAGTCGGCCGTTTCGCCTGCTGATGTTCCGGCTAAAAGTCTCGTTAGCGCGAAAAATCCTTCCCGGGCTCCGGGAGGAAACCCCATCAATATTACAGTCTTTCTTCAGGAAATTTTCCACTGATCGTCATGGTGATAGTGAGAACATCTTATTCTCGTCTGAACTCAAAGTCAAGTTCAGCTTGGTTTCCTACCAAGTGTCGCAAAGAATACTTCATCGGTACTTGAGCCGACGATATCGCTTATCGATGCCGCCAAGCGGATCCAAACACTACCTTGAAATAATTAAATAATTATTTAATTACTGGGGAAAATTCTGGGTGTTACAACTTTCAACCTTAGGGTTTCGGTTTAAAACTCTTAGTGCATGTGAATTTCTCGATGATCAGGACTGTTTGAATTGTTTGTTGTGTTTCTGGTAACCTGTAGAACATGATAGTAACCTTGCATGTGTGTTTTATGCACAGGACAAGCCATGAAAGGGATGGATTGTTCCATAAACCTCTCGGGTTCATCCTTCTTCACACAAAGGAGGAGAACCCAGACCATTGAGGCCTTGCATGCCTCTATTTAGTGTCATGAGCTCTAGAAAGTTGTAAAGTTGAGTTGTTGAAATTGATTTTAAGTGTTTGAGCTTGGAAATTGATTAAAGAGCAAATTTTGAACATCGAGCTACCAAGTTTAGAGGGAGATTTAGGAGATAAACTGAGGCTTAGGATGATGGAAATAGAAAGGAGTAACTGATTCCGAAGTTGAATTTTTGAAAAGCTGGAAAAAGTAATTTTGGAAAAGTATTTTTTTAAGAAAAATGGCTTTTGGGACTATAATTTAATGAAAAATAAACATGGCTTAAGGAAATATTATTTAAACCAGAATTTTATTAATTAGATAAATAAATTAGAAATTGAAAACCTCGTTTTGACTGTCAAGCCACCAGGTAAAGATGGTTACGTGCTTATAGGGCATAAGTGGATTTATATTGAAGCTTGCCAGATAGATGGTGGGCTAGTTACTTGATATGTTGACTGCTATTGACTGTTGAATTGTAAACTGTCTTGTAGAATGATGGCTGGAAATCATTTATGAGTTATGCTTGCTTGCTCAAACGAACTGATATTGTATTACTTGGCAAAGAATGGCTTGATAAAATAAATAGGAATATTCTATGAATATTTTCTTTGCCATAATTATGTGTGTGCTTGATTCCAGATTCAGCTTGAGATATGAGAATATTGATTACTGCATGTGAATTGTACTCTGCTCATGATGAATGTTGTATTGATAATGGAAAGGAGCTGAGAATTCATCTGGGGCTGTAGATGAGAAATAAGGGAAAATATGGACAAGGTCCATAGCTTGAATGATTGACATTAGGTGACCTAAGTTGAGGAATGAATGTTAGTGATTGACTAAATTGCAAAAGTATAATGGCAAAGAGTTTTGCATTTAGGGTGATTGAACCTAGGAGTAATAGACAATAATAACTAGATAAATTCATAAAAGACTTTGACATGGTTTTCTTTGCATTAATATATAGAAGTCAATCACTGAATGGATTAGAGATTTTGAGTATAGGATTCAAGGTCAACCTTTAAGTGAGAACTTCCTGTCGAGTGACGGCGAATGGTAAAGATGCTTCCCCAAGTATGGTTAACAGAAGTAGGTTTAACCTGGGGTTATGAGATAATGCTGAACTTGTGTGTTCAATATGTGCAGAGGATATAAGAGGGAGATGATTGTAATTGTTTGTTATGCATCATATGCATTCTGAGAAAAGACATAGGACTAGGATGGCGCGGAAAATTCCAGTGGGAAACGGGTGTGCACCCGGCGTAGATGCTCGAGATACCTGAGGCGGCACTTCAGATGAGGTGACCTGGGGATGATCCAGTGGTATGAATCAACACTAGGGTGTTAATTTGAGATCCCTTGTGTTCCGGCTAGTGAAGTGGGAAGGCTATGAGAGGTTGTGTCGTTCCGACTGAAAGCCAATACGGTAATCAATGCTCGATACAGAGAGTGGGCTAGAGTTGGTACCTATGTTCCTGAACGGCATTTCGAAGTGAGAATGGTTGAGTATAGAAAGTGGGCCCAGCATTCATGTGATGGAGTGGATGACTTACTGTCTCTGAGCGGAGAAGTGAGGACACGGAATGGGTGGCATGTATTGTATCTGCATTAATTGTACATGACTTGTTTGTGAACTAATCATTCATATTGGCTTGAATTGATATTTGTCTTGTTTTCTTTATATGTTTATTTATTCTTTATTGGTTGGGTATCTCACCCTTGAATTTATTTTTAGATTATGACAGGGACTTGAGGGATGGCTAAGCCTCCCGCTGAGACGAATTTAGCTGACTTCATAGTCCTTGAGAGGTTGGAAGTGGACCTTGTCACAGGCTTGTGTAGATTTTTAGGGATGTTGATATTTTGTTACAAGCAATCGGGTAACATGCTTCCTGGTTACTCCATTGTTATGCCTAGGTCTTTCGTGTTTCACTTTCCAATCGTCGTTTGGTGCAACACTTTGTTCCAGATGTTGCTCCACCACCTAAGGTACCAGCGTGAAAGTCTAATCTCGAGCCTGGAGATCCACCTGCAACTCTAGTTCCTACTAGGAACGGACCCCGTCTGATGACTACAGCTAGGAAGAGGGTTCTTAACCCTCAAAGGATAGGAGGAGATTCTAGAATTTACAGAGCGAAGTTTCATCGTGGAGAGTCATCTAGCATAATGATGGCTCCAGTTACCAAAGAGGGTAAGCTTGATGGAGGAGAGGGGGGTATGTGGACTCATGGTTGTGGTGATGTCTAACTGTTTGGATTGTGGATGTGTTTTATGTTTCTCTTTATTTTAATGCTGACTTTTGATTGATTGTATGATATGTTATGATGATGACACTTGACTGATGGGTCATGGACTTGGCAATGGCCAATATACTTTTTGAACCCTTTTGATGTATATATGGTTATGTATGTGACGTGGTGTACTCATGTTATATGCCTGCTAGTTAGGTTAATTGGGAAGAGAGTTAGTTCCATTACGATTCCGTATGCATAGAGAGAAGAGAAAAGAATGAGAAGGAATAGACTGTGAGATACAAGAAGAGTGTAGTGTAAGATAAGTCAAGAGTAGTAAAAAGGGAAAGAAAGAAGGAAAGGAAAAGAAAAAAAAGAGTGTAAAGTTAGTGAATAAGTTAAAGAGAAGAGTATGTGATGAGAGCGAGTGCGGAGTGTAAATGTAGGGATTCAGGGAGAGGTGTTGTGGAAGGGTCCCCACAGGGACTTCCCAGGTAGCGGACTACGAGGTTTGGGGCACTGCTCTAACTGGGGGGGTTCCCTGGGTGTGTAAATTGCAGATGGTCGTTGGATTGTTCTAATCGCTGTTACGTCATGCGGCCCCGGGCTCATTTGCATGTGGACTTGGGTTCCTCGAGTGTGGTGTTGAAGCTTGTGCAGGGTGCCATTGACTCTGATAAGACATGCAAAAGGGATGTTGTGGGGGACATCAGTTGGGGGGGCATGAGAGTATCAAAGCGTGATTCGTGGGATTTGGACAAATCTTGGTTCGTAGCCCGTTTTACGAGCACAAAGGTAGGCGTCTTCCAGGCATCCTCCGAAATGCAGTTAGGGCTCACCTCCGGTGGTAATCAGATGCGAGTGGAATCACGATACCAATTACACATGGATAATCGGGACCAACCTCCAGAACAATATTATATAATATTCTGTAATTTTGCAAATTGCAGCAATATAAGTCCGATACATGAATGTTTAATAACAACACATGTACTAGTGATATCTATGTTTAACATGTCTGATTAACTCGTGTGTTCACATGGCTTTTAAAGTATACTGGTAGGTTTCTCACCAAACCCATTCATTGCTTCATGCAGAGCTTATATCTCTCATGTAAAAAAATATTAATGGCATTGACTTTGTTTTTTAGTCATATACATTTTTATTAAAATAAGCATAAGCATCTTTACGCTTTTCAACAGTAATTTTATATACATAGTTCAATGTTTCACTGAGCACATCTTTCTTTAAGGAATGAAACCCACATGTCATGTTTGTCTGCTCAAGCTTGTAATAGTTATTACCCTTAGTGTAGATCTTTTACAAAATATTCTCTAAGTAACATTTAATAACTTTCATTAACTTTTCTAGAGTTAACATATATATTTGAGAGAACCATCCAAATAAAAACATATATTCGAGAGATAACCATATAGTTTGCTTGATCATTGTATTTAGTCTGAAGGGTTAGAATCACATACTTGGTGTATTTGTTTGGAAACATAGTGAAAAGTCCTAACAGTAATTAGGGACCAGATGTAATCAAAGTGGTAAAGGTGAAAGGTGATAAATCTAGTGTAGTTCCTTGCTTAGCTATAACTATTGTTATTTCAGGTGATAAACTAACCCGAAATTAAAATTGGGTGACAGTTACAGCTGTCAATTTGACCCCAAACCCCAGTCAACCCGGGCCCATGTGGGTCAGGGCCAACCCATAACTCTTATAATTTTAAAAAGAAACAAAAATCTAATGAATTCAAGCTTTAAACTTTTATAACGAAGCAATCAACCAATTCATAACAGCGCATGTGCCATTGTTTATCAAGACATGGTGAAATACAAACAAATGTTCCACTCAATCAAGTTCCACTTGATGATTTAACTCTTAAATGCCCCCATTTCATGCTACTGCAATTAGAATCTGCATTTTATCCAAAAGAATGGGGACAATCATATAATTAGAAACAAATTCTGTCTTAGGCCGCAGCAAGAAAACCGCGGTTGAATGTAAAAAAACCGTGGCAATAACCTTCAACCACAGTTTTGCCACGGATTCCTGCCTGTGGGATATGCAGCCATGTCCTGTGCTAATCGGTCACGGTTCGAAACTTTTGGCCACCATTCTCTGACAACCGCGGTACAAATAGGCTGTGGTTTAATCACGCTTGTTGAGGCTACGATTTACAACTGCTTCTTTAAACCACGGTTTTCAAACCGTTGCTTTATGTTTAGGCCGCGATTACTGGCCGTGGTATTACTCAACCATGGTTTACAGCTCCTTCAATACACCACGGTTTTCTAACCGTTGGTTTACACGGTTTATGGCTCCATCTTTACACCACAGTTTCCAAACCGTTGCTTTGATATGAGTGGGACCATATATAGGCCACGATTTTAACTTTGTGCTTGTACGTTTTAGGCAACCTGTCACATTTGCATTTAAGCCATAATTCACATTTTAACCCAGAATGTTAATAGATCTTTTTAACACAATTTAGACCACGAAATGTATTCTATCAAGTGTACATGCGAATTTGTTAATCTCATGCTCGAAAGTAGTTAAATATATCAATATTAAAATATCAACAAGAAATTTTTAAGCTAGCATATCAAAATATGCATTAATTAAAAGTTACGACTACACCAAGCTAACGACACTAACTAATAATTAAGTCCCAACAATATATGTATGTCTAGATGTCTTTATCCCAAAATTAAAAGAAAGGTTCAAGAGATAGAACATAAATCAAAATTTTTAAACAACTCATGCATCATATTCTTCTCCCACTACTCCGCCTCCTTATTTGTCTACACCTTCACAGTAAACTTCTTCCTCCTCATTCTACAATGAACGTGAAATATAAATTAGTAACATAAACATTAAACAAGAATTGAGAATGACAATTGGTTAATCTAAAACACCTAGAATCTCTCATCCTCCTTTTTTCTTTAACCAAAGAAATAAAAAGCAAACCAACCAGAGAAAACAAGCAGTAGCTTTGACAATTAACAATCCTATTCTTTATCATATTAGCAAATTGTAAGTACAAATAGAAACCTAAGAGAGGGGGGGTGATGTAACACTCGGAATTTTCCCCAGTAATTAAATAATTATTTAATTATTCCAAGGTACTGTTTGGATCCGCTCGGCGGCATCGGCAAGCGATATCGTCGGCCGAAGTACCAAGCTAGACCTGACTTTGAGTTCGGACGAGAATACGACGTTCTCACTATCACCACGACGACCAGTGGAAAGTTTCGTGAAGAACGACTCTAATATTGATATGGTTTTCTCCCGGGACCCGGGAAGGATTTTTCGTGCTAATGAGACTTTTAGCCGAAACATCAGCAGGCGAAACGGACGACTTCGGGACCCCGGATCGAGAATTTGAAAAGCCCCAAATGATTTCGTTGGCGTTTCGAGACCAATTTTATGGAGAAGATTTTTGTGAATAGTGACCCGGTGAATAGTGTTTTCGGGCAACATTGCGCGAACTTAAAAAAAGATCGACTCGGCCCTGAATTGTTCGGGCCCGGTAGCCCGAAACCAATAAATGACCCCGGGGCGGATATTCTCAGTGGTACTGAGTCACTCATAGATGACCAGAATCAGATGACGACCAATGACTTGACGCACTGACGGGCTGACGTATTGACACACTGACGCGCTGACGCACTTACGCGTCATGATTGAGTATTTATTAATAAACAAACCTAGATTTTTATTAGAACTTTCTAAGCTTAGAGTTTAGCCCCTGAACTTTGAAAACCTTACGGTTTGGTCCTCGAACAGTAAATTTTTTTTTTTACTTTAACCTTTTACCATTCCTACTTTGGTCCTTAGGGTAAATGAAAATTTAGAGTTTCACCCCCCATTTGGGTCCAAACCCACGGCCACACAGCCTTCTTAAGGGCTCAATGTTGTTTTCTTTCCATTCCAACTTCATTAAGTCATTTTAGTGAGATTTAAGAGAGAAATGGAGAGAGAAAGTGACTATTCACCATCTTCTTCCTCTCCTCTTCACCATGGCCGAATCCTTGCACCTCCATGGCAGCCCCTTCCACTCTTCTCCTTCACTTGATGCTTTGAGGTAAAATGCTCCCCTCCTCTTGATCTACACTTCTACCGATTTAGATTTTCAATATGTTGAGTTTGGTTTTTATGCATGTGTTAGAACTTAAATGTCTCTTCACAAATGTTGTTCCCACCATCTTAAGCTTCAATTTGAACCGATTAGATTTTTGATTGGTTGAGTTTTTGTCTCTTGAAGATTTTGATGTTGAATTTTTGTTAGGGTTCCCTTTGGAAAAGTCATTCCCATGATATTGATCTTTGAAAATCTCTAATTTGTTTTCTTGGAAGTTTTGTTTTTGAAAAATTGATTATTGGGGAAGAGTGATTTTTAAGCTTTGAGAAAGTATTCACCATAGATTTCTTGTTATCTTTGTTGTGTGCAAATTAGATATGGAAGAAAAATTAATCTTGAAATTAAAAGGGTTTGGCCGAATTGGGTTAGGTTTTGGAACAATGGATAATTGATTTTCTATCTAGCATTTGGATGTGTTAAAGTGCCTGTAAATAAATGATTTTGGGTATTGAGAAAATATTTTGTCACAATTGTTGTGCATTGGCCTAGAAAATTTTGAGTGTTAAAGACATGGAAAAATTGATTTTGGAATTTTTGTTCCTTGGCCGAATTCGGACATAATGTAAACAAGGGTAGAAAATTTATTTTCAATTAGCTTTGAGTGTGTTTAAATGCTTGAAAATGGTTTTGGGTTTGTAGGGAAGGTTTTGCCCTAATTGGTGCAAAAAGGCCTAGGGAAAAATGTGTATTTGAAACCCTAGAAAATTGACTCTAGAGCGCCTTGGTAAATTTGGCATTTGAAGTTTATAATTGAGTTTTGGGAAAATTGGATTTTGAAACTCATAGGAAAAATTAGGGTTTTGTACATTCTGAAAACTTGGTGAAATTGGTGTGGAAAATTGATTTGAAAGTTATGATTTTGGTTGTGTGGTTGATTTGAAAATTTAGTGAAGTGTTGGGTGAAAATTTGGAAATTTTAGGGTTTTTAAGAACTTGGGAAGAATTGAAGTTTGATGAAAAAGTGTGTGTTTTTGTCTTCTAAAATCTTGGTTAAGGCTTTCAAAATGGTTTGTAGGCATCTAGCCTTGATGCTCTTTGAATGGTTTGAAGTTTTGAGAAGTTTTGGTTTTTGTAACATAGGGTTTTCTGAATTCTTTTGACACTCGTCGAAATTGCTAAAAATGTTTTTGGCTTCCGACGTTTTCCCTAAGTTGTAGGACCATTGTCTAAGTGTTTAGACCCCTGTTTAGACCAGCCCTTTTTCCTTAGGTTTGAGTTCAAAGTTCTAAGCTAGGTTGTGTTTATTGAAGGATAGCGAGACCCCGAACTGATCTAGATGCACGGAGCTTACGTGACCGCCCGGATCGACTACCTTTAAGGTAAGGGCACTTCGTATCCTTAGCTACTAAGAATAAGAATAAATTTATGCAATGTATGCACTATGATTTCTGAAATTGTAGTTGACAAAGTTCTAAGGACGACCCGACTTTAAACTGTATTGATTGAAATATTAATGCAAGTCTCTGAAGGCATCTGATATGCTGGATTATTTTGACTTGTTGGATGTTTATTTCTTTAATTATAAGTGAAATCATGTTTCTTCCTCCGAAGTGTTTTATATCTGTCTAGATATGTACCCATGCTCTACATAATTCATGTAAATTATGAAGCTAACTTAGGCAATGTATAAAGACAAGTAAGACCTAGATTGGGTGGTTAGGTGGACATACGTTCCTTGAGGTAAGTGACTATATACAGAGTTGCTCGAGCCTTTCATGGAATACGTATAAGGTGCAGGAGAGCTCACGCCGAACCTGCAGAAGTGGCGAATCACAGTGGTCGACAGAAAGTCACCGTCGTACCTACCCTAGGGAGAAGTCCTGCCTCCCACGAATCGGAGTTGGCGCTACATCCGGATAAATAAAAAGTCTTCGCGAGATGCAACTTAGAGACATCTTGAGATACGTTTGTCAAAACCTAAATGGCTTAGGCATATAAAGGAAAATATGTTAATTTAATGGGTTTTGGGGGTTTAGTAGAAACACTAACCTGTATGTTATTTGATTGTCCCTCTACTTAGATAATCTGTTTGGTAGTAGTGTATATTCAGATAGGAAATGCAATATGTGTTTTTTCTTTTGAAGTTAACCCTTGCTTGTCTGTTTTGTGTGGTTGTTGGCGATCCGTCACCAGTCGGACAACTTTAGCCTGAAGTTGCAAGGGAACTCCAATGGAAGAGAGACCGAGACAGAAAACGGACGTCCATCCGCAAGAAGACTTGTCCCAGACATTCAATTGTTTTGTATAGTTTTGTGTATGCCTAAGTATTCGTGTACGGGATCTTAGGTTATTTTATTACAACTGGTAGCAAGTCTTTCAAACTCAGAGTAAATCATTTTGTAATTTTTTTTCTAAGCTTCTATCTAGTCACTTTATGCGACATGTGTGGCTATTTACGAACGAGGGTACTTATATCATTAATGCATCTCGTCATGGCATATTTTGAAAAGGAAATTTTTTAAAAAAATATACCCTCCTTTCTTTACTTTTTGAAAAGTCCATGCATATTTATTTATAGATTATTTGTTATAGTAACGCCTTGAAAATCGGGGTGTTACAGGTGAATTAGGTTCTCTCAATTTTCGCCTGATCAAAACTGGATTACTTTCAATATAAATATAATCGTAATCACAATTGTTTATTGTGAATGCAATAGAATAAAGACTAGCTTGAAAGTAAAAGATAAAGGTTGAGAGAATCACACACGGATTTTTATCCTGGTTCACCTTCAATTCACCAAAGGCTACGTCCAGTCCCTCAAGTAACCTTGAGGATTTATCACCTATTGATAAAGAGTTCTTACAAGTACTCACACCAAGAACTTTAAGAATTCTTATCAACAACCAAAAAACAAACCGCTTTCCAAGTACTACCATTCACCGAACACTACGCTGAACTTTCACTTAAACCAGAATGAAGATGAAGAAGATTTTTACACAGCTGAGTCAATCCTTCAATGAAAGAATGGATTGAATATGCAAGTTATGCTTTACGCACTAACATGGTCCAAAACTAGCATCAGCCCAAAACTACTTAGGAAGATTGGACTCACTCAACATGGTCCTTGCAAGTTGTTCCAGTGACCTATTATTTCTTTCTACGACACCATTTTGTTGTGGTGTTCTAGGAGCGGAGAAGTTATGTGAAATTCCATTATCATCACTTAGTTCTTGAAATAGATAATTCTGAAATTCTCCACCATGATCACTCCTTATCGAAGAGATTTTCAAAGACTTTTCAATTTGGACAAGCTTAGCATATATTTTAAAGGCATTAAAGGCTTCATTCTTATGTGTTAAGAATATTGTCCAAGTAAACCTTGAATAATCATCAACAACTACAAGAGCATAATAGTTTCCTCCGAAACTTTTGGTCCTTGAGGGTCCAAATAAATCGATGTGAAATAATTGGAGTGGTCTTGTAGTTGAGACTATAGTCTTTGGTTTGAATGAGACCTTAGTTTGTTTACCTTTTTGACACGCATCACACAACCTGTCCTTCTTGAATTTCATCTTTGGTAATCCTATGACAAGGTCATGTTTGATCAACTTGTTCAAGTGATCCATGTGGATATGTGCTAGTCTTCTATGCCATAGCCATGAATCATTGTTGTTCTTGGCTATTAAGCATTTAACATTGGATGGAATTTCATCTAATGCTATCACGAAGACCTTGTTGACTTTATACACAGAAAACTTAATTTCACGAGTTTTCACATATTTTACCACACATATGTCATGTATGAAGCCAACTTTTAATCCTTTGTCACATAGTTGCCTTATACTTAGAAAATTATGCTTCAAACCATCAACATAAATAACTTTATCAATAATGGTTTGAGGAGGCGTACCTATTCTTCCGATGCCAAGTATTTTTCCTTTCTAATTGTTTCCATATGTGACAAATCCTTTTTCTCTAGGCATGAGATATGAAAATTTTGTCTTGTCTTCTGTCATGTGTGATGAGCAGCCATTGTCAAGATACCATAAGTCACTTGCTGCATTCATACACACCTACAAAACAGATTTTAAAATGGGGTGTTAGGTACCCAATGTACTTTAGGTCATTTGTTGTTAGTTATCTTCTTAACCCATATGTATCTTCGACTACGTACCCCAACATTCTTGTAATAACACTTGCTTGGGGTATGTCCCACTTTATTACAATAACTACATGCATATTTATTGTAGTCTAAGGTATACCTAGGTATATAATAATTATTCTTCCTAGAATGTCTTTCATTATAAATATTCCTATTGTTCATATTTTTAGAAGTACTTGCATGTAAGTGTTTATCAGAAGTTCTAACTTTATTGTTAGCTCTAACAAAGATAGTTTTATTAACTTCTTTAGTTTTATTTAGGGGTGCAAATCCTAGTCATTTTTGCTATTTGAGTGTGTTTGAACACTTAGGATATCATCTAATTTTTGTTTACCTAGATTAAAGTTTGTTGTAGATTACCTTTTGTTGTAGATTATCTATCTTCCCTTCTGGTGAATTACACTTAGTGCATTCATATGGTATATCTAACTTAGTTTTGACTATATCTAGTTCACTTTGTAAAGTCTTGCATTTATCTTCTAATGATGAGATAATAGTATTTTGTTTGCTACTTACTTTAGTAAAGCTATGACATAATTTGAACACATTTTCTATTGCAAATTTTAAATCATCGAATGAAATACTATTGTTACTAACCTTGATGTCTTTGTCATCTAAAATGTGTGAGGCCATCAATGCAACGTGTGCTTCTTCTTTTTCAGAATCCGATGAAGAGCTTACATCATTATCATAAATGCAATGTAGGCTTTTCTTGAGTTTGACTCCTTCTTTTCAAACTTTTCCTTCAACCCATGTTTTTTCTTTTGAAGATTTGGACATTCCGTTTTGATATGTCTAGGTTTTCCACACTCAAAGCATGTGAACCTTTGAGATGAAGAGGGCTCACTATTCTTTTGGAAGTTTCTATTATGATTAAATTTCATACATTTCCTTATGAAAAGCCTTCCAAGATTCTTCACCAACAAATTCATGTTTTAATTGATGTCTTCTTCAGAGTCTGCATTATATTCATCTTTGATGCTTTCCTTTGCTTTTAGGGAAATGGATCGATGCTTCTTCTCATGTATTTCATGTTGCTCTAGGCGATTCAACTCCGATTCGTGTTCTTGGAGTTTTCCAAATAAGCTTGCCAGATTCATGTTTGATAAACTCTTCTTTTCTGAAATCGCCATCACCTTTGGTTGCCATGCTCTTGTGAGTGATCTCAACACTTTCATGTTTAAATCACTGTTAGAGAAATCTTTACCAAGAGCAATTAAATGGTTAGTCAAATGTGCAAAACTCTTCTGCATATCAAGTACTTTTTCACCAAGAAAATTTTGAATAATTCATATTCCTGTGACAATGTATTGATTTTTGATCTTTTGACTTCATCCGTTCCTTCATGAGTAACCATTAGAGTATCCCATATTTCCTTGGAAGTTTTGAAAGTGGATACTCTAAAGAATTCATCCATGACTAAGGCTGATGTAAGAATGTTCATGCCTTTCAAGTCATATTGAACTTTCTTTTTCTCTTCTTCACTACATTTATTTTCTGGTTTTGGTTGTGTGCTACCACACACATCAACTACTGGTATAAAGGGACCTTCTTCAATGGCTTTCCATATTTCCACATCTAATGACCTTATGAAGATTTTCATCTTGATTTTCCAAAAGTCATAGCGGTCTCCATTGAAGTATGGTGGTCTATTTATGTTGAATCCCTCACAAGTACTAGGTGTAGAAGAGGATGCCATCTTCCTGGATCTTAGGAGAAAATTACCTAAACTTACGCTCTGATGCCAATTGTAAGTACAGATAGCAACCTAGGGGGGGTGAATTAGGTTCTCTCAATTTTCCCCTGATCGAAACCGGAATACTTTCAATATAATCAGAATCACAATTGTTGATTGTGAATGCAGCGGAATAAAGACTTTCTTGAAAGTAAAAGATAAAGGTTGAGAGAATCACACACGGATTTTATCCTAGTTCACCTTCAATCCACTGAAGGCTACGTCCAGACCCTCAATTACCCTTGAGGGTTTATCCACTATTGATAAAGAGTTTTTACAAGTACTCACACCAAGAACCTTAAACATTCTTATCAACAACCAGAAAGCAAACCGCTTTCCAAGTACTACCTTCACCAAACACTACGGTGAACTTTCACTCAAACCAAAATGAAGATGAAGAAGATTTTTACACGGCTGAGTCAATCCTTCAACAAAATAATGGATTGAATATGCAAGTTATGCTTTAGGCACTAACATATGAAGGCTCTTTTCAATTCTATGTTGTCAACAGTTGAACAGCATAAGTGTTCTTTGAAAATGAGAGCTAAAGACTCAAAATGATTTCTCTAATGAATATGAAAGTTGTGTGTAATTGTTATTTCGTTTCTGAGCCTCAATGGACTATTTATAGTAACTAGAGGTCGTCCATGAACCATCACAAAGCCTTGTGGTAATCGATTACATTAGTAGGGTAATCGATTACGCTATTTTCTCGTTGCAGTTTAAATTTCAAATTTAAACATGTAATCGATTACAAGCCTTGTGGTAATCAATTACGTGCCTTTGAGTGGTAATCGATTACTCAAATCGTGTAATCGATTTTATTCAAGTCCAATTTCTAGATTTTGAAACTTTAAATCCTAATTGAGTGTTGCATCACATTTTACTTATGAAATAGTGTTATACTCAATTAATCAATTTGTTTATGAGCCTTCATAAGTAAAGTAACCTTAAAAGCATAACTTACCGAATAATGAGACTTAGCTAATTCTAGAACCCTTTGATGTTCTTGAAGCATGTTGAGCTGGTTCTACTAAGTCTTCTTTTTTTCTTTTTGTAATGAGTGTTGTCGTCATCAAAACTTCAGCCAGAGTCAGGGACAAGACCTTCTTCACACAAATCACAATCCTATCCACCCCTTAACCTCACTCACACCCAGTATAATAAGGTTCACAGCAAATATTAATTGCAAATCACAATTGTGATGATGCAAAATGTCACAAGAAATATAAACATAAACTTATATGCATTGTACATGTTAAATTTATCAGCACATGAATAGAAAAAGTGATGCGATGACCAAGAAAATTCAAAGGTGTTTTCGCAATGGATTTTTTTACAAATGGAGAGCTTTTCACAATTGATTTTCTAGAGATGAGGGATTTCAATTGGCTACTTACAAAATCATGAAAACCGTCCCCTTTTAATAACCTGAATATTTGGTCTAGTTACATATTCTTATACAATCCTATCAAAATAGACTAATCAAGACAGCAACATATTCCTTTAGTTACATATTTGGTCTAGTTACATATTCTTCTACAATCCTATCAAAATAGACTAATAAAGACAACAACATGTTCTTCTAGTTACATATTTGGTCCAGTTACATATTCTTCTACAATCCTTTCAAAATAGACTAATCATTATCAGAAACTATAATTTCAGGTAGCAAATATACAAACAAAAAACTACTAGTAAGAAGTATTGGATGAAAGTTCATGTGGGTAGATACTAGATAGAAGCAGGTACACTAATCATTCTTTAACATAAAATTGTAAAGAATGACCAAGACCAGACCAACACCAATAATGATTTCAAACCACAAAACACAACAATATATGATGAACATGGAAATTAGGTAATAGACAACAATCTTAAATTCCTGGTTATAATTACTATAGAATTGGCTTGATTCCATTAAAAAAACCAAAGTATAAGGGATTGTAATAGTCATACGGTTTGAAGAATATAATAAATTCAAAATTTCCAAAGGGGTTTGATGAGTTGCATTCTATGGAGACTAGAAAACTCAAAGGACTCAAATTTAGCAACTTCAATATATAATGACCATTTTGATTACAATTTTGGAAATAGGCTAATAAGTAAAAGAGTCGAGAGTAAGAGCAAGAAAATAATACGTACCGTCGACGATGAGAGGTGGAATTGGAATTGGAATTGGAGGACACAGATAGTTTCGCCGGCAAGTGGTGGAGGATGCAACCAGCTTTGCCATCGACAACGAGAGGTGGAGAGTATGCAAGAAGCTTTGTCGACGAAGATTGCGAAGAAGACGAAACGCGCACGCGGGTGTGGGTGCAGAACGATGGAGGTGGCGAACGTGCAGAACGATGGAGGCCACAGATGTGTTGAACGATGGAGGCGACAGACGTGCATAACGATGGAGGCGAGGGGTGAGGCGAGGGAGGCCACAGACGTGCAGAATGATGGAGGCGAGGGGTAAGGCGAAGGAGGCCACAGACGTGCAGAACGATGGAGGCGAGGGGTGAGGCGAGGGAGGCCACAGACGTGCAGAACGATGGAGGCACGAGGGGTTGGGTTATGAACCTCTTGAAATGCTAATTTTGATTAAGTTACACAAATAAAATAAAAACCGAGAGTTTTTGGCGGGCCAAATTTTAATAGGTTTTATAATCTAAAATCCTAATGTCGTGGTTGGATGAATGTGGAATAAAGGGTCCACGGTTGGCAAACCGCAGTTTAAAGAGTATAGGCTACGGTTTCCTTTGTTATGATTTTAATTTTTGTAAAATTATCCTACGGTTCAAAAACCTTGGCATTTGATCATTTTAGACCACAGTTTCTGACTGTTGCTAATTTTAGCGTGGTCAAAAGTCAAATTTCTTGTAGTGAACTTCAGATTCATGATATAGTAATTTCTGTACAATAAACTCCCCTCAGTAAATCAAATTTCATTAATTAAAAGTGATATATGGTATGACATTACTGGATTTGAAATTCACAAGAAGAAAAAGATACACGATCCTGAAAGCTAAATTCAAAATATTTTTCTCCTTCAACAAAGTAGCATCATCAAAACCATCATTGTCAACTTTGTAAAGGTCAACAACATATTTAAGACATTCACTCATCATTGATTTTCAATTATCCCAAATCACAAGTTATTCCCCAAATGAGCAAAACTTTCTTCCAGTTGTTAACAAGCTCAATTCACCTGAAAAGTTTATTTTATCCATACTCAGATATAGTTCTCTTAAAAGTTTTAAACTTTTCTAATGAAGCAATCAACCAACTCATAACAGCGCATATGCCATTGTTTAATAAATTTCTTTGAAAGACAAACATGCCAAATTATAAAGGAAAAAAAAGACTAACATTCTCAAATGACCCAAAAAAACCTCAAGCATTGCTCATAGAAGACCAATACCAATTTCCACCAATGCTCATTTTGTTCACCGATGAACAAAGATTCTCAGATTAGGATACTCCAAGAACCAGAATTAGTAATGCAGGACATGAATCCCTCATTGTGTTTTGGGCTTCTCTCTATGTGTATATATATATAATTTTCATCAAAATCATTCATTCACAATATATATGTTGTACTACCAAATATTAGAAACAAAATACCAGGGTCCAAATTTTTCAAAAGATTCATAAAATTATCCCATTGAATCAAAAGTTGGATCATCAAGTTGGAAAAATTGCCTCTACACACTGAGAATTGAGATCCCCAGGCGCATGAAAATAAAATAAAGATACCAACATAGAAAAGAATGAAAAGTGCTTTAGACAATCACCTGAAAAGTGCTTTGTCCATATTTTTCGAGCTTCTGTTGAAGGGTTCACTTCTTCTCGTTAGCTTTGTTCAGTGCAGATGAAAGGAATGGAGCAGCGACGCAAGATTGTGCTTAGTTTTCGTCGTCCATTGTGATGAGAGTTTCTGGGTATAGCGGCGGCAGCGTAGTGATGAAGAGGAACGGAGCAGCGACGACGCTGGGTATGGCGACGAGGGCGCCCCTAAAGCGAGGCAGCGGCGCGGTTTCAGAGAGGGGAAGAACAGGGTTTGGGTGAGCAACAGCGAGTGGTTTAGGTCAAGAGGTCGAAGGAGAAGAAGAGGTTGGACGAAGGAAGAAGCGGTGGCGGTGAGAGGAAGTGGAATGGCGGCGGTGAGAGGAAGAGGAACGGAAGAGGCAGAAGGAGTGGCAGTGAGAGGAAGAGGAAGGGCAGAAGATGAAGGAGTGGCGGTGAGAGAGACTGAGAGAGGAATTAGGGTTCCCATAATCCTATCTGAATTTTTTTTGCATGCCTTGGGGCTGGCCCTGTCCAGCCCACATCACTAGTTGGGCTGGATGGGCTGGAGTTGAATGGCCCACAATTAAAAATTGGGTTGTGTGCGTTAGGGCCAAGATAGTGGGGCTTGGTGCTGGCCTAGGGGCTTGGGGCTAAATTGACAGCTCTACTGATAGTTTTTTAATAATTCATTTAAAGTTTTTTTTAAGGGAATTGAAAAGATATATTAAGAAAGACCAGGTCCAGCGGCTGTTACATCATGCTGCAAGGCAGTTAAAATTTCAGGAGGAGCGTCCTCAACCCAAACAAAAGACAAAGTGGAAAAAGAAAGCTTAGCAAGGGAACCAGCAATAGCATTACCTCCCCGCCTAACAAAAGAAAAACCTACGGAATCAAAATAACTAGTAAGAGCCCACAATCGTTAACAACGGAAAAAAGATATGATTTCCCATGCCTCTAATGACGCAAAAGCTCATAAAGCCTGAAAAATTCTGTTTCCATGGAGATCCGCCTGAAACCCATCTCAAATGCCAAGGAGAGAGCCCACCGCAGACACAATGCTTCAGCAATGGCGGGGGAGGGGACTATAAAGCTAGTTGTCGTCGCGGTGGCCATAACCTCATCACTGAAATTGCGAGCTACCATCTCAAATCTCGCTAGCAAAGAACAATAGACGGAAACAGTGGGAAGCACAGACGAAGGAACTGCCTCGCGTGAACGTTCGGAGGAGACATAAGCGTGGTTGTGTGTTGGACTTTGACGGGCACTTGCAGTCGTCGATCCTTGAAGACAAGCTTGTTCCTCTTCTCCCATATACAATATGTCATTGTGATGAACTGTTGGAGCATGATGTCGTCTGCAATAGCAATGAACCTGAGAAATAAACAGCAAAAGAAATCACAGGCCAATCATTCACCTGAAGGCCCAACGTTGAACAGAACCAAGCTTGCTGAGTTTCCCGGAAATAAATCAGGGCGTGAGCAGTGGTCTCGGCTCGTCCTCATGATAGCTAGGGCATGAAGGATCAACATCCATCCCTCTAAACTGCAAATTTCCCCGCACCGGGAAGATATCAGACACAACCCTCCACACCAACGTTTTGCATCGCGGCAGGGACGTCGAGTGCCAAAGCCTCTTCCAAGACGCCAGGGGAAGGAAAAGAGAACTTGAAGATGAAGCTTCACCATCGTTATGGTCCTGCACAATGAAGTTGTAACCAGATTTTGTAGTATAAATACCATCCTCATTTAGAGGCTAAAACAAACAGTCCTTATGCAGGACCTTTGGGAGAGGAATTAACAAAATATTTTTAACCTTTTGTGGACGGAAAATCATATCAATCAGAGTTGTTTTCCATTTTCCTGAGGAAATGACATCAGTTACCCGTCGGATATTAGCCACTTGAGCTAAACATGCCGGAAGATGATGGGGGAGTCTTGGGGGATTCACTTGTCGTTCCAAATATGAACTTGAGTTCTTCCCTAATTTTCCAAATTCCCCCTCGATAAAAAATTGAACAGGAGCCAAAGATACTAGTCCAAACATCGCTTGGCTGATAACCCTTCTTAGCACCAACAAAGGACCCATATGGGATATAAATAGCCTTATAAGTTTGGCTGAGAAGAGTGTGAGAATTGGAATAGATCCTCCACCCATTGTTCGTAATAAGAGCAGTATTGAAAGCCTTAAAGTCACGAAAGCCAAGACCTCCGGACCACTTAGGACGGCAAAGGCGCTTTCATTTTTGCCAATGGACACTCTATTTGTCTACATCGCCGCTCCAAAAGAACCTGCATATCATACCTTCTATTTGAGAACAAATAGAGTCAGGTAAAACAAAGCAAGACATAAAATATGCCAGAATTTCTTGAGCCACAACTTTAATTAAGACTTCCCTACCCGCTCGGGATAGAGATCGTTCCTTCCAACATTTGTTATTTTTCACAACTCGCTTAATGACAAACTGAAAAATTTGGGACTTAGACGTACCAATCATGGCCAGTAGCCCCAAATACTTATTGAAACACTCAACAACCTTTATACCCAACATCATAGTAAGCTCATTTGAAAAAGAAGCAAGCACATTTCAGCTATATGTGAGTGTCTATTTATCAAAATTTATTTTCTATCCAGAGGCCCACTCATAAGTTGCTAGAATGGATTTGACACATCCATTTTCCTGAACAGAGGCCCTAGAAAATATCACACTATGAGGTGCGAGATAATAGGTGTAGAACGAGCAATGCGAAGCCCAATAAGAGAAGAGGAAAACATAGCCCGGTGAATAAGTGTCGACAGAACTTTAGCATAAAGAATAAACAAATAAGGAAAAAGAGGGTCCCCTTGCCTCAAGCTTCTATGAGTTTGGAACACAGCTTGGGGATTCCTGTTAATCATTAACGAGAAATCAACACTAGTCACACATTGCATAATAAAAGTGATCCAGTTAGATATGAAACCCATCTGAGCTTCAAAAATTTGGAGGAATGGCCATTCAATCTGGTCATAGGCTTTAGCCATATCTAATTTCAGAGCCATCATACCCTTCCGACCAGATATTTTCCTACTCATATAGTGGAAGAACTCAAAGGCTATCAACTCATTATCCTTGATTAAATGACCCGGAACAAAAGCACTTTGAGACTCCGAAACCAAATCATATAAGACAACCTTCAACCTATTTGCAACGGTAATAAGCCTAAAATGATTTGCATGCTCAGGTTTTTTAATTTTTGGAATAAGCACTGATGACCGGATTTTATATGATATTTTTAGGGTGTTTTTAGTCTTTTTATTTTATTATTTTTGAGTCTCATATAGGATTTTTATTATTTTTATATAGATTTTCTATTTATTTTTCATTTTGCATATAGATTAGCATTTATTTGTTTTTATAACTTTATTTTATATTTTTAGGAATTTTTATAGTTATTTTTATATTTTTAGGAAAGCTGGTATAGTTATCATTTTTGTCCAGGGACCGAATTGTAAAGTTTTAGGAAAGGAAGGATCAAAGTGTAAAAGTTCAAGAGAGGAGGATGAGAAGTGAAGTTTCAAAGATTCAAAGGGCCATAATTGAAGTGCTAGCAAAGAGAGGACTTAAAGTGGAAATCAAGAATATGAAGCAACACTCTTTGATTTGAGCACATTGAAAATAAGGTTGAAAGATTAATGCTGGTGAAGAGGAGGTTTCAGAACTTAATAAGGGCTGAATGGAGCCTAATTAAGCCAATCAATTCCACCATTGAAGAAGAAAAAGCATCCAAGAAGAGCTGCCAGTGTTCGAGCCAGCGCTCGAGCGTTGGAAGTCCCAACGCTCCAGCGCTGGAACTCTGACTAAGAGCTGAGTCAGAAGTTGCACCCAGTGCCCAAGCGTTGGAAGCCAGCGCTCAAGCGCTGGGCCTATATCTGAACGTGGGATTTTAATGCACCCCAACGCCCAAGCGTTGGGGATGCCAGCGCTCAAGCGCTGGAAGGCATATTTTTACTATAAATAGGGGTCTTTTCTTCACTTGTAACACACCTATTCAGAATACAACAAGTATTCTTCTTTCCTCCTTAAGAGCATTGTTCCTAGGAATTGTGGGAAGCCAAACTTGAGCTCCTATCCAGGGTAATTCGATGCTTCTTTTAGCCATGCTTGGCTAATTCTTTTAAGTATCTTGGGTTGTTGTAGTTTATAATTTATGTTTTAGTTTGTTTCTACCTTTCTGAATAATATTTCCAGTTTATTTTTTATTTCCTTGTTCTTAATTTAATCTTGATGATCACAAGTGTTTATGCTTTCTACTTATAACAAAAGGCCATTTGGTAAGTAGTAAGGGAAATAGGATCTAAAAAAGGCTATAAGTATATATCACTAAAGGACATTAGGATAGACGTAGCTTTATGTTGGCCTGAACTCCATCTTCATCTTCTTTTCTTGTTAACTAAATTACAAGGACTTGATATTAGTAATTAGGAAGAAAGTTCTACACTTTTAAGGAATTAACTTGTAGATATACTAGGCTATAGCATCATGAACTTGGACTTAGAATTCAGAAATTAAGCAGGAATTTGCTAGCATATTTTATAGACTATGTAATTCAACCCAAGTGCTTAATCTTCATCATCTTTATTTCTTTATATTTTTATTGCTATATCTTGTTCTATCTTAATCAAACCATCAACAAAATACACCTTTTTATTTTCTGCTCAAGTACTAAATAATTTAATAAGAAGGCACCTATCCCTTAGGTTCGATATTTTTGTTACACGATAACCATCCGTGCACTTGCGAATTTGGCTATCAAGCACCAAAAGGGTATTATTTATCATACCAGGAGAAACAAGGTCATGAAGGACCTGAAGGCTGAAGTGAGCCACATCGTCCCCAATTATGTGCCATAATTTCTGATAAAGAAAAGCCGGTAAGCTGTCCTTGCCATGTGCTTTTGTCGGATGCATCTGAAAAAGAGCTTCCCCGACATCTCCTTCATGAATGCTTTTGTCGGCCAACAAAGTTGTAGCCTCCTCAATCCCAAAGGGTGAGGAAGAAGTGAATAAATTATGGAAATATCCAAAAACGACACTAGCTATCTCCTCATCGTGTACACAACGCTTGCCATTGTCATCCAGAATCTGCTTGCTGCACTAGGTTTCTTTGTTGTGGAAGAAGAGACTATTTTTGGCACCATACTTGAGGCAATTCGCTCGTGAAAGCTGGTACCAGAGAATCTCCTCTTGCGCCAGAAGCTCATAAAGCTCCCACTCAGCTTCATTTGTAGCAAGAATGACCTCGTAAGTTTGAAGCTTACGTTGCAGCTCCTAGAGGAAGTCCTTCTGATCATATATTTTTTTCAGAAGGTCCCCATACTTATGCTGCCCCCAAGAGTCAAGGTATGATCTCACCTCGGCCATCTTAGAGGGTAAATCAGCAAGGTTTCTACACCATAATTCAGCAACAATCTCAGTGCACTCATCCTTTCTTTCCAACCAAAGCTCCTCAAAATGGAAAAGACGCTCCCGCCGCTTGGTTTTGCGTATGATCAGGCTACAATAAACAAGCAACAGATTATGATCTGAATGGTGTCTTGGATGATGACAGACCCATGTCCGAGGCCAGACATCATTCCAAGGATCATTAGCAAGAGCATGGTCCAACATTTCTTCGACTGAGTGTGGGTATTGTCTTTTGTTTGACAATGTGAAGAGGTATCCGGAATGACCAAGATCAGCCAGGCCACACGAGGCACACACCTAATGGACCTTCTGGATTCTTTGAGCGTCAGGAGGATCCCCACCAAGCTTATCAAACACGCTCAGAATATCATTGAAATCACCAACACAGAGCCAAGGGACATCAGTCGTTGGTTTGAAACGCTGGATTAACTCCTATGTCTTGTGCTTATTTCTATCCTCAAGAGTATCATCCGCAAATTGTAATAATGACACCGCAATATCTGAATGATTTCCAAATTTAAAGGCAATAAATTCCCCCATCAAAGTTGTTTGTTTGAACAGCCCACTTAATCCCTCAACAACTATAAGAAATAAGAATGGTTCCATCGGGTCCCCTTGCCTCAATCCCTTAGCCATCCGGAACTCCTCCATCGGGCTTCCACTGAAATATATATGTGTGTGTGTGTGTGTGTGTGTGTGTTTGTGTGTGTGTGTGTGTGTGTGTGTGTGTGTGTGTGGAGCATATCACTACTACAGAATTGTCATGTTACCACAGTTCCGGGCAGCCTGTTACCACGGTTAAATTGTGGTAACAAGCGTCGAAGTAATAGATAAATTACCACGATTCAAGGCGGAACCGTGGTAATACCATACCTATGAAATACCTGGTTCTACGCTGAACCGTGGTAATAACAGGACTCTGTTACCACGGTTGCAGGAGGAATCGTGGTAATTTGTGGCTCTGTTACCACGGTTTCTCAGACAACCGGGGTAATAAGTTTGGTTTTTTTAACCTCTTTTACCTCGATTCCTGTATGAATCGTGGTAATATGTGTAGGTTTTTTTTTTGTGCTAAGTTCAATCAGAGACATGAAAATTCATACAGAAAACAAATTATAACCATGACCTGCAATACAATGGAAACAACCCTGACAACATAATGTCAGGAAAAAGGAAATTAACTGCCCAATGCCCAGGAAAAAGGAAATTAACTAAAACACGGTCTATGGGCAACTTTAAATACCAAACTATACCAAATAAACTATATATAACATGCATATAGGAAAAGGGAAATTAACTGCCCAATGCCTAGGAAAAGGAAAATTAACTAAAACATGGGCTATAGGAACCTATCCTAATATCTTGATACTTCTATGAAACAAGTTGCGCAGTGCAGCATAACATCTTCAATTGGTTTTAGTGCTCCTGCTTGTGCTCCCAACTACTTCTGATACATTGCATTAAATGTATCTCCGAGCCCTATGGGTGTAATATGCTGCTAAGCCATTTCGAACAGTTCCTGGCATTATATTTCCAAAAAATACAACAATGAGTATGCAGGAAATGATTATTAGGAATTAACAATGAATCAATTTTAGGCAGTCAATAAGCAATTTTTAACATGCATGAAGAAACAGAATATGATCAACAGCTTTGTGTGCACTCACAGACCTGCCGTTTATAGGGAAAATTCGGTAGGTTTCAAGGTTTGTGGGAAATTATTTTCTAGGTGGAAAGCCATCAATGTTGGGCGGCTGAAATTTAAAGATGGGCAGTAGCAAGCAGAGATCAAGGTTGGATGGTGCACATGTCAATCATATGGTTTTTAGGTAAGTTGCAACAGTCCAAAAATAATTTTGTTAGATAGAAAAATTATGAAATATTATGACTGGTTTGTGAGCTAAGCAATGTGGGCCAATGACTTTTGAAATACTATGATATTCCAACACTGAATTCATACAAACGATGAAACAATCATAAAATGACCAGTGTAGACCATGAAACAATTAAAAATAAATGTCCAATTACATAGAACAATTATCCAGCAACAATCATGGGGAGGAGCTTATTAATTCTGGAATCGATTCCATAGAATCATCAAAGTCATCCGAAGAAGAGTCATCCAGCAGTGGCTCGTCAATGGCAATACCCCTTGACCGAAAGAATTCTACTCCGAACAGCAAAGGAGCTACCACCTCTAAAGCATTCCAAGCCAAAAAGAGCAATCCATTTGGACCCCAGAGGAGTTTAGTTACGAGAAAACCATACGGTATTCTATTTTAAGGAGGAATGAACACAGAAGAAGAGGATACAGGGAAGATGATAGAGTGATGGATGGAGAACAGATGAGTCTGGAATTTATAAGCAAACCAGGAAAGTGAATAGGGGTGAAAAAGAGTAACCAGTAAGAAGTTTTAATTGTGAAACGACGCACGCTTCTTATGCTCCGGGAAATGGCGACCTTCAAAACCTTTTAGTGGGAGGAGAGGGAAGCATTTAAGATGTATTAATTGTGAAACGTCGCACGTTGCTTGTGCTCTGGGAAACGGCAACCTGTAGAACCCTAGTATTGAATCCTAGTACTAAACCCTAGTACTGAACAGCAAAAACAATCTAAAAAAAATAGCTAGAAGTAGAAGCAGGTCAAGAAGACTCACCAGTGAGGTAGAGAAGAGCGGCCAGAGGGAGAAGACCAGAGCGGCGATGCACGAAGACGGAAATGGCGTCACTGTCATAGCTGTGAGCAAGAGTGCGATTGGTAGAGATGAGCTTAGGGCCGACGAGCATGAAAAACGACGGCGGTGCCGTTGCGGAGAGAATGAGTGTCGGTGATGAGGTGCAACAGAGAAAGAGTTCACAAATGAGTTTTCGATTTGCAAACATGAGTAATCATCAATAGTAAACTTTATTACCACGGTTGAGGTATCAACCGTGGTAAAAGGAAATGTTAATTAAAAAAATAATAAAAATTATCTCAGTTACCACGGGTGACATGGAACCATGGTAATAGAGTGCATCATTTACCACGGTTCAACACAGAACCGCGATAACAGAGCTCCGTGCACCATTTTTGTTACGCCCAATTTTCGGTTGAGGGTCACATAGTAATAACGCGGAAATTAAAACCTCTCAGAAAACAAATAAAATTTTCAAAAAGAATTCAGCTCTAAAAAATTCTTATTAATAATATAAGTAATATATCACCCATAGATAATATTTATTACGTGGAAGAAAAAACAAGGAAATATTACTACAAAGGTAAATGCTCAACAGTGAGACCAAAAATAAAATAAACAGCGGAAGTTATTAAAACATCAATCGTCTTCTTCAGAAATCTCCCATGCATCCGCTGCGCACTCTGATTCCGTAAAGCTTCTTCAAGAGTGAAATTATCGCCCTGTCTGTCTCTGGCGTTAAGTGCCCAAACACAAACAGAAAGGGTTAACTCTTAAAACAAACTACAAATACCAATCAGCATGTTGAAGAGAGTCTAACATAAGTAACAGTAACAGTAATCTCAAAATATAGAACAACAACACCATAATAATCCTCAGTTCCTCATGATCAACAACGCAAGTCATACTCATGATTCCTCAAATTCAATTACATGCACAACTACATTCTCAACAACTTTGGCCAAGATGCATCGTTCCAAACAGGAGCGACTTCGTTCCAAACGGGAACAAGGAAGTCATGTGGCAATACCGACCACTCCACCGCCCTTCCCGTCACGTGGCAATTACCGTCCACCCCACTGTCATCATGGTCACGTGGCAATTGCTGCCCACCCCATCACTATCATGGTCACGTGGCAATTACCATCCACCCCACCATTACAACCTAGAATATCATATGCCATGCCAAAATATTCAACATCATCATGAATCAACAATTTCCACAACGTTACCAATATAGCATAATCAACTTCAACTCAGCATCATCATCATCATCATCATCATCATGTCTTAACATCAGTTCTCAAATCCAAGCACATATCAAGATATAATTAATCCCATCATACACAAACAACATAGTTTCCAATAGAAAAATCATATGTAAGCATAACTCACTCGATCTAGAATTGAGTTATCCTTACCTTTTACTCCTTTTCTTGATCTTCTCCTCCGACCTATCATGATAACATATGTGCACAATCATCAACAACCAAGGAAAAAGACCAGATACCGACTCCACAAGATTTAAACCCAAAACAAGCAAAACAGTAACTTGTTGCCAGGGGCCTAGCGCCCCAGCGTTGTGTTCCAACGCTCAAGGGTTGGGTCCCTGCCTGGAAACACGAACTGAGCAGAACTTCAATGTAACACCCCGATTTCCAGGGCGTTACTGTAGAAAATGAACAGTAAATAAATATGCAAGGGCATTTTCAAAACTAAAAAAAGAGTATTTTTTTTAATTATTTTCCTTATCGAAACATGTCATTCTCAGATGCAATAGTATTATAAATACCTAATTTGCAAATAGGCAAATATATGGCATAAAATGACCGACCAACAGCTTAGAGATTATTTACAAATCACTTAACTAGGTTTCGAAAACTCTGCTGTCAGTTGTAAAAAAAAAAAAACTAAAACTCCTACCCTGATACGTACTCATACAAGACTTATTACATATATAGCGGCGGCAACAAGTCTTCCAGCTCTATCTAAATGTACACTACTAACAAAGAGATTATCTAGGCAGAGGGACAATCAAATAACATACAAGTTAGTTTTTCTACTAAACCCCAAAAACCCATTAATTTAACATATCTCACGATGTCTGTAAGTCACATCTCGCGAAGACTTTTTATTTATCCAAATGTTGCGCCAACTCCGATTCGTGGGAGGCGGGATGTTTCCCGAGTGTAGGTACGACGGTGGCTTTCCACTGACCACTGTGATTCGCCACTTCTGTAGGTTCGGCGTGAGCTCTCCGGCACCTTATACGTATTCCAAGAAAGGCTCGAGCAACTCTGTATATAGTTACTTACCTCAAGGAACGTATGTCCACCTAACTACCCAATCTAGGTCTTACGTGTCTTTATACATTGCCTAAATTAGCTTCATAATTAACATGAATTATGTAGAGCATGGGTACATATCTAAACAGATATAAAACATTCGAAGGAAGAAACATGCTTTCAATTATCATTAAAGCAATAAACATCCAACATTGATACACTTCAAATGATTCCTAACCCATAATATCACATGCCTTCAGAGACTTGCATTAATATTTCAATCAATACAGTTTAAAGTCGGGTCGTCCTTAGAACGCCGTCAACTACAATTTCAAAAATCATAGTGCATACATTGCATAAATTTATTCTTATGCTTAGTAGCTAAGGATACGAAGTGCCCTTACCTTAAAGGTAGTCGATCTTGGCGGTTCGGGGGTCTCCTCATCCTTCAACAAACACAACCTAGCTTAGAACTTGGAACTCAAACCTAAGGTCAAGGGGCTAGTCCAAACAGGGGTTCTATCACCTAAACAATGCTCCTACAACTTAGGGAAAACCTCGGAAGCCAAAAACATTTTTAGCAATTTCGACGATCGTTAAAAGAATTTAGAAAACTCTAAGTTACGAAATCCAAATTTTCCACAACTTTAAACCATACAAAGAGCATCAAGGCTAGATGCTTATAAACCATTTTGAGGCCTTAATCAAGATTTTAGAACACAAAAACACACACATTTTCATCAAACTTCAATTCTGCCCAAGTTCTTAAAAACCCTACGAATTTCCAAACTTTCACCCCACACTTCACTAAATTTTCAAATCACCCGCACAACCAAAAACATAACTTCCCATTCTGGTGAATAGGAGACCCCTTCATTGATAGTGAAGTCAATGGTGAAGGCGATGTCTGCTGGATAGATGTCTTCGATCTGCCTCATGCATCTTGTCTTGATGAGAGTAGAGCTTATCTTGACAGCACAGTCGAAGAACTCTTGCACAAGAAGGGAAAGAGCAGGTGTCTCAGAGATCTTGAACAAGTTGCCCTAATCTTGAAACTAGACCAGCTCCAATCCTGCTACCTTCACATGTTGATATAGGGGAAGGTCTAGGAGTCTAGGGGTGACAAGGTCTCGGTCCCCAAGGTTGGCAATTTTCACAGGTCCAATTGTATGATTTTTAACATCCCGTATTTCTAGTAGGTAATTTCCTTAAGCTATTACCCTAACTACTAACTATGAGAGATAGAAACCCTAAATCTATCTCAGTAACTATAAAATATATTTATATAATGCTAGTGTATATGAATGAAATGATTGATAATTTTAGTAGTAGATATGATTATTAGAAAGGTGTAGACATGACAATGGCAATAGGAACCCCAAATATTCTGATTAGCTCTCTTGACTATAGTCGGTATTGTCTCAGAGTGATCGTGATCGACTGAGCCAGTTTATTAAGAGTACTGAGTACTCATGAATCTGGACTCTGAGATAGGGAAATAATTCAGGTGAAACATTATTGCATAGGGTTTACTTGAGAATAGGGTCATTTTCGTACTGTAGTGACGACATGACGGTATGTGCGACCAATACGGTGCGACGAGTCACTATGTCTGATGTACATGTCACTATGCACATCACTTCAAATTAATTTTCAGACTCCATTAAGCAAGACAGCAGCCCTAATATCGTGCATCATCACCAGAATGCATGGAAGCTAGCCCTAATCACCTTGCATGAAGAACCATTGGTGGTGCAACTCCATTAACTTGAAAAACTTGGTTTAGTGACTTAACCTCAATTCAGCCTATAAATATAGCTTTCTGGACACCATGGCAACTCAGAGGAATGGTCTAAGTAGGTTCAGGAGGGTCGAGCAAGGCAGGGAACCCTAGTTTTCTCACAAAACCGAGGAGCTTTGTTCAAGTTTCTCTTCTTCGATTCTCTCATTCTAGAGTGTTTTAGGACTCCAAACCTTCTCCATTAGTTTTCTGGGAGTGTTAGGATGGATTCTGGGCAGGAATTTTGAAGCTTTTCACGAATAAAATAAGGTTCTGAAAATTTTTCCCAGATTCCGGCGACATTTTCCAGATTCCGGTGGCCGGAAAATTTATTTCTTTGCGTTTTCCGGTGTAACTAGGAGGCGTTAAGGAACACGACCACCACTATTGAACTTCTGGAAGCTTGAGGAATTAGAATCATTGTTCATATTAGCTCCGGCGACGAAAACCGCCGTTGCCGCCGCCGTGCTTCATCTTCTCCGGCGAGCTTCTGAAGAACAATTTTCCAGAACTGCATTTCCGAGGTAAATAGACCTCAAGAACTCATTTTTCACCTTATTTCTTCAATTTAGGACCATTAGAAACATGTTTTAAGCCCTGGAAACCAGAATTTCGAAGCCATGAAGTTCATGAACACTTGAAGCTCGTGTTCACTGTTCTGGCTTATTTAGTGGGTCAAATGAACTGGAAACAGGTCGAGAGTATTTCTGGAACATCAAGGAGTAAATTAGGAAGGCTAGAACGAAGGAAAAAGTAAGGAATAGCAAAATCAATTTTTGAGCTTTAAGCTAGGGTACTAGAAAATGAAGAATGATAAAAGGAACGTGGGAACCTATATAGCTTGTAATGGAGAGACTCTGCATGTTAGTAATGGTAGAATTAGGAAGGAAAAACATAAAAGAAGTAGGAAGAGTGATGGAAGTAGAAAATCTCACATAAAATCATAAGAAACTTAGTCTAATTGTAACTAGGAAATTGAACCTATAGATTCTCTCACACTAACACTAGGATTCAGAGAATTTCAGAAAATAGTGAAATGAAAGAGAAAATGTATTTTAGAAATAAAATGGGACTTATATATGAAATAAAAGAATTTTAGGGACTTACTTGTAAATAGAATAATTATAAGGGACTATAATGTAAATATGGACATAGTTCTAACTCTAATCTATTACATAGTCTGTAATATATGGTATCATGTGCAGAATATCAAGGATTCTATACAAACTCAGAATCTCAAGCTGGAAACCGAGGTAAGGGGAGTTAGACTATGCCATGTCATGTTAGGTTTCATATAAGCAGTCTATTAGAAAGATGGAATGCATATTATTGTTATGTGTGATTGCTTGTTTGATATGCTATGATATTTCTGAATGATTGTTGATTGTTCTGTGCTGAACTTGATTGTGAAGTTGTTACATTGAACATTAGAATGGGAGAGTACACTATGGGATATAGTGGTACTAGGTATTGCCGTCATAAGGCTTATTTGAAATTGCTATAAGCAATATTTACTTAGCATCTGTGGTAGTAGAGCAGAGGGAAAAATCTTGAGGTAATTGTTGGCCTGTCGCTTGTTTACGAAATTCATCCTACCCTATAATTGATTAGGATTTACCAGTAGGATAGATAGTTGAAACGATTTGAAAACTTAAGTGCGGGCTGGTTACCGAGAGAACGTGGTTCCTGTGTGTAAAGCTCTACTTACCTATTATATGTGTTACTAAATTGATATGAACTCATTTATGAGGTTCAGTTACAGATGCAACGGAGTTCATCCTAGTTATGACTCTGGATATTCCGGAAGTATAAGGGGTGATTGTTATTCAATTGCTATGAGTTTATTTTGATACAGAAAACAACAGAGTTATGACTATGGATACTTATGAGGAATAAGGGGGTGATTTTTAAATAACCATACCTGGAGAGATAAGGAGTAGGAAAGCATTGTCACTACCACTGAAGGGATTGTGGTTTATACAGAGATACCGAGGGTGGCCATGTTCAGAGATGAATAAGCCCGGGGTATATCACGATTTCCTACCTCTCATGTCTGGACGGGCAGGGTTCCTGAGGTCTGTACCAGCCATGATGTTTAAGGATCAGCATTGTCGGATATATCTGTCAGTGAAGGCCTAAGGTAATCCGAGTTCGGTAAAGAGTGGAACGAGGGTAAATTCCGTGTCCATAATTCCCGAATGGCTTTCTGAAGAGTGTAGAAGCTAAAATGCTTCGGGCCTTATACACTATTAGCATTCATGATATTAAACTTAAAAAGGTCAGATCAGGGACTTTCTTCTCAGGGGTATAGCCTCTGGGGCAAATGGGAAGCGAAGTCTGACTGAAAAATATGGAGATATAAGGGAGGCTTGATAACCCACATGTTTGCATATTGTTTATGTGCTTGCTGTGATCATGTGTGATGATGATATGTTATCTTGATTTGTGATAGATCACTTATATGTTGTGTAGCATGTATATGGTTACGTTTGACTCACCCTTGCACTTTATTTTCTATATAGATATTGACAGGTATTCCAATGAGCAGACCACCAGTCGTCTCCATCCATGCTGAATTTCTGGTAGCCTCAGGATGGTATCATGACCCATCCACTGGATACTGTCTGTACAACGGAGTACCAGTTTTCTGGTTTAGGAGTGACCTTAATGAAGAAGTTGGATACCCTGTTACCTTACCAATGACCTTTTCTTTCTACTTACCTATGAGAGCACGCCATATCAACCCAAGAGACTCACCTGGACCACCACATGAGCCTAAACCGGTACCCGCTATACCTATTAGAGAGTTTCCACCTGAGGGTAATATCCCCAGTCATCACCAACCATCTGAGTCAGTCACTTCACCACCTGTTAGGAGACCTGGACCCCGAATGAGAACCACAGCTAGAAAAAGTGTGATTGCTCAAAATAGGAGAATGACTGCTAGGGAATATAGAAACCTATTTCACCATGGTGAGACCTCTCGTGCAGCGGAGGTGAGAGTACCCGTAATCCAGATCGAGGATAGTGTTGGTATGGAAGAGGCTCGAAATGAGGCTGGAGATGGTCTGAATGGTGCAGCAAACTCTTAGCTGCTTGTTGTCTCTATGGCGCTAATGATCTTGTTTTGTTATTTGCTATGTTTAGTTTATGTGTGTATGGTTTGAGTATGCTTGGAGGACTTACTACTTGAACACTCTACTGAATTTCTGTCATTGTAATATATTCGTGGTGTGTTGAATAAATTTTTGTGTGTTACTAATATCTTTTGGCAGATGGTATATTATCCTAAGTAAAGGTTCACGATAAATGTATGAACCGAAGAGTTAGGATAAAGAACAGGTAACACTGAAGCTTCCGCATAAAAGATGAATACTAAAATATGAAAGTAGCTTGATAGGTTATATAAAAAAAAAAAAAAAACTTGTGTCAATCCTTGGTTCGGAGGATAAATAGGAGGAGTAGAATCGTTTACACTTCGAGCTAAAGGAGCGTCACACGATTCAAACGATTTCATAAATTATTATATTTTGATAAATAACAATTTCACTCAAGGTTTAATATAGTTAGATAAAGATGTTCTAATACTATGAATATTTCATACTCAGGAACATCTATCTACTTGAAGATTATCTGCATGCATACATACAAGGAATTATCAAAAGCAGAAAAGCAACGAAAAGGAGTACGTCCGGGAACTCATTGAAGACATAGTTTGCCAAGTTGAGTGCGTCTACCAAAGGAGTACGTCCGGTCTCACATCAAATGGAGTACGACCTATTTAGGAGAATGTTTGGCAAACATATGAAGAGTTCGTTTGGCAACACTATTGAAGAGTTCTTTCGCCTATAGGTGCTGAAGAGTTCGGTTGACGAAAGGTCTCAAGCATTAAAGGTTATCTACCTCGTCAGCGCATTAAATGAAGCACTGTTGATTGCAAAATGAAGAAAGGGACATAATTAATACTTTATTCCTTGTTCTTGCAAAAGATCTGTCATTCCTTAAATCATGCAACCTTTTCAGAGTCAACAACGTGATTTCCTGAACATCGGATCCCCTCCACGATCAAATTCAAATCTCTTGTTCAGAGCATTTAATGTTCTTTTTGCTGGCATCCACGAGCAATTAATCCCCAAATGTGAACTGAAGGCTGAAAGAATTGAAGGGCCAGACGACATCAACAAAAGCAATTAATGCCACAGTTAATGCACGGCAGAATGCATTTAATGTTGTTTCAGAGATGCAGAAGTATCCGTTACTCACAAGGAAGCAGAACCTCCAACGGATCTATTTTTCAAATCTTCATCAAGCTTACAGGGCACATCCTACTGAAGATATAAATAGAGCACTTAGTATCCGGATTCAACTGGCGACTTACACACGATCAAAGCATTCAAATCTTCTAAGTTCATCAATTGCAATATGCTTTCAAGCTATAACTCAGAAATCCAAAGCTATCTTTTACCTGAGTAAAGTCGTCTTCTAGTGTGAAGTTTTCATATAGTGTTACTCTTATTCCTTTTCACACAACTCCAATAGAGAACTAAACCTTTTATCATCTCTGTAATTTGTACTTCATCTTTCTACCCACTTTTAGCGCATAGACTTTGTAGAAACCCAAAACCTTCTTGTAAAAGAACTAGGAGTAGTCTTGTCTAATACTAAAAAGGAGAAGTCCTGATCGAATACTTGTAAAGGAGTAGTCCTTAGAATACTGGGAGAAGTCCTGGAAAATACTTGTACTATTTTGTGAAAATAGTGAAAATCTTCGTCAAGCTAAGGACTGGACATAGCCCTGTTGATTAAGGGGGTGAACCAGGATAATTACTTTGAGTGCTTTACTTTTCAGCTTTAAGTTATTTTTCGCTGCACTCGCTCGTGTAAAATATTTGAAACTAAAAACTGTCTTTAACGTAAAAGAATTTTAAAAATCACACACACAATTCAAACCCCCCTTTCTTGTGTGTTTTATTACTATCAATTGGTATCAGAGCACGGTCACCTGTTCGAATTCCCTGAAAGGCATTTTTGTGCAGCGGGTCGCTGGCAGGTGCTGGCGGGGATTGTTCGGTCTAGGTGGACCAGCATCCTGCCTGCTGTGTATCATTCAAAACGTGGCGTGGCGTGGCTGCTACGCCTTAAAGGAATTTAGTAGCGTCCTCACTAACAGCAATTGCTTTTGGCGTAGTGATAAGCGCTAAAGATCCAACAATTATGGAAGATGAGAGCATTAGATCTTGGACATTAGATCTACATTAGAGGGTCAAGATTAAAATAAAATGGCATGTGACTTTTTTAAAAAGTCATGCAACGACTAAACCACTTTTAATCACAACCACTCATAAATAGTTTTACAGCCATAATTTAACGCTCTCATATCTCATAATAAATATTTCTTTCACTTAATACGCCCCATATATATGGCATTGACAAAGTTGAACATATTTCTTTCATAAAAAATATGGCCGGTGAGTGTTTGCAACTTCAAATTTATTGCTAAAAATAGCTAAAACCGTCTTAAATGAATGGAAATGATAGAAAGCCGTGAGTGTAAAAACAAGACTAATATATAGACTTTTTAAATATAATTAATTTAAGTCATAATTACATGACTATTACGGAGTACATGTATAGGCTAACATGGTGTTAAAGGACTAAGCCGATCAAGATAAAATCCTAATTCATCCAACAAACTAGCTGTACAAAAATTAAGTTGTTAGTTAATTATTCAAGAGTACAGGAATAGAGTTATAATCTCAAAATCTAGTTACAATAACCAGACAAAAGTGCTTTAATTACTTAATGTGAGAGCATGTAAAGAATATAAATATTCTAAACAAAATTAAATCCAGACTTCTTCCAATGCCATGAGATTTTTGATAACATTAATGTCATCTTTACTTGTTTTGCGATTTTAAATTTTTTATTTTAATGTTCATTATTATTGTTTCTTTTAGTTTATATGTGTATATATACTTTAAATTACAGGTCATAACTTTTATCTTTTATGACCTAAGAAATGACATGAAAGAAGCCACAATCTTGTAAATGATGACTTATCCTAAAATTAACTATATCTGTTATGATCATACACACATGTTATGTTAAGTGACAATGAATTTATTACAAAACATTTTCTTCTACAAGCTGCATTGATTAAAAAAAAACTGCACGCAGGTTTAGGGATGGGGTGTTTTGTTTTTTTCAAGCCTCTAGGGAGGTGATTGTTCTCAACTCTCAAGGCCATCTTAATTTATTTGAAATAAAACTGTTTTACTTTGTTCTAAAAGAACCTGCAGGCAGGTACTCCCTCCGTTCCTAATTAACTGTCACTTTAAGGTTTTGCATATATATTAAAGAATTCTATTAATGTTTTTGTTTTTATCAAAGTTACTACCTAACTTCCTAATATATGCTTTATCTTTCTTCTTAATTTAGACTCTTTAATTTCCTATCACCATTAATTAAAGGGTATAATTGGTAAAACATAATTAATACTCCCTTGAACTTTATAAAGTGACAATTAATTAGGAACAGAAAATGGATAAAAATAGTGACACTTAATTAGGAACGGAGGGAATATAAAAGCCTAATAAATGACACGGATTATTACGCCATATAAAAAAACTGCAGGCTGGAAAATACTCTTTGATATAAATTTTACTGTTTAGTTAATAAAGAATGAAGGAAGTATAAAAGAAACAGTAGGGTTTTGTATAATTAATGTTAAGAGTATTAATGAAGACTAATTAGTATTCTTCTGTACGTTACTAACATTGACTGATAAAATTCGGCGACACCAAAAATAATTCAGCATTGACATTTTGTCAGCAATTATATATAAGCGTGATCAAAATTATGTTTTCACATTTAAGGACTCTGAATATTTTCCTAGCTCCAAAAGCATATCGTGGAATATTATTATTTGATGAATAAATAAATAATGTAAAACCTTAAACACAAGTTTTCAGGTGGAGATCCGAAAATGATTTCTCCCCTGTAAACATGCTTGCATGATGGAAGTCTTTTGACATGAAACATGTGAGTATTGTAATAAGTAGAGTAGTTCAGATTCATTCCATATAATTTAGTTGAGGCACTTAATTTTCAAACATAAAAGCAAGTTGTTAATTAGCTGCAGTCCTTAAATAATTTTTCTTATATATATGTTATTGTAATTAGGAGATTCATTTCTGAAAATTAGACATTCAAAAATTAAAACGTACGTTAGTGGAACATAGGGGATGACACTAGTGTTCACATTTGAAAACACAAGTGGCTTTCTCATGGTATCCCTATTATCTCCCGTCAGGATTTAGCCAATGAGGCGAATGTCCAACGGGTGTGTGATCTTATTTCTGCTGGGAGGTGGAAATCTGATTTGATTGATATGATATTTCATCTTAATACGGCTAAGTATATTTTATCAATTCCTCTTCCTTGAGTTTCACATAATGATTATTTGTTGTGGTGGTTTAAAGTATTTCACATCTAATTTGCCTCCAACACGGAGAGAAAGAGTATAAGGAAGAAGATCATAATTACCTGCCCACTTTCTTGTTTAATTATCCAACAGAAGCAGTTACTGTCAAGTTACTGTCAGTATCTTGAAATTAAGGGTGGTGTAAGCCGTTACTGTTAGTTACTCTCAGCTAGAGAGCATTAATTTACAATCATGTAGACTGTTAAAAAAAGGGTTGGCTAAATGACCTCATGATTAATTTGGTTATTTAACCTCACGCTTATTTAGGGGCGGTTTTATAAACCACCGTTGCTTCTTAATTTCAAGCCTAATTTCACAGCGGTTTTGAAAAGCGTCGGCAACAACTTGTTCATTTGCGGCGGTTTCAACCGCCAGCATGTTTTTTCAGATGTTACGGCAGTTATAACCTCTGGTAATTATTATTCGCTAATTCGGCCTCCAAGTCGGCCACCCGCTGAGACTTAGCCGCAGTAGAACCGGGACCCAGATAGTCGAACATACTGAAGATGCTTAGCATTGCAACCGAACCTCATCCACCCGAGATTCAGAACTTAAGAGGAGGAACTCCTTATCCTCCCGGGTGGCTAACACCTTCTCCACCCGACCTACAACCCGGGACCAGAAAGAAGACTTCTCATTCCACACTGAAACCGGGGAGCCCTGACCTCCTGAATTCGAGCCCGCACAAGACCTTCTCGACTTATCCTTCTGCCTGGACCCACCAATTACCAAGGGTCGAGCAGCAACCGACTGCTTAACTACAGAACAGGGAGGCGTCAGTACACGGAATTTGATCAGTGAACGAGCTTTAGGGCTACTTGGGGCGGTATCCTTGGTTGAAGTAGGATCACTTGGCTGGACCCCTAAACTTGATCCAATTCCACAAGACGGAGTGGCAGAAATGCCACTTTCTTGCCCTGCCGGGGCCTGCTCAGCAACTATTTCCTCCTCGGAAGCTTCAGAGACAACCGGGTGCTCAAGTAACGATCCAGCGAAAGTAGGCACCTTGGGCACCTTATTAACGGGGTCTTTTCTCGGATTTGCAAGCCTGAGACAAACAGATCAGAATCGTGACCCGCCATGTTACCTGCAAGTCGGAAAAAACATGATCAGAAACAAAAACAAAAACAAAAAAGATTTTTTTTTAAAAGCTAAGCCCCAACAATCATGACCAAATTCCTCCATAAACTATCTCTGATACTCGGTAACTCCTAAAGTTATTAGGCTATGACACTTCAACAGCAGAGTATAATTTTCCTCCCCCTTGAACCTCACAATTGCCTTGCTAACTAGTTGCAGGAAATCCTAGTCTTTCTCGGACAATTGGTCCTCCTCTATATTATACCAAGTCGTCCCTCGCTAGAAGTAAAACTTGGACCACGCTTATTGAAACCATGTGCACCTACGCCCATCCTCCCGGTAGGAACGCCAAAACGGATCAACCCCAATGGTGGGGGAAACAATGAAGTACAAGTCCATCAAGTCCTTGTACGAGTCAGTGAACTGGTGCAGTACACCCCTTAAGCTTTCCGACTCTTGATACTCACAAGCCCAAACCCACTGACAACCTTTGTGTGGAGCAGCTCGTAGAGATGAAAGAAGAGAGCACTAGAGGGCTCTCGTTGTTTGAACATATGACACACACCCTCAAGTATGTGTCACCAGACAAATCAAGAATAATGGAAGCCAAGTTACCTGTTACAAGGAGGAAAAGTGGCCTGGAAACTCTGGAAGCAAGGGACACGAAGAACAACCGCGGCGGAGGAAACATTTTGGCAGAGCTTCAACAATGGGATTCTCAATAAGAAGAAACTGAAAATGGCCCCTATTTATAGAAGCATGAAGGTGCGCTAGAGAGTCTCCATCTTCTCAAGCACGCGTCATGGAAACAAAGACGTCGTGCCCAATCGGGATACAACACGCGTCTGCTCATTTCCGGACACATCCCATCGGAATGTCCCTTCATCTGCCCGCACAGAAGCTCAAGAAACTGAACAGTTATGCCGAATCAAGGCACACCACGTATCCACTCAGACCAACATGTGTCCACTCGACACGACCCTTCACCTTTACCGAGCACAATACAGGAAAGGAAGCGTCATGCTCTACCATCACGAACCATGTGTCCCGGGAAACCCGATAACATCTTTTCAACTACTTAACCATACCTCTTCACTTCCATCATGTCCGACAGGACAAGCTCATGGGAGATACACGCAACTCACATCCGACCAGTTCTTAGTACACACCTCTTAACCCTCTTCGAGCGTCAGAGTCGGGGGGTGGGAGACTACAAAGATAACCACACATTGACGAGGTGACCTAGAAATAACTCCGCCAGCCACATGTAGAGAAGAGAACACCACAAAAAGTCCAAAAGTACAACACTTGGACAACTTAGCCCTGGGCCCTCGTAACCGAGCGCCCGGGCTAGGGAGCATCTGTTCCGGGAGTATGCCTCCCGACCGCACGTGAAGGATCGCGTCTTGTAAGACAACCCGACCAACAAAACCACTTAACACTGGGCCCTCGTAACCGAGAGCTCGGGCTGGGGGCCTACTATTCCGGGAGTAAACCTCCCGGACCCATATGACCCACTCGGTATTCCTATACCGACTTAGGCATCTAGATCCCAGTGACCCTCTCAGAACTTCCCTATCGTGTCTGCTCCGAGAAACCCTAGACTGAGAGATGACAACAACATAGTCGAGAGACCGCTTATAAACATCAACTCAACGGTCCTGTCACCGGGTCATTTCCATGGGCGCGCTGATTGAGGGCGGATAACGACCGTCTGATCCACTAAACGTGGCAGAAGATCCAACGGTCCTACACTGCTTGTCCTCGAGGATCATGCCACCTCCAGACTCCTATGTAAAGGGGATCTCCCCCAACCATAAGGTACACACATTCTTCTAACCCGACTCTCTCGGATTAATACTCAGATCCCGACCTCTTAATTTGGCATCAGAGTCTCTTTGCAGGATTCTCCCCGGGCTCAGGAACGATGGAAGTCCACCACACTCAGACGTCCCGACCATCAGTGTACTGACTGCCTATCCCGAGCAGGCTTAGCTTGTTCACGCGTCTAATTTTCCTCTAACACCGAGAGAAAGAGTTTAAGGAAGGAGATCATAATTACCTGCCCACTTTCTTGTTTAAATAACCAACGGATATTGACAAAGAAAATTTAACCAAAGGAAGCAGTTACTGTTAGTATCTTAAAATTAAGGGTGGTGTAAACCGTTACTGTAAGTTACTGTCAGCTAGAGAGCATTAATTTAAGGTCATGTAAACTTTAAAAAAAATGTAAGTCATCATCAAGTTTGTTTTGACAATCATGACCAACGAGTTAATGTATACAGTACAAGGAAATCAAAACATAATGCACACTCATCATAATAGAGCATCGTATCAACATAGTGAGCCAACATAATATCTTAAGGTCAATCAAATTAATCATCACAAGTTCAAAGTACATCATGAATACACTACTACAAATTGCCTTTTTACCAAGCCCCTGTTACCACGGTTCCGGGTCGAACCGTGGTAAAATGGTGCCTGAAGCTCTGTTACCACGGTTCCGTGTCGAACCGCGGTAACTGAGGTTTTTGATTACCATGGTTCCTTGTCACCCGTGGTAACTGACATAGTTTTTATTATTTTTTTAATTAGAAAAGACTACTACCACGGTTTCACGGTGAACCGTGGTAATATAGTTTGTTATTATTTTTATTTGACATTGTCTTTTACCACGGTTGTCAGGGAATCGTGGTAATATGACATTATTTTATTAAAAATATGGTCATTTTCGACTACCTCAAGTTATAGCATTAGGAAACCCTTCTCTCGAGAAAAACCTTTTGTCTTCCCGCTTCTCTGTCTCGACTCCGTCATCACTGCCACTCGACATTCCTTCCTTCTACACCCCATTACCTCTGCTTCTTGCCGCCTGTCGCTGTACGTCATCACCAGCGCGCGTTATCTCTGTAATCACTCAGTAACTGATTTGACCGCTGCGACTAATCGTTCCCTTTCTCGTGGCCTTCCTCTTTGTGTGCTCACTAAGCTTGTTCCTCCTGCTACATAGCTCGTTCATCTTGCTTCCACAGCTTAATTATGAGTCCTCTTTACCTGCTTCTACTTCTAGGGTTTTCCTTCTTTTTAAGATTTTTGTTGTTGTTCAGTACTTTCGCCTGTCGTTTTAATTTTTCTGGTAGTTAAGGAGCTTATCTATTTTATAATTACCAGTTCTTATACCTTTGATGTTGTTGTTCAGTACATTTTGTGGAATGTGTATTATGATGAAGATTTTTGTTGTTGTTTAGTACATTTCGTGGAACTTATGTGTACTCTATTTTGTGAGGTTATGTTCGATTATAAGGAGTATGTGAGGATACTAACTGGTAGCTTTTTATTTAAGGGTAGCTTCTAATGTCCCAAATATTACATATTTTTCAATAACATAACATGAATTTTAGAATCCCGGCTAGAATAGGAACCTTCCCCTTTGAATTTTAAGAGGTTCATATTCGTGGACATTAACATCTCTTGATCAGGTACGTATGGATCATAAATGGATGTTTTCTAATCGCTTATCTGATGAATATGCGGCCAGAGTGAAAGAGTTTGTTTCATTTGCGGTTCAACGCGGAAAGAATCCCAATAGCATGTTATGCCCCTATTTATGTTGCTGTCATAGTCTTAGAGTTAACCCACTTGAACTGGAAGGACATCTAATATGCAATGGAATTGATAAGAACTATATGCGTTGGACAAATCTTGGTGAGCCTAGATTTGATTCTAGCAATGCAACATATACTCTGGGATGTGCCTCCGTTGATATGGAGAAAAATGAATGTGAGTCTAACTGTGTTGATGAAATAGCGGAGGCGACGAAAGATGACCGTCGTGATTGTCTTGAAATGTTCGAGAGGTTGAGTATTGATGCGAAGACGCCTCTTTATGAAGGATGCTCTAAATTCACAAGATTGTGTGCGATCTTAAAGTTGTACAACCTGAAAGCTGGAAATGGATGGACTGATAAGAGCTTGACCGACCTACTTTTTCTCTTAAAAGATATGCTTCCAGAGGAAAATGTTATTCCCAGTCGAACATATGAGGCAAAAAAAATTCTTTCATCTATTGGAGACTCCACCTCACTCACGCTGGAGCAGTACGACCATCATCACGGCCTCACAGAGAGCACCACCGTTTAGGATTCACGCTCGAACAATTGGTATCGTCTGTGAGGAAGATTCAAAAGTTCAACATCGCTCTTTCTTTCAAGAATAGAGTAGAAGCTCACAATTATTCTGGATCATTCTCTTTCTACATAAAGCTTTGCCAAAATTAGTTCATTCATTAAGTCTTTTAGAATTTAAACTTTCAAGAGCCTAAATTCTGAGTTCATGATCTTCATGTTTATAAGAACACTCTAGTTGTTCATATCTTGAGGAACTCAGAATTTTGTTATGCTTAAAAGCCTTAAAGCATAAATTCTCATGATCAATCCACTTGTATGTTAAAGGATTGATACAGCCAATTGTAAACTCTTCTTCATCTCTTTCTGATAGATTGAGTATTCACCGTGGATCTCGGTGAAGGGTTGTTGGTACTGAAAGTGGTGTACTTTCAGGGTGTTGATTGAAGGTGGTTTAGCCTTCAAGGTCTGAAGGTGGTTTGCCTTCACGAACTGAAAGTGGTATACTTTCAGGGGCTGTTGAAAGTGGTATACTATCACAGGAAATTGATAGAAATTCTTAGGGTCCTTGGCGTAAGAACTTGTAAGAGATTTTTATCAATAGTGGAAAAATCCTCAAGGGATTTTCTTGAGGGACTGGACGTAGCCTTCGGTGGATAGAAGGTGAACCAGGATAAAATTCTGTGTGTGTGAATTCTTCTATCCTACATCTTTACTTTCAAGCAACGCTTTATTCTGCTGCAATCGTTTGCATTTACATATATCTTGAAAGTAAGAAGTTGTTAAGGCGAAAATCGGGTAAACCTGATTCACCCCCCCTCTCAGGTTGCTATTTGTACTAACAATATGGTCATAAGGGGACATCATTCTTGGCCGACCAACCCTTTCCGGATTATACGCTATAATCTCCCTTCCGAACAAAATATTTATTTACCGAGCGGAATACAGGTTGATGAAGACTATAGTGGCATCAGATAGGAGAACGCAAGGATCCGGCCACTCGGCTAAAACATCATTTTATGACCAAATATGCAACACATATGTTACAACACTGTGAATCTACGCTGGGGTTCTTCTCTCCCTTCTATTGGAAATTCTCTCACACAATGACAACATATCCCTCTGAAAGAGATCTTCTCTGCTAGTTATGCCTGCCAAGGCCTAGGATAAGTTGTTTATTTTCAGGTGCGTTATAATGCAATTCTTTACCTATGTACTGAGAAATTGAAATTCAATAAAACTGACACAAATTTCTTCTGAAACTCTCGTTTTGTGTTTGTTGTTCTTGCAGACGAACAAAAAAATCAATACATTTGACGAATACTATTTTCCCACCTCGCAACAACGAAAACCACGAGCATAAGTGACCCTCTTAAGGGACGCAATCTTGTCCAAACCAAGGGGCGAGCGTAACTAACCCTCTTAAGTGACACAATCCCGAAAATCTTGAAGAGCTTTATGGATCTAGGACATAAGTTACCTTATTAAGGGACACAATCCTTACCGCCTAGGATGGAGGTCGCGGGCAAGTGACCCTTTTAAGGGACACAGTCTCGTTCAACCTGAGTGGAGGTTACGATTCTGACCGTCTCGAAGAAATGGATGTTCGTGCAGAGGATAGAAGTGACCCTCTTTAGGGACACACTCCGCCAGAAGGGGGGATATAAGTAACCATCTTAAGGGACACGACCCACCTGGAGACGGGCACAAGTGACCCACTTAAGGGACACAACTGATAGATTCAAACGATTTCATAAATTATTATATTTTGATAAATAACAATTTCACTCAAGGTTTAATATAGTTAGATAAATATTTTCTAATACTTTGAATATTTCATACTCAGGAACATCTATCTACTTGAAGATAATCTGCATACATACATACATACAAGGCATTATCAAAAGTAGAAAAGCAAAGAATAGGAGTACGTCCGGTCTCACATCAAATGCAGTACGTCCGATTTAGGAGAACGTTTGGCAAATATCTGAAGAGTTCGTTTGGAAAAACTATTGAAGAGTTCATTCGCCTAAAGGTGATGAAGAGTTCAGTTGACGAAAGGTCTCTAGCATTAAAGATTATCTACCTCGTCAGCGCATTAAATGAACCATTGTTGGTTGCAGAATGAAGAAAGGGACATAATTAATACTTTATTCCTCGTTCCTGCAAAAGCTCTGACATTCCTTAAATCATGCAACCCTTTCAGAGTCAACAGCGTGATCCCCTCAACGATCAAATTCAAATCTCTTGTTCAGAGAATTTAAAGTTCTCTTTGCTGGAATCCACGAACAATTAATGTCCAAACGAGAACTCTAGGCTGAAAGCATTGAAGGGGCAGACGACATCAGCAAAAGCAATTAATGCAGTAGTTAATGCATGGCAGAATGCATTTAATGTTGTTTCAGAGATGCAGAAGTATCTGTTACTCACAAGGAAGCAGAACCTCCAACGGAACTATTTTTCAAATCTTCATCAAGCTTACAGGGCACATCCTACTCAAGATATAAATAGAGTACTCAGCATCCGGATTAAATTGGCGACTTACACACGATCAAAGCTTTCAAATCTTCTAAGTTCATCAATTGCAATCTGTTCTCAAGCTATAACTCAGAAATCCAAAGCTATCTTTTACCTGAGTAAAGTCGTCTGCTAGTGTGAGGTTTTCATAGAGCGTTACTCTTATTCCTTTTCACATAACCCCAACAGAGAACTAAACCTTTTATCATCTCTGTAATTTGTACTTCATCTTTCTACCCACTTTTAGCGAAGAGATTTTGTAGAAACCCAAAACCTTATGGTAAAAGAATTGGGAGTAATCCTGTCTAATACTCAAAAGGAGAAGTCCTGATAGAATACTTGTGAAGGAGTAGTCCTCAGAATACTGGGAGAAGTCCTGGAAAATACTTGTACTATTTTGTGAAAATAGTGAAAATCTTGGTGATGCCAAGGACTGGACGTAGCCCTGTCAATTAAGGGGGTGAACCAGGATAAATACTTTGTGTGCTTTACTTTTCAGCTTTAAATTATTTTTCGCTGCACTTACTCGTGAAAAATATTTGAAACTATTAACTGTCTTTAACTAAAAAGAATTTTAAAAATCACACACACAATTCAAACCCCCCCTTTTCTTGTGTGTTTTATTACTATCAACAACCTCGTTCAAACCAAGCGGGGAGCGTAAGTAACCCTCTTAAGGGATACGGTGTCGACCGTCTTGAAGAGCAATTGGAGACGAGCACAAGCGACCCATTAGAGGGACACAACCTCGTTCAAACCAAGCGGCGAATGTAGGTAACCCTCTTAAGGGATACGGTCCCGACTGTCTAGAAGAGAAAATGGAGATGAGCACAAGTTACCCTTCAAAGGGACATATCCTCGTTCAAACTGAGCGGTGGGAGCAAGCAAACTTTCAAAAAAGATGTGAGCTCGACCATCTCTAGGGAAAAGCTGCCCGCTTGAAAGCAATCCACAAGAAGGAATGCATATCTCCAGCAACAATGGAGAAACGCCAAGGTGATATTATTAAATATTAACTAAAAAGCATCTAACCCCATACACATGCCTACGTATGTTAAAATGGACTTTGCAGAATCAAAATGTTGGATGACGATGCAATCCCGTGAGTGAATGCAGGTTCGCTTCACCAAGAAATGAAACGTCAAGAGAAGAAATCACTCAATAATAAACCAAAGAATGTTCTAAATTGGCGAAAACCTGCTAGAGGAAAATCTTCCACTAAACAGCTGATTGCTAAAGTGGCTCGAATGGAGAGAATACATCCTAACAATGAAGTATGTTCTCTCACAAAGAAGGAGGAACGGCTCAAGACAACAGCGTAGAAGGGAAAGAAACTTCAGGCATATGAGCTTGACTCAAAGGTTTATCTCCGGGAGACCGTAAATGAAGATTTCTGGTCGCCCCACATAGAGTGCATATTTCTGAAGAGTTCTAAGCGATTGATTTACAACGATCATCTTAACAGAAAGAAACTCATAAATCGGTCGTTAAAATGGATTATGTTTAGGTTGTTTTTAGCTAAATAATTTGAGAAAGAAAGACGATTGGGAAGACAAATGTTCTCTGGCCCAATCGACTCACATGTGTTTCAATGGGAAGTAGAAAACAAAAAGGAATTAAAAGGTGATCAACGCATAAAATATCAAGAAAGGAGTTGTATTTTTTCATTAATAATCGGAAAAAATTACAAGATAAAGTTGAGAACACTATTTCATTATAAGGGCAGTGAAATAGTCGAAAGTGAAAAGCAATTCCATTACAAAGGAAGAACATGCAAAAAGAGAACAATAGTGCCTATTAACTCTCCTGAAGGTTTCATATCCCATTAATAGTGCCTATTAATCTGGTGTGATCCTAGGTTTCCACCCTAAGCATCTTTCGCCGACTGGGAGCTCGTAGCACGAGGTCTTCATTCCACCCGCTCTAAAGAAGGAACATGGAGTCAGGATGAGCGCCACGATGATCATCACGAACTTTCCTTAACTCCAGTTTCCTCTTTGCTGAGTTTGTCTCAAACACGCGCCCCATCCTGGCTCCATGTAAGACCCTCTATTTTTGTGAAATTGCACTTTGGTCCGTGAACTGCTTGTATTTATAATTTAGCCCTTGGAGTTTATAAGACTTATGATTTGTCCTTGAATGATGTGATATTGTAATTGCATAATTTATTGTAAGAATATTTTTTGGCTTGAGTTAAAACAAGATGAGCTTTGGTTTAGTGGTTGAGACTTAGGTATTTCGCTTACGGTGCGAGGATTCAAATCTTGGGAAATGCTGATTTTATTTCTTCTTCTTTTTCTTCTTATTTTCGAAATTAAGAGAGAGGAATGGAGAGGGAATATTACTTTGTGCTTGTGTTAATTTATGAATTTATTGAGAAGAAATAATTAAGTTTGAGTAACAGAATATATTTTAACCGAAAACGAGACCGAGCATGTTCTGTTAAAGCTTAGAACTTTCAAAGGAAGAAGTCAGCCCATCCTCCCCTATTTTCTCTAGTTTGGGCGAGCCACACTCAGCCACTTTGGCTGATTATCCTCTCTTACTTCTGCTTAATTAAATTTAAAAGAGAATCTTTTACTGAGATGCCAAGTTATGCTACTGAAATATAGGAAACAAGGCTGAGAAATAACCTCCCACCAAGCCAATTTCGTGCAGCTATTAGGGGAGTGGAGTTCTGAAGTTTTTTTCCACCTTCTCACTCTAAAGCACGTTCTAAAACCTGAAGAGAACACCTAGTCTAAGTGCTGAACTATTTTCCCCTTGTTGCTGCTAAATCTCTTCTACTTTTCTGCTACTATTTCCCCTTCTTGTTGCTGCTTTGTTTTCTCTTGGAGAAGGCCTTGGGACTCTCTAGAACTCACTTGCATAGGCTTCTCACTTGTGTCTTGGTAATTTTTTCCCTCAATCCATTTATGAGTTCTATTCTTGATTGTAAACTCCGTTCTAATCCGAAACCATTTCTGTTTTTGGTTCGACTTTCCCTTCTCAAAGCCGAAGCTTGAACACGTGAATCTTTCCATTTCATAGACGAGGACGGGCGTTGGAGCATAGAGGACGAACACAAGATTTTACGCACGGTTGCGAAGTATTAATCGAGGTTGGTTCCTCTCAAAACCCTTGTTCCTCTACTCTAGCAAATATAGGGCTTTTGACGTTGAAGTTCTTAAATTGAAGAAAATTTAATTTATACATGTTTAAACCCTGGAAAAGGATGCTAAGTGATGTTGGATTAATTTTTATAAAAACCCTTGGTGAAAAACTCTTTTCGGAACTTAAACAGTGAAAAATTGTGTTTTTGGTCGTCCTGGACAGAGAGCCAACGCATGAGCGCTGGCTCATGGCGCCAGGGCATTGGGAACTAGGTTCCCAGGCAGGGAGCCAGACCATGAGCATTGGCATCCCAACGCACATGCGTTGTGCTTCTGCCAACCTAGTGCTATTTTTTCATTATTTCGTTTAAATGGATTTTTAGGGTTTCTTCCGTCCTTCCGATAATTGATTTAGGGTTCTTACTTATTATATGATAGGTTGGACTTGAAGTTGATTTAAAACGTTAGGAGGTAAGGGTAAATTCTTTTAGGAATTGATTTTCGTTTGTGATTGCCTATAATTCTGCTTTTGGGAAATCCTGATTGTGTTTGGTTTTGAATAATTGTATGACCTGTTTATTTACTGTTGTAACATGTTATATTTGAAGTATGTTGGTATTGAGAAATGAGGAATTGAAATGAGATTGTTGATATAACATGTTGTGGTGTTTAAGAGGAAATTTGTGAAATTTCATATGATACTATGACTATTGTAAATATTATTGTATGAATTGTTGGTTCATGATGTGATGGATTTTTTTCCCGTGGGATCAACCGAGGGCAATGTGGTGGATCTTTGTCCCACGTGATTGTCCTGCCCTTGTTCTGGGAAAATCTTGGCCATAGATATGCATATAGTTATTAAAAGGACAACTTGCATGTTTTGGAAATTAAATGAAGATTCTCTTTATTTATTTGCTGTATATTCTTTTTGCTGTTTTTCTGTTTAGAATTATTGCTGTTTGTTAATTTTGCTACTGCTGTATTCTGTTTTCTATTGCTGTTACTATATTTAAATGTTGTTGTATGTTTCTGTTCCTTTAATTATCACATAGTGATAATTGTTTTATTGATGTTTTCAAAATTAACCCTTTACTGTTTGTTGCGTGTTTTGTTTGGGCACTTAACGCCACATATGAGCAGTGCGGAGAATAATTTGAAGATTGAATTTTGGAGGATGAAGACGACGAGGAGATGTTAAAGGAGCATGGATTATTTACTATTTTGATTTTTATTAATGACTTAGAAAAAAATTATGTTGCGTACAATTATTTTTATGTTTATTTCTTCCGTTAATTATGATAATTATGGGATGACTACTATGGTTTAAATATTTATTGAGCGACGAGTTTGTTTTTGAAAAATTCAGTGGTCTTTTTTAGAGGTTTATTAAACTATAAGTTTCCGTTAATTACTATGTGACCCCTGACTGGAAATTGGGGTGTTACACTCCAACTTTGCGAAGCAACCGGACCGAGATGTAGGGTTTGGGAGCAAATGCATCAGAAATGCCTCTTCGCAAAATCCATATGAGGGAAACCGCATCTGAGAAGGGGAGTAGAGCCTCAGACTTTTGGGCACAAACCTGGGAGTCAAGTATTATCTCCCTGACTCTGGTTCCAGAAGGTAAAGCTGCCCTCGCAAAAGAAAATCAAAGCTAGGAGATGTGGCGAATCTTCCAGGGGAAGAGCTCCTTCCCACTTCCTAAGGACGAAGGAAGTAGGAGAAAGACAACTCTTGGGATCCACCTTGGCCTGTCAGCCCGTAACCTCTAGCAGAGGCCCCATGAAGAATAGTAGGAGTCTTCACCTCCAAAAAGGGCTTTTGAAACAAATTGAAAGGCTTCGCCGATGCCTTCCAAATCTTTCATCGCATGAAAGGTGGAAGTTTCAGGCAACACATCCATAAGAGAATATGGTTCTAGAGAGGCGAGGAAACTGTACATTTATAGGGAACTTTTAACCCTTGGAAGCGTCTTGAACTCTGCAAAACCCTCGTTGGAAAAGGGAACCACATTTATAAAATTACCCCTGAAATTTCCCAAAGGAATTTAAAGCGGTGGAGATTTCGCTAACTGATACACCCGGTCGAGAGCGACACGACGTTACATCTACACCACAAAACCGACCGGCCCTCGCAACCTCACCCGGAATATAAGCCATCCATCTCGGGCAAATTGCGCCAAACCTGGTCAATGAATCTAGCACAGACAAAGCACAAAACCGGACAATAATCTGAAACCTCATAACAAAAATGGGCTAGAATAAAGCAGAGAGACTCGCTCAACTACAGGGGGCTTATTGCTTAAAAATTCGACGGGCTCCAAGACACAACAAAGAGATCTATCCAAAATCTGCATATAGCTTGACATGCCAACATATTCCACGCCAAGCTTGGGGGCTCCTGTTCCGGTCGGTTCGTCATCCATATGAACCAATGACGTAGCAGCTCACCCACTGGTTGCTTGGCTTACAACCACTCTGTTAGAACAGGTAGCAACCTGAGAGGGGGGGTGAATCAGTGTTGCCCCAATTTTCGCCTTATTGAAATCGATACTTTCAAGTTTATGATGATCACGAGTTGATCTTAGTGATTGCAGCGGATATGAACAATACTTGAAAGTAAATGTGAAGGATGAAGAGAATCACACACAAGATTTATCCTGGTTCGCCTTCAATCCACCGAAGACTACGTCCAGTCCCTCAAGAAAACCCCTTGAGGATTTTTCCACTATTGATAAGAATTTCTTACAAGTTCCTAACCCAAGGACCCCAAGAACTTCTATCAATATCCTGTGAAAGCAAACCGCTTTCAACAGCCCTTGAAAGCAAACCGCTTTCAATTCCTGAAGGCAATCCACCCTCAGACCTTGAAGACAAACTTGTCTTCAACCAAAACCCTGAAAGCAAACCACTTTCAGTGACAACAACCCTTCACCGAATACCACGGTGAAAAACTCAATCTTACAGAAAGAGATGAAGAAGATATTACAATTGGTTGTTTCAATCCTTTAACACACAATTGGATTGAACATGAGAAATTATGCTTTAAGGATTTTAAGCATAATACAATTCTGAGTTCTTCAAGATATGAACAACTAATGTGTTCTTTTAAACATGAAGATCATGAACTCAGAATTTAGGCTCCAAAAGATTTAAGTTCTAAAAGATGAACCAATTTTGAAAGAGCTTTGGCCTAATGTGTTTTTCTCATGTGAAATGTGTCTATTTCGTGTGTGTTGTGTGTTCTATGTTGTTGTTGTGTTTTCTGGACTCAAATGGTCTTTATATAGGCAAGGGAAACGTCCTTGAACCATCACAACCCTTTTCAAAAGGTTTGGGACACAATGGTTCATGAAAAGATGCACTTTTTCGTTCTGGTAATCGATTACCATACTTAGTGTAATCGATTACACAAGTGACCGTTTCAGTTTGAATTTGAATTTCAAACATGTAATCGATTACAAGACTGGAGTAATCGATTACTTGCCTTGGTGTAATCGATTACCATAATGGTGTAATCGATTACACAGAAGCCCATTTTCCAGAAACTTATTCTTTGAGACTTGCTTAAGGTTTTCTACTTCTTTTAAGTTATGAAAACACTTAGCTTGATTAGATTAGGTGTTTTGAGAGCCTTTATGCTTTAATAAACCTTTAGAAGCATAACTCACCTAATTCTAAGACTTCTAGACTTATTGATGAACTTGAGTGCTTGATTCCTTGAAGTCTTCTTTTCTTCTTTTTGTTGATGAGTTTGTCGTCATCAAAACCACAGCCAGGGTCAGGAGTAAGACCTTCTTCACAATCTCCCCCTTTTTGATGATGGCAAACACATACTTGACTCTTTGAAGATCATATGTGCATTCTTGATGCTTAACTCCCCCTATTTGATGGAATTTAGTATTTCTGATTTTTCTCCCCCTTTCTAATGTACTTGTTGAATTCCTGCATATGATCTTTTAAGAGCACAGAACCTTTCTCCCCCTTTTGACTTCATCAAAAAGAAGAAAAGGCCAAAAATGTACAGGCATACACACAAGTATATATGGAAACATAAAGCATGGGGAATGGGGGCAAATAAGTAAAATAGAACCAAAACATAATTGTCCAAATATAGTATTTAAAAGATAACATACATATAATGGGAACATAGTACAAGATGAAAGAAATAAACAGCATGAAAAGCTCCTACAAAACTAAGTACTAGTAGGAGAGTCAACATCAGCAATGGTATACACGGGTATGAAATCCCGACCAGCATCATGAATTTGACATGGAAGAAGAGAGAGGCCAAAGTCATTGGTGATGTTGAGCGAAGAAAGAATGGAGGTGTCTATGCGTTTGAGATGAGATGACCGTGTGTCATAAAGCTTGGCAATAGTCACTCCAGAGTAGAGAAGGAGGCGGGTGATGATCGATGCATAGGGAAAAGAGTCCGCCAAGTTTCGACTTCGTAGCATGTGGTGCATAACCAGAAATGCCCAATTGATTTTGTGACAATGAAGAATGCCATAAAGAATTTGTAACTCAAAGTCGCTAATGTGAGCAAGGAGAGTTTCTTCAGGCAGAACTACTTGATTAATGAAGTAGTGTAGAAGATGATTGTTTGTCGTGAGGACATCAGTGTTGTATGGGCAAGAAGTAGTATGTGGTGGGTGAATTTTCTGAAGGTCGACTGATTCAAATCGACACAGAGATTTGTAAAAGGAATCATGGCTATAGTCAGACCAGGGGAAAGGGAGGTTAGGACCCAAGAGAGCACCCGATGAAGGAAGTCCAAGGCATCGACCAAAAGATGATAAGGAGTGTCGAATAAGAATCCCCTTGACAGAACTTTGAAATCCATCTTGCAAAGGTTCTAAGTTGCAATAAAAGACTTTTACTAGTTCAGGATAGTAAGGATTGCACATAGAGATGAACTCCTCAAGATTTTGATAACGAAGATAGGCGGGAAATGTGTGACCATTGTCGACAAATGAATCCAAATCACCAAACAAAGGTTTACGAATGAGTTGATTGATGAATCGTGAAGCAAACCTAGTTCTTTGATGGGTGGTTGTGAGTAGTCGTGTAAGATTCATGGGTCGAGAGGAACGAGAATGATAGGAATCCATGTTTGGTTGAGGAGAATATGCAGCACCTTGAAAGACTTTTGGAGGATATGACCAATCAATTCCTAAGGCTGGCTTAAATATTCTGAGCATGTAATCGATTACAGCAGTTTTGGTAATCGATTACAGAGCAGTTGAGCCAAGTTTGAATTTCAAAAGATGGAGGGAAATTTGAAATTCTGGCAATTTTTCGAGCATGTAATCGATTACTGCAGTTGGGGTAATCGATTACATCAGTTACAAATTTGAAAATTTTTCAAATTGTGAATGTGTAATCGATTATGGAAGTTTGAATAATCGATTACTCAAGTATTTCCAGCAAGCATGAGGACTTAGAACATGAATAATCGATTACAGATCCTAGGGTAATCGATTACTAGGACTTTTTTACAGGCTCTAGGCTCTAGAATCCTATGTAACACATTTTCATATATAAACACTTAAGCACATAATGCAAATGTACATATAAAGTTTATGCAAATAACATGTGTCATTAAATATCATGCTCATCTAATATGCCTAATTCTCTTCTTATCTTGAAAAATGATTCTTTAGGAAGAGGCTTAGTAAAGATGTCTGCTAACTGATTATGTGTATCCACAAATGAAATCTCAATATCTTTCCTCATAACATGATCTCGAAGAAAATGATGTCGTATATCAATATGCTTAGTTCGAGAGTGCATGATAGGGTTTTTAGTGAGATTAATGGCACTTGTATTGTCACATTTAATTGGAATGCAGCCCAGCTCTAAGCCATAATCTTTGAGTTGTTGTTTGAGCCATAGAGTTTGTGCACAACAACTTCCTGCAGCAATATATTCTTCTTCTGCAGTACTTAGAGCAACACATGCTTGTTTCTTACAAGACCATGAAACAAGAGCATTTCCTAATAGGTGACAAGTACCACTTGTACTCTTTCTTTCAGTTTTACAACCAGCATAATCAGAATCAGAATATCCAATCAAGTCACAAACACTTCCCTTGGGATACCACAATCCAACATTTGTAGTTCCTTTCAAATATTTGAAAATTCGTTTAACAGAACTCAAATGTGATTCCCTAGGAGATGCTTGATATCTAGCACATAGACACACACTAAACATAATATCATGTCTACTTGCAGATAAGTATAAAAGAGATCCGATCATACCTCTATATTTGGTAATATCTACTTGATTACCGGATTCATCTTGATCTAAATATGTATTAGACCCCATAGGTGTGGCTATGGCTTTGCAATCATCCAAATCATATTTCTTTAATAGTTCCTTGCAAAACTTTGATTGATTGATGAATGTTCCATCACTTGATTGCTTGATTTGCAAACCAAGAAAGAAATTTAATTGTCCCATCATGGACATTTCAAATTCTTCTTGCATCATGTTAGAGAAATCTTTGCAAAGAGATTCGTTAGTTGCACCAAAGATAATATCATCAACATAAATTTGAACAAGTAAGGTATTACCTTTGGTTCTTTTGATGAATAAGGTTGTATCAGCCTTACCTTTTTGAAATCCTTTATCACAAAGAAAAGTACTTAACCTATCATACCATGCACGAGGGGCTTGCTTAAGACCATAAAGTGCTTTCTTTAGTCTGAAGACATGTGTAGGAAACTTTGGATCTTCAAATCCTGGAGGTTGCTTCACATACACTTCTTCTTGAATATATCCGTTCAGGAATGCACTTTTGACGTCCATTTGATATAATGGGAAATTTAAAGAACAAGCATACGCCAATAATAGTCTTATGGCTTCCAACCTTGCTACTGGTGCATATGTTTCATCAAAATCTATACCTTCTTCTTGATTATAACCCTGAGCAACTAATCTTGCTTTGTTCCTAACTATAATACCATTTTCATCTAACTTATTCCTAAACACCCACTTTGTTCCAATAACATGTTTGTCACTAGGCTTAGGGACAAGTTCCCAAACTTGATTCCTTTCAAATTGGTTTAATTCTTCCTGCATTGCTACAATCCAATACTCATCCTCTAGAGCATCATTTACTTTTGATGGTTCTATCTGAGAGACAAAGGCCATATTCAAAACTGAATCATTCAAGCGTAGCCTTGTAGAAACGCCTCTAGAGATATCACCAATAATATTATCAACTGGATGATCCCTATGGGTTCTCCATTCTTTTGGAAGTTGATAAGTATTACTTTCAATGTGCTCTTCTTGTATTGGATTCTGATCTCCATCCTTTTGAGAATCTTCATTTATAATGATGTCATCTTCTTCATTATCTGGAAGATTGACTTTATCTTCTATTGAAGATTTAGATTCATCAAAAGTAACATGTATGGATTCTTCCACGGATAGAGTTTTCTTGTTAAAGACTCTATATGCTTTGCTTGTTAGAGAATATCCAAGGAGTATACCTTCATCAGATTTTTCATCAAACTTACCAAGGTTTTCCTTTCCATTATTCAAGACAAAGCATTTTGATCCAAAAGCATGTAGATGAGAGATATTTGGTTTCCTTCCTTTGTAGAGTTCATAGGGTGTTTTCTTAAGGATAGGTCTAATAAGAACTCTATTGGAAACATAGCAAGCAGTACTTACAGCATCAGCCCAGAAATATTTAGGGAGACTAGATTCACTTAACATGGTTCTTGCTAATTCTTCAAGTAACCTATTCTTCCTTTCTACTACACCATTTTGTTGTGGTGTTCTCGGAGTAGAGAAGTTATGTGATATTCCATTTTCATCACATAGTTCTTGGAATTGTTGATTCTGAAATTCTCCACCATGATCACTTCTAATAGAAGAGATCTTCAAAGACTTCTCATTTTGAACTAGCCTTGCATATCTTTTGAATGCATTGAAGGCTTCATTCTTATGAGGTAGAAATAAAGTCCAAGTAAATCTAGAGAAATCATCAACAATAACAAGTGCATAGAAATTACCTCCGAGGCTTTTAGTTCTAGAAGGTCCGAACAAATCCATATGTAACAATTGAAGGGGTCTTGAGGTCGAAACTATGTTCTTTGGTTTGAAGGATGTTCTGGTTTGCTTCCTTTTTTGACATGCATCACAAAGCTTGTCTTTCTCGAATTTTATCTTTGGAAGCCCAACAACTAGATCATGCTTGACTAGTTTGTTTAAATGATCTATGTGAATATGTGCAAGTCTTCTATGCCATAGCCATGAATCACTATTGTTTTTGGCTAATAGGCATCTCACATTTTGTGGAATTTCTTCCAATGAGATCATGAAGACTTTGTTTACTTTATATCCAGAAAACTTAATTTCTTTAGTTTTCACATCTTTCACAACACATATATCATTAATAAAACCTACTTTCAAACCTTTATCACATAGTTGACTATTACTCAGAAGATTATGCATCAAACCATCAACGTAAAGAACTTTATCGATGACTGTTTGAGGGGGTGTGCCTATTCTTCCAATACCGAGTATTTTTCCCTTTTGATTGTTACCATATGTGACGAAACCTTTTTCCCTAGGTATAAGAAAAGAAAACTTGGTTTTGTCTCCTGTCATGTGTGATGAGCAGCCACTATCAAGATACCATAGATCCTTTGCTGCTTTCATACACACTTACATGATAAAGTTCAGACATGGGTATTAGGAACCCAACAAGTTTTGGGTCCTTCTAAGTTAATATCCTTTCTAACCCAAATATACTCCCTATTTGGTACTCCTATATGTTTGTAGTAGCATCTACTAGGGGTATGTCCTATTTTGTTACAATAAGTACAAGAGTAATGATTGTAACTAGAGGTTTGTCTAGGAGAGGAATGAATCTTCTTAGGAGGTCTATTTTGATTAATCTTCCTATTGTTTGTACTCTTAATGGGATTAAACTTACTGTTACTAGAAGATCCTAAAACATGGTTTGGTTTTACAAAAACAGTTTTCCTAACCTCTTTTGTCTTTGGGTGAGAAGTATATCCTAAACCTGACTTATTGTTTGAATGTCTTTGAACACTTAGGATATCATCTAACTTCTGTTTTCCTTTATTGAAGTTATTTATTCTTTGTTGAAGATTTTCTATCTTTTCTTCTAAAGAACTACACTTAGTGCATTTGTGAGTAATGTCTATCTTAGATTTTACTACATCTAGTTCTTCTTGTAAATTTCTACATTTACTTTCTAGGGAAGAAATTATCTCATTTTGCCTAGTGCTAACTTTAGAGAATTCTTGACATATTTTAAACATATTTTCCATGGTAAACCTTAAATCATGAAAAGATATAGAATTCTCACTAACCTGGGAATCTTCAACATCAGAATCATGTGAGGCCATCAAAGCAACTTGTGCTTCTTCTTTATCAGAATCAGATGATGAACTTACTTCATTATCATCCCAAGCCAAATATGCTCTTCGAGTAGGTTGATCTCTTTTCTCGAATTTCTCTCTTAGACCATGTTTCTTCTTTTGAAGATTTGGACAATCTAATTTGAAATGTCCCGGTTTGCCACACTCGAAACATGTAGTCTTTTGAGATGAAGAAGACTCATTGTTCCTTTGGAAGATTTTATTGTTGTTAAATCTAACATTTTTCTTTTTAAGAAACTTTCCAAAGTTCTTCACTAGAAGATTTAGATTTCCATTGTCTTCTTCTTCAGAATCTGCATCATAGTCTTCTTTGATGCTTTCTTTTGCTTTTAGGGAAATTGATCGATACTTCTTCTCATGTTGTTCATGCTCTTCTAAACGATTCAATTCTAACTCATGTTCTAGGAGTTTTCCAAAGAGAGTTGCAAGAGTCATATTTGATAAACTCTTCTTCTCTGAGATGGCTGTTACTTTTGGTTGCCATACTCTTGTAAGTGATCTTAGAACTTTCATGTTCAAGTCACTGTTTGAAAATTGTCTACCAAGAGCAATCAAATGATTAATTAAATGTGTGAATCGTTTTTGCATGTCTAATACCTTTTCTCCTGGAAGCATTCTGAACATTTCATATTCTTGAGATAGAGTATTGATCTTTGATCTCTTGACTTCATCTGTTCCTTCATGAGTCACCATCAATGTGTCCCATATTTCTTTTGATGAAGTGCATGTTGATACTCTGAAAAATTCATCCATGCCAAGAGCAGATGTAAGAATGTTCATTCCTTTGAGATCATGTTGAACCTTCTTCTTTTCTTCTTCACTCCAAGTACTTTCTGGTTTTGGTTGTGAAGTTCCTTCTTCATTTGTTACAGGCACAAAAGGTCCTTCTTCAATGACTTTCCATATTCCTGAGTCTAATGACTTTATGAATATCTTCATCTTGATTTTCCAGAAGTCATAGTGTTCTCCATTGAAGAATGGTGGCCTGTTTATGTTATGTCCTTCACTTGTTCCATGATTGGAAGAGGATGCCATCTTTTCCCGGATCTTAGGAATAACTTACCTAAACCTCCGCTCTGATACCAATTGTTAGAACAGATAGCAACCTGAGAGGGGGGGGGGGGTGAATCAGTATTGCCCCAATTTTCGCCTTATTGAAATCGATACTTTCAAGTTTATGATGATCACGAGTTGATCTTAGTGATTGCAGCGGATATGAACAATACTTGAAAGTAAATGTGAAGGATGAAGAGAATCACACACAAGATTTATCCTGGTTCGCCTTCAATCCACCGAAGACTACGTCCAGTCCCTCAAGAAAACCCCTTGAGGATTTTTCCACTATTGATAAGAATTTCTTACAAGTTCCTAACCCAAGGACCCCAAGAACTTCTATCAATATCCTGTGAAAGCAAACCGCTTTCAACAGCCCTTGAAAGCAAACCGCTTTCAATTCCTGAAGGCAAACCACCCTCAGACCTTGAAGACAAACTTGTCTTCAACCAAAACCCTGAAAGCAAACCACTTTCAGTGACAACAACCCTTCACCGAATACCACGGTGAAAAACTCAATCTTACAGAAAGAGATGAAGAAGATATTACAATTGGCTGTTTCAATCCTTTAACACACAATTGGATTGAACATGAGAAATTATGCTTTAAGGCTTTTAAGCATAATACAATTCTGAGTTCTTCAAGATATGAACAACTAATGTGTTCTTTTAAACATGAAGATCATGAACTCAGAATTTAGGCTCCAAAAGATTTAAGTTCTAAAAGATGAACCAGTTTTGAAAGAGCTTTGGCCTAATGTGTTTTTCTCATGTCAAATGTGTCTATTTCGTGTGTGTTGTGTGTTCTATGTTGTTGTTGTGTTTTCTGGACTCAAATGGTCTTTATATAGGCAAGGGAAACGTCCTTGAACCATCACAACCATTTTCAAAAGGTTTGGGACACAATGGTTCATGAAAAGATGCACTTTTTCGTTCTGGTAATCGATTACCATACTTAGTGTAATCGATTACACAAGTGACCGTTTCAGTTTGAATTTGAATTTCAAACATGTAATCGATTACAAGACTGGAGTAATCGATTACTTGCCTTGGTGTAATCGATTACCATAATGGTGTAATCGATTACACAGAAGCCCATTTTCCAGAAACTTATTCTTTGAGACTTGCTTAAGGTTTTCTACTTCTTTTAAGTTATGAAAACACTTAGCTTGATTAGATTAGGTGTTTTGAGAGCCTTTATGCTTTAATAAACCTTTAGAAGCATAACTCACCTAATTCTAAGACTTCTAGACTTATTGATGAACTTGAGTGCTTGATTCCTTGAAGTCTTCTTTTCTTCTTTTTGTTGATGAGTTTGTCGTCATCAAAACCACAGCCAGGGTCAGGAGCAAGACCTTCTTCACACACTCCCTGTCTAAAGCATCACTTATGAGCTTCCACAACACCTATAGGAACACCTGCAACGCCTATAAATACCAAGTTATATCTTCTCACTAAGGACTTTTGGACTTTGATTATCATTCTACTTAGACACTTCTTACTCACTCTTTATATTACAAGTTTGCTATGCATTCTTACATGTACGAGCTGTGATCTTGGAAGATCTCAGAGCTCCCTTACTAACTTAAGATTCTGAATGTCTTCTACAGGATCCCCCTGACGCATTGGACTTGGAGACTCCACCTCACTCACGTCGGAGCACTGCGAGCACCACTGCAGCCTCGTCGTGAGCACGATCGTTCAGGTTCACGCTCGAACATATACAATGCCTGCTTATGAAGTTGAACAAGAGGCTCACCAGATGATTATGTATTACTAAAATTAATGTTACTACCAATAGAAATTTAATGATCCAGTATTTCTGCAATAGTCATCAGAATTGGAAATCTAACTCTATCAAGCAATAGGCTAATAGATGGTTCCTCTAGGATTCAGGAGTTGTTTTACTCCACACCAGTTATTATGGCATTAAAGTATAAAGAAATATCATTCATCTAAGTCTGAACTTCAGGGTGCCTTAAAATAGGAATGTGGATATCTTAGAATCTCAACAATTAAACTGAAACTACTCATATCAATATCTTCATGGATATTAGCAATGCGCCTAAAGTGTCTTCGAAATGATGTGTTAGCAGTGAAAAAATCAATAACGTGCATGGTGAGTATGATCCCGATTCATGATTGTTTCCAAAAACTAAATGTATTTTTTCCACATTATACAGTTACATCACGAATAGAAATAAGATCACTAGTGTCACAAGACGCTCCTACCACAGATCTAAATCCTTCAGAGCAGTAGTGGGGTGTCATGCGAAGGAGCATAAGTGGGGAGGTGGCTCGCAATGAATTTTCAGTTGGGGAGGCGACGCAATAGTATCATCGGGTGGTAGAGGGAGAAGAGAGACAGATTTGTTGGCCGAGAGAGAGTGCGAGGCTGAGGAAGAGGTGAGGAGGAGTGTAGAAGAGGAGGAGGGTGGCAAAGGGATGGGTAAGAGGCTGAGAGAGAGGGTAAAGGTGGCAGAGGAAGATGGAGGCACTACAAGAATGAAGTGATTTAGGATCAAAAGTTGGAGTCGGACACAACACTGACGCTATACTTGGTTGGTAAGCGTTGGTTAAACCAATGCAAAACTGACGCAAGAAAGAGGAACAACCTCACTTAAATGTCTTAGGCTTGACTGACGTGGTTTCGCATCGGCAATGTAGCATTTAGCATCGATTCGACATAGCATATTCGATAGACAAATAATATCGGATATAGACTGATGTTGCATTCATCGACCAAATTAGCATTAGCTTTGATCAGTGCTAATTCCATGTATGTACAACCCATTTCGTGGGAGGGAAACTAAGTGTCATCCTGACCACACTAATGTCCGTAGATTTCTCTAATCAATCTTCCTTATAAGCCACTCTCTCTGCCACATTTTCCCTAAACCCCATTTTCATTGTTTCCACTTCCTCTGCCCCTCTCCCTAGTATGCCACCCTCTGCATTTTCTATAGCCTATTTCCTTTTTATGCCACTCTTCCTCCTCCTCACCCTCTTCTGCTAACCCTTTCCCTTAACCTACCTCTGACTCCCTTCCCCTTTTTCCTTCACCTTCCTCATTTTCTCCTCACCCTTCATCGTCGCCCTTCGCCTATCACCTTCCCTCACCGCCCATCACCCTCACTGTTGCCCCTCCCCCGCACACTTCTGCGTTGTTATGAGCTGCCTAAGTCCTTCGTATTTCTCCACTGTCACCCTCTCTCTGGCGGCCCTCACCCATGCTCTAGGAAACTACTTCTTCTTCCCCCTCCCCCTTCCTCTACCACGCTCAGCCTCTCTCTCATCAACCAGTTTTTCCACCTCCAACCTCTTCCTAAACCTCCCTCCGTCTCTCTCTCTCTCTCTCTCTCTCTCTCTTTCTCTCTCTCTCCATTTCCCTCCCTCCCTCCCACCATCCCACTCGCACTACTGAGTCATGCCCCATTTTCGTGTACTGCCCCGCTGTCGCGATGCCATCGAACTCAGTACCTTCCGCCGGAATTGCTGGTATGCTTATCTCATTTAACTATTTATTTTGATAATTATCCTAAGGGATAACCTTAATAAAACATGAATATTTTTTTTAAAATGATGAGTTATTTTTTGTGGACTTCATATATGGGTTTTATTTTACTAAGTTATGTCTTTTTTTAATATATGTATCAAATAAAATATATTATGAATTGGTTTGTGATGACAGGATTTCATATGATGTTTTTAGGGTCTTTTTACTTCATTATATTTCACTTTTATTGAGTCTCATGTAGATTTTTCTTCATTTTGTTAGGATTTTCTTTACTTTTGCATTTTCATGTAGGTGAGTAGTGCCTTTGTGTTTTTAGCTATTTTTAGTCTCTTTTTAGATGTTTTTATTAGGTTTTTAGTCTTTTTAGGAATCTGGTTAAATTAAGCATATCTGTGGGGACCTAGTTGCAATTATCAGAAGTTGGGGGACTGAAATTGAAGACAGAAGATGAAGCATTCTTCTTGTTTAACACATGGGAATTAAGTCATGAATGAAGAAATGATGAAGAAATGCAGGTTTTAGAGTTAAGAAGGGACAAGAAAGTTGCTACATGAAGACCATTGATGGCCATGAAGTCCCATCAAGAAGGAAAAATAAAACAGCCAACGCATTGAAGCAGTAGCCGTACCAACACTTAAGAGTTGGAAGCCCAACACTCATGCGTTGGCATTCTGCCTGGAACCCAGTTGTTGCATTTAGCCAACGCCCAAGTGTTGGAGGGGCCAACGCTCATGCGTTGAGCCCCTATTTGTCCAGGTCTGGCACTTAAATCCCAGCGCTCAATCGTTGGGTGCCCAGCGCTCAATCGTTGGGTCGCATATTTAGAAATCTATAAATAGGACATTTGGGTTCTTTTGTAAGGACACCTTGATACACTTAGATACTTCTTCTTCCTTGTCCCAAAGCACTATCCTGAGTTGTGGGTAGCCTTTCTTGAGCTCGTAATCCTGGTTTTTAATTATCTATACTTACAATTGGTAACAGAGCGTAAGTTTAGGTAATTTGCTCCTAAAATCCAGGAAGATGGCATCCTCCTCTAGACCTAGAAATAGTGAGGGATTCAACATGAACAGGCCACCATACTTCAATGGAGACCACTTAGATGTAAGTATAGATAGCAACCTGAGAGGGGGGAGGGGTGAATCTGGTTTGCACAATTTTCGTCTTAACAAACCTTGTTACTTCCAAGATAATGATAATCACAGTTGATGATTGTGAATGCAGCAGAATCAAACGTTGCTTGAAAGTAAAAGATAAGGGTTAGGAGAATTCACACACAGGTTTTATCCTGGTTCACCTTCAAACCACAGAAGGCTACGTCCAGTCCCTCAAGAAACCCTTGAGGATTTTTCCACTATTGTTAAAAACTTCTTACAAGTGTTTACACCAAGGACTTTAAGAATTTCTATCAACAACCAGAAAGCAAACCACTTTCTAAGTGCCAACCTTCATTGAACCCTACGGTGAACTTTCACTCGACCAGAATGAAGATGAAGAAGATTTCTATACAACTGAATCAATCCTCTAACATGAGAACGGATTGAACATAGAAGTTATGATTTAGGAACTTATCATATGAAGGTTGTTTCTTATTCTGAGTTCTTCAACAATTGAACAGCATGAGTGTTCTTATTGAAAATGAAGAATTAAAGACTCAGAATTTTGGCTCTAATGAATATGAAAGTTGTATATCAAATCTGTATCGTTTATGAGCCTAAATGGACTATTTATAGGCCCTAGGGAGGGATCATCCATGAACCAACACAAGGCTTCCCAAACGTTTTGAGACACAATGGTTCATAAAATAATACAACTGTCGAGCAGGTAATCGATTACTTAGGCAATCGGTTACGCTATGTGACCGTTGCTGTTTTAATTTCAAATTCAAACATGTAATCGATTACAAGCAAGCTGTAATCGATTACTTGCCTCTGTGTAATCGATTACCTTAAGGGTGTAATCGATTACACTCAAGTCCATTTTCTAGATAATGAAACTTTAAGTCCTAATTGAGTTTTTCTATCACTTTTAAATTATGAAAAAGATTATACTCAATTATTTTTAATTGTCTTTGAGCCTTCAAACTTAAAGGAACCTTAGAAGCATAACTTACCTAAAATGTAAGACTTAGTCAAAGCTAGAACCCTTGAGTGTTGCTTGAGATATGTTGCACTGGTTCTTCTAAGTCTTCTTTTCTTCTTTTTGTACACGAGTTTGTCGTCATCAAAACATCAGCCAGGGTCAGGGGCAAGACCTTCTTCACATATGACTTCTGGAAAATCGAGATGAAAATATTCATAAGATCATTGGATGTGGAGATATGGAAAGCCATTGAAGAAGGTCTGTTTATACCAATCAATGAAGTGGGTGATAGCACACAACTGAAACCAGAAAACACATGGAGTGAAGAAGAAAAGAAGAAAGTTCAATATGACCTAAAAGGCATGAACATTCTTACATCTGCTCTTGGCGTGGACGAATTCTTCAGAGTATCAACGTACAGAACTTCAAAAGAAACATGGGACACGTTAATGGTAACCCATGAAGGAACAAATGAAGTCAAAAGATCAAAAATCAATACCTTGTCACAAGAATATGAGATGTTCAAAATGCTCCCAGGTGAAAAGATATTGGATACGCTAAAACGTTTTACTCATTTGACTAACCATTTGATTGCACTTGGTAAAGAATTTTCCAGGAGTGACCTAAACATGAAAGTACTTAGATCACTCACAAGAGCATGGCAACCAAAGGTAACAGTGATTTCCAAAAAGAAAAGTTCATCAAATATGACTCTAGCAACACTCTTTGGAAGACTCCAAGAACATGAATTGGAGTTGAATCGTCTAGAACAACATGAACAACATGAAAAGAAGTATCGGTCCATTGCTCTAAAAGCAAAGGAAAGCATCAAAGAAGAATATGATGCAAATTCTGAAGAGTACATGAATGAAAATATGAATCTTCTGGTGAAGAATCTTGGAAAGCTGTTCAAAAGGAAAGCTATGGAATTTAACAATAATAGAACTTTGTAAAGGAATAGTGAACCTTCCTCCTCTCAGAAATTTACATGCATTGAGTGTGGGAAACCTGGACATATCAAATTGGATATTCCAAATCTTCAAAAGAAGAAACATGGATTGAAAGATAAGTTTGAAAAGAAAGATCCAACCTCTCGAAGAGCCTACATTGCATGGGATGAAAATGATGTGAGTTCTTCATCCGACTCTGAAAAGGAAGAAGCACATGTTGCTTTAATGGCTTCACATGATTCAGATGACGAAGATATTGAGGTTAGTAACAATGGTATTTCATTTAATGATTTAGAATTTGCCATAGAAAATGTGTTTAAGTTATGTCAAAGTTTTTCTAAAGTAAGTAGTAAGCAAAATGCCATTATCACTTCATTAGAAATTAAGTGTAAAACCTTACAAAATAAACTAGATATAGTAAAATCTAAATTAGACATTCCACATGAATGCACTAAGTGTAATTCACTAGAAGAGAAAATAGATAATCTTCAACAAAGTGCTCATGACTTCAATATACGAAAGAAAAAACTAGATGATATCCTAAGTGTACAAAGACATTCAAGCAATAAAGTTGGACTGGGATATACATCTCAGTTGAAAACAAAAGAAGTTAAGAAAACTACTTTTGTCAAACCAAACAAAAGAGAAGAAGTTTCTGAACATTTGAAGTCAAGTTCTTCTAATAAAATAAACAATAGGAAGAACTATAATCAAATATATTCCATAAAGAACAATCATGCTTCTATGCATACATTAGGTTACAATAAATACTCATGTACTTATTGCAATAAAATAGGACATACCCCAAATAGGTTCTATTACAAGAATGTAGGAGTACCTAATAAAATGTATATATAGGTTAAAAAAGTCACTAACAATGAAGGACCCAAAGCATATTGGGTGCCTAACACCCCAGTTTAAAATCTGTTTTGTAGGTGTGTATGAAAGCAGCAAGAAACTTATGGTATCTTGACTGTGGCTACTCATCACACACGAATGGAGACAAAACAAAGTTCTCATATCTTATGCCCAGAGAAAAGGGTTTTGTCACATATGGTAATAATGAGAAAGGAAAAATACTTGTCATTGGAAGGATAGGTACGCCTCCTCAAACCATCATTGATAAAGTTCTCTATGTTGATGGTTTGAAGCATAACCTGCTAAGTATTAGTCAATTATGTGACAAAGGTTTGAAAGTTGGTTTTATAAATGATATCTGTGTGGTGAAAGATGTGAAAACTCGAGAAATTAAGTACTCAGGGTACAAAGTCAATAAAGTCTTCATGATATCTTCGGATGATATTCCATCCAATGTTAAATGCTTATTAGCCAAGAACAACAATGATTCATGGCTTTAGCATAGAAGACTGGCTCACATCCACATGGATCATTTGAATAAACTAATCGAACATGATCTTGTTATTGGCCATCCAAAGATAAAATTTGAAATGGACAAGCTATGTGATGCATGTCAGAAAGGCAAGCAAACTAAGGTATCATTCAAACTCAAGAATATAGTTTCAACTACAAGACCACTCCAACTACTTCTCATGGACTTATTTGGACCATCAAGGACCAAAAGTTTTGGAGGTAATTTTTATGCTCTTTTAATTGTTGATGATTACTCAAGATATACTTGGACTATATTCTTATCTCATAAGAATGAAGCCTTTAATGCCTTTAAGAGATATGCAAAGCTCGTTCAAAATGAAAAGTCTTTGAAAATTTCCTCAATAAGGAGTGACCATGGTGGAGTGTTTCAGAATCACCTATTCCAAGAATTATGTGATGAAAGTGGAATTTCGCATAACTTCTCTGCTCCAAGAACACCACAACAAAATCGTGTTGTAGAAAGGAAGAACAGGTCATTAGAAGAACTAGCAAGGACTATGCTGAGTGAGTCCAATCTCCCTAAATATTTTTGGGCTGATGCAGTAAGCACTGCATGCTATGTATGTATCCAACAGAGTACTCATAAGGCCCATACTGAAGAAGACTCCCTATGAGTTGTACAAAGGTAGAAAACCTAATATTGCTCATTTGCATGCTTTTGGATCAAAATTCTTTCTCTTGAATAACGGTAAGGAAAACCTTGGTAAGTTTGATGAAAAATCTGATGAAGGTATATTCCTTGGTTATTCTTTAACAAGTAAAGCATATAGAATCTTCAACAAGAAAACTCTAGTTGTTAAAGAATCCATTCATGTCTCTTTTGATGAGTCTAACTCTTCAAATGAGGATAAAGCTGTTTTTCTTGATTATGATGAGGAAGAAAACATAATCAAGGATGATCATCAAAAGAAAATGGAGCAAAGTTCAGAACCGGTTGAACAAGTTGCCACTTATGATTTGCCAAAAGAATGGAGAACACACAAAGATCACCCTATTGACACAATCATAGGTGACATATCAAAAGGAGTATCAACAAGACTACGCTTAAATGATTCAATCTTGAACATGGCCTTTGTATCCCAAATAGAACCTTCTAAGGTAAACGGTGCTTAAGAAGATGAGTACTGGATAGTAGCAATGCAAGAAGAGTTAAACCAATTTGAAAGAAACCAAGTGTGGGAATTGGTTCCTAAGCCCAGTGATAATCATATCATTTGAACAAAGTGGGTGTTTAGGAACAAATTGGATGAAAACGGCATTATAGTCAGAAATAAAGCAAGGCGGGTAGCCCAAGGATACAATCAAGAAGAAGGAATAGACTTCGACGGAACCTATGCACCAGTTGCTCGTTTGGAAGCTATACGACTTCTGTTGGCGTATGCTTGCTCATTAAACTTCCGATTATATCAAATGGATGATAAAAGTGCTTTCTTAAATGGATACATTCAAGAAGAAGTATATTTGAAGCAGCCACCAGGGTTTGAAGATCCTAAATATCCTTCACATGTCTTTAAGTTAAAGAAAGTTCTTTACGGTCTAAAGCAAGCTCCACGAGCGTGGTATGACAGACTAAGTACATTCCTTTATGAGAAAGGATTTCAAAAAGGTAAAGTTGATACGACTCTATTTATCAAGAAGACCAAAGGTAATACTTTATTAGTTTAAATTTACGTTGATGATATTATTTTTGGTTCCAATAATGAAACATTATGCAAGGAATTCTGAAACAGGTTGCAAGAAGAGTTTGAAATGTCTATGATGGGGAAACTAAACTTCTTCTTAGGACTGCAAATCAAGCAATCTAAAGATAGAATATTCATAAATCAATCTAAATTCTGCAAAGAACTCCTATAGAAATATGATTTGGATGATTGCAAAGTCATAGCTACACCAATGGGGTCAAATACTTATCTAGATCAAGATGAGTCCGACATTCCAGTGGATATTACCAAATACAGAGGTATGATCGGATCTCTTCGTTATTTAACAGCAAGTAGACCTGATATTATGTTTAGTGTATTTCTATGTGCTAGATATCAAGCATCTCCCAAGGAATCTCATTTAAGTTCTGTTAAAAGAATTTTCAAATACTTGAAAGGAACTTCAAATGTAAGTTTGTGGTATCCTAAAGGGGGGTGTCTGTGATTTAATTGGATATTCCGACTCAGATTTTGCTGGATGCAAAACTGAGAGAAAGAGAACAAGTGGTACTTGTCACTTACTAGGAAATTCTCTTGTTTCTTGGTCTTGTAATAAACAAGCATGTGTTGCTCGAAGTACTGCAGAAGCAGAATTTATAGCTGCAGGAAGTTGTTGTGCACAAACGTTATGGCTCAAACAACAACTTGAAGATTATGGCTTAGAGCTCGGCTGTATTCCTATCAAGTGTTACAATACTAGTGCTATTAACCTTACCAAAAACCCCATCGTGCACTCAAGAACGTAGCATATTGATATAAGATATAGAAATTTCTTTTGTAGACACACATAACCAACTAGCTGATATTTTCACTAAACCTCTTTCTAAACATTCTTATTTTAAAATTAGGAGAGAATTAGGTATATTAGATGAACTTGATGTTGGCTTGTTTGTTTGATTAAGTACTCTAAACTCTTATGAATATGTTTAATTGATTTTGGTGCTTAATTTTCATATTACGACTTGTTTACCCCCACTCCCTATAGTTTCAATGTTTATATTGCTTGTTAGCCTGTATGGAATACATTAGGCCTTTTCTTATTTTTGATGACGTAAAAAGGGGGAGAAAGGTCCTGTGCTTTTAAGATCATTTACAGGGAATGCTACAAGTGGAACAAAAAGGGGGATTTGCATCCGATAGGGGGAGTTTCGACATAACCATGATAATGATGATCTTCAAAGACAAAGACATCTGTTTGCCATCATCAAAAAGGGGGAGATTGTGAAGAAGGTCTTGCCCCTGACCCTGGCTGAAGTTTTGATGACGAAAAACTCGTGTAGAAAAAGAAGAAAAGAAGACTTAGAAGAACCAATGCAACATACCTCAAGCAACATTCAAGGGTTCTAGCTTTGACTAAGTCTTACATTTTAGGTAAGTTATGCTTCTAAGGTTTCTTTAAGTATGAAGGCCCAAGGAAAATTAAAAGTAATTGAGTATAATCTTTTTCATAAGTTAAAAGTGATAGAAAAACTCAATTAGGACTTTAAGTTTCGTTATCTAGAAAATGGACTTGAGTGTAATCGATTACACCCTTAAGGTAATCGATTACACTGAGGCAGGTAATTGATTACATCTTGCTTGTAATCGATTACATGTTTGAATTTGAAATTCAAACAGCAACGGTCACATAGCGTAATCAATTACCTAAGTACTGTAATCGATTGTCTGCTCGACAGTTGTATTGTTTCATGAAGCATTGTGCCTTGTGTTGGTTCATGGATGATCCCTAGTGCCTATAAATAGTTCATTTAGGCTCAGAAACGAAATTCACATTGATATACATTGACACCATTGATATACAACTTTCATATTCATTAGAGCCAAAATTCTGAGTCTTTAATTCTTCATTTTCAATAAGAACACACATGTTGTTCAATTGTTGAAGAACTCAGAGTAAGAAAGAGCTTTCATATGATAAGTTCCTAAAGCATAACTTCTATGTTCAATCCATTCTTATGTTAGAGGATTGATTCAGCTTTATAGAAATCTTCTTCATCTTCATTCTGGTCGAGTGGAAGTTCACTGTAGGGTTTCTTGAGGGTTGGCACTCTGAAAGTGGTTTGCTTTCAGGTTGTTGATAGAAATTCTTAAAGTCCTTGGTTTAAGCACTTGTAAGAAGTTTTTACCAATATTGGAAAAATCCTCAAGGGTTTCTTGAGGGACTGAACGTAGCTTTCTGTGGTTTGAAGGTGAAGCAGGATAAAACCTGTGTGTGAATTCTCCTAACCCTTATCTTTTACTGTCAAGAAAAAGTTTAATTCTGTTGCATTCACAATCATCAATTGTGATTATCATTATCTTGGAAGTAACAAGTTTTGTTAAGGAGAAAATTGTGCAAACCTGATTCACCCCCCCCCCTCTCAGGTTGCTATCTATACTTACAGGAGGCTGTAGCAGTTCCCGGTGCTAGATGGGAACCTGAGGCTGATCAGGTGACACCGAGATACATTTACAAGAAGATGGTGAAGCCGAAGGTCCGATTTTGGGACCACTTCTTGGTGGATACCTTGTTTCCAAGCTCTAATAAATCAGAATTTAGGAAACAGGCTGCACTATGCATCTATTGTCTGATGAAGGAGAAGCCAATAGATGTTGCCTGAATTATTTCATGGAGAATTCACCATGCGGCGAACTTGTAGAAAAATGGTAAACGTTTCGGCTAACCTCTCTTAATTACCAAACTCTTACAGGCCAGGCTGGGAGTGAACTCTCCTCCCATAGAGGTACATATCAGACCATTTCCTCCCATGACTCTTGAGGCAGCAGTGAGAACTTACCAGGATCAGGAAAGTAGGTTGGTTGGGGAAGATCCTAGGGAGTTCTACCGGAAACTAAGGAGGTCCAGCGCCAATTCCAGAGCTGCAGTTGCAGCTGCTAATATTCAGCCAGAGCCCATTCAGCCCACTCATTCTTGGCAGGAGGAAGCCTTCAGTGCCTTGTTCCACCACATGCACCGCATCTCAAACAATCAGCAATTGATTTAGGATCATGCGAGGTATGAGGATTCCTTGTGGCAGAGACGTCCTTACCCTTATGAATTGGAGCAGAGATTGATGAGTATGAGTTTATACCACCAAGCAGGGAGTAGTAGTGGTGCAGGAGGTGGAGCTGGAGGTGATGATGAGGACCCCATGAACGATGCTTAAAGTTTGACCAGTTTTTAGTTTATTGACATTTTTATTTTTATTTTTATTTTTATTTTTATTTCTCTTTTGTTATTTTTATTTTTAGAATGTTTAAACTGCATTTTTGAGTTAGTACTACGGATCCAGTAACATACTATGATGCTTAGAGTGTTTTATCCAATTATCTGCTGTTTTAAAAAATTGATACATTGATTTGATGCGGATAGGATTGCATGTTGTTAGAAACAATCGAATTCTTGTTTGCTAGGCTTTGGTATGAAATTTTCTGAGTTCTAAAAAGGGTACCACTTACCCTATTTTTCTAAGTGCTGATAACTCAGATTGCTTGATTGGGGATTTTTCTGCCTTGCGTTACATGTTGATTGAAGCTATGCATGCTTTGTAAATTTTAGAAGAGATTTTATGAATTTTTGAAAAGTCAGAAGTTGTTTGAAAGGAACTAAATTCCCATTAGTAGCCCCTCTTGAGCCTATGAATAGAGTCTTTTCTTTTTGAGCCTACTTTTGTGGAAATTGATAAAGTTGTTGGGTGATATGTAAATTGAAAAAAAAAAATATAGAGCTATGCATGATTAGGACCCTCTCTGAAAAGAAAGTTGAAAATCTAATGTATGTGCTTTTGATTAGAAATTCAAAAAAAAGAGACGAAAAAGAAAGAAAATAAAGAGGTCCTTAAACTATAAAAAGCTCTGAAAAGTTGAAAAGCGAAATCACCCAACACAATTCTGAGTCAGCCAATGGAGTTTCCAAGTCCTTGAAATCCATACCTTATGCTGAACCTTTTGGCCAAGTTTCAACCCTCACTAATCTCTTCAAAATTGCATGGTTGCATTGTTTCGGTTTTGATTTGAATAATAGGCAAAATTATTTAACTCTCTTGTTTTCATTGAGTGATTTATTTTGTGAGCTTAATTTGATGAACTCCATCTGTTGAAATGATCAAGTACCAAGCCCAGTTTTCTTGAATGAATATTACATCTTTGAACATGCATGTTTTCCAAATCCGCTGTGCTTTCTTGTGAAAATGTATCTTGTGCTTCTTTGGTTAGTTGGATAATTTATTCTGAGCTTGAGGACAACTTTTTCTTTGAGTTTTCACGCTCGAGGACAAGCTGTCGTTGGGTATAGTGGTGTGATGACTGGATTTCATATGATTTTTTTAGGGTCTTTTTACTTCATTTTATTTAATTTTCATTGAGTCTCATGTAGATTTTTCTTCATGTTGTTAGGATTTTCTTTACTTTTGCATTTTCATGTAGGTGAGTAGTGATTTTGTGTTTTTAGCTATTTTTAGTCCCTTTTTAGGTGTTTTTATTAGGTTTTTAGTCTTTTTAGGAATCTGGTTAAATTAAGCATATCTGTGGGGACCTAGTTGCAATTATCAAAAGTTGGGGGACTGAAATTGAAGACACAACATGAAGCATTCTTCTTGTTTAACACATGGGAATTAAGTCATGAATGAAGAAATGGTGAAGAAAGGGAGGTTTCAAAGTTAAGAAAGGACAAGAAAGTGGCTAAATGAAGGCCATTGATGACCATGAAGTCCCGTCAAGAAGGAAAAATAAAACAGCTAAGGCATTGAAGCAGTAGCCGTACCAACGCTTGAGCGTTGGAAGCCCAACACTCATGCGTTGGCATTCTGCCTAGAATCCAGTTGTTGCATTTAGCCAACGCCCAAGCGTTGGAGGGGCCAACGCTCATGCGTTGAGCCCCTGTTTGGCTAGGTCTGGCACTTAAATCCCAGTACTCAAGTGTTGGGCGCCCAACTCTCAAGCGTTGGGTGCCCAACGCTCAAGCGTTGGGTCGTAGATTTAGAAATCTATAAATAGGACATTTGGGTTCTTTTGTAAGGACACCTTGATACACTTAGATACTTCTTCTTCCTTGTTCCAGAGCATTATCCTGAGTTGTGGGTAGCCTTTCTTGAGCTCCTAATCTAGGTTTTTAATTATGTCTTTCTTAGCCATGCTTGGATAATTTCTTTAAGTTCTTGGGTTGTAGTTTTTTGGCTTGTAACCATGTTTTAGTTCCTGTTTTTATATCTGAATAAATTGCATTTCATGGTTACAAATCTTTGTGCTTATTCTATCTTGTTTTACACAAGTGTTCTTGCTTATTTCATATACAATGGAAATTGTTAGGAAATAGGGGAAATAGGAATTGGATGAACAAATGCATGTCACTTAGGTATAAGGATGGCTTTGTTATTGTTGGCCTGAATTCAGAACTTACTCTTCATTTTAATTAACTAAATAACTAAGGAATTGGGTTTGGTAATTGAAATGAAAGCTTTACTTGTTTAAGGAATTAACTTGTAAGGAACCTAGGCTAGAAAAACCATGAACTCTTGCTAAAATATCAGATATAGGATTGATTCTAGAGCATGAATTATAAGTGACTCAACTCAACCCAAGTTCTTAGTTTCTTATTTAATTTTCTCTTTGCAAATTGTAGTTCCAATTTCTTACAAACAACCAAAAATCAAACAATTTATTTTTCTGCTCTAGGTTTTAAGCAATTGAATTTTGGACTTTGTAAACACCTATCCCTGTGGAGACAATAATCATTTATACTACTTCGGTAACCACCGTACACTTGCGGATTTGGCTATCAGTTTGCCAAAGTGGAATTCGAGATGAAAGGTGACAATAATGGTGAGCTTGCATAAGCATTTCTCGTATTTTAAACTTATTTGTGGGTGTTATTTAGCTTAACAGATTCTGAATGCTAATTTTTGTGAGTTTTATTTTTCCATGTCATGTCTCTATTTAATGAATGGGTTTGTCTAAGTGGAACCAAAGACAAACCTTGTTGTTGCACAATGAAAAAACGAGATCCCAAAGAGAAATGTACTTACACTATATGGAAAGGGACGTTCTCGAACTACATTAAAAGGAACAACACACAGTATATGGCAAGAGACAGATCTCAAAGCTCAAAGCATACACGTTAACAATAATGAAATCCGATAGAGATTTTTTGCACATTTTTTTGTTTTTGAGGTTGAGATTGTACCATATCTACGAAAAAGTGAAAAACTCTATATAGAAATTATAGGAGTATTGTACCTATTCTATACATACATACATACATACATACATACATACATACGTTTTCATTAAGTTTTTCAATTCACCATTGTTACATTATGTTTTGTGGTTATTTAATCTTTTAACAAATTTTTCCTAATTAACATCAGCCACGGTCGACGCTATAGTCATAGAGCGTAAAGTTTAGAGTACCGTGACTAACTGCAGGACTTTACTATCAACCAACGTGGCACATGGGTAGCGTCGGCGGCTAAACGGGCGCTAAAAATTTCGCATCAATCTGATGGTCGAACATACGTGTTAGCTTCGACCCTTTTACCATTCTCTCCGAAGGAGATGTTAAATTAGTTGTAGCATCATTTTTTAGCTAGTTAACATCGGATTTTGGTCTACGCTAATCATCACTTTTCTTGTAGTGAGGGTTGAGGGAGAGGGTGAGGAGGAGGAGGCTGGTCGAAGAAGAGTCCTAGGGTGAGCGTGAGGTTGGAGGTGGAGAAAGGAGGGGCCAAAAGATAAGGGGAGTAGGAGAGTGCTGGAGTAGGAGTGTGGCGGAGGGAGGGATCAAGGGAGAGGGCGAGGGTGACAGAAGCGAAGGAGGGTCACTTAAAAAAAAATATTAATGATTAGCGTCGGCCAAAAACTTACTCTAATTGGCTAAAAACCAACGCTCATGGCATTTTATCTTCGGCCTAGCATCGACGTCTGGGTGGACGTTAAAAGAGTCAAAGTTAATTTTTTGTGTCGGTTATTTAGCCGCCGCAATGGTTTAAACTTGGCTCGGCCGACGCAACTCATAGGGGACAGCCGCTAACGCAAACTGTAATTGTGTAGCGTCGGTCGTATAGACTGACTCTATTATAGGCCTCATAGCGTCGGCCACGGTCAACGCTAGTTTCGGTATTCTTTTACATCAGCAACACCAAATTCATATCGAAATTCAAACTTATCCAACTTTATTTGTTAATTATTTTTCAATGGTAGACACAGTTGAACAATACATGCTTATTAGTTGTCATGGAGTACCATTCGCCTCTCTGAATTCGGTTATATAGCTTGTTCTCTTATCAGTACGATTTCCCTATTATTTGTCTCCACTCGACCTTTCATAGGGATTTTGAGATTAGTTAAGCGGCCAAGCTACAACACAGTTCAAAGAATACAACGACGACGCTTGGTACTCCATAACAAATAACAAGCATGTATATATATATTTCACTAATCATAACTATAAAGCTCTATCTAAACTGAAAATCAAACATAAGTTGAAATTTGATAAATATGAATCCATAACATAAATTTGGCACTATTGCAGTGAAAATAATTCAAACGCATTTCTAATAAAAATCACAGGAAACATTTATCATAAGCAATATTAAACAATAATATCAATAATAAATTTATATTAATAATTTAATTATGTTATTACAATTATTTCTTAGGTCCAACACTTGAACCAACACTCTAATATTTTAATTTTGCAGCTCTACCTTTTTTAATCTTATTAATCATTTTCTCTAATTTGGCAATCCGTTTCTCAATTGCCTCTGATGTATCTTCTCTTATAGCCAAAGAATCACATTTTGCAAGTTCTCCAACAATAGTATCTCTATTAGAATCTTCCATTAGTTTGCAAAATGTATATCTAAGTTACTAATTACAAATAATTATAATTATAATTATATTATACATATCACATTAGCACATTACAACTTTTAACAATATACATGCATACTTACTCATTTTAACTAACACAACAACAATAACAAATATTTTAACTATCATTAATAAATAAAAATTTGTATGGTACATGGGTGGCAAAGGCAGAGGCGGCAATCAGAAGTTGTGACAGCGTCAACAGCTGCAGCGGTAGAAGAGAGAATAAAGAGAGAACGGACACTGTGGTAGATGATGGATGGGCTGAGGGAGAGGGTGACGAAGGTGTAGGACAGAGTGGCCAATGGCTGAGGGAAGAGGTTCGGAATGCGTGAGGTGGAGGAGGCAGGGGTCGACGAAGCGTGATGGAACAGGGAGTGGGCGGTGGAGTGGACAAGGCCAAGGGAATAGGGTTGAGATGAGGGAGGGGATGGAGTGGGTAAGGGGAGCATGAGGGAGGACATTTGGGCGGCAGATGAAGAGAGGTTTTGTAACACCCCAACTTTTAGATTGAGGGTCACATAGTAATTTCACGGAAATTAAAACCTCTCATAACACAACTCAATTTTCAAAAGAATTTCTTCTCTCAAAATATTTACTAGTAATATAAGTAATAATTCCCCATAAATAATAATTATTACGAGGACGCGAAAACGAGGAAATATTACTACAACGATACATGTTCAACAGCGAACTCAGAAAAAAAAAAAATAGACAGTGGAAGTCCTTAAGCACTAAACATCTTCTTCCGAAATCTCTCACGCTTCCACTGCACACTCTGATCCCATAAAGTTCTTCAAGAGAATTAATCATCACAAAACTTCTTCCTGGAATTTCTGTTGTTAAGCGCCTAAACACAAACAGAAAGGGTTAACTCTTAAAACAAACAACAAATATAACAAGCAGCATGTTGAAGAGAAATTAACATAAATAAAGGTAACAGTATTTTTCAAAATACAGTAACAACGACTTCACAGCAATATCCAAACAACAACAACAGTAATAACTCGAATAAATTTCTTCAATTTCTATATGCATGACTCTGGCCAAAACTTTACCCAAAACTGGAGAAAACGGTCGCATGGGACAAATTACCCTCTCATCGAACTCAAGGTAGATCGCATGGGACAAATTACCATCTCATATACCTTAGGCATGATCAAATGGAACAAATTACCATCTCATCATCCTTCCAAAACTCATCCACTAGGCATGATCACATGGGACAATTCCCTATCTCATCATCCTTCCAAATGCACATGTCACAACCCAATAACAGCCCACACATGAACCAACAATCCTCATGAACGTTATTAACATAAAATAGCCAACTTTATCTCAACACCATCATCATCAACATATCATAACAGAAATTATCAATACAAGCATGCATCACAATACCAACAATTCTATCATATTCAAACCGAATAGTTTCCAAAAGAAATTCATGTATAAAACACAACTGACTCGATATAGTACTAAGTTACCCTTACCTCCTATTCCTTTGCATGATATTGTCCTTCAACCTCTCATGATAACGCGTTTACATAACAATCAACAACCATAGGAAAGGCCGAAAACCAACTCTAAGGAATTTAAAACCAAAAGAAGCAAAACATCCATTTGTTAGCAGAGGCCTAGCGCTTGGGCGCTAGGTCCAACGCTCGAGCGCTGGGCCTCTGTCTAGCAAAAGGTTTTGGGCAAAACCTCAACGCCTAGGCGTTGGGAGTCCAGCGCTCATGCGGTGGCACCCTGCCAGAAAGCTTGAAAACAGTGTTTTTCACCCTAAAATCCATACTAAACTCTAATTTTCGAAAACCATAATTTCCCAAGTCCAAAAAACATTATTAAATGATTCCATAAATATCTATCCAAAATTCAAGGGTTTTCCAAAGATCACTATATCTTATAAACAAGGTAAAATACACGAGTTCTAACCAAAAGTGAAGGGAAGAATTAACCTCGAGTGTTGATGATCAAAAGGGGTCTAGGAATTAATTGCACGTCCAGGACTTTAATGAGATCTTCACCCTCAAGAAGAAACCCCAAGAGTTTCGAGCAAGCCCTTGGAAGAGATTGGAAACGGTGGAACGAAACCACAGTTACAATCGATATACTAGGGAAACCAACGTTGGAAAGAAATCAGAATCGAATGGAAGAGGAAACCTACCAAGGTAACAGAAGAAACAACCTTTCGAGAGGAAATGGAGGATCAACTTGTCTTCCAATGGAGTAAAACGCAGCAGCAACAATGAAGGGAAACAACAGCGGAAAAATGAGGACAACAGTAGTAGAATTGAAACAAGAGCTTTTAGAAAATAGAATAAGAGAGTGAAGGCCAACCACTAGCCTCTTATATGCACGAAATTGCACTCTCCATGGAAAGATTTCAGAAACACCCTTCATCAAGACCCATTAACACCCATCAAACTCCATTATACCACCTTAATATCCATTCGTAACTCCCGACAATACCTTAAACACCACCAATACCATTCAAACTCATATTTTAACCACCATTAAGAATCATTAACCACTTGTCTCCAATTCAAATTTGAATTCAAACGTAATTAATCGTAAGTCACTCGACCACTAAACCAAGGCTCTTCTTGTTATGAATCAAGCAAAAATATTTGTATAATTCTCAAAGATAAACCAACATGACCCAATTAAATATCTGAATATTCCAAAGCTTAACTCCATTTATCAATAACCAAGGGACCTGAATCCAGTTATAAAGACTCTAAGGACTAAACTATAAATTATACAAAATTAAGGGTCTTACAAGTTTCAAGGTAAGGTTTGAGAGATAAGGGAGAGAAGAAAGAAGAAGACTTATAAAGAGGGTAGGGCGGAGAAACCGATAACGGTTAGCGCCGGATAGGCTGACGCTAAGCATAAAAGCATGGTGTTTGGTGTACAGTGCCACATAAAAGCTTGTCAAAGCCGACGCTAGGTCTAGGCCATGTGCATTAAACCATACACATAAAGACTTGCGTTGGTCTACACCAATGGAAATTTCACAGGCAAAAGTAGTGCCACAATGTTGCTGCTACTATGTATCTAAATACTGACTCTAAGGTGGCCCGTGAACTTAATGTCGGCCACAACCAACGTTAATTAGCTCTTTGCGTCGGCTCGACCAACGCAAAGAAGTCAAATTTAGTGCTAGTGTCGTGGCCGACACTTTTTCATGCAACACATTCTTGTAGTGGGTGGCAGAGGAAAAGGGAGTGGGTTGGAGGGTTTGAGGGAGTAGAAGAAATAAGAGGTTGTAAGGAAGATGACGTGGAGAAATCAATGAATATTAATATTGGCTAGGTCGACGCTAGACTTTGGAACTACAAAATGAGTGGCACCCAATTGATATTAGTGCCGGTGACAACTACCATTAATTTGGTCAGTGAATGTACCGTCGGATATAGACTATTGCTAATTGTCAGAGCGGGAAGCTACATTGGCTGATTATTTTAGCGTCCCCTACACTGGCTAACTTATTCAATGGCGTCGGCTTGGTTTACGCTAACTTAAAGTTTTATCTTTTACACTTACCGTCGGTGTCAGGGCTGACACTAAATTTGGATTCTTAATCAAGCCTTTCTTGTAGTGTTCCAACACCAATAGAACTACCAAATTTTCATCTCAGTCATTTTCAATGCAAATGTCTTTTTTTATTCTATTTTGGTCATATTTATAAAATATTTTTAAATAAAACAGTTTCTAGATATCAACCATACTTGTATTCAGCTTTATTATCTTCTTGTTTTATTTTTTTTGAAAATGAAAATAATAAAAATTGGCAAACCAAACAGCCCCTAAATTGTCTCATTGATGTTGCTTTTTTTTGGTTCGATAGTAAAAGGGGGGTTGGATTGTGTCTCTTTAAACTTTTACAAAACCAATCGTAATTTTCAAAATTTCTTCTCAATTTTTCTTTGTTTGTAGTGGACATTCAATATAGAGTAAATAACAAAGAGAAAGAAAAGAAGTTTTGACACAAGAGATTACTGTTCACCTTTAAGAAAATGGGCTATGTCTAGTCCTTGGTATCCACCAAGTATTTCCACTATTCAGTCAAGTACTATCACGGACTTCTCCTACAAGTATTATCCAGGACTTCTCCTACAAGTATTATTAAAGACTTCTCCTTACTTATTTTAATAGAAGGAATGTTTCTACTTAGATTCTTCTGAGAAGAGAATTGTAAGACCCTTAATTTTCTGTATTTGCACTTTGGTCCCTGAACTCCATGTATTTGCACTTAAGTCCTTCGAATCCTTGTAACTATTTTGTGGTCCCTTGATTTTGAATAATTAGATTCTAGCCTTGGACTATTCAGATATTTGGATTGGGTCATGTTGGTTTAGCTTTGAGGATTATAAAATAGTTTCGCTTGAGTTATAACAAGATTGGCTTTGGTTTAGTGGTTAAGACTTCTGTATTTCGGTCACATGGTAAGGGTTCAAGTCTTGGTGAGGTATTTAGTGTGGCTTGATAGGTTTTAATTTCAAATTTGAATTGGAGACAAGATAGTTAATTATAGGAGACAATGGACTTAATAAGATTAATATGGTCAATAGGTGTGTTAATGGGGTTAATTGGGGAATTTATGGTGTTAAAGGAAGATGTTTCTTAGCTAAGAAGGTGAGAGGGCTGCTATTATCCTCCTTAAGAGCAGAGAATTTCGTGCTCTCCTCTCATGTACTGCTTCTTCATTTTTATTTCCACCAAAGAGCAAAACTCTAGTCCAAAATTTTGCTGCTGTGTTGCTTCCAGTTCTCTGTTGTTCTCCTTCTTCTGTTTTTCAGTGTTCCTCTTATTGGGGAAGACAATTGGCTCTCCAAAACCTTCTCCTTCAAGGGTCCTTGAGTGCTCTTCGGTAAGCTTTCATTCCCACTCATTTTTTGGGTTCTTTCCATGTGTCGAATCCGATGTTAATCCGATTCCTATTTTCTATTTTGGTCTCGACCCTTCTCCTCATAATCCAAGGTTTTATCACATGATTCTCTTCGGATTCCTCGTGAAGTGGACAAGCATCATGGTGTGGCGGACGAACACAAGCTACACAGTCGGATTCGAGACTGCAATCGAGGTTGGTTCTCCTTCCTTGTTCTTGGTTGAAACTCTTGTTTTTCTTCCTTGATCATATGATTTGATTATTTTAGAAACCCTTTGAAATTCGAGTAGAAAACATATTTGGTCGGTTTTACAATGAATTTGGGGCATGGTAGATGTTTAATTTCGAAAAGTAGAGTTTAGAATTGATTTTGGCGTGAAAAACATTGTTTCTAGGCTTTCTACCAGGGAGCCAACGCATGAGCGCTAGACTACCAACGCCTGGCCGTTGAGGTTATGCCTAGTTCGTGTAGCCAGACAGAGGCCCAACGCATGAGCGTTGGAACCTAGCGCTTGGGCGCTAGGCCTCTGCCAGCAAATTGTTGTTTTGCTTCTTTTGGTCTTAAATCCTTTTGAGTTGGTTTTCCACCCTTCCAATGGTTGTTGATTGTTATGTAAATGTTTTTTATATTTTAGGTCGGAGAACATGTGCATGCAACCTATTCGGAGGTAAGGGTAACTCGTTGTAGGATTTGTCTTGACGATTTGTGTTTGTTTTATGGTTTGGTTTTGAAGGTTTGTGTTGTGCCTTGTATTGGACTTATTCTGGTTTGGATGTGAATGCTATAACATGATGAATATGAGTTATTATGTTGTTGAAGTTGGAGAAATAAAATGAGTTATTGTGATACAAATATGATGATACTATGATTGTTGGACATGTGGTGTGAACTGTTGGTTCATAAGGTTGTTAATTGGCATGACATATGCAACTGCTAAGGCTGAAGGCAATGAGATGGGTTTTAGTCCCATGTGATCGTGCCTGAGGGCGATGAGATGGTTTTTAGTCCCATGTGATCGTGCCTAAGGGTGATGAGATGGGTTTTAGTCCCATGTGATCCTCTTGTCCTCGTTTGGGACGAATTCGGCCTCGTTTGGGTCGATATATGGTGTTGTTATGGTCAGAGCATTTAGTTGCATTTGAGGACTCATAAGCAGGGTTTTTTGATGTTGATCACGAGGAAATGTGAATATTTTCGTATTGTTGTGGCTGTATTCTGAGTTTCTATTTAACTGTTTATTATTGGTTGTTTTATCACAAATGTCATTTTGTATTATTCTTGTTTGTTTTGAGTTAAACCTTTTTGCTTGTTTGTTTGTTGATTAGGAACTTAATGCCATAGGATTTCAGAACGATAATGTGCAAGGTGCATGATTTCTTGAGAAGCTTGAAGGAGAATGGAGAAGACGTAATGAAATTGGATGTGCGTGAAGAATAACGCTCTAGTGTTTTCCGCAATTTTTATCCTTTAACTTTTGGGCTCGTTGTTTTGAGCATTCTGGTTTATTATTTATTTTGAACTATTGCATTAACTATTAATATGGGGATTGATTATTAACTTAAGTTATTTGAGAGACGAATTGTTTTTGAAAACTTGAGATTTTTGAGAGGTTGATTTATAATTTCCGCGAAATTACTATGTGACCCTCAACCTAAAATTATGGTGTTACAAGAATAATGCATTGATGAAGATCTATTTTCTCTATAGTATTTGATATAAGGTTTAGATCTTTATATAATACTTAGAGGATTTTGATAATATAAATGTGTTCTCTTTCTGAGGTATTTGTGTATAACTCTAAAGCTTTTCTTTTGTTGAAGTTAGGAGACGAAGATTGTAGGACCCTGGATAATATAAATGATTATGTAATTATTTAATTATCCTGACGTATTTAAGGACTGTATTAAAGCCCTAGTTAATGCTATGATCAGCTGTTTTACTTACGAGGAGTTTTGACGACAGCAGTTTACTGTAGGAACTCCAGTTTACCCCGATTGACGTTCGGGCGTGAATAGGAACTTTTTCATATCTGTATTGTAAGTATAGATAGCAACCTGAGAGGGGGGGTGAATCAGGTTTACCCAATTTTCTCCTTAACACACCTTCTTACTTTCAAGATAAAGATGATCACAATGAGTGCAGCGGAAATAAACGTTGCTTTAAAGTAAAGATGAAGATTAGGAGAATGCACACACAGAATTTATCCTGGTTCACCTTCAATCCACCGAAGGGTACGTCCAGAGAAATATACATGGTTTCTTCTAACAGAGAAATATACATGTTAACCATGGATCTTTTCGCTCTACACCTGTTAGGATGTTAGTACCTTACAGAGCGATTAGGCTCTGATACCAATTGATAGTGAGAAAACACACAAGAAAGGGGGGGCTTGAATTGTGTGTGTGATTTTTGAAACTTCTTTTTAGGTTCTAAGCAATTATTAGTTTCAAATGAACACAAGAGTGTGTGCACGCAGCGGCAAATTAACTTAAGACTGAAAATTAAAGCACACAGGGTATTTATCCTGGTTCACCCCCATAATCGACAGGGCTACGTCTAGTCCTTGGCTTTACTAAGATTTTTCAACTATTTCATCAAAATAGTACAAGTATTCTATGGGACTTCTCCCAGTATTAGAAGGACTTCTCCTATCAAGTATTATACTGGACTTCTCCTAGTATTCTAAGGACTTCTCCTTTCAAGTATTCTTCAGGACTTCTCCTCACTAGTATTCTACAGGACTACTCCTGGTTCCCTTTACAAGGTTCCTTTGTTGTTCTACAAAATTATCTTCGACAAGAGTAAGGTAGAAAGATGAATCGCAGGTTACAGAGAGGATATGAATTTAAAGTACTCTGTTTGTTTTGTGTGTGACTAAGATAAGAGTAACACTCTATGGGTTCTTCACACTGGCGGACTACTCAACTCAATTTATGATGGTTGTAAGCTTGTGAGTTGTGGCTTGATTCTTTGGGCAACTTGGTAGAGATATGCAATGTGATGTGTTCAAGTCGCCAAGTTTTTCCTGAAGAAAAATTCTCTATTTATATCTTTAGTAGGATGTTCCTAGTAAGCTTGACGAAGATTTGAAAAATAGTTCCATTGGAGATTTTGCTTCCTTGTGAGTACCGGATACTTCTGTAATTCTGAATCAGCATTAATTGCGTTCTGTCATGTATTAATTGCTTCTGTTGACATCGTCTGGCCCGTTACTATATTCAGCCTTGAGCTTTAGTTTGGACATTATATCCTAGTGCATGTCAGCTAAGGATCATTAAATGTTCTGAACAAGAGATTTGGTTTTGACCGTTGAGGAGATACTGTGTTCAGAATTTCTCGCCAGTGATTCTGCAAAAGTAGCGTGATTTAAGGAAAAGCAGAGAAGTTGAGGAACTGAGGAATAAATTATTAATTGTGTCCTTTTCTTCATTCTGTGATCAACAATGCTTCATTTAATGTGCTGACAAGGTAGATGATCTTTAAAGAAGGAAGCAATTATGATGGATGAATTCTTCAGAATTTTTGTCGAACGATTTCTTTAATTCTTCTGCCAAACCGATTCCTCATATTCTCATAGCAAACAAGCTTTCTGGCTTTTATGTCTCTTGAGCACTTCAATGCTTTAGACAGGCGAATTCTTCATCATGACATGGCAGACGTAGTCTTTGCAGTATTTCCAGAAGTTTGTCACCGAGTAAGTTGTCAACTGAATTATGCTATTCGGTAGTCAACTGTACTATATAGATGGACGGACTCCTTGTGCCAAACGTTCACAGCTGTCAGACTGTTTTTGCTATGTAAGTAGCCGGACGTTCTCTCCTTTTGTGCTTCTGTTGAAGTTCTCCTTTTGAATGGGTTGTCATCTAACTACTTTGCATAGAGGCTAAAGATTCTTCAAAGCTGGAAATGTTCCTTCAGGCTTGTGACTAGACTTACTCATCTTTGGCTAGAGAGATTCCTATTTGTCAAAGCATAGCTGCTCCAGTGCTTTCAAAAGATATCTGTCACTTGTAGGCAAACTTGGTCTTCAGTGAGTCGCCGGACTATCTCCGCTTGGTTGCTTTCTTTGTGCATTTTGTCAGTTCCTCTAGAAAATGTATGCAGTTGTTCTTCAGTGAGGAGCTAGACGGTTTCTTCTTATTTAGCTGTCTTTCAATTTTCGGCAGCTTTGATAATGCTTTGTAACTTATGCAGATCTTCATGAAGATAGATTTTCCTGGACATAAGAGTATTCATTGAGTTAGGAATTCTATCTCTAATGATCTCAACTTTTAACGAAATTTTTAATTATCAAAATATAATAATTCATCTAATTGTTTGAATCTAACAAATAACCCCTAAGGACTTGTTGACGTTTCCTTCATTATCTGAAAGAACCATATTATGAGGGTGAAAATCTGCATCAGTTTTACCAAGCTTCTTCATTAGAAACTTAGGCATTAGATTGATAGCTTCCCCACCATCGACCAAAACCTTGTTGATCCCTTTGCCTTCAACTCGAGCCCACACCAAAAGTGGCTTGAGGTGCTTCTTCATTTATGGATCTGGCTTTTTGAAGACAACATTCTGCTCTTCGAAACCTCCTTTAGTCATTATGTAATAGCATAAGGGATTGTCGTCTTTTTCTTCTTCGACGTAGTACTCGTCTTCGTCTTCAGTCACCTCTGTAGTTTGGTTGAACTCTACTTGGAGAATGGACACTACATTGCAAACAATATCCAGACTCTCAGTATCACTGTCGAAATTATCGGTATACATACCTTCTTCTTCGACAGAAAAAGGCTTAGGCAGCGCAGCTCTTGGGATGAAAGGCTTTGCCTCATGACTCAAGTTGGGTTTATACACCTAGTCCATATGAAGCAGAGTGATTCTTCGACTAGACTGTCCAACTTCAGAAGTAGACTTGCCTTATTGATCCATTTTAGCCACTGGGACTGTCTTTCCGGTGTCTTCGATTACGGCCTTGCCTTTCTGAGCGGCAGGTCTTTCCCGGGAAGCTTTCTTCTTCCTTTGAAGCCTTCTCCATTGAGTTTTGGTCATAGGATTAGTTCCAAAGTAAGTACTTGGAGAATAAGAACGATTCCTCAAAGTGTGGGAACTTCTAGTTTGAAAAGTGGTGTGACCCACTTGGATCTTTGACTTCAAGGTGGGTTTCGGCTGAAATGCGGTAACCCACTGGTTAGGATGAACTCTAGCTGCGGGAACAAAGCTCTTCCTCCTGTGGACTGGGGTGTGTTGAGGCTTTTTCTCGAAAGGACTCCTCGAACTCAGACGTTGATTAGCAGGAAGTTGATGTCCTTACCTTTCGACTGTTGGACTTCGATCAGACTTCTTAGTAGCCACCCCCGCGGCCTTTGCAGCACTTCTGTCGAACAATGCACTGCACCTTGGGCACAGAGTCACTTCACCATCTTTATCCTTGCACCTTTGAAGGTACTCGAGCAAAGTCTTTCCAGCATGACGATAGACTTCTTGCATCTCATCATCAAACTCTTTAACTTCGTTCACTTTAGGAACTTCGACAACTCCAACAGTGCATATTTCCACGGGCTCAACAAAGTTTGTGTTTTGGACCTGAAGTGGATCAGAGTCGATCTTCATAGTCGGCTTTTCCTTGGTCTCAAAAACCCATCTTCCGTCTTGGATTGCAGCTTAGACCAAATCCCTGAATTTAATACACTGATTAGTCCAATGGCCAAAATAGTTATGATATTTACAAAACCTTCGACCTTTCCTTTGATCAAGAGAATGAACCTTTTGATAAGGTGGAATGTATATTTGGACATCTTTTACCAAGGTGTCATAAATAGCCTCACATTTAGTAATATCAAAATTATTAGGCATTAACATTTTACAAATATAAGGGGGACCCTCTTTGAGTTCAGCTAACTGAACATCATGGCACTCGAAATCCTCATAAGGCTCGAAAGTTACAGGGTCATTTCGACCCATATCGCCTGTTTCAATATAGCCAAATTTTTCGTTCTTAGGAAATTTGCTATTTTTTAATTTCTCTTGCCTAAGGAACTCAACTTGTCTTATTCCATTGGCTAACTGCACCATGTAAGACCCTCAAGTTTTGAGTATTTATACTTTGGTCCTTGGAGATTTTATAATTAGGTTTTGGTCCTCTAAGTTTGGATATTTGCATTTTAGTCCTTGGACTAGTCAAGGCTGGATTGGAATTCCACATTTAAGAGCTTTTAAGGAGGTTTTGGAATTCAAATTTGACATGGGGTCATGATGACTCGACTTAGAGGATTATAAGAGTATTGTGTTAAGATTTTTAACAAGAAGAGTTGTGGCTTAGTTGTTAAGACTTAAGCATTTGATTGGCAAGGCTTGTGTTCAAATCCTAGTGATGTAGGTTTTGATTTTAATCAGATTTTTGATGGTTTTAAGGATAATTTCGAATTTGAAGTTTTAGACAAGAGTTTAATGAGGAGAAAAGGAGTTACAAGCTGAGTTTGAATGGGTTGAAGTGGTATTAAGTGAGTTTAATGCTTGTCGGGGGTTACGAAAGATTATTAAGGTGGTGTAAAGAGAAATAATGGGCTTGTCTATGGTTTAATGAGGAGTGAAGGGGGCTGAAATCAGATTAAAGGGGAGGGCTGGTCGTGCTCCTCTCCCCTCTCCACCTTACTTCTTTTATTTTTCCCAAATTGCTATCATTCCCTTGCTTCTTCACCCAAAGAATTTCCCAAAAAGACTTAGAACTCTAGTGTGGTTTTTCTTGAAGAGTTTCTGAACCTTGGTGCCATTGTGGGTCGATTATTTTCTTCTATTGTGGTCCTCACTCTTGTTTCTCAATCCTCTCTCAAGAACCCTTGAGGTTAGCTTTATCGGTAAGTGATCAATCCCTTCTAATTTCTGAGTTTTGGTGAAATTAGGAACCTTTGGATTTTTGGTGAAGAAACTTGTTTATTAGGTTTTGATATGGATTGTAATCATGGAAGAATTTTAGTTTTGAAAGGAATTGGTTAAAAATGGAGTTTCGGATGAAAAACACATTTTCAGGGTTTTTGGCAGGGAGACAACGCATGAGCGCTGGACTCCTAACACCTGGGCGTTGAGGTTCTGCCCAGTTCGTGTTGCCAGACAGGGACCCAACGCTTGAGCGTTGGAAGCCAACGCTTGGGCGCTAGGCCCCTGACAGCAAGTTGTTGTTTTGCTTGTTTTGGATTTAAATCTTGTGGACTTGGTTTCTGGTCTTTTCCTTGATTGTTGATGATTGTACACCCATGTTATCATGATAGGTTGGAGGAAAAGACCAAGAAAAGGAATAAAAGGTAAGGGTAACTCTAGGTCTAGATAGAGTCAGTTGTGCTTTACATATGATTTTGCTGTTGGAAACCATTCTGGTTGTTGTGATGGAATTATTGGTTTTGTGATACATGTTTGGATTTGAGAATTGATGTTAAGACATGCTAATGTTGATGAATAATATATGTTTGGATTTGGGAACTTGATTATGTTATATTGGCAATTATTGATTCATGATGGTGTTGAACATGTTGGCATGGCTTATGCACATTTTATGATGAGATTGTGGTGGGGTGGACAGTGATTGCCACGGGACCATGATGACGGTGGGGTGGACGGACGATAGCCATGTGACCGGAAATGGCAGTATGGTAGACGGTAATTGCTACGTGATCTCCCTGTTCCCGTTTGGAATGAAGTCGCTCCCGTTTGGATTGATGTATCTTGGCCAAAGTTGTTGAGCATGTAGTTGTGCATGTGGTTGCATTTGTTGGAAACATGAGTATGTTGTGTTGTTGGTTATGAGGATCTGAGGATTAATATGGAGATGTTGTACTGTATTTGTGATTACTGTTAATGTTAATTATTTTATTCCCTTTTTCACGTGTTGATTGGTATTTGTTGTTTGCTTAAGAGTTAACCCTTTCTGTTTGTGTTTGGGCGCTTAACGCCAGAAAATAGACAGGGTGTTGATCGTCCTCTCTTGAGGAGCTTTACGGAATCAGAGTGCGCATTGGAAGCGTGGATGAATTTTAAAGAAGACGATTGATGTCTTAAGATTTTGCGTTATTTTATTTTATTTTTGGGCTCGCTGTTGAGAATATTTCCTTTGTTGTAATATTTTCCTCGTTTCGCTTCCGCGTAATAAAATATTATCTATGGGGAAATATTACCTATATTATTTAAGTAATTAAGAGAGACGAAAACCTTTTAAGAAATTGAGTTTTTTTCTGAGAGGTTTTAATTTCCACGTATTTACCATGTAACCCTCAACCCAAAATTGGGGTGTTACACGCCAAATCTCTTATGTGTTGAGTATCAATATTTTCCTGATCTAATAGTCTAAACCACCAGCGGCTAATTCGACCAACTCGTGTTCGGGAACTTGCATGAAGCGTTTCGACTTAATGTGTCGGAATTTGTCTAAATAGTCGTTGACGGATTCCGATACTCCCTTTTTTACACTTGCAAGTTCTTTGAGACTGACTTTAGACTCGCCTCTAAAGTACTGATCATGGAAGACTCATTCCAGTTGGTTCAAATTCAAAATAGAATTTGGTGGTAAAGTTGTGAACCAAGTGAAAGCGTTCTTCGTCAAAGAACTAGGAAAATATTTCATTTTCAAATAATAATTGTTTGCCAGATCTCCAACTTCGACCTGGTATCTAGAAATATGTTCGACCATGGATTCTTTGACGTCTTCTAAGAACTTAGTGAATTTGGTGGCTTTCCATCCCCTTGGAGGTTCAGTTTAAAGGACAATCTCCGGAAATGCCGAAACAAAGTGGGGTCTATTAGCGTATCCCACATTGAATCCATGTTGATTCAATAATTGCTCCACTATGTGTGCAATGTTTTGGTGCCCCCCAAAATTATTTTGCCGGACTCTTTCTAATATTTGGTCGGTGTTCTAATTTCGATTTAACAAAACTGGGTTGCCTTCATTTCGACCAAGATTGACTTGGTCTACAGGTTCATTAAGGGGGACCTATTGATTGGGTCAAACTTCCAACACTTGGGATTGGTTAAGAGGTGCTTGTCGACCATACTGAGTGATCTATTCGACTATAGGATTAGGTGTGTCAAAGAGATCTGCAATTCGACCCAATTGGGTAGTCAGTCGTGGATAGGAAAGTGTAGTGTCCCTAATCATGGGATTAAAGACTGTAACAATTTGTTGAGTCACTGTATTGACTAAATCATGGTTACTATCATCCATTTGTTGCCTAAGTACGTTCACAGTATTGTTAGTCGAAGAAAATGGGGATCCATCTAAGACCGACACTAGAGGCCCTTAATTTCTCAATCCATTTTCCCCTGATCCTGATGCCAATAATTGATTTCCCGGGGAACCCGTCGTAACCAAATTATCAGAATACATAGAAGGATAGGTTCCTATCACTTGCATCCACGATACAGGCATCCCATAAGGATTACTAACAATGTTTTGGGGATTCCTCATATTGTTCCAGGAACTGGGTTGAACAATGCCAACAACAGCCTGCAATATAGTAGGAGTTGTAGGATTGGGAATACGAATCGGGGCCAGAACTTGTGATAAGTGATGAGTGGATATTATATGATATTTTTAGGGTGTTTTTAGTCTTTTTATTTTATTATTTTTGAGTCTCATATAGGATTTTTATTATTTTTATGTAGATTTTATATTTATTTTGCATTTTACATATAGATTAGCTTTTATTTGTTTTTCTAATTTTATTTTATATTTTTAGGAATTTTTATAGATATTTTTTATATTTTTAGGAAGCTGGTATAGTTATCATTTTTGTCCAGGGACCAAATTGTAAAGTTTCAGAAAATTAGGGATCAAAGTAGAAAGGTTCGAGAGTGGAGGATTAAAAGTGAAGTTTCAGAAAGTTAAAGGGCCAGAATTGAAGTGCTAACAAAGAGAGGACTCAAAGTGGAAAAGAAGAATATGAAGCAACTCTCTCTAATTTAGCACATGGAAAATAAGCTGGAAGAATTGATGGTAGTGGGAAGGAAGTTTCAACAATGATTAAGGGCTGAGTGGTGGCCATTGAAGGCATTGAAAACCCATTACCATGAAGAAAGGAAAAGCTTGAAGATGAACCAGCAGGCGACCCAACGCTCAGGCGTTGGGATCCCAACGCTCAAGCATTGGGACTCTGCTAGGAGATGAGTCAGATTTTCACCCAGCGCTCAAGCGTTGGAAAGCCAGCACTCAAGCGTTGGAAAGCCAGCGCTCAAGCGCTGGGCCTCGGTCTGATAGTGGAATTTTAATGCATCCCAACGCCCAAGCGTTGGGAATGCCAGCGCTCAAGCGCTGGAGGGTGATTTTTTACTATAAATAGGGGCATTTTCTTCACTTGTAAAGCACACCTATTCAGAATACAACAAGTATTCTTCTTTCCTCCTTAAGATCATTGTTCCTAGGAATTGTGGGAAGCCATACTTGAGCTCCTATCCAGGGTAATTCAATGACTCTTTTAGCCATGCTTGGCTAATTCTTTTTAAGTTTCTTGGGTTGTTGTAGTTTATATTTATGCTTTAGTTTGTTTCTACCTTTCTGAATAATATTTCCAATTCATGTTTTATTTCCTTGTTCTTCATTCTTCTTGGTGCACACAAGATATTTTGCTTATTACTTATATGAATGGAAATTGGTAAGTAGTAAGGGACCTAGGTTTTAAAAAAGGCTATAAGTATATATCACTAAGGAATTAGGATAGACGTAGCTTTATGTTGGCCTGAATTTCTTCTTCATCTTCTTCTCTAGTTAACTAAGTTGCAAGGAATTGAATTTAGTAATTAGAAAGAAAGTTCTACAATGTGTAAGGAATTAACTTGTAGATATACTAGGCTATAGCATCATGAACTTGGATTTAAAATTCAGAAATTAAGTAGGAACTTGCTAGCATATTTTATAGACTATGTAAACCAACCTAAGAGCTTATTTTCCATCATCTTATTCTCTTATATTTTATTTCTATTTCATGTGTTATCTTAAACAAACCAACAACAATACACATTTTTAATTTTTTCTGCTCAAGTACTAGATAATATAATAATAGGACACCTATCCCTTGGGTTCGATCTTTTATATTACACGATAATCAACCGTGCACTTGCGGTTTGACTATCAATAAGATTGGCCCTGTTGTGTATAAATGCGGCACCTATATTAGGATCAACCCAACATACAGTGGAGGAAAAGGTTGAATCATTTGGACCGATCGAAACCGATGGTACGTTTTGACTCTCTAGAGTTGTTGTAACTGCCATGACTGGATTGGAACTTGTTTCAATCCTTGGAGGATTTAATACTATCGTTAATATTAATCGAACGTTCTCTATTTGCATTAGAGGCATTACTGGGCTCAGCGTGAGACCCTGGAGATTCATTTCCTCTTCACAAATTCACAAAGCTAACAAAGACTCAACCAATATGCAACACAAGGTAGAAAAATTTTACAAGTCATGCATACAGAGTTCTCAGCACTCAGAAAAGATTGGAGTATGTGGTACTCCTTTTAGAACTCAAAAAAACTTTGCCAAAACCTTTCAATCAAGATTTCAGTCAATCCTAGCATCATGCAATCTGCAACCGCATTCAAAAACAAATTATCTTTTCAAAAGCATTATAAGTTCACTGGATAAAACACTCACAAGCAGCAGCAATAGTAGCAAAATAACTGGATAAAGTATTTAGACCATGCAGTTTAAAAATCCTAAAAGCAAAAAATAAACAGAAAAACTAAAAACTAAAAACTAAAAATAATACTAAAAACTATCCAAAAAGAAAAACTAAAAGCTGGTACAATAGTTTTCTTGCACAAATAGTCCAGGAAACCTCATTGTAACTTCTTCTTTGAACACTCCCACTTCAGGGGGATTTTCCTCTTTGGTGCCTTTCCTGCGAAATTGAACAAACAAGAGTCTACAAGAAAAAGCTTGTCTAGACTTGTTAGTCCTCAATCCAACAAACTTAATCCCTTTTTCAAAAACAGCCCAAGAGTTGGAAATGTGCCCACCTAAAACAAACAAGGGTTCTTAAGTTCCCAAAGGTCAAAAGCTCAAACCAATTATATAAGCAAAGGAAGAACTCAAGAAACCCTTCCACACATCTCTTTAAAAACTGGTGGGCACAAAATTATTTATGTACAAAAACAAAAAGATAAATAAATAAAAAAACACTTCCCAAACTCTAGCACTTGAGCGTTGGCTTCCCAATGCTTCAGCGCTGGGGGCTTTTGAAAACACTGGCAATCAGAGTCCCAACGCCTGAGCGTTGGGATTCCAACGCCTAAGCGTTGGAAATACAATAACAATCTGGGAGAATTCCAGGGGCTTAGCGCATGAGCGCTAGCCCCCCAACGCCTTGGCGTTGGGAATAACTGGAACCAGTGGGCTTACAGGGGCCTAGCGCTTGAGTGCTGGTCCCTCTTGCAACAAAGCAAAATAACTTTTTTTTTTACAAAATGGTGCAGAAAATTAAAGACAGAATTTCAACTAGTCCTAAGTTGGGTTGTCTCCCAACCAGCTCATTGTTAAGGTCCGAGATAGACCCTTCCCTTTTAATCAATTGGGGGAAGTTTTTCTCCTTTTGGTGAACACATCATCATTGAAATCATCTTCTTCCTCGAACTCATAATGCTTAAGAGTCTGGAACACTGAAAACTTAACTTTTTCATCTCCTACCTTCAAGGATAGGAGGCCTTCTGCCACATTTATCTTGGTATTCCTTGTAGCAAGGAATGGTCTCCCAAGAATCAAAGGCACCTTCAAATCCTCTTCCATGTCCAAAATTACAAAATCCACCGGGAAGACAATCTTGTCAACCCTCACAAGCACATCCTCAGCAACTCCATATGGATACTTAATGGACCTGTCCGCCAACTGCAAACACATGAGAGTAGGAATATCCACTCCCATGTCCAAATTTTTGAACATGGAGGGCGGCATGAGGTTTACACATGCTCCCAAATCGCAAAGAGCTTTTGCGTTTGGTAGCCCCTCAATGTCAACAGGTATAGTAAAGATTCCCGGATCTTTCAATTTTTGGGGAAGCTTTCTTGAAATAATAGCTGAACATTCCTCAGTTAACAAAACAGTCTCTTCAACCTCACTTAATTTCCTCCTTCTAGATAAAATATCTTTCATAAATTTGGCATAGGTAGTCATTTGCTCCAAAGCTTTAGAAAAAGGAATATTGATTTGAAGTCTTTTAAAAATTTCAAGAAACTTTGAAAACTATTTTCCCAAATTATTTTTCAAAGCCTTGGGAAATGGAACCTTACCAACTTTCTTAGGAGGGGAAATTTTCTCATTTTCAAAAACATTTTCAGCATTGTTTTCAGTAAGCACACTCCTCTCTTTCTCTTTTTCCTCACAGTTTACTTCTTGTTCAATCTCAACTACCCTTTCGAGCATAATCCTACCACTCCTAAGAGTGATAGCTGAAACATTTTCCATACTTTGTTTTGGATTAACAATAGTGTCAAAAGGGAAAGTACCTAGAATCCCCTCTGAAATAGTCTTGGCCAACTGGCCTACCTGAACCTCTAAATTTCTGATAGAGGTCTCGTGATTCTTGGCACTAGTTCTTGTTTCATTCATGAACTGTGCAGTTTGTTAGGCCATTTCACCAACAATTTCCTCTAATCTCTTCCTTCCTTGACCTGGGTTTTGAGGCATTGGTGGCCTCTGATTTTGAAAAGGCCTCTGAAATTTCCTGGCCTCACCTTGACCACTGATGACTGGATTTTATATGATGTTTTTATGGTGTTTTTAGTCTTTTTATTTTTTATTTTTGATTCTCATATAGGATTTTTACTCTTTTTATGTAGATTTTATATTTATTTTGCATTTTGCATATTTATTTGGTTTTCAAACTTTATTTTATATTTTTAGGAATTTTTATAGTTGTTTTTGTATTTTTAGGAAAGCTGGTATAATTATCATTTTTGTCCAGGGACCAATTTGTAAGTTTCAGGAAAGGAAGGACTGAAGTGTAAAAGTTCAAGAGTAGAGGATGAAAAGTGAAGTTTCAAGAAGTCAAAGGACCAGAATTGAAGTGCTAGCAAAGAAAGGATTTAAAGTGGAAATCAAGAATATGAAGCAACACTCTTTGAATTAAGCAAATGGAAAATAAGGTTGAAGGATTGATGGTAGTGGGAAGGAGGTTTCAGAAGTGATTAAGGGCTGAGTGGAGGCCATTGAAGACATTAAAAACCCACTACCATGAAGGAGAGCAAGGCTTGAAGATGAACCAGCAGACAACCCAACGCTCAAGTGTTGGGGCTCTGACTAGGATCTGAGTAGGATTTTCATCCTAGCGCTCAAGCGTTGGAAGCCAGCGCTCAAGCGCTGGGCCTATATCTGCAACGTGGTATTTTAATTGCACCCAACATCCAAGCGTTGCGATCCCAGCGCTCAAGCGCTGGAGGGCAGATTTTTACTATATATAGGGGTCTTTTCTTTACTTGTAAGATACACCATTACACCTCTTGAGAATACAACAAGTATTCTTCTTTCTCCCTTAAGAGCATTGTTCCTAGGAATTGTGGGAAGCCATTCTTGAGCTCCTAGTCCAGGGTAATTCGATGCCTCTATTAGCCATGCTTGGCTAATTTCTTTAAGTTACTTGGGTTGTTTTAGCTTTTAATTTATGTTTTAGTTCTCTTCTATTCTTCTGAATAATATTGCTATAAGTTCATGTTTTATTTCCTTGTTCTTAATGTTATCTTGATGATCACAAGTGTTATTGCTTATTACTTATAACAATGGAAATCGGTAAGTAGTAAGGGAAATAGGACTTAAAAGAAGCTATATGATGTATCACTAAGGAATTAGGATAAACTTAGCTTTATGTTGGCCTGAATTCTTTCTTCATCTTCTTCTTGGTTGTTTCTAAATTGCAAGGAATTGAATTTAGTAATTAGGAAGAAAGTTCTACATTTGTAAGGAATTAACTTGTAGAAATACTAGGCTATAGCATCATGAACTTGGTTCTAAAATTCAGAAATTAAGTAGGAGTTTACTAGCATATTTTATAAGCTATATAATTCAACCCAAGTGCTTAAATCTCATCATCATCTTTCTTCAATTTTATTTTTATGCTATTTTATTTTCTAGTTCTAAAAACCAAACATCAAATACATCTTTTTATTTTCTGCACAAGGCTCTAAATAATTTAGTAAAAAGACACCTATCTCTTGGGTACGATATCTTTTATATTACGCGATATTCAACCGTACGCTTGCGGATTTGTCTATCAACCACCCCCTTGGTCTCTCCATGAAAAATTGGGGTGGTTCCTCCAATTAGGATTGTAAGTATTACCATAGGAATTTTGGAAATTCCCCATGGCCTTTACTTCAGCTTCCATTTCTGCCTCTTCTGAGCTTAATTGAACTCCTTCCATTTTTTTTTACCATAGCATCCACCTTCCTGAACAGCAATTTATTTGAAGCTAAAATTGCGTCAAAAGAATCAACTTCATATATACCTTTCTTTATGGCCCTGTCTTGATTGGAGTGGGTGGCTCTTGCAGCAAGTTTATTAATCAGATCAAGAGCCCCCTGAGGTGGTAAAGCATCAAATGCCCCACATGCAGCCGTGTCAAGTATATCTCTAGTGTAGTCATTAAGTGCTGCATAGAATTTCTCCACTTGATCAGCAATGGAGAATTTCTCCATGTTTCATAAAGGTTCTCAGCATCTTGTTGAATGAAGGAATTGATTTCCTGCTTCTACTTCCTTATCCGGTTGTAAGGGAAGAATTTAGCCGTAAATTTCTCGGCCAAATCATCCCAAGAGGTAATGCTCCTGTGAGGTTGTGAGAACAACCACTCTTCTGCCACATCTCTTAAAGAGAAAGGAAACAACACTAGTCTTACAGTGTCCAGATGAACATCATTTCTCCTCAAGGTGGAGCATTTCCTGGTGAACCGCTCCAAATGAGTGTGGAAATCTTCATTGACACTCCCTCCAAATTGGTTTTGACTAACCAACGAGATGAAGTGTGGAGGGATTTGGAAATTGGGTAGTGCATCCTCCGGTACCACAATACTACCCTCAAAGTTATAATCTACCTGAGGAGCTGGGAGGTCCCGAAGGGAACGGTTAGCATCCCGTTCTTCCTCCTCAAGCGTTTGCCTATGAAGCCTTGCTTGGACTTCTTCATCAACCCGTGCCTCATACTCGGCACGGAGGTGTTCTTCCATTTGTGCTTGAGTTTCTGCCATGGCTCTTGCAAGTCTTCTTTGCTCCGCTAATCTGCGATGCAAAGTTCTTTCTATTTTAGGATCGAAATCAAAATTACCTACCATGTAGAAAAAGCAACAAAAAGTTAATAGCACCTATTCACCACACAGATTTTTGTTTTTTTTATAGCACTAAACAAATTAATAAGAAGACTTAAAAAAAAACCTATCCCCGGCAACGGCGCCAAAAACTTGATAGTCAAATCCACAAATTCACGGTTGATTATCGAAGTAATATAAAAGATATTGAACCCAAGGGATAAGTGTCCAATTATTAATTTATTTAGAACTTGTGCTGAAAATAAAAATATTCATCTTGATTTGTTTAAGAACAAGAGCTTGGAAAAAGCATAAATAAATATAGAAAAGATGATGATGGAGATTAAGCACTTGGGTTGAATTACATAACATATAAAATATGCTAGTAACCTTCTACCTTATTTCTGAATTTTAAAACAAAGGTTCATGATTCTCTAGCCTATGGTTTCTACAAGTTAATTCCTTACACATTGTAGACCTTTCTTTCTAATTACTAAACTCAATTCCTTGCAATTTAGTTAATTAAAGAAGAAGATGAAGATAGAGTTCAGGCCAACATAAAGCAAAGTCTATCCTAATTCCTTAGTGATATGTCATATTGCTTCTTTTAAATCCTATATCCCTTACTACTTACCAATTTCCATTGACATAAGAAATAAGCATGAACACTTGTGTACATCAAGATGATATGAAGAACAAGGAAATAAAACATGAATTTGCAATATTATTCAGAAACAATGATGAAGAAGACTAAGACATAAATTATAAGCTAAAACAACCCAAGAACTTAAAAAGAAATTAGCCAAGCATGGGTAATAGAAACATTGAATTGCCCTAGACTAGGAGCTCAAGAATGGCTTGTTAGTACAGATAGCAACCTGAGAGGGGCGGTGAATCAGGTTTACCCGATTTTCGCCTTGATAATTTCTTACTTTCAAGATAAATGAAACAGCAAACGATTGCAGCGGAATTGAGCGTTGCTTGAAAGTAAAGATGAAGGATAGAAAAATTCACACACATAATTTTATCCTGGTTCACCTTCTATCCACCGAAGGCTACGTCCAGTCCCTCAAGAAAATCCCTTGAGGATTTTTCCACTATTGATAAAAATCTCTTACAATTTCTTACACCAAGGACCCTAAGAATTTCTATCAATTTCCTGTGAAAGTATACCACTTTCCACAGCCCCTGAAAGTAAACCACTTTCAGTTCCTAAAGGCAAACCACCCTCAGACCTTGAAGGCTAAACCACCTTCAATCAACACCCTGAAAGTATACCACTTTCAGTACCAACAACCCTTCACCGAGATCCACGGTGAATACTCAATCTTACAGAAAGAGATGAAGAAGAGTTTACAATTGGCTGTATCAATCCTTTAACATACAAGTGGATTGAACATGAGAATTTATGCTTTAAGGCTTTTAAGCATAACAAGATTCTGAGTTCCTCAAGATGTGAACAACTAGAGTGTTCTTATAAACATGAAGATCATGAACTCAGAATTTAGGCTCTTGAAAGTTTTAGTTCTAAAAGACTTAATGAACTAATTTTGACAAAGCTTTGGCCTAATGTTGTATTCTCATGTGTTGTTGTGTTCTGGACTCAAATGGACTTTATATAGGCAAGGGAAACGTCCTTGAACCAATGCAACCTTTCCCAAAAGGTTTGAGACACAATGGTTCATGAAAAGATGCAACTTTTCGTGTTGGTAATCGATTACATCACTTAGTGTAATCGATTACACTAATAGCCGTTTCAGTTTGAATTTCAAATTCAAACATGTAATCGATTACAAGCAAGTTGTAATCGATTACTTGCCTATGTGTAATCGATTACCAGAAAGCTGCAATCGATTACACTGAAGTCCAATTTCCAGAAACTTGATCTTTTAAGATCGGCTTAAGGTTTTCTACTTCTTTTAAGTTATGAAAACATTAAGCTTGATTAGTTTAGGTGTTTTAAAGAGCCTTTATGCTTTAATAGACCTTTAGAAGCATAACTCACCTAAACTAGGACTTCTAGGTATTTGATAAACTTTATAGTGTTGTTTCCTCTAAGTCTTCTTTTCTTCTTTTGGTCGATGAGTTTGTCGTCCTCAAAACCTCAGCCAGGGTCAGGAGCAAGACCTAAGAAGAATACTTGTTGTATTCTAAAGTAAGGGATGATTTTTACAATGGATGAACACTCCTATTTATAGCAAAAAGTCTTCCTTCCAGTGCTTGAGCGCTTGGATCCCAACGCTTGAGCGTTGGGTCCTATTAATTCCAGACGTTGCAAACAGAGGCCTAGCGCATGAGCGCTGGCTGCCAACGCTTAAGCGTTGGTAAGAACTGTAGACTTGGATCCTAGTCAGAGTGCCAACGCTTGAGCGTTGGACTTCCAACGCTTGAGCATTGGCTCGTCTGCTGACTGCACTTCTTGCTATTTTTCTCTTCTTCATGGTAGTGGGTCTTCAATGCCTTCAATGGCCTCCACTATGCCTCCTCTTAATTTCTGAAACAGCCTCCCCACTACCATTAAGCCTTCAATCATCATTTTTCACATGTGCAAATTTGGAACTGATGCTTCATATTCATGTTTTTTTCACTTTTGGTCCTCTCTTTGATAGCACTTCACTTCTGGCCCTTTATTCTCCTGAAACTCCAATTTCAGTCCTCAATTCATGAACTTTTGTACTTTGGCCCTTCCATTCCTGAAACTTTACAATTTGGTCCCTGGACAAAAATGACTAATTCTACCAGCTTTCCTAAAATATAAAAAATACTTATAAAAATTCCTAAAAAATATAAAATAAAGTTTAAAAACCAAATAAAAGCTAATCTATATGTAAAATGCAAAATAAATAGAAAATCTAAATAAAAATAATAAAAATCCTATATGAGACTCAAAAATAACAAAATAAAAAGACTAAAAAGGCCCTAAAATTATCATACAAAATATAGTCATAAAAAACATGTCCTATGTCCCATTAGGCGTGCCAATTTTTTTACTGTGACTTTAGGTAAAATTAAGTAAATCCACAAGTGAATCCAAATGTTGATAAAGAGGTTGGATCCTGATCCTCTTTTGGACAAAAGGACTTGATATGACCAGTGCTTTAAGTGGGAAACGAAGTTGAAGAAAGGAAATTCGTCGAAAGTGTTCGGCTGAATTGGGTAGAAAAGAGTTTAAAAGAAACTGAATATGAATGCTTCAAAAAGCAAGAAAAGTTGAAGAAAAAAGGGAAACACACCAAACTAAAAGCATAAATTTGCATTGAATTGAATGTGATGAAAGCATAAATTTGCATAAGTTTAAAGGTTGTGGTTGCTCAGTTTCGCTCAATCACGTACGTTCTAACTCTTAATTGTTGTATGTCGCAGTCGTCGGACGTGTAGCGGTGGGCAAGTGTAATGAAGTTTAAGGGATGTGTTACGAAGTTGTGAGCGAACCCCGATTCTATTCCTGGATTCTTCTATTTATAGGCTAAGTTCCTAACTTCTTGCAGTAAACAAATTCTCTGAGCTTTACACGTGTCTTGATTCTGCTTCTCTGTTCTCCATGCGTCCTACTTGATGTAACTGCCCAAAATCTCCCGTCGAAGAGTAACTTCCTCAGATGCCAAGATTTTAGTCGAAATGAACCTTACACTCTAATTAAGATTCATTTTCAACATGACTTTGACTTCGACCAAAAATATCTTACTTGACTTTAGTCGAATATCAAAAGCATATTCTTTGACCAAGTGGATTAACTTGGAATTTTGGTCGAAACCAGTTGTCTAGTAACTTTTGACCAACTTGAGACTTGGGAAAAAATCTCAGTCTAACAGGCACATGAGTTCATGACTTGAAATGTCAAGTTGAATTAGAACAATGATGATAATAGCATGCTTATATTGTACGATTACATGGCATCAAGTCATTGATATGTTAAGCATGAACTATTAACATGTCTTCTTGTATATTGTTGCTGACAGAAGTACAAAGCAGGGTCATTGGTGAGAAAGGCCAAGTGACAAGGTGGTGGGTTACAAGACAGACAAGGCTCTGCATTTGTAAGGAGCATGAATTCTGGGTTTAAGCGGTTTCAGTTATGCTTGGTTAAATATGTTAATCTTGATTTTATGATAGATTAAGTATGTTATTCTTGTATGTATGAGTGACATGACATTCCATCTATACATGAGAACGCCCCAGTGACGTCGGTAACTAGCATAGTTATCCGACCAAGAGCTTGGTCGCGTCGTTAGTTCAGGACGACCAATGGTCGGCCATAAGAAGTGGAAATTCAGGGTCGATGAATTAGTCATTGTATCAACTTAAACTGGAAGTATTTCTCCCACCTCCTAAGTAGCAAGTTTTGGCGCTATATCTAGATAAGAGTTGTGGGCGAACAACTCATATGAACTGGCATGACATTAACATGTTCATTACATCATGATTGCATGACTATTTGTGGATGTTCTATGTGGTGTGTTGTCGTATGATAGTAATGATAGCTTACTACTTTTCGTCTTACTCAAGTTGCCATTCATTATGCTTTTGATTGCATATACCTGTGTTTTATTTTCTTGGAAGTGATCCTTGCATTGTTTTGTTTGTGCTGCTTTTCGGGCGATCTTCACTAGATGGATGACGTTTGGGGAAGGCTCCACAGTAGGGGAACCAGGGGCTTTCACTTCCTCGATGAGGAAGATGAGTCTGCTTGCGAGTTCGACCACCCCATGCACATGACTACTTATTCTGGTCACGTCATGGAGGATAGGATGGATTCTATAGGCCAGATGTACGAGAAGGTGCTTTATCGAGCTGTTATCAAATTTCCTACACGCTACGGTAAACCCTTGAGCAAATGGGCTACGTCCAGTACTTGGTATCCACCAAGTATTTCCACTATTTAGTCAAGTATTATCAAGGACTTTTCCTACAAGTGTTATCAAGGACTTCTCCTACAAGTAATATTAAGGAATTCTCAAACAAGTATTATCAAAGACTTCTCCTACAAGTATTATTAAGGAGTTCTCCTTACTCATTTTGGTAGAAGGTTTTGTTTCTACTTAGATGCATCTGAGAAGAGGATAGTAGATTGATGAAGCTCAATTTTCTCTCTAGTATTTCGTACGAGGTTTGACTATTTGGATAGTACTTAGAAGCTTTTGATTCAAAAAAATGTGTTCTCTTTCTGAGGTATTTGTGTTTGACTCTAAAGCTTTTCTTTTGTTGAAGTTGAGAGAAGAAGATGTAACTTAATTGGAAAAATTCATTCTTCTTGAGATTCTTCAAGTGTTTCCTTAATCCTTTTATATTCCTCTTCGGATGATAGTATACTTAAGTGTGAAGAGCTTTGCTTAACAAATACTTTCACTGACGTCTCTCTACTGTGAGTTAAACACATTTGCTCATTAGGTATATGTAGATCATGGACATAAGGAATATAGACTTGACGTGAATAGTGATTTGTGCAGTCGAAGCTTCTACTTTTCCTTTCATAGCATTTAAACTGTGTCTTGAAGATCAAATTCACACATTTTTACCGTACTCTTAGTACCATACTTCCATTGTACTAGGGATATCTCGTTTATCATTTTTCTAGTGTACTGTTGACCATCCTTTTAGTGTTCTAAGACTTCAATGTGCCATCTTCTTCATAGAGAATTTCGTTTGGTGTACCGATTGAGCCCTGAAACATAGAATTGACTTTTTGCATCTCATATTTGTATCATCAAAACATATTTAGTTTCGATTTAGATATTTGAGATTAGCCACAGTCTTCATTAGTAGAATTTGGGCTAGACCTACTTCCACCCAAAAACTGGTTTTATTAGAATTTCATGAACTATGGGTTCTACCTAAAGCTAGCTTAGGGAGTGAGGATTGCACTACCATCTATATAAGGATTTATTTGATCATATTTCTAGTTAATGTGAGACCTCTCAAAACCTCTCTCACGCTCAGGGCTGGACATAAGGAGCATGACTTGTTGATAGGTAGAATTTTCATCAATTGTTAGTTATAAATTTCTTGTTTTTTAGGAATCTAAGTATGAATAAAAGAGTGTCAGTTTTTATCTTACTCTTCTCTATTTCCAACTAAACCACTTGTTGGTAAATATTTTTTTCTCAAGGTATTCCCCAATCGATAATCATGAAACTAATTACCTGAGACTATGAAATCATGTTAAATGAGTAGGTCTCTCCCTACAAATGTCTATCCATACTCTCCATCTAGGTTTAATCTCTCTGGACTAGATACTTGTTGGTAATATTAATGATGATGCCCGGCCCTATCCCAGTTATATTCATGCATATATACTGTTCAACAACAATAATGGAAAGATATTGAGTTCACATTTCTTATTAATTCCTCATTCCGTATGATGCGAGAAAACGAGTGAACTGTAGAGACTGAGTAGAGAAATCTTAGTGTAAAATTGACTTGTATGTGGAGATCATATAGCTAGGTATATATTGCAAGTTATAAACAAAGGATTCAAATTTGGAAATATCCCTCACAACATTCGTGGTTATAAGTTAATTGGGAAGCTCAACCAATTTACATTTTACAAGGATTATTTACATACATAGATACATATATATAGTCTACAGTTCAGCCTTCACTCTTCAGTTTACAATTTTTTGCTCTTCTACTTAGAAACCGATATATCTACTTAATTACAACAACAAAAGAACTAGGCCAAAAACAAGTTCATTACTCCAAGAACACAATATATCCATTGAGAATGAACTCAACAAACCATGGTGGTTGCCTTGGGGCAAGATTTTCATGTTGTTATAACTCAAGAGAAACTCCCTTGCTTTCTCCACCAAAAAGTTCACTCCCTCCCTTTGAGACTGCATCATCACTTCAACCTTGTTTTTGCTATTAGGGCACCTAAGAAGGCCAATATAGCTATCCAAGTCATGAACACAAGAAGGGTTTTGGACATTGAAGAAATCAAGCATTAGCTCAACACCCACATGAGCATAACAAGAACAACTCCAAGGGAACTCATACCTCCCACCCAAAACCCTAAAATTCTCATTGAAGAAAACCCCAGGTAGCTTTGTGATGGGGTCATTAACATTTGCTATTCTCAGCACCTTCACACCAAGCTCCTCACACCTCTCTTTGAACTCTGAGTTACCAACTCTTGGCCCCCCAAAGGAGAAAACGGTGACTGGAATGTGGCTGTGACTCGCACCGGTTAATGACGGGTTGTTTTTGTTCAACCCAAGCTCAGCTATATCATATGCAAGCAAAATAGCCAACGCACTTCCCATGCTGTGGCCAGCCAAGGATATGCTAGTTTTCTCCCCTTTGTGTTTTTTCATCAACCTTGACACCTCAGACAGAAGCTGCTCCCTGCAACTCTCAAGCCCAAATTTTGAAGAGCTTTCATCGGAGGTGTATAGAGAGAGAAAACCAGACTCCACCTTCACATGGGGTTGTGGGTTGTGAGGATCAAGCATGGCCGGGGTCAAGGAACTCATCAAGTTTGAGATCCACTCTTGATTAGTAACTGTTCCTCTGAAAGTTACGAGGATGTCTCTTCTTCCAAGTTTCTTCACAGCTTCATCTGATGAAACTGCTACATAACCAACCCACCGACCAGAATTAATGGAAGAGGAGTTCGTGATGGGAATGTTGATGTCAGGGGTGGCGTAGATGTACTTGGTGACTTCATAGCCAGAATTCTCCATTCCCACCTCTCTTAACATGCTCTTCTTCCCGTACTTGCAGTTCAAGTACCGTTTGGAGTTTGGATCAAGATCAAAAGCCTTGTAAGAGGCGGTGACAAACTCGCCGTACCGAATTATCTCTTGCCGGAGAAGAGGGTATAGAGGGTCTAGAAGGTTTTCCCAGTTGTTGCACCCTTGAATCTCTCTCCATAATTTGGCTAGTGTAGTAGTCGGTGGTGGTGCATGTTTTCTGCCATCATCAGCTTTCAGCTGGTTCACCTGGTTAACTATTTCTTGGTTCTGTGGTAACCAAGGTTGATTAGCTACACCAACGGCTGGTTGAACCTGCCTACCGTGAGGTTGCGGTGCACGTTTTACGGGATTGCAAACATTGCCAAAACCTTGGTTCTCTGGTAGCCAGTTCTCTGGTAACCAAGGTTGATTTGCTACAACAGCTGGTTGAACCTGTCTGACATGAGGTGGTAGAGTAGTGTTATTGTTGGTAAGAGTAATAGCAAGGGTAGTGGTGATTCCTAGTGCAGAACCAGAAGCTACTATTGAGTGCTTAGAGGGAGACAAGTCATTGTTTCTATTTGGGAGTGAAACCTGACCAAAGGGATGAGACTTAATTGGATGAAAGCTTTGTGAGAATGTAAGGTGAGGATTTGTGATGGGTAGATGTGTGGCAGAAGAAGTCATGATGAGAGGGAGAGGGAGAGAGAGAGAGAGTTAATTGTGAGTTGTTTGATGAAACAAAGTTAAGGGGGGCACAGTGGAGTTTTATATGAAGTGGAGAAAGGAGGGTGCACGAAAGAAGACTAAAAAGGCATGTTAGGCGAGGATTTGACCAAGAGATTCAAAAATTCATATTTCGTATATTTAGTTTCTTTCTTTTGTTTATGTGGTCGGTTGGGTCCCCTTTTCTTCCCCTGTTGCGGCTGGTAGTAGTGTAGTGAGAATATAAGAGAGAAAGATCATAGATTAATAATTAACATGATCAAGGGGGACCCTTATTTTTTCCCTTCATTGAGGTTGACCTCAAATCTAGCTATATGATAAAGGAACAGTTTTTTCATTTCTCTATCACGAGTGAACAACAATTATTTGTATAGTAGTAATTCAATGCTCTAACAGATCATCGATTAAATTTAATGCACTTGTGAAATTGGCACAAAATTGCCTTAATATCATCGATTAAATTTAATGCAGTTGTGAAATTGGCACAAAATTGCCTTAATTATAACTATGGTTTCAGGTGGCTAGTTACCACGGTTAAATTGTGGTATTGCTCGGTATAGTAATAGATCAATTACCACGGTTGAAGGCGGAACCGTGGTAATATCATACTTCTGTAATACTCGATTCAAGGCGTAATCGCGGTAATATCATGACTATGTTACCACATTTTAAGGAGGAACCGTGGTAATATCACACATCTGTTACCACGGTTCAAGGCGGAACCGTAGTAATTTTGTTCCTTTGTTACCACGGTTAGTAATATGTTTGGTTTTTTTTTTACTTCTGTTACCACGGTTCCAGTAAGAACTATAGTAATATGTTTGGTTTTTTTTTACCTATGTTACCACAGTTCTATGTATGAACCGTGGTAATATGTTTTTTTTTTTCTTACCTCTGTTACCACGGTTCAGGTAAGAACCATGGTAATATGCTTGGGGTTTTTTTACCTCTGTAATGCTCATTTGAAATCAAGGGACCAGAGAAGTGTATTGCCAAGGTCGCTGAGCGACCAAAATAGGTCGTTGAGCGACAAGAGAGGCATTTCTTCATTGTCCAGGGGCGCTGACTAACCCTATGAGGTTGTTGAGCGACCAGAGAGTGATTTTTCATTGCCCAGGGCCGCTGAGCAACCCTATGAGGTCGCTAAACGACTATCAGACAGAACTATGCAGAAAAAATAAGGCATTTTCATGATTTTTAAAAACCTCATAGCCCAAATTCCATTTCAATCATGATTCATGCCTTAAAATCATGCTGCGTACAAATTAAAGAATAATAAAATCAAATCCATCATGCAATCCTGATCAACAGTATGTGACAGAACATATATATAAACCCAACACCCCTAGCAAAATAATGTACAACCAATATAATATGTACACAACCAAACATAATCCATGATGAGTTAATTAACCTAAGCAACCCACATCAACACATTTTAGGCAAAATTTTGTAACACATAAGCAGCCCACTCTTCTTTAATTTCAGTTAGTTGGTCCTGATCGTAGGAGTCAAATTGACAATCAAAGAAGTATTGTAAAATGATAGTAAAAATAACCCAAGTTAGATTTACATTACAAATTAAAGATACAAAAAGATAAGATTTATTTTATATAAACAACAAATAAATGTAAAGTTTCATAACGCATCAGGAATTGTAGATTGATTATGCGCAATGATGTCTCTAAGAAAGCTTAGCACATAATACCCACAATCTATACTGTTTGTTTGAGCAGGGCACTACAAAAACAAATAAAAAATATAAGTGATTTGGTGGATATAATTGGTTTGAGTTATATATATATATATATATATACATCTTTATATTATTCCATTTGGCTTTGCTCCATTTAATCCTCTTATCATTGCAAGTAGAACGGTAGATCTTCATTGCGCTAACAAAATGAATGAATAATGAGTAAACATGTCGAATAGTAAGACTATATAGCACGGTAGATCTATATGCTTACCGATCAAATATTTCTTTCATTTCTGTGCGGTTTCTTATATCACCATGAAAAGGATCCAAGAAAGATAAGGTCAATTTGGTGGCATTGATCACAACCAACACCCAATGTCCCCTAAAACACATGTCAAACGAACAAACCATCAAGTAACTAAGTTTCATATAAATTGATTATAAAGTTATAAATTGATCATATAAATTTCTCACCCTGTATTAATTGGTGCGAGATATAATTGGTATGGGTGTGCATGTGCCTTTATTGTATCGCCAAACATTCTAATAAACCTCTCTCAAATAACTCAATTTTCAAAACGATTTTTTTTTACGCTCAATAATTATTTAATCATTATAATAATTCTCTTAATTAATTAAACATGACGCAGTAAAATAAATAAGTGTTGCACCACATTTGTGCTAAAACATTTAACAAATAAGCAGCGGAAAAATAATAAATAATCTCCAAGTCTTCAACCATCTCCTGGCCACTTCCTCAACTGCTCCAATTAAATCTTCATTAAAATCTTGCGCTGTAAATCTATAACGTTAAGCGCCCAAACAAACAGACAACAAACAACAAAGTAGAAAGGGTTAACTAATAAAACAAACAATAAGAGTAGCAATGTACAGCATGTATGAAATCAAAATAGCATAAATAACTGCAGCAGAACATAAATAGAAGCACATTCATTTCCTCAACCAAAAACAGTAAAACATATTCAATTTATAAACCACAGCAGTGACACCTCAGCAGTATAAACATGTTATCGATCCTAAACATAGTTTGTGCTTGTTAATTCCTCAAGTCTATATGCTTACTATGGCCAAAAACATCATTCCAAAGGAACTGGACAATCATGTGGTTAAACCGCCACCCCATTGTCCTCAGGCACGATCACGTGGTTAAACCACCACCCCACCATTCTTAACAGTCACATGGCAAAACCGTCCACCCCACTATCGTCAATCCTAAGATGCACATGCCATGACAACCCACAAAACCCATGAACCAACAATCCATTGAAATTCCAAACAGTCATGATATGTAACGGAAATAAATAATCATTATCAAGCATTTCAAATCTTCAAATCCCTAACATCATGGTATCAAATCGTTCAACTCATCATCATTACTCAACAAAGAACATCACCAGTAATCAATCAATCAATCATGTTATCTCATTCACATACAATTCAAAATAAAACATGCACGACTCAAGATTCTCTAGGACGTGAGTTACCCTTACATTCGATTCCTTTCATGAAATTCAAGTCCAACCTATCATATAATGAATAATAATCCTAAGTCAATCATCATAAAGACGGAAGAAACCCTAAAAACACATTTATTCGAAAGAACGAAGAAATCAGCACTGGGCTAGCAGAGGCCCAACGCATGTGAGTTGGGATGCCAACACTCATGCGTTGGATCCCTGCCTGGGAACCCAGTTCCCAACGCCCAGGCGCTAGGAACCAGTACTCATGTGTTGGCTCTCTGTCCAGGACGACCAGAAACACAAATTTTCACCGTTTAAGTCCCGAAAAGAGATTTTTACCAAGGATTTTCATCAAATTTAATCCAACATTATTTAAACATCATATTCCAGGGTTTGACATGTCAAAAATCAATTTTTCTTCAAATTAAAAGTTTCAATGTCAAAAACCCTAAATTTGCTAGGGTAAAGGAACAAGGGTTTTGAGCGCAACCAACCTCGAGTATGGCTCCGGAATTGAACGTACAAGCTTGCTTTACATTCCAACACTCGTCCTCATCTCAGAAAGGATGGGAATTTCGTGCTCAAGCTCCTGCTTTGAGAAGGAATTGTTCGAATCCCAAAACAGAAACAACTTGTGTTAGAACCGAGTTAACAGCTATAACCGGAACTCAGAAAGGAATTGAAGAATGAAAGGCTTACCTAGAAAACAAGTGAAGAGTCTCTATAAGATAATTCTAGAGGATTCCATGGCCTTCTCCAAGAGGAACTATAGCAGCAATAGGTAGGAGAAATGGCCGTAGAAATGTAGAAGAAACTTAGCAACAAGAGGAAATAGAGCAGCACCTGGCTAGGGTTTTCTCTTTAGAATTAAACGTGTTTTGAGTGAGGAAGTTGAAGTTAGTTTCAGAATTCTCCCACTATATATGATGCACGAAATATGGGCTAAGTGGGAGGTTATTTCTCAGCTTGTTTTCTATTTTTCAGCAGAATCTTAAAGCATCTTTTTAATGTAGCAAAATTATTCTCTTTTTCAAATTAATTAGAGGGAATGAAAAGAGGAAATGATCAGACAATATGGCTGAGTGGTTCGCTCAATCCTAGAAAAAATAGGGGAAATATAGCTGACTTCTTCCCTCCTTGTAAGCTCCTTCAAAACAGAATGTATCCGGTCTTGTTTTCAGTTAAAATTAATTTTTGTTACCCAATTCTATATTTGTTAATTTGCAAATGAATTCAGAAAATTATCTCTAAGCACAAAATAATATTCCCTCTTCATTCCTCCTAAATTTCAAAATTAATAAGAAAAGAAAAGCGAAACTAAAAATCAGCACTTAACCAAGATTCAAACCCTCGCCCCGTAAGCGAAATACAAGTCTCAACCACTAAACCAAAGCTCATCTTGTTATAACTCAAGCAAAAATATATTTTCAATCAAGTATCAATCAATTTCATAAAGATTTTTTTCATATTAAATCTCAAGAAAGCAGTACCACCAAAATATAATTCAATCAAAGGTCTAACAGGGACTAAAACTGAACTATAGAAATGTTTAGGGACCAAAGCATAAATAATTCAGACTCCATGGTCCAAAAAATATAATTACCAAAAATAGAGGGTCTTACAATACCACCCCTCTTAAAAAGAGTTTCGTCCTCGAAACTCAACGTCAGAAAGATAGAAGAAAATTAAATCAAGGCAATGTTCCCTAGTCCTGTTCTCCCGCAGCATCGTTCTTGTCCCCAGCTTTGGGAAATTGGCACTTCTTGGCAGGATGTCCCTACTGGTTGCAGTTCTAGCTGAGGAAAGGCTTCACTGTGCACTTATGGGCGCAGTATCCTCTATTGTTGCATTTGAAACACGTAACTTCTTCTAGTGGCCTTAGCTTCTTTCGAGTGTCCACATTACCTCCAGTGGACTGGTCTGAATCATCGGCACGCTCCTTGGTTTGAGAACTTCGATATGGCTCTTTGCCTTTGTTATCCTTCCCTTGGCGCAACCTAGTCGGCCCACCTCTTCCTCTCAATTCCTCTATGTGCTTGTTGGTTGTTTCGATATCCTTCGCTTTTTCCTCCCGCATCTGGTAATGTTCGATCCCTATTGCTTATACCGCTCTCCATATTGTAACAACATTCACAGCAGTCCGGTTCGCCTCCTCTTTCGTACGTGCCACAGCAGCATTCGTGAAAACCTCCACCAACTTGACCAAGTTAGTGATGGTGGTAGCCATCAGATCCATGTGGTTATTAGGGGCGGCCATTTCAGATTCCTAGGTTACTAATCTCTTATTCCTGTTTACAAGAACAATCAGAAATTTAATCCAAGAACAAGTAACGGCAACTCTTTTCGATTAATCACTACACTGGTTAGATTCTATTAGATTATCCACTCATGGGAGAATCTTCTCACAACCAATCAATAGAACAAAAACGGACACTCAAGCTAGTATCAGACGGTTATCCCATTTAGATAATTAAATCAGAGAATTCAAACAGACAATTAAGCAGTCATATAAAAGAAAAACCAAACAGATTTTCTTTTGCATATATATATATATATATATATATATATATATATATTGAACTCTTCAGAAGGCTCTGATACCAAGAGGGGTTCGGAAGCAGAAAGAAAAGGAGGAAAGGGGAAAGGGAAAGAGAAGTAGGATGCAGGAGGACTGCTTAAAGCATAAAAGAATTAAAGAAATGAAGATTAAAAAGCGGAAAGTAAAGGCAGGAAAGTAAATAGGAGGCTCAGCCTACCATTAATAGAAAAGTAAAGGCAGAAAATTAAACAGGAGGCTCAGCCTTCCATAAGAATATAAGAAACTGATTACATAAATTGAAAGAGATTGAATTCAGAAACTGAAATACGTAAAACAAATTGAAAGAAAGAAGAAAGGAAGAAAAGGAATCTTGCTCTCAGCAGAGTCTCTCTCTCTAACTTCTTACTAGGACTATCTAAGGGGCGCCTTACAATGAAACAGGAACCCCCTATTTAAATAATATAAAATTTACTATTTCAACAGTACCAGTGACTTACTAACACTATTTCCTACAGTAAAAAGGTCAATTTTACTGTAGCTACAGTGCACTTAATTATTAGATTACAACTTAGGATGGCATAATTGCAGAAAAATGCAAATTGTTTGGTGTGAAGATTCCAAAACGGTCATCTTCGTTCAGGTAGCATAATTCTTCTGTTGAAGATTTTGAAGACCCTTAGGATGATGAGGTCTTTTTTGTTTGGTTTGTAGAGGAAGAAGGTAAATCTTGTTTTTCCTTTTCCTGTTGCAAAAGTTGGACAATATTCTGAAGTTTGAGGAGGACATCATCTTCGGAGGATGATGCTGCCAGTGCTGCTGCAATTTGAGCCTTTGGATTGAGCAAAAGGCAAGTATTTGGATCTGCTATTTGTAACTTCTTGGGATTGTTTTTGAACCAAATGGTAACGTTTTCAGGAGAGGCCTTTGACCCATCAAACCGAGGCCACCATTTGACAAAAGCTTGTTTTTGTAGCATTGGTAAAATATTCAGAATTGTTCCTTGCATCAACTTATATTGCCAAGAGAATACCCATAACAGAGAAAAATTGATAACAAAGTTTAATTCCAATGGAAGATTGTCATTATCCTTGTTAAAACTTTTGGAGAAGATTTGGTATCCTTCTTGAACCTCTGGGGGAAAGATCTGAGGGATTGGGCCAAAGAAGTCCCACCATTGGAAGGAATATTTGTTGCTTGATTTGAAGGAAATTAACTAGGAATGTTTAAAAGATTTATTTTGAAGACCAAGGATCAAATGATCCCAGGCTCTAGAATAATCCCAATAGGTATAACCTATAGGATCAAAATTGCCAGAGAACTTTCTGGGTTTGTTGGGATTTTGACCCCAGGATGAGGGGGTAAGGACTTGAAGGATCTGGAGAGTAGAATGGGTGGTGATTATCTCATCCCTAGGATCTTTATAATGCTTGATAGAGACTGATTCAGTATCTATGAGGATATATTCATAGAATAACTTGGTTTTGTTTGGAAAATTGGTACATAATGTGTAAATCAAGTCTCGTCCTTGGACTCGACTGAGGTTTTGATGAAGACAAACACATCACAAAAAGAAGAAAGACTTCAGAAGAGAAAAGGAAGACTTCAAGAAGACTTCAAGAAAGAAAGGAACAAAAAGAAGAAAGACTTCAAGAAGACTTCCAGAAGACTTAAGAGAAGAAAGACTTCAAGAACCAGGCTCAGAACGTCAAGATCAAAACATGAAGGTTCTAGTTTTAAGTAAGTCTTTTCAACTTAGTGTGCTATGCTTTATTAAGGTTTAATTGCATTAGAAGGCTCATGAAAGATCAACTAATTGAGTACGATATGTTCTCACAAGTTAAACTTGGTAGGAACACTCAATTAGGGTTTAAAACGGATAAAACTGAGTTCTGGACTGTCTGTAATCGATTACAGATGTGTGTAATCGATTACCACAAGTGTGTAATCGATTACCAAGTTTGAAATTCAAATTCAAACTTCAACGGCATGGTGTAATCGATTACACTAACTGTGGTAATCGATTACCAGGTCGACAGATGTGTTATTTCATGAACCATTGTGTCTCAAACCCGTTGGGAAAGGTTGTGTTGGTTCATGAACGACCTCTAGTGCCTATATAAAGTCCTTAGACACTCAGAAACATCAATGAATTGGTCCATAACTTTCATATTCATTGAAGTCATCATTCTGAGTTTCGGTTCTCTCATTTTCATAAGAACACTCATGATGTTCAACATTTGAGAAACTCAGAATGGAAGAGCCTTCATTGTAATTTCCTGGAGCATACAAACTAAGATCAATCCTTCTTGTCAAAAGGATTGAATCATGCATAGAAAAGGCATCTTCTTCTTATTCTATTTGAATCATGTTGATTCATTCACCGTGGTTTTCGATGGTTGTAAAAAGGCCCTTTGAATCAAGTTTGATTCAAAGTCCACCGTGGTAATATGGTGTCATCAGAAAGGTGTTTGCTTTCTGAGGCATGATGGGTCCTCTTAGGGTCCTTGGCACAAGTATTGCTAAGAAGACTTTATCAATCAGAAGTAGGTTGCTTCAGGAAGATTGATAAGATATCTTAGGGTCTTGGTGCAAGTATCCGTAAGAGTATTTGATCATGGGAAATCTTCACTGTGGAATTCAGTGGAGTGGTTCTTCAGAAAATGGTAATCTTTCTGAGGGATCCTAACTTCATCGTGGTATTCGATGAAGGGTTATTGATTGAAGGTGGTTTAGCCTTCAAGGTCTGAGGGTGGTTTGCCTTCAGGAACTGAAAGTGGTTTGCTTTCAGGGGCTGTTGAAAGTGGTTTACTTTCACAGGATATTGGTAGAAATTCTTGGGGTGCTTGGTTAGGAACTTGTAAGTGATTTTTATCAATAGTGGAAAAATCCTCAAGGGGTTTCTTTGAGGGACTGGACGTAGCCTTTGGTGGATTGAAGGTGAACCAGGATAAAACTCTCTGTTTCATTTCCTTATCCTTCATCTTTTACTTTCAAGCAATTACAATATTCCACTGCAACAACGCTCTTACGTTACAACTCTAATTGCGATGAAAGTCACTTGGTACTACTATGCGAAAATTGGGGCAACTCTGATTCACCCCCCCCCCCTCTCAGGTTGCTATCTGAACTGACAATTGGTATCAGAGCGGAAGTTTAGGTAAGTTATTCCTAAGATCCAGGAGAAGATAGCATCCTCATCTACAACAAGTACCAATGAAGGATTCAACATAAACAGGCCACCATTCTACAATGGAGAACACTATGAATTCTGGTATATCAAGATGATAATCTTCATAAAGTCATTAGACGCGGGAATCTGGAAAGTCATTGAAAAAGATCCCTTTGTGCCTGTAGTAGAAGTTGAAGGAAGTTCAAAACCAAAACCAGAAAAAACACATGGAGTGACAAAGAAAAGAAGAAAGTTCAACATGAATTAGAAGGTATGAACATCTTGACTTCAGCCTTTGGTATGAAGGAATTCCTTAGAGTATCTACCTGCAAATCTTCAAAAGAAATATGGGATACTTTAATGGTTACACACGAAGGGACTGATGAAGTCAAAAGATTCAAGATCAATATTCTATCAGAAGAATATGAGATGTTCAAATTGTTGCCTGGAGAAAGCATACTTGATATGCAAAAGCGGTTCACACATATATCTAACCACTTGATTGTTCTTGGTAAGAAATTCTCCAATAATGTCTTAAACACGAAAGTGTTAAAATCCCTTACAAGAGCATGGCAACCAAAGGACACTGCTATCTCAGAAAAGAAAAGTCTCTCCAACATGACTCTGGCTACCCTCTTTGGAAAACTTCAAGAACATGTTTTGAAGATAAACAGACTCGAGCAATATGAGAACAAGGAAAAGAGACACCGGTCTATTGCTCTAAAAGCCAAAGAAAGCATCAATGATGAATATGATGCAGAGTCAGAAGATGATAAGAACATGGTCTTAATAGTCAAGAAATTTTTAAGGTTCTTACAAAGAAAAGGTATGAAGTCTACAAGTTTTCAAAAGGGAAATAAACCCTCCTCCTCTTCACAAAAGATCACATGTTATGAATATGGAAAATCTGGTCATATCAAATATGATTGTCCAAACATTCAAAAGAAGAAGCATGGACTAAAGGAGAAGTTTGAAAAGAAGGATTCAAACTCCAGAAAAGCGTACATTTCTTGGGATGACAATGACTTAGGCTCAGACTCAGAATCAGAGAAAGAAAAAGCACACCTTGCATTAATGGCATCTCAGAATTCTGACAAGGAAATATCCAGGTTAGTACCAACACTTCTATTTCTAATAAGTTAGAATATCCTATGGAAAGTTTCTTTAAGATGTGTCATAGTACTTCTAAATTTAGTGATAGAATGCTATTAGTTCATCTTTAGTAGAAAAATGTCAAATGCTTCAAATGGAATTAGATGATGTTAAATCTCTTAGGAGTAAACACATGCATGCTAATTCTTCTAGAAATATGAACTATAGGAACTACCCACAAAATGTCCCAAAACAATCCTAAAGATTCATTCTTTAAGATTAGAAGAAAATTAGGTATTTTAGATGAACATGATATTTAATTAGATATCTATCTAAGTATGTGTTTATATGTTACATTGCATGATCTTTATGTAAACTTATTTGATTGCATTGATTATATGATTATATGTTCCTCTAGAAATATGTTACATAGAAATTTATAGGTTAAAACTTATAAAAATGTCCTAGTAATCGATTACCATAGACCTGTAATCGATTAACCCTGTTCTTAGTCCTCGTGCCTGTTAAAATCGTCTAAGTAATCGATTACCATAATTGCTGTAATCGATTACATACTCACACTATATAATCAAAGCATAAAAGTTTCAATAGGAATTAATTCTCAAGTTGTTCCAAGACAACCTAGGAGACATTATGATATGCTTAGATATAATATGAAGGTTATAGACTATATGCTTATAGTTATTGCTATAGAATAGGACATACCTCTAGTAGAAGTTATTATAGGAATATCAAGTGGGCAATGTATGTGGGTGGATAAGACAAACAATAACCTAGAACCCAAAGCAATTTAGGCTTTTAACATTCCCTCATAAGAATTTGTTTTGTAAGTGTGTATGAAAAACAGCAAAGGATTTATGATATCTTGATAATGGCTGTTCATCACACATGTTTGGAGACAAAACAAAATTTTCATCTCATACCTTGAGAAAAGGGATATGTAACATATGGGAATGATGAAAAAGGGAAAATACTTGGCATAGGAAAAATAGGTACGCCTCCTCAAACAGTATTAAATAGAGCCATCTAAAGTACATAATACTTTAGGAGATAAGTACTGAATTCAAGCCAAGGGTTGGACTAGTTTTGAGAAAAACCTAGTATGTATATAGGCTTCCTAAATAATAAGTATATCATTAAAGCAAAATAGATGTTTAGGAACAAATTAGAAGAACAAGAAATCATAAATAGAAAATTAGGCTAGATCAGTAGCACAAGGTTATAAACTTGAAGAAGGTATATGAGAAAAAGGGCTCCAAAACAAAGAAGTCAAACTTGGATGACAATGAAGCAAGTTCATCATTCAATTCAAAAATGGAGAAGCATATCTCGTTTTAATGACAACACATCATTCTGATGATAAAAACAAAGAGGTTAGTAATGCAATTTCATATGTTAAATTATATAATATCTTTGTTAGATTGCATGATAGTTTCTTAAACATATATGAGGTTTATGAACATTAAAGTGGGATCATCTCATCCTTACAAAACTAAAAGGCATTAAATTGAATAGTAATGCATTCTTAGGCATTTGTATTTACATTATAGTTCTCTGTTAGAGATATTCTTCATGCTGTGCCTATTATTTCTGAATTATCAAGTTTTTAGTCATATTAATCGATTACATAGGATTAGTAATCGATTACAGGGATTATACTGGCCATGTTTCCTTTCCAGAAAGGAGGATAATCGATTAACCATGTAGTGTAATCGATTACCTCCTCAAAATTTTGAGTTAAAATTCAATTTCTCAGTATGTAATCGATTACATAAAAGGATGTAATCGATTACATGCCCGATAATATATATATTTTTCTGGGTATTATGCACATAATCTATTACAGCCCCTCTGGTTTCTTCTCTCTCTCGTGCGACACTAGCACCTCTGTTTTCCCCATATCTTCCACAATTCTTGTTCGTTTTCAAGAATTCTTTGTGGGTTTTGCTCCTAATATCCATCTCCATCTATTCATACTACCAATTGTTGTTTAATTGGTCTGTATCAAAAAGCCCCAATTCGGTCCTGCTAAACCCTAGAACTCGAAAATTCTCAAATTCAGCTTCCATGGCCTCTTCTTCACGTAAACCTCTTCGTTCTAAGAACCCATCCATGGATGCTTTGGACCTCTCAAGGCTGTTGGCAACTGAAGAACAGAAGCAACGATTTCTTGCTCATTTTCTTGATCGACCAGTTCTTACACCAAAGTATGGTGCTCTGGATTCTTTCTTGATAGCAGGGATGACATTCCTAACACTGCTTAATCATCAGGGACTTGACTCGTTCATTGAGATTAAAGGTAAATTCTTTCCCGAACTTGTCAGAGTCTTTTACTGTAATCTGATTAAGCGTGGTGGAAAAATATGCACATCTGTCAAGGGTATCGACATATCTCTGACACTTGATGAGTTGGGAGAATGTCTGTCTATTCCTAGCACCGGAGCAAAGTTAGGTTCTGAATTTCCTTGCCCATGGGAAGATTATGATAAGCGATCATTTTATTTATCTTTATGTTGCTTCACTGAAGAGCAAATTCAGTCTAAAAAGCAGAGAGTTGATGCAAACCGTTCTAGAGACACCCTTGCTGTTGGGTTTCTCACTGTTGAAGACAGAATGCTTCACTACTTGCTTAGTTATGTGATCTTACCTCAAAGTTCTAATCATGCTCAGATAAGCGATCTAGAGTTACAAATTCTATATGGCATGGTTAATCAAAAGTCTATTAATTGGGCTTATTTGGTAATGATACACATGATGATGCATAAGGAAAGAACTAGCCCTCTTCATTTGCTTCTGCAATTTCTATCATTCTGAAGAAAAAGGGTGTTCCTACTCATGGTGAATATTCTGTTAAAATGGATGGTAAGGCTCAGCGCATTGATCTGAACATCCTCAACAAGATGGGATTCATTCAGGATGATGATGGGTTCTTCAGGAACAAATCTGATCTACCATCTGAGGATCCTCCTGCTCCTACTCCTGCAGCATTCTTTCCTCCTTTTGAAAGTGTTCCTTCATCATCTGCTGGTATGGATGCCTCTACACAACTCATCCTTTCTCATCTGGCTGACATGCGGGCACACTTTGATCAGAGGTTTGATCACATGGAAGGACGGGTCGAATCCATGTACACCACTCTCCGTGCGGATATGGATCGTCTTAGTCTTCGTGTTGATCGCATGGCTCCCTCTACCCATGACTCTTTTGATCTCTCTGATGATTCTGAAGATTTCTAGACTACTTCTATCTTTACTTAGACTATCTCTATTTTCATTCGGACTATTTATTTTGGGATTGTAATATTTTAGTCTTATCTTCTGGATGTTTTGGTTATTGCTTGCACGTTTACTTATGTATTCTGAACTTAAGTAGTTATGCTTTAAATTACGTGTGATGCATAAGTTTCTATATATTGTCTTGCTTACCCCACTCCCCATGTATTAAATATCTATACTACTTGTTAGCATGTGTGGATTATGCTTGGACTCATCTTCCTTTTTGATGAAGTCAAAAGGGGGAGAAAGGGTTCTGTGCCTTGTAAAGATTGCTTACAAGAAAGGCTACAAGTGGAACAAAAAGGGGGAGAAAAGTTCTGATGAATATTATGCATGTCTCTCTTTATTTCTATTATCTTGGAAAATTTTGTGTGGCTTTATCTTCTTTTTGATGATGTCAAAAGGGGGAGAAAAGTCTTGTGTATGCTTGATCATTTTCAGGATACTGTGCTTCATTTGCAAAACAAAGGGGGAGATATAATTGCAAAACCAAGGGGGAGATACAAGATAAGAAAGAAAGTCTAATGATCCATCAATGTTCAAGCATGATGTTTGTCATCATCAAAAAGGGGGAGATTGTAAATCAAGTCTCGTCCTTGGACTCGACTGAGGTTTTGATGAAGACAAACACATCACAAAAAGAAGAAAGACTTCAGAAGAGAAAAAGAAGACTTCAAGAAGACTTCAAGAAAGAAAGGAACAAAAAGAAGAAAGACTTCAAGAAGACTTCAAGAAGACTTAAGAGAAGAAAGACTTCAAGAACCAGGCTCAAAACGTCAAGATCAAAACATGAAGGTTCTAGTTTTAAGTAAGTCTTTTCAACTTAGTGTGCTATGCTTTATTAAGGTTTAATTGCATTAGAAGGCTCATGAAAGATCAACTAATTGAGTACGATATGTTCTCACAAGTTAAACTTGGTAGGAACACTCAATTAGGGTTTAAAACGGATAAAACTGAGTTCAGGACTGTCTGTAATTGATTACAGATGTGTGTAATCGATTACAGGATGTGTGTAATCGATTACCACAAGTGTGTAATCGATTACCAAGTTTGAAATTCAAATTCAAACTTCAACGGCATGGTGTAATCGATTACACTAACTGTGGTAATCGATTACCAGGTCGACAGATGTGTTATTTCATGAACCATTGTGTCTCAAACCCGTTGGGAAAGGTTGTGTTGGTTCATGAACGACCTCTAGTGCCTATATAAAGTCCTTAGACACTCAGAAACATCAATGACTTGGTCCATAACTTTCATATTCATTAAAGTCATCATTCTGAGTTTCGGTTCTCTCATTTTCATAAGAACACTCATGATGTTCAACATTTGAGAAACTCAGAATGGAAGAGCCTTCATTGTAATTGCCTGGAGCATACAAACTAATATCAATCCTTCTTGTCAAAAGGATTGAATCATGCATAGAAAAGGCATCTTCTTCTTCTTCTATTTGAATCATGTTGATTCATTCACCGTGGTTTTCGGTGGTTGTAAAAAGGCCCTTTGAATCAAGTTTGATTCAAAGTACACCGTGGTAATACAGTGTCATCAGAAAGTGGTTTGCTTTCTGAGGCATGATGGGTCCTCTTAGGGTCCTTAGCACAAGTATTGCTAAGAAGACTTTATCAATCAGAAGTGGGTTGCTTCAGGAAGATTGATAAGATATCTTAGGGTCCTTGGTGCAAGTATCCGTAAGAGTATTTGATCATGGGAAATCTTCACTGTGGAATTCAGTGGAGTGGTTCTTCAGAAAATGGTAATCTTTCTGAGGGATCCTAACTTCATCGTGGTATTCGATGAAGGGTTATTGATTGAAGGTGGTTTAGCCTTCAAGGTCTGAGGGTGGTTTGCCTTCAGGAACTGAAAGTGGTTTGCTTTCAGGGGCTGTTGAAAGTGGTTTACTTTCACAGGATATTGGTAGAAATTCTTGGGGTGCTTGGGTTAGGAACTTGTAAGTGATTTTTATCAATAGTGGAAAAATCCTCAAGGGGTTTCTTTGAGGGACTGGACGTAGCCTTCGGTGGATTGAAGGTGAACCAGGATAAAACTCTCTGTGTTATTTCCTTATCCTTCATCTTTTACTTTCAAGCAATTACAATATTCCGCTGCAACAACGCTCTTACTTTACAACTCTAATTGCGATGAAAGTCACTTGGTACTACTATGCGAAAATTGGGGCAACTCTGATTCACCCCCCCCCCTCTCAGGTTGCTATCTGAACTGACATAATGGAATCCCATAGGGAAGATTCTTGAAAGGATTCTATTAGGCACTTTGTCCCAATATTCGGGTTCTAATCTAATAACAGGCCAGAATTGGGTTTTGGGATGTAATGGTTTTGGCTAGCTTGGGTGTGAGTAGATTGGATTGGCTTAGGATTGGCTTGGGTGATCTAAGCTTTTTGACTTTGGACAATGAAATCCAAAGATGGGAGGTCTTGATCACTATCATCGTCTGCTATACTGGCCCAAGTATTTTTTGGTAGCTTTATTAGGCCCATTTCTTGAAATGCTAAGGTTGTTTGGATAGGGAAAGCGTATTCATCCCTGGTTTGTTTGGAGATTTGGTTAGAGGATTGGGAGGATTGGTTATTCTGAGTTAAAGGCCCAGAAGGTTGGTTTTGGATTGATGACCCAGATTGATTCTTAGGAGTTAGTCCTGCTAAGATTAGCTTTCCTTTTCTGCTTCCTCTAGAGGAAGTAGATCTAGTTTCCATTTCCCTGTAAATATTCACGAGTAAGATAGTCAGGGAGAGAATACTCTGCGCCTTTGAGATATTCAAGTTCGAAATAAAAAACGCTCAAAATAGCTTGCCATCTGGCAAAAATTTGTTTTGATGCAACATTTTTTACATCTTTTTGTAAAATGTCTTTTGCATATTTACAGTCAACGCGAACTAAAAAAATTTGGTTTAATAAATCAGATTGAAATTTTGAAATCGACAAAACAATTGCTAAAACTTCTTTTTTAACAGTTGAATATTTATATTGTGCAGGGTTCCAATGCTTCGAAGTCAAGTCAATAACTTTCTCTTTACCTGAGACTTTCTGTTTGAGAATGCCACCATAACCTATGTCAGAGGCATCAGTTTCAACAATTTTGAAAGTTTGAGGATTCGGCAAGTAAAGACATGGGAGATTCTTTACTTGAGACTTAATTTGTTTGATTACATTTGTATGGACATTTGTCCAAGGAGGAGGGTCCTTTTTTAATCGATCATGAAGAGGTTTGATAAGATTACTAAGTTGGGGAAAGAAGTCGAAGACATAATCAAGACATCCCAGAAATCTTTGTAATTGAGTTTTATCAATTATTTGATTCGGAAATTTATTAGTGAATTCAATAGCACGATTGATAGGAACAATTGTTCCTTGGTAAATATTATGACCAAGAAATCTTATCTGAGTTTGGAATAAATTGATTTTTGTTTTAGAAATAGCAAGGCCATTTCTCTTTATCATAGAAATAAATGTTTTAATATGTTTGAAATGTTGATCAATAGATTGAGAGAATATTAAAACATCATCAATGTAAACTATAGCAAATTTAGAATAAGGATTAAAAATTTCATTCATTATTCTTTGAAATTCAGAAGGAGCATTTTTTAACCCGAAGGGCGTAACATTCCATTCATATTGACCAAAAGGGACTGTAAAAGCAATCTTATACCTGTCTTCCTTTTTTATCTGTATTTTCCAGAATTCGGATTTTATATCAAATTTTGAAAAGATATTAGCATTATGAAGTCTATTTAAAATATCTCTTTTATTAGGGATTGGGTACCTAATCCAGCAAAGTGCTTGATTAAGTGGTTTGTAGTTAATAACAAGCCTAGGTGTTCCTCTTTCAATTTCGGCTTGTTTATTAACATAGAAAGCAGCACAAGACCAAGGGCTCTTACTACTACGTATTAGACCTTTATTCAAAAGATCTTTCACCTCTTTTTGACAAACTTGAAGGAGTTCTTCATTCATTTGAATGGGTCTGGCTTTTGTAGAGATTTGAATTTCTTTGAAATCTTTTTCGTAAGGGAGGTCAACAATATGTTGTTTTCTTTCCCAGAAAGCATTGGGTAGATCATAACAGATAGAGGTTTCTATTTGTTCTAAGAGTTGTTTATTCTTTGTTGAACAATGGGTTGTTGTAATTGGTGGTCAATGTTCTTAAAAGATATCTCTTCTTTAAGAAAATTTATTTGATTTTCTTTATAAGAAATTGGATTTAAGTCTCTAATAATAGGGTTTCTCAAAAACTTAAATAAGATTGGTTGACCTAGATGTTGGGTAATAATTCCTTCTTCTGTGGTTTGATAAAGGAAAAGTGATCGTATAAAAGGTGTTCCTAATGTCACTTTATTTTTTAATTTTTTTACTAGAAGGAAAGAAGTTTCAATTTTAAGGCTTTGATTTTCGATTGTTCCTGAAGATAATTTGTAATTGATTTTTAACTTAGAGCCATTTGCAGCACTAAGTTGTTCAGAAGTTTTTTCAAAGTATTTTGTAGGGACTAATCCTTCTAAAATACAGTTTGAGTCAGCTCCTGTATCAAAGAGAACGACAGTTTCAAGTATAAACCTTTTATGTTGATTTTGATATTTATATAAAAAAAATTGAATTTTAACGTAATTAATTAGACTATAATTGATTATTCCTATTAATTAATTTTTAGAAACCTCAGGGGAATTTTTAGAAGGACTAGACGCTTCAAAAGATGAATCATCAGACCAATTATTTTTCCATTGTTCTAACACTACTTGTTGTTCAGCCTGTAATTGTTTCAATTCTTTGATTTCAAATGTTAGACCATTAATTTTGAGTTGGAGATCTTGGATAGTAACAGGTTTGGTGCTAAATTTTTCAAGCCTTTTGAAAGTATCTTTAAGATTGTATTTGTTAGTTACCAAAGGATTTTTTGGAGGTTTAGTAATTAGAGTAGATTTTAACTTTTCTAAGTATTTTTTCTTTTCTAGAGGATCAATAATAACATTTATGATTTCAAAGAGCAGGTCTTGCTCTAGGGTGATAACATTAATCTGACCATCAGAATTTTAGTCAGATAAGTCGTCATTTTGGATTTCGTTTAAATTTTCAGAATAAGAGTAATCTGATTCTTGAGAAGATTCAATTAACAAATTATTAATCTTATCTTCAATTTCTTGATCTAGATTTAGGGATCTGGTTTTTCCCTTTAATCTACAATATCTACTTGTATGGCCAAGTTTACCACAACTATAGCAGATAAAAGGTTTTTTATTGGGTTGAGGACTCGTTTTATCCAAAAATTGTTTGTTTGCGGATTGTTTAGGTTTGAATTTATTAAACTGTTTCCTTTTGTCGTATTGATGTTTGGGTGGTCATAATGGTGTTTTGGTTTGGGCTTGGGTTTTTATTTACTAGCACAAGGTAGACCAAATTGCTCACAGAAAGTTCCTAAGTCTCTCCGATTTTGGGTCTTCTCTTTGGCTAGCTGTTGCTGGATTTTGTCATCTTGACATATCTTGAGAGAAACCTTTTGGATAATGGCAATTAACTATCCGTAACTTAATTGTTCATAGTGGATTTCACCATTGGGATTTTGATTCCTAAGTTTCTCTCAGACCTTGTAACTAAGAGATTTGGGAAGGCCAGCTAAGAATTTTTCTTTCCAAAAAGATTGTTGGCTGTCTTCTCTAGTATAAACTCTAGTTAAAAAGGTATCTTTATACCACCTAAAATCACCTAAAGATTTACACTTAAGATTGGCTAATAGTTCTACAGATCTATCTTTAATTAAAGAAGGATCTCCGATAAAATGTTGAGCTATTATAAAGATTAAGGTATTGATAGCATTTGGGATACTTACTCCATTTTCTAAGATAGGAGTTCCACCAGACTCTAACTTAACAGCATTGAGGATTAAGTATTTTTCTTTGTCATTGATGTAATTATCCCACCAACCTTTGAATTTGCCATAGAAACCTGCAACTAAGATTTCAACTATCATGGTTTCTGGGCAATCATTTGAAGTTTCATAAGCAGTAGCCACCATAGTCATATTTTGTAAAATCTTAGTTATTCCATATTCATTTTCTCCGTCTATGTTCCATTCATAGACATTATTAGCACTAAAAATCTTAAAATTGGTTTCTCTATCTTCCAATAGAAGATCTGGAGTAGTGGCTCTAGAATAATATAGTTTGGTTGGTTTTCTCCAATTGAGTTTTGGTTCAGTTATGATAGGATTGATAATCTGCTGTTGCTGATTATCAGAATTTGTATCTTCTAAGCTTTCAGAAGATGAAGATGAGGATGATTGTCCTAACATATTAATAGATTTATTCTTATGAGGAAGAGGAGTTGCAGGAATAGCTTGATCAGGTGTGTCAGGGGCGGTAGTTTTGTAGAGCTTTAATTGCTCATTGATCATGGCGAGAAGTTCACCATGTTCTTCTACTTCTTTCTTGATCTGTTTCGTCGGATCAGAAAGATGTTTTGATTTTTTGAGTTGTTTTGAAACCTTAAAAGGTTTAAAAAAAGGTTTTTCTATTTGGATCAAAGATTCTGGATTTTTGGAGGAATCCGGAGAGGCTTTCTCCTTTCCTTTTGTATTTTCACCTATGGTTTGAAGGTATTTGTTGGTATAATTGGATTGTTCCATGAGATCTTTAATATCTCTTGCCGTTACAGGTCCTTCCTCTGCTCTATTTTTGAAAGGAGATGCCAAAATAAGGTTGTTTTGATCCTTACTTTTAAGAGTAAAAGGAGCCTTTGGAGGGAACTCAGATTGGATAACTTGACCTTCTTTTAGATGTCATTCTATAATAACACCTAAAAATATAATATCTTTAAAGGGATAAGTTTTCTCTCTTTTAATGGCGTAAGCATTAAACCAGATAAAGAAAGGGATATTGGCCTGAATTTTTTTGAGATAATTATAGAATTTTCTTTTGATTTGTTTCTTTTTTGTTCCGTGATAATGTTTCAGAAACCATTTTCTCTTAGAGGTCCAATTTTCAGAATAAAAGTCTTTCTTAAGAGAGTCTTTATCAAGAAAAACTTCAGATGATATTGCCATAATATCATAAGGTTCATTAAGAGATGAATAAGTAGGTGATTGAACTATTTTTTGGTCATCTTCATCCTTTTGATAAGAAGTTTTTACGAGGGTTGTAGTCTCAAACCCCTGTAAATGGATAGTCGAACCTTCTCAACAAGAAATCCAAGCAGATATCAGACAATTATGAAAATAGATATTTAAATCAGAAAATCAAACCAAAGAATTTAACAGATTTTCAGATGGAAAATACATAACGGATATCCTATTTTCAAAGCAGAAATTTAACTCGAAGTTAAACCCATATCCAAAACTAGAAGTCAGAGCAGTTAACAAAACTGATATTTCGAACAGATAGACTAACAGATAATAAAGCAGACTATCAAAACCGTTATTTTAGAACAAAGGTCAAAAATTGAATTTCGAACATATATTGAAACAGTTTTTCAACAAATACTCAAATTAACTGTCAGAACAGATATCCGTACCTTTTTTTTATCAAAACTGAACAAATTATTTAAACAAAAAATCAACACTTTTTTTTTGAAAATGAAAACAGAAACAGCAAATTGAAACAGATTTATTCAAGAGAGTAGAAAATCAAAATGGAAAAGTAGACTGTCAAACAGCAAACCAGAAAAATTAAGCGAAACGCAAGAAGAAATATAACCTAGAAAATTACAAAAACAGAAGCAAATCAAAATATGTTCATTTATTCACTTCTTATTATCATATTATATATATATATATATATATATATATATAATTCCTTTAGTATCAATCTGATCATAAATACTATTACGCATCTATGTATTAAGCATCCCTTTCATATCGCATTTATACTGTAGCTAATATAGGTTCTAACATAGTTCAACCAAAAATACTCACACTAAAAGATATCACAAGCTACTATAGTCTAAAGTCAAGGAATCCAAACCCTACTCATTAAATTAGGAGAAGGCTTTCTGTTTTTATCTCAAAACATTCCACTATCATATATCTAGAACATATCTTATATAATCTAAAAACTTACCAAAAACAAAACTTGAAGATATAATTAATTAAAACAACCAAAAACGGCTATTAATATATATCACATAAAGTAACATGTTTATCTTAATTTTCAAATCAAAACTCCTTAATTTTGTGAAAAGATAAAGTACAATTTTGTATCAAAATTATGATTACAACTAAAATCTAACAAAATCAAAATATTTATATATATATATTGTTTCTTTTTTTCTTTAATAATAAAATAATATGATCATATATCACATATATACTCTTACGTGTATATAATAAAATATTTCTTTAATATCTAATATAGGTTCCTAAAATAGTTTAACCCAAAATGCTCACACTAGAAGGTATATTTTCTAGATGTTTTAAAAATAAGATAAATATATATTCCTCCAAAAAAAATATTATATTTTTGTGATAAACACAAAACAATATCCACTAACACAAAACTCATTCCAATAATAATAAGTTAATCAAAAGTCAACCAAGGACCAAAACCTATAATTATCTTCTAATTAACTATATCCTGTTAGGTTATCCACTCATGGAACAACCTCCTAACAAACCAATCAGACAGTCAATTAAACAAATCAAACACCATTATTCTTCTTTTGATTGACACCCCATCAATCGATTTCAGAATTCAAAACATCCTAACAAGCAATCTACCCAACAGCTCCGATTTTCTCAACCAAAGCTCTCATACCCACAAATGTAACGCCCCAATTTTGGGTTGAGGGTCACATAGTGAATAAGAGGAATTTAATAAACCTCTTTCAAATAACTCAATTTTCAAAATGATTTTTTTTACACTCAATAATTATTTAATCATTATAATAATTCTCATAATTAATTAAATATGACGCAATAAAATAAATAAGTGTTGCACCACATTTGTGCTAAAACATTTAACAAATAAGCAGCGGAAAAATAATAAATAATCTCCAAGTCTTCAACCATCTCGTGGCCACATCCTCAACCGCTCCAATTAAATCTTCATTAAAACCTTGCGCTGTAAATCTATGGCGTTAAGCGCCCAAACAAACAGACAACAAAGCAGAAACAATTAACTCGTAAAACAAACAATAAGAGCAGCAGTGTAAAACATGTATAAAATCAAAATATCATAAATAAATGCAGCAGAACATAAATAGAAGAACATTCATTTCCTCAACCATACACAGTAAAACATATTCAATTTATAACCCATAGCAGTGACATCTAAGCAATATAAACATGTTATCGATCCTAAACATAGTTCATGCTTGTTAGTTCCTCATGTCTATATGCTTACTATGGCCAAAAACATCGTTCCAAAGGAACTGTACAATCACGTGGTTAAACCGCCACCCCATTGTCCTCAGGCACGGTCACATGGTTAAACCACCACCCCACCAGCCCTTAACGGTCACGTGGTTGAACCACCACCCCACCATTCTTAATAGTCACATGGAAAAACCGTCCACCCCACTATCGTTAATCCTAAGATGCACATGCCATGACAACCCACAAAACCCATGCACCCACAGTACATTGAAATTCCAAACACTCATGATATGTAATGGAAATAAATCATCATTATCAAGCATTTCAATTCTCCAAATCCTTAACAACATGGTATGAAATCATTCAAATCATCATCATTACTCAACAAAGAACATCACCAGTAATCAATCAATCATGTTATCTCATTCACATGCAATTCAAAATAAAACATGCACGACTCAAGACTCTCTAGGACGTGAGTTACCCTTACCTTCGATTACTTGCATGAACTTCAATTCCAACCTATCATATAATGAATAATAATCCTAAGTCAATCATCAGAAGGACGGAAGAAACCCTAAAAACACATTTATTCGAAAGAACGAAAAAACAACACTGGGCTGGCAGAGGCCCAACGCATGTGCCTTGGGATGAACCCAGTTCCCAACGCCCAGGTGCCAGGAGCCAGCGCTCATGCGCTGGCTCTCTGTCTAGGACGACCAGAAACACAAATTTTCACCGTTTAAGTCCCAAAAAGAGATTTTTACCAAGGGTTTTCATCAAATTTGATCCAACATTATTTAAACATTATTTTCCAGGGTTTAACATGCCCAAAATCAAATTTCTTCAAATTAAAATTTTCAACATCAAAAATCCTAAATTTACTAGAGTAAAGGAACAAGGGTTTTGAGTGGAACCATCCTCGAGTATGGCTCCGGAATTAAACGTACAAGCTTGTGTTCATCCTTTAAGTTCCAACACCCGTCCTTGTCTCAGAAAGGAAGGGAATTTTGTGCTCGAGCTTTATCTTTGAGAAGGAATTGTTTGAATCCCAAAATAGAAACGACTTGAGTTAGAACCGAGTTAACAGCTATAACCGGAACTCATAAAGGAATTGAAGAATGAAAGGCTTACCAAGAACAAAAGTGAATAGCCTCTATAAGAGAATGCTAGAGGATTACAAGGCCTTATCCAAGAGGAACTATAGCAGTAATAGGAAGGAGAAATGGCTGCAGAAATGTAGAAGAAACTTAGCAATAACAAGAGGAAATGGTGCAGCACTTGGCTAGGGTTTTCTCTTCATAATTGAAAGTGTTTTGAGTGAGGAAGTGGAAGTAAGTCTCAGAATTCTCCCCCTCTATATGATGCACGAAATATGGGCTAAGTGGGAGGTTATTTCTCAGCTTGTATTCTATTTTTCAACGGCATCTTAAAGCATCTTTTTAATGTATCTGGAAATGATCAGCCAATATGGCTAAGTGGTTCGCCCAACCCTAGTAAAAATAGCGGAAAAATAGCTGACTTCTTCCCTCCTTGTAAGCTCCTTCAAAACAGAATGTATCTGGTCTTGTTTTCGATTAAAATTAATTTTCTGTTGCCCAATTCTCTATTTTTTTATTCGCAAATGAATTAAGAAAATTATCTCTAAGTACAAAAGAATATTCCCTCTTTATTCCTCCTAAATTTCGAAATTAATAAGAAAAGAAAAGCAGAACTAAAAATAAGCAATTAACCAAGATTCAAACCCTCACCTCGTAAGTGAAATACTTAAGTCTCAACCACTAAACCAAAGCTTATCTTATTATAACTCAAGAAAAAATATACTTTCAATCAAGTATCAATCAATTTCATAAAGATTTTGTTCATATCAAATCTCAAGAAAACAATACCACCAAAATATAGTTCAATCAAAGGTCTAGCAGGGACTAAAATTGAACTATAGAATAGTTCAGGGACCAAAGCATAAATAATTCAGACTCCAGAGACCAAAAATATAAATACCAAAAATAGAGGGTCTTACAAGAATCAAGTGGATGGTGAACCTTGTGGAGAATCCTCTGGAGTACAAGCAGAAGCACCATCTGGAGTCCAAGCACTACCACCCTTTACAGTCCAACAAGAAGTAGCCACTGCTGTCCAAGGGCAACCACAACCTGCAGACCAAGCACCACCACCTGTAGGTCGAGGCAGAGGAAGAGTTAGAGGTAGATTAAAGGTAAAAACTCTCAACTTCATTTCTTTTATTGTATAATATTGATTCTGCAGTGTAAAATGAATATTTTTTAATATTAACGCAAGGAAAAAGAGCTACTATACCTAAAGTTGTATTAGAAGATGTTCGAGATGAGGTTGTGGAAAAGTGGAGCTTTCTACTTGATATAATGAGTCAAACATACTCTAATGATGTTGGCCCATCTACTATTGCTGCAGGTCATGAAGCTACTGCAGTCACTTCTGCAGACCCACCCACTTATGGTGCTCAAGGAACTGGATCTGGTTTGGAGTCCAGGCTGAAGGAGGGGAGAGAGAACTGGGTGAAGGATATAATATCCCTACCCAATGTAGTGTCATTAATAACAACACTGGTGGAGATATTTGATGTGCTAGAGGATGCTTTATGGGGTTGGGTTTCACATAGGTAGGTTTGGTGTTAGGGGAAAAGTTGGAAGAAACTTCAATGCTTTGTAATTGTATAATGTCTCAAGCACATGGGTGCCACATGTTAGGTTCAAACAAGTTTAGAACGTTTAGCATATTTTGAAGAAAACGAGTTCAAGCAACAAAGATTTGCTACATCTCAGCATTTATTGAAGCACTGTTTTCAGCAGATTTAAGAAAATGACACATTTAATATTTTATTCCTCATATCTGCTTGCCCTCTCTGACATTCCGTAAATCAAGATAACTTTTCAGAGTCAACGGAACTATTCTCTGAGCATCATATCACCTCAACAGTTAGAATCAAATCTCGATGATCAGAAGAAGAAGATTCTCTTTGCTTCTTTCCTTTGCATTTAATGCCCAAACGACTATATAAGAAAACATAACAGCTAAGACAAGACAACGATGGAAGTGCATTAAATGCTGCAATTAATGCATAGCAAATTGCATTTAATGCTTCTGAAGAGCTTGCCTGAAGTATCCATTGCACCCTCAGAAAAGAAGAAATTCAAATGGAACTTCATAATCTTCACCAACGTTCATCCTACTGAAGATATAAATAAAAGACTTCAACACTGGAATCAGTGGCGACTTTCTATGATAAATTCTCAAGCTTTCTAAGTCTTTCATTTGCGAATAGCTCTAAACCTACTCATATACCGATAGCCCTATCTTTCTGAGTTAAGTCGTCTGCCTGTGTGAAACCTTAATAGAGTGAAAACTCTCATCCTTCTCACACACCAAAATAGAGAACCAATTTCTATATCCTCTCTATAACTTGTACTTAAGCTATTCTACCTTACTCTAGTTGAAGAGACTATGTAGAAAAGAAAAACCTTCTTTGTAAAAGCATTGGGAGAAGTCCTTTTAATACTTGTAAGGAAAAGTCCTGTTGAATACTTTTAAGGAGAAGTCCTGTAGAATACTAGGAGAAGTCCTGCATATTACTTGTATTATTCGGGGTAATAGTGGAAAATTTTGGTGAAGCCAAGGACTGGACGTAGCCCTGTCGATTGAGGAGGTGAACCAGGATAAACTCATTGTGTGCTTTACTTTTCATCTCTGTTAACTTTCCGCTGCACTAGTCTTAGAAAAGATTTTTGAAACTTATACTTGTTTTATAACAAAAGTTTTTAAAATCACACACAATTCAACCCCCCCCCCCTTCTTGTGTTGTTTCACTATTATCAAATCTTGGTGAAGCCAAGGACTGGACGTAGCCCCATCGTTCAAGGGGTGAACCAAGATAAATCTGCGTGTGTTGTTTACTGCTTTATTGTTTTATTTCTTTATCTTTTAACAGCAAACACGTTCTATTTTCGCTGCATCAAAACTATTTATCCTATCGTCTGCTAAAAGCAACCCATCGTTTAACCCATCGTTTAAGTATCAGTTTTGAAAATATATATTTGTTTTTAAAAAAGCAAGTATTTATACGAATGCAATTCAACCCTCCTTCTTGTGTTTGTTCTTATTTTATCACCATATTTTGATACACTGTTATGTTTTGTGAAGCACATATGGCCACTATTGATATGTAATGTTTATTGAGTGATACTTATGGACCACTTTGAATTTGATGTTTTATTTTGTCATTATTCATGTGATTTCCCCTTTCTTTGTTGTGGGCCACATGTATAAACAAAGCATTTTGGATGCCATATTCAAGACAAAAAATAAAAAGTTGCAGATTCCTTGTTTCTTTATATATTGTTGTGATCCGAATGTTTACAATTCATTTTGGTTACAGAGCTTTTGACAGAAAAATAAGTTGCAACAACAATTTTCCTTGGACTTCATTCACTTCAAATTTTTCAATAACTTCTTCTCATTCATTAACTTGCAATGAAGGTACATATATAAATAGGTACATCAACCCTTATCATCAAAGCACAATAACTTAAAACAAACTACTAATGACAGGACATTAAATGTTGTTCTCCTTAACCCCTTCCCAAACACAAAATCCCTACACAAACTACCTAAGACAACAAAGAAAATCCAATTGTTAAACTCCTCATCAAAATCTATGCAACAAGTTTCTTCTTCAGCTTCTTAATCTTCCTTTTCACATCCTCAACCTTCTGCCTAGAAATTCCATATGTGGTAGTCTCTGATACAATTCTCCTAGTATCAGCTTCTTCTTCAACACGATGCATGATCCCAATATCATCAATCTATAAAAAGAATCCACATGCTCTGCTCTTCACCTACATAACATAGCAATTAGAGCACAAAGGGATTAAAAACCATCAACCCAGAAATTAAATCAAACCACTTTCAAGATTAAAACTCTCACCTGCCATTGTGGGCAGCGCAGGAACCTTCGGTCTGGGTTCTTTGAGGTACCAGAAGTGTAGCGGATAAGTGGGTTGCCACATCCACACAACCCCCTTGCAAATCCAGATTTGTTCCAGCGATGGGAAGCTTCACCATTTGACCTATTCATCTTCGAAAAGTAGTGGAGGATAAGAGACGAAAGAGTAGGTAAGGATTAAAGAGAAGTGTTGCTGCTGTAGAAGAGAAGAGATGAATGACAACAGAAGAGGAGATAAGAAAGAAGAAGACGGAGAAGAGAAGTGATGCTACCATTGAGGTTCTGAGTTTGATCGAGAAGATGGGTTTTAATAGATAAAAACTTGGGGATTTAGGGTTTTGATTTCTGTTAGTGAATCATGAATTAGTTTAGGTTTAATTAGGATGTAAAAAATTTATTTTTACTAATCTGGACTTTTTTAAAAAAAAAAATTTAATTCCACTTCAGCTTCATTAATGACGTTAGAATGCCACTTTGCACCTCGCTTGCCACTAAGAAAAATCACCGGAGCTCCGGTCTCCGGCAGGAGCTCCTCCCAATATATTTGCAAACGCAGGGGTTAATGTCAAAGTTTTTTTCGGGGAGGGGCCTATACCAAATGACTTTACAAACTCAGGGGCTAATATTACCATTAAACCTTCTTTATATTATATACATGATGGAAATACTGACAATTCATTTTATAATTTTTTTAAGAATAACATGAGTTCCATTAAATTAAAGGGCCATATTCAATTTAGTGCATCACATTATCTATTTGGAGAGTCACTCCAACATAGATGACTTGAAGAGTCCCTTTGAAGGAAACTGCGTTAAATACTTTGTAGGAAGAGCTTATTAAAAATATTAACACACACACACACACATATATATATTAAGATAGAAAGAGAGAAAAAAATATCAAGTGAGATGACTTATGTAATTTGAACTGTCAAAGATTAAAACATAAAATAACATGACTTCTTTACTACTAAACCACATTCAATATCAATAAATCATATATTTGTATGGTCACGATTTGATGATCTCTCGTAAACTAGAAGAAAAATCCATTTCATAGTCCAAAACTAGCGTCGACCTTGACACCGACGCTAATTTTGGCTCATTAGTATCAGCTTAACCATTGCAAAGTAGACACAATGCGTAAAAATTACTTAATATTTGTGTCAGCGTGACCAGCGATAATTAACCTCTTCTTACGGACAATTAGAGTCGGTCCAAGAGGACACCAAAATCATCGACCAATATTAAATCCACCCATCGACAATTAGTGGTAGTTTGTGCTCAACACTATACTCACCAGTCAATTTAGCGTTAGCTGGGACAGTCGCAAATGTAACTGGGTATGGCCTATTTTACGGGCTCGAGGGCTAGCGCAGGCCTAACATTCACTCTCCCTTATTGATTTCTCTTCCACATCCTCCTTATAACTCTCTCTCTGTCATTCTTCAAACCCTAACTCACACTTTCTCCCTTCATTGCCCTCCTCTGCCACCATGACTATCACTTTCTTCCTCTTCCCTCCAGCAACGCCACCTCACCCTCACCCTATCCCTTGACCCCTCCTTCCTTCTATTCCACCCTCATCCTCACCTTCTCCCTCGATATCTTCCTCCTCTCCCTGGCAACGCTTTCCTTACCTTCATCCTCTCCCTCGGTCTCTCTCTACTCCTTCGCCACCCTCCCCCCCCCTCAATCTATATCAGCACCTTCCGCCCCTCTTTGATGGCGCCACCAGATCTGACTCCCTCCGTCCTTTACTGCTCGATTCCACTATCACGTTGCCGCCCCCACTACCATGCTGCCACTACTACCTACCCACTTAGCATGGGTACTGCTAATTTTATTTGTGGATTTTATTTTTCTTTAGAGATTTATGAACGCAGATTTGTTTGTGCTAGACATATCTCGAATAGACCTTTATCTGTGAAATATTTTTAATGTTATTAGTAGCTTAGATCTCGTGAAAGACACCGAGAAAGATAATTATATTAATGGGAGAGTCATGGAAGAGCCTAAAAAATAAACTATTGCAGGGGGAGTAGCTAAAGACAACGAGGATCGAGTGAGACAAGCAGAAGAAACTGTTTTTATTCATGAGAAAAGAACTTTGAAGATTTAAAGAGTTATTCATAGGCTTAAAGTTAAAGTTGTAAACAAGATGAAAGGGTTTGATCATATGATGGAACAAAATAGCATTTTTGACAAGACAATTAAATGATTATATAATATTATAATTGTTATTTGTTATTGAAAATATCTTCTAACTGTTACATATATGTTAGAATTATTTTACCCAGTGTCAAATTCTTGATGGGATTGATAATTATTGAATTTCATTTCTTGTTTGTTTTTTTAGTTGTTACACACACACACACACACACACACACATATATATATATATATATATATATATATATATATATATATATATATATATATATATATATTGTTATTTGTCTCCGTATACCATGCATCATCATTATAGGATTTAAATTTGATAATGTAGCTTTGCCACTTTAGCATTGTATTTCTCTATTCTTTATCTCCATTTCTTTATCTAGTATCTGCAAAATGAGAAATGATGGCAAATAATAAAGAAATTACATTGATCATGTGACCAAGCTATATGAGCGAATTTAAAGCCTTTAATGACGATCCATGGTACTTGATGACAAATAAAATACACGAATATGTATTTCAATAATCAAACTAAATATTCAACTAGATAAGCAATTGAAAAGAAAACAAGAGCTAAAATTGGATAATATCAATCTGAACATGAACTTTGTGTCGTTGTGCTGAAAATTAGTATTGTTCATAATCGACGCTAATAGGGCAAAAGTACCATCGGTATATGTGACAGACGCTAATATTTACAATTAAGCGTCGGTCATGGTCATTGGCATGTTGCGTTGGCTTAGAGTAGTCTTAACCGACGCTAAACTAGTTAGAAAGTGCTAGCTTTGAGTATTTTAACATCAACCTCGACGACGACGCTAAATCGACTATAGTGTTGGTTTTGTGTGTCGACGCTAATGATTGTTCTTCTTGTAGTAACAATAAACATTTCTCTCATCAGTTATGCCCTATATACATATATAAGGTGTATCTTATGAGAATAATTTTTTTTGTAAGAATAGTACAAATAAATCATGTTCGTTTGATCTAATTATTAATGGTCATCATGTGACTTTTTAAAAGTCATATGAAATTTTTAAGTGGTCATGTGACTATTAAATAAATGTTAACCTTAACCATTCATGATTTGATCAAACAAATATTATTGATTCATACCACTATAACATAAAAAAAACCAAACTCATAAGATATTATATATATATATATATATATATATATATATATATATATATATATATATATATATATATATATGTACGTGTGTGTGATATACTATATATAAATTATTCATTCGTATTTATTATAATTATTATTACTAAAATTTTAGTCATGTAATTAGCATACATGTTTTTAATTATAATCAATTTTATGTGTTGTATCTTAAAAAAAACCGATTTGTTATATATAAAATAAGAGCTATTTATGGTGGGTCATGCTAAAAATTGGCCACTCATAAATCATATTTTAACTATTAATTACCACATAGTAATGTTATTTATAATATGTTTCTTATATACTAAAATTTATTTACTGAAAAATCATTTTAATTTGTAAGCCATATTTTTTTTATTCACGTGGACAAAATCATAAATTTATAATAAGCTAAAGGATGGAAGTGGCAGTTCGGAAACTACTCATTCAAAAAATTCGAGGTTTGATCATTGCAAAGTCGCTTTTCAAACTTTTTAACAGCAACAACTCGTTTCTCCAGCTTTTGGTGCTTAGCATTTTAATATTACTGATAATTTAAAAAAAAATTAATAGTTAAATTAGTCCCTGATTTTGTAATAAAGTTTGATTTTAGTCCCTCGGTGAAAAAATGAAGTTTAGTGGCGGTTAAAAACTGCAAGTAATTATAAAAATAACCGCCACTAAACACCATTTTTCCACTGAGGGACTAAAACCAAACTCACTTACAAAATCAGGAATTAATTTAAGCATTAACCCTTAAAAAAATTAGTATTTATAAGACAATATTATTTTTAATTAATTACTACACATCAATCGAACAGTAAGTCACACCTACATATCTATAACATTCAAATAAAAAGCGAGACTAAAAGACCTAATTAAAGCCAATGCTTTGTGAGCTATCCCATTGGACTGGCCGGTTATGTCGTCTATTTATACTTTTACAGTGAGATTGAGACATATACGAATTTTAATTAATAAGGAAACATATAAAAGAAAAGTAGTAAATTCATTCTATTTCTAGAAACAGGCATAAAGAGTCCCTTCCCTTCTTCTAACACAAAAATAAGCATGTTTTTGAAAGAATGTACACATAGATACCCAGAAATAAGGAAAACAATGCACAATTAATTACATGCAGCAGCCAATATTATTGACATTAAAATTTGAATATGGTAAATAGTAATGGAAAAATGAAATTAGTATTACAACTAGTTATCAAATTTCAATGCAAGAGTTTTAACCGTCCAAACTTCTTTTTTCCTTTTTTCCATTTTTATTTTAATTATTCTTTTTTCCTAATACATACTAGAGTTCATTATTTTACTTTTTAGGTTCTAATTTTACATTTTTAATTACGTACACAAATTTCATCTTTCATTTTTTTTCTTTCTAACTCTTTTTTTATATATCATATCAATCCGTATATCTATAGCTAACATTATAGACCTGGAATTTAAGTGTAAGGGTTGTATTGATAAACAATCTATAAATACATCTGTAAGCAACTAAAAATCTCAAAGACATGATCAGTGTTACCACCAAATTTTTAAAAAATAAAAACTAAAAATCTTTTGTTATAGGCTAGATTGCAAATTGTGGAGATTGATATAGCACGCAATAAAGTGTTAGGATTTTGGAGAAAAAGCGCCGACAATTTATTTTGGCACCCTCCAAGAATTTGGTATTTATGTGCAAAACCGAAACACACACGAGTGGCTGGTGTTGTTTGACACACGCTTAATCGATGGAGATTGTTGGTGTGGTGGGAATTGGGAAGCATGAAATGTGCAATAGACTTTCAACACGGTGTTATACTATAGTGATGACTTTTTCACTCACCTTAAATTTATGATGACTTGATGACGTGCCTCTATCCTTTTGACACACATTAAAATGCCCTAGATTGTGTGGATCCCTCTTGATTTCTTATTGGAAAACCATTAGTGTATATATACTTTTAGCCAACACACCTTCGACTGGATTAACCTATTTGGCCCGCCTTTTTTGGCGGGTTGGGTTGAGACTTTCAACCCAAATATTAAAAGTGGGTCAACCCAACCCAACCCACATTTTGACGGGTTAATAGAGGGTTGACCCGCCCCGCCCCGCCAACCCATATTCCCGCCCCTAATGGTGGTGAAGATTTCAAAGTTGATGATGGTAGTGGTAATGGAAAAAAGGATGCATCTTCTTCCAAGAGAGTATCTAATGTTTCGAACTAAGACTTTCAGAACTTAAAAGCTTTGAACTAAGACTATGTTATTGTGAGATTGTTTGACTTTGATTTGTATTTTTGTTGTTTTAAAAGACATTTATGAGTTGTGATGATTGTGAATTTTTGCAACTTGTGAGTTGGTTATGAATTTCTGGTTTTTATTCTTAGTGTAATTGTGGAATTGATTCTTAATGTGGAATTACGTTGAGTTTTTTATTGTTTATTATTATCTAGTTGAGATGAATCAAAACTCAATGACAAGACCGACATAAAACAAAGAAATAGGGAGTAACCACATCTTCTTGTTTAATTCAATGTTAGTGTGGTAGTATTGCTAATTGTACATTTTGCTTTTTTTCTCATTGCACAAAGAAATGAGAGCAACATTTTTCGCTATTTCCTCATTACATGACCTCTTTTTTTCCCACTAAATGCTTAAAGTGGGCTAGCCCGCCAACCCGCTAACCCGCCAAAATATGGGTTGGGTTGGGGCTTTCAACCCAAATGCTAAAAGTGGGTCAGCCCAACCCAACCCAACCCGAATTTTGGCGGGCCAATGACGGGTCAGGCCGAACCCGCCCCGCCAACCTATATTGCTATCCCTAGTTCTAGCTATCGTTATCCACTGTGACAGACCTTTTACATCCCAAGTGTGGCCCATTCATTTTGGATGGTGCGAACATATTTATTTTAAAGTGGTCGTCAACTTTTCACCCGCACCGGCTATAAATGTGAAAAGCAAATCTTTGGAACCTCAAATGAAAAAGAAATTTAATAAAAATCAAGGTATGTCATTAGATCTTCTCTGCGGCCCTCTCCAGCGCAAATTTCAATCGCTGGATTCATCCATTGGCTACAAATAAATAGGCATGACATCACTTTTCATGTACAGTAGCAGGGAAAAAAAGCGTGGGATGCTGATTGCTTACAAAAGTTTTTACGCTATATATTATTTGTAAAAACTAAAATAAAAATGGATATTTTCATAAATTTTAGTTTAGCTGTTAAATTTTTGTAAGAAATAAAAAATTTACTCCCTTCTCCAAAATTATAAACACTTATTCAGACAATTACGCATATTAAAAAAATATTTAATAAGTTAATTAGTATATTTGTTTTATTTTTTTTATGTAAATATTTCATATATGCCCATATTTAAAGCATGAAAGAGAATTAATAGAGGTAATAACTAAAATTTTGTATATTTTGGGATGGCGGGAGTAGTATATTTTGTATGTTTGATTAAAATTTTTATTTTTCTTTAAATATTGAAATTGATCCAACAAGCATTTTAAATGTGTTCTTAAATGATAGCTCAAGTGGTAAAAGCTAGAACATATGAGTTGGGGAGGGGAAGGTTTAGGAACCAATCCTTAGAAAAAGAATTTAAATGCTTTCCAATGTAAAAAAAAAAACATCTTAGATATTGAATGAATATTTTTTAAAGGCATAAATAATTGAATCATTATAAAAATATAATTTTTCTTATTTTTCTTAAATAAAATTATTTTTCCTTTTAACTTAATCCTCTAATTCTTAAACTTCATTAATCATAGCAAGATTCCTAGGAGTCGTGCTTTTGGGGAGACCTTTATAAAATTTGAAATAAGTTTGATTTTAACTTTTTCAAATAAAAAAGTGTTAAAGTTTGCTTATTCATGTAAAGATAAAATTTAAAATATCATAGGATTAAATGATAAAAATATATATACTTTTTAAATTATCTCACACTTATGGCTAGTGGATTGGGCGAGCCCCTCGCCCAATTGGCGAGCTAAACCAGGAATCAAGAAGGGCGACGTGAAAACTCTAGGCGATTGGTGACTAAGGCGCTGGAGCGGGAATTTGACTGTAAAAGGGGTTTAGAATGCTATATGGGCTATTGGGCTAAGTGTGTTGAGGCCTAAGAGTCCATCCAAGTGTAAATCTACGGTTTTACCTCTTGCTCCTCTATAAAAAGCAGATGAGGGTTCATGTAAATGGGGTATTTTTCCTATTTCACTTAGTTGATAATAAGATATTGCTTGGTTTCTAGGGTTCTTAACCTAGTGAGTCGTTTACGCTCTCAATCTCTTTTCTTACTATTCTCCGTTACCAGAATATTTGGCACTGTAACAACCCGATTTTCAGGGCATTATTGTAGCATATGAATAGTAAATAACTATGCAGAAATCTTTCATGCTTTCGAAAATGCGAGTATATTTTTTTTGAAATCATGCTAAGGGCGGTGTTACCAAGTAGTTTGGGTCGTGCATAGTTACATCATCAAGTGTAGTGCGAATAGTAAAGTTATATTATAGACCGACTAACCCAAAAAGAGGAAAATACATCAAGGCTATGAAATCCTAAAACTATACCTCATAAGACCGATATACTTTCCTGTGAACTCCACGTAGGAAGCCCACACAAAAAGCCATGTACCGGAACCTACCCTGCCCCCTTAGATATATACAAGCCCTAGTAACCAAATAGAACATCCTACCCTAAGTCCATGCTGCCTAAGACTTCTCCTCCTCCTGGGGGTCCTCCTCGGGCTCGCCGTCAGATCCCTCAAACCATCCAGCACTGCCCTCTCCTGGGGTCTCTCCACCGGAGTCGGTGAGGTCGATCACGGGTACGTCTACATCAATGATAGGGGTGGAGACTGTCGTCACTACCTCGTACACAAGAGGTACGATCCGCAAGGGTTCTGACGGGGTGGGGGAGTAGTATGGGGTTAGAGGAGTGGAAGTCTCCGCCTTCACCTCAGGGGATGAAGGGCGTGGAGAAGCAGCACCGACAGGGGATGCCGGGATAGCGGCTGCCCCAAACGCCGAGGCGCCAGAACCGTCAATGATAGAGGTTGTGGGTAAGGGGAAGTCGTAGGTGAAACGGTAAATATGTCGTTCTTGCGAGGTGCCGAAGCAGTCCGTCCTATCATCAGCCACCCGACCTGTATACCGGGCCCGCCATATCAGAAGGTCTACTGACCATGAAGGCGGGTCGTCTCAATCAATGAAGTGTAGGGTTGCCTCCCCTAGGGGAGGTAGGCCTATGAACAGGTCCACCGATGGTATGCCTAGCATGGTCTGTTGAAGCGCCCACGGTCCAACCAAACGGAACACAGAGGAAAAAGGGTCACTTCCAAAACAATATCAAGGTGCAATAAGCAATCAAGCAATATCAACCAAGTAACATTCAACAGGTACAAGATCACAGCTATAAGACTCAGGTGGTCGAAGACCCTAGGACTCCTAAATGAACGTACAACATCTCGTTGTACAAAAAGGCAGGTGGGACACTCAACCAAACTCTACACAAACTAGAAAGTACGGCGGTCAGTCGGAGAGTTGCCTCTTACACTAGAACGTTTTGTATAAAGCCCCAATAGGTTGCATCTCTAGTCCGTGGCTCTGCATAGCCTCGAACCATGACGACTTCAAAGAATGCTTGACACGACATGAAGACAACAACTCAAATTTAAGGCTTAGCTGTCCGAAGACGTGGCCTAACATAGCTTAATAATTAACAATAATCATGTAGAGCATACATACAAATCTAAAGCAGATATAAATCATGTCGAAAAGGAATCATGCTCACAATTATCAATATAACAAGAATCATCCAAGCAAAAATCCAGAAGTCATCCAACGATGTCACACATCAAACAATTCTAATCCAGCATATCAGATGCCTTCAGATACTTGCATTAATATTTCAATCAATACAATTCTAAATCAGGTCGTTCTTAGAACGCCGTCAACTACAATTTCAGAATCATGGTCCTTGTCATCATCTTTGTCAACTTCATCCTCGGAGTCGAGCCCCACAATGCCTTCAGGGGTAACTTCTTTTCAAGTGCCCAATTTTTTCAAGTCAAAATTGGGTCCCAATAATGCATTTGCGTCTTGGCCGCTGTGAAGCCTTCTTTGAATTTTTTTAGTGCAGCTGTCAAAAACGTTTTCTTTCAGAAGCTCCAGATTTGCAGAGGCGATTTTTAGCTCATCTTTTGTAGCCTGGTGGAGTTTAACTTCTTTTGCCAGATAGAGGCATGAGTCTCATCAAGTTCTCTTTTTTTGCGTCGCTAGAGCCTTGGCAAGTTTAGCTTCAGCAACGACCTTTTGATCAACCATGGATTTGGAGAAAGCCGCTTCTAAACTCTTGTTCTTTTCAGCAAACTCGCCTTAAATGCTGTTCTTTGGGCGGCCAGAACGCGCGAGTGGTGAGCCTCGCCATCAGATAAGGCCTTTTCCAACTTGGCTCTTTCAGCAATTAAAGCCTTATTTTCAACACTCAGCTCATCGACTTGCTTTTGATGATCAGCAAGAGCCTTGTGGGCCCGGGCCTTCTCAACAACAACAACCTTGTGCATATTGACCAATGCGGTCGCCCAAGTGGCTGATAACAGATTGAATTTGGCCATTTTCCCGCCAATACACTCTAATTCGGTGCAGCTGGGGTCGTTGTAGAAGCGGGATAATGAGAAGTTTTGTTCAATGAATTCCAAGGACATGAATCCTGGTCAACAACTGAGTTTAAATTGTCTTCATCCACCTACACCCGGTGACCCTCGACAATGGGCTTGTTTTGAGTCCCTTCGTCATGAGTAGCAATGGTTTGGAGCACTGGCGAGTTGCCTGCTCTGTCAAGATTGATCGCGTGGGGGGCCTCGCCTTCGGTGACAATAGTTTGGAAATGTGGCCCCATGCTTAACTCAGAGAAATTGGGCTTCGGTGGCTGGCTAGAGGTGGCAGAAGTTGACTCGCCTTTCTGAATCTTTGCATTAGGCTTCGGCGGGTTTTGCCTTGCCAAAATCTAGCAAGTGGCCTCGCTTGAGGGATTTGGCGGATAAGGCGGCCCACGAACTGGTAGACGCAACATCAAGCCCTTTCTTGCTTGGCAAGATGCATTTGTAAAAATTAAAATGTTGTAGGTGGGGGCGACATCAATTGCCTCGCATAAAATTTCGAAGGCACGGATGAAGGCCCATGAGTTGGGGTTCAATAGTGTAGGGGCAACCTGCAGGGCGGACAAGATGTCGCAGATAAGAGGCGAGAATGGAAGTTTGATGCCAAAATCCTCGAATAAAAAGGCATAAAGATAGAAAAAATGGGGGTCATTTTCTTTTTTCCTGGTGTCACGCACTCAATCTCTGTAGGTACAAACGCTAGTGACTAGCTGGGGATCATAATTATCCGAACAGGGCTCGCCAACATTCTTTTTAAATTTGTCAAGAGACAAACGGGTGAGCCAGGCGGGGATGGCTTTGATAACTTTGTGGGCAACTAACGCCACTTGGATTGTTCGGGGAAGTGACTCCACGAAGTTCCAGGACTGAGTGGCCGGAGACAGCGAAGGAGAGGGACGATTCTCAATGTTGCCCTAAGGGGAGGCCATTTGTGCCATATATAATATATATATATATATATATATATATATATATATATATATTCAAAGAAAAACAGAGAAAAGATAAAGGGAACGTACTGAAAAAGAAGGGAAGAAGGAAACGAATAAACAGAGCGGCGGAAAATACAGCGGAGAGCGGTGGAGAAGGAAAAAAACGTCATCGGAAACGGAGGAGGAAGAACAAAGAACACGAGAGGCAAAAGTAGAGAAGGAAGAAATGAGGAGGTTTATATAGAGAAATAAAGGAACCATGGAGCGGGGGAAGCACGAAAAAAGAGAGTGAGTGGGAAGTAAATGCCAACATTACTCGCGTCGTTTCACGCAAGATCATGATTGAGCATTTAAGTCAGAATGGCACGTGGGTTAAAGAATCAAGAAAACAGGTAATAAATGATGAACCTGCGTGTCACGTCAGCAGGCTTCAACAATCAGGTAAATCGTTTGAAATTCAAATTCATATTGATAGGTACCATCAAGAAGCTGAGCGGTTGCGAGGAAAAGCAAAGGAAGTGATGAGGATCATGGGACATGCTACCAAGTGTTGGTATATCATGCGTCATGTCATAACCTTCGTCGACTCATTTCTTTATGACGTGGTGTACTCTTTTTCCTTCACTATGTTTTTATCCCATTGGGTTTTTCCTAGGAAGGTTTTAACGAGGCACCGCTCATAAAGATGACCGCCCAAAGGAAACGTGATCTTGATATATCAGGGCGTTTATTTGTTGAAGACACGCTTTGCTTTCAGACTTCAAGCACGGTGTCTTGTGGACTTGTGGGTTGGGCTAGCACTTCGCCTTGGTGGTGATCCAAAGAGCCTTTTATGAAGACACACTTTGCTTTCATACTTCAAGCACGGTGTCTTGTGGACTTGTGGACTTGGCGAGCCCCTCGCCTAGTTGGCGAGCTAAACCAGGAACTAAGAAGGGCGACACGACAACTCTAGGTGATTGGCAACCAAGGAGTTGGAGCGGGGATCTGACTGTAGAAGGGGCTTAGAATGTTATAGGGGCTGTTGGGTTAAGTGTATTGAGGCCCAAGATCCCATCCAAGTGTAAATCTAGGGTTTTACCTCTTGGTCCTCTATAAATAGCAGAGGAGGGTTCATGTAAAGGGGGTCTTTTTCCTATTTCACTTACTTGATAATAAGATATTGCTTGGCTGCTAGGGTTCTTAAACTAGTGAGCCGTTTACACTCCCAATCTCTTTTCCTACTATTCTGCATTACCAGAATAGCCAACGAATAATGTTATTTTCCCCTACTACATGAAGTCATGCCTATTTATTTGCAACCAATGGATAAATCCAACAGTTGAAATTTGCGCTAGAGAGGGCAGTTAAGAAGATTTGCAGGAGAGGATCCAATTCCATTAGATATTTGTAACTATAATTGAGATTTAGACCACAATTTTTTTTTTTTTTTACGTTAGACAACAATTTTAAGATAAGGTCAGGCGTAGGGGTGGGAATAGGCCAGGCCAGGCCAGGCTTTGCATAAATAGGCTTGGCCTATTTAAAAAATTTAAGGCCTAAGCCTGGCCTGTGGCCTATCACAGGCTTTTTATTTTGCTTGGACCTGACCTTTTTAAAAGCCTGGCCTGGCCTGAAGCCTATTTACAGGCATATTTTAGAATAAGGCCTTTAAATAGGCCAACAAGCCTACATCTAAACAGGTCAACATCTAAGCAGGCCAACAAGCCTACATCTAAATAGGCCAACCATGTTTGTCAATCAACAAGTTTCAAAAAGGTAAAATTAAATTTTCTACAAATACCAAAACTGGTGACAGGTTGGATGGATGTAAATTGAATTTAATATTTTGATTTGTTTGTATATTTTATTAAACTAATATATTAAATTAAGATGCTAATAAACAGGCCGACCTGATAGGCTTAACATGTTTTTTTATAAGCCTAAGCCTAATCTATTTAGCTAAATAGGCTTTTTAAAAAGACTGAGCCTAACATTTATATTAAACAGGACAGACCAGGCTAGGCTTTAAACAGACCAGGCCATAGGCACCTGTCAGCGGCCTGGCTTATTCTCACCCCTAGTCAGGCGGAAAAATTGATACTTTTAAACATGATCAGTGTTCATTAATGTTATGTTTTGTTAGGAAGGAAAGTGAGACGAAAGAAAGAGAAAGGAAAGAAAGATAATGGAAAGAGAAATGATTTTTTAGGTTGCTTGTTTTGAGAGAATGTGAAAGAAAAAGTGAAAGGAAAGAAAAAGAGTGTGGTGGATAATTACTATTTTACCAGTTACATATAAATCTTTATAAAAAAAATATTTATCACATTTTACCGTGTCAGTAAAACGAGTTGACCATAAAATCATATTCAATTTATTGAAATATAACCCAAGGACATCATTGTAGTTTGAACAAAACATATGCATGCTTTACGTTTTCCTTCCAGAGTAGGGCGGAAAGTATCTTATGCGGGCCCTACTTGTTTTTAGCCTTTCATTCCGCTGTATGTGATAAACCAAACGAGGGAAAGATTTTCGATTTCCGTGTTTTCTTTCCTCTCTATCTTTTTCCTTCCCAAACCAAACAAGCCATAAAAGAAAAAGGTTGGAATATGTTTTTATCCCTCTAGGCAACATTTCGCTTTATTAGTCAAAATGCCAAATTTTCATCCCACGAATTTGAAAATATAATATAATATAATAATAACTTACAAAACAAATGATGTTGCTGCCAGAGCTCCACCTACAACACCCGATCATGGTGTTGTAATTCAAACACCAGCATTACTATCTCAAATAAATAATGATATCAATAGTGAAGTTTCGGAAGTTTGCAGAGTTTCGAACTCAATGCTCATTGTACGAGTCGCCCAATGATTTGCCGTGCTAGAAAGGGGTTAATTTCAGTCACTTTATATACATAATAAGTGTACAATAATAATTTTGATTAACTTATGACTTAATTCTGGTTACAAGTTACAATCTAATCGAGTGATTTCAAATGTCATCATAGTTGTTATGAAGGAAAAATATAGGAAGGATGTAGCTATTCATCTTACAGTCGTGTCAAGAAAGGTGCAAATGTTCGCAAGGCTTTCCAAGATGTCTTTGTGGTATGTGATTGTTATTATGTGTTAATTGTCTATTTAATGTTATACATATCAAATTATATAAGCATAATATGCTATTTAGAGTGTCTTTGTTATTCACTTGTATGAAAAAGTGGAGTGGGAACCTATGCATGATGAGAAGGTGACATAAAAATTTCACCATCTTGGAGGAAATCGTCCGTACGACATGCTCTATGACGTGTGCGATAAAAGAGAGAAACCTTATTAGATTCTTGAAGGGGAGTGGTCCATCCTGCTAACACATTGGAGGAATGATGGTTATGTGGCCATGCAGTCAAAAGCCAGGAAAAATAAGTTTATTTCAGCGATTCTTGGAGAAAGATGGCTCCCTCACACATGTTGTTTTATTTCAGCTATTGAACATGTTGAACGAATGAAAATTAATTTTTAAGTTTTCAAATAAATAAGTTTACATTGCATATGTGTATTATACACATGTTTGATACTTATGCTATATGTTCATTAGGAGCGAGAGTTGGGAAGACAGGCATTGTGGAGGAGGTCTTTAAACGTACTCACATATTTGGGTGGACAGGAGGTCTGAGGAGACTCATGTAAAGCATTAATTAAATTACTAACATGTTCATATAATTTTATTTGTGGAGAATAAGTTTGAGGAGGAGATGAGTCAATCCTCAACAAAGGTTGATTCCCCTACTGTTGTGAAACTCTGGGTTGATGTAGCAGGCAGAAAGCGCAATGGAAGAATCTATGGTGCAACGATATGTCTGCTCGGTACTTCCCTGACACGGGAGCAAGCAGCTAGAGCTTCTTCAGTTTCTCAGAGTTCACAAACAACTAATATGTGAGTTTTGTCGCCGGATGAGCTAGATGATGGATGAAAATAAGACGCTCATAGAGAGGCTCGATCAACAAGAGACAAAAACCGCTAGTCTTAGAGCGGAGCTTGCACAATTGAAGTGGAACACATAGGGTGTTTCTGCTTCTGTTGGCCTTGAAGACGATCCTCATTTTCCTACTTATGAATCTGATGAGGATGATGATAATGGTGACGCGTAGGAGAACCAAAAAACAGAAGTTACCGATGGCTTACAATGTCGATAAGTCCTTGATACTTGTTTGAGTAGTGGAAAATCTTGGTGACACCTAAGACTGGACATAGCCCACGCTTTTTGGGTGAACCAGGATAAATTGCTTGTGTGGTATACTATTCTGCATCCTTTATTCTTTTATCTTATCCGCTCCACATACACGGTTGTCACGACCCAAAATCATAAGTCATAACTGGCGCACAGACTACCACCCTAGTCCGGCAAGCCTCTTTCTCATAAAATCATCTTTCAAACAATTTTATTCAAAATAAAAATGTATACATTATTTAATAGAATTTCAACATAATCTTCTTTTTATTTTAATAATTCCAAATTAACACAAGTTGTCAAATGAGGTTCAGCATAACCAAAATCCGTAGAAAATATAAATTCCAAATCTGACACTTGTGTGCAACCTCTACGATAAAACATAAATAAACATATCATAGAAAATCCAACTATGAATCCCTATAGCTGTAGATTAACCAAAATTAAATAAAAGACACCAATAGAGCCACTGCCAAAGGAGGCCTACCAACATGATATATTGAACGATCTGAATTTGAAAACAACTTGCTACTCAACTGCCCGAGAATCTGTAGATGGGAATAATGAAGGGGTAATTCACACAGACTTTGTGAGGATTCTCTGAAGAATGTCTCATCCTTGGACTCTGGCTGAGTCTTTGATGAAGACAACACACATCACAAAAAGAAGAAAAGAGAAGAAAAGAAGACTTAAAGGAACCAGCTCAAATTGCAAGATCAACTATTAAGGTTCTAGCTCTAAGCTTAAGTCTTGTTACTTAATGTGCTATACTTTATTAAGGTTATATTGTATATGAAGGCTCATAAATAATAAACTAATTCAGTATAAAATGTTTTCACAAGTAAGACTTAGTAGAAACACTCAATTAGGGTTTAAACTTTCATAAACTGAGTTCTGGACTAGGAGTAATTGATTACAGGAGCTGAGTAATCGATTACACATGTTAGTAATCGATTACCCAAGTCAGTAGTCGATTACTTAGTTGAAAAAATTGGCACATTACTACAACGGCTAGTTGTGTAATCGATTACCATGTTGCAGTAATCGATTACACAGTTCAAATTTGAAATTTGAACTACAACGACTAGTGTAATCGATTACCAGAATGCTGTAATCGATTACCAAGTCGACAGATGTGTTGTTTCATGAACCAATGAGTCTCAAAATGTTTGGGAAGCCTTGTGATGGTTCATGGACAACCTCTAGTGCCTATAAATAGTCCATTGCTGCTCAGAAACGCAAAAACAACTTATAACAACTTGGGCAACAACTTTCATATTCATTAGAAACATTATTTTGAGTATTTGTTCTTTCATTTTCAAAAGAACACTTGTGCTGTTCAACATTTAAGAACTCAGAATAATTGAGCCTTCATTGTAATTGCCTGGAGCATACAAACTAAGACCAATCCATTTAGATTGAAGGATTGTTCAGCCATAGCAAAAGCTTCTTCATCTTGAATCGGTTTGATTCATTCACCATAGTGTTTGGTGTTAGTGGAAAAAGGTCATTTGAGTAGTTTTGATTCAAAGTCCACCATAGTGTTCGGTGTCATCAGAAGGTGGTGTGCTTTCTAAGAGTTGATTGGTCTTCTTAGGGTTCTTGGCGCAAGTATCGGTAAGAACGCTTGATCAATCGGAAGTGGTGTGCTTTCGGGAAGATTGATAAGTACTCTTAGGGTCCTTGGCGCAAGCATCTGTAAGATTACTTGATCATAGTGGAAAAATCCCTGAATCAGAACGGGGGACTGGACGTAGCCTTCAATGGTTGAAGGTGAACCAGGATAAACTCCGTGTGTGATTCTCTCAACCTTTATCTTTTACTTTCAGCAAGTCTTTAGTCCGCTGCATTCACAATCAGCAATTGTGATTCTGATTATACTGAAAGTAATCCTGTTTTAATTAGGTGAAAATTGAGAGAACCTAATTCACCCCCCCTCTTAGGTTTCTATATGTACTTACAATTGGTATCAGAGCGTAAGTTTAGGTAATTTGCTCCTAAGATCCAGGAAGATGGCATCCTCTTCTACACCTAGTACTAGTGAGGGATTCAACATAAATAGACCACCATACTTCAATGGAGACCACTATGACTTTTGGAAAATTAAGATAAAAATATTCATAAGGTCATTAGATGTGGAAATCTGGAAAGCCATTGAAGAAGGTCCTTTTATACCATTAGTTGATGTGGGTGGCACACAACCAAAACCAGAAAATACATGGAGTGAAGAAGAGAAAAAGAAAGTTCAATATGACCTGAAAGGCATGAACATTCTTACATCAGCCTTAGGCATGGATGAATTCTTTAGAGTATCCACTTGCAAAACTTCCAAGGAAATATGAGATACTCTAATGGTTACTCATGAAGGAACTGATGAAGTAAAGAGATCAAAAATCAATACATTGTCACAGGAATATGAAATGTTTAGAATGTTACCCAGAGAAAGTATTCTGGATATGCAAAAAAGGTTTTCTCTCTTGACTAACCATTTAATTGCTCTTGAAAAATATTTTTCCAACAGTGATTTGAATATAAAGATTCTTAGATCATTGTCAAGAGAATGGCAACCAAAGGTAACAACAATATCAGAAAAGAAGAGTCTATCAAAAATGACATTGGCTGCACTTTTTGGTAAGTTGCAAGAACATGAACTTGAACTCAATAAGTTGGAACAAAAAGAAGCAGTTGATAAGAACATTCGATCTATTGCCTTGGAAACTAAAGCTACAGAAGGTGATAGTTCACAAGAGGAAGATTCTCAATCCGATAGTGATGATGTTGAGCATATAAAAATCTTTGTGAAGAAGCTTGGCAAAATCCTCAAGAAGAAAGAATGTCATAATCTTCAAAGAAAGAAGCATGGCTTAAAGAAGAAATTTGAGAAAAAGAACTTCAAATCAAAGAATGCATACAGGGAAGACAATGAAGCAAGTTCATCATCCGATTTCGAAAATGAAGAAGCACATCTCGTTTTAATGGCAACACATCATTCTGATGATGAAAATGATGAGGTTAGTAATGATAAATTTTCATATGATGAATTACAAAATACCTTTGATGAATTGCATGATATTTTCTTAAATATTTCTAAAGTATATGCAAAAAAAAATAAGATCATCTCATCTTTACAAAGTAAAACTAAAAGCATGCAAGATGAGTTAGATCAAGTAAAAACTAAATTGGATATTCAAAATGATTTTATAACTTCAGAAAAATGCATAACCCTTGAGTCAAAAATTGATAAATTAGATCAAGTGGTAAACAAAGGTACAAATGATGTGAATGATTTGTTAAGTAATCAAAGACATGTTACTTGTAAAAGTAATCTAGGTTTGTCTGATCAAAGTCATTCTAGTGGTATTGAGAATCACTTTTAGACCAAGTGATTCATGCAACTTTGATCACACGAGGAGAGTACACGATGATGCATAACGTAGAAAGGCATATTTCAAAACTTTCTATTATCCTAAAGAGAAAGTGCCTAACCTGAAATCTAAGTGCTCCTACTATACTCCTAATCAATGCTATTATAGAAATGATGAAGTCCCGAACAAAAGGTTTATATGGGGTAAGAAAGGAACTAACTTATTAGGACCCAAAGACTATTGGGTATCTGGAAAATACCATTGATTTTATTGTGAAGGTCGTGAAGAAGGTCTTGTCCCTGACTCTGCCTGAAGTTTTGATGACGACAACACTCATTACAAAAAGAAGAAAAGAAGACTCAAAATAACCAACTCAACATGCTTCAAGAACATCAAAGGGTTCTAAGAATTAGCTAAGTCTCAATATTTGGTAAGTTATGCTTTTAAGGTTACTTTACTTATGAAGGCTCATAAACAAAATATTAAATTGAGTATAACATTATTTCATAAGTAAAATATGATAGAAACACTCAATTAGGGCTTAAAGTTTCATACAATAGAAATTGGACTTGAGTGTAATCGATTACACGCTTTGAGTAATCAATTACTACTTGTAGGCACGTAATCAATGCTTGTAATCGATTACATGTTTGAATCTGAAATTCAAACTGCAACGAGAAAATAGCGTAATCGATTACCATACTAATGTAATCAATTACCTGCATGACCAGATGTGTTGTTTCATGAACCAATGCATCCCAAAACGTTTGGGAAGCTTTTTGATGGTTCATGGACGACCTCTAGTGCCTATAAATAGTCCATTGATGCTCAGAAATGCAACAACAATTACACACAACTTTCATATTCATTTAGAGCAATCATTCTGAGTCTTTAAGCTCTCATTTTCAAAGAACACTTATGCTGTTCAATTGTTGAGAACTCAGAATTGATAAGAGCCTTCATATGTTAGTGCCTAAAGCATAACTTGCATATTCAATCCATTCTCTTGTTGAAGGATTGACTCAGCTGTGTAAAATCTTCTTCATCTTCATTCTGTTTTGAGTGAAAGTTCACCGTAGTGTTCGGTGAATGGTAGTACTTGGAAAGCAGTTTGCTTTCTGGTTGTTGATAAGAATTCTTAAGGTTCTTGGTGTGAGTACTTGTAAGAACTTTTTATCAATAGTGGATAAATCCTCAAGGGTTCTTGAGGGACTGGACGTAGCCTTCAGTGGATTGAAGGTGAACCAGGATAAAATCAGTGTGTGAATTCTCTCAACCTTCATCTTTTACTTTCAAGCAAGTTCTTATTCTGCTGCATTCATAATCAACAATTGTGATTCTGATTATATTGAAAGTAATCGAGTTTTGATAAGGCAAAAATTGGGAGAACCTAATTCACCCCCCTCTTAGGTTGCTACTTGCACTTACAATTTGTATCAGAGCCTAAGTTTAGGTAAAATATTCCTAAGGTCCAGGAAGATGGCATCCTCTTCTACACCAAGTACTAGTGAAGGTTTCAACATAAACAGACCACCATACTTCAATGGAGACCACTATGACTTTTGGATAATCAAGATGAAAATTTTCATACGGCCATTAGATGTGAAAATCTGGAAAGCCATTGAAGAATGTTCTTTTATACCAATGACTGATGTGGGTGGTAGCACACAACTAAAACTAGAAAATACATTGAGTGAAGAAGAGAAAAAGAAAGTTTAGTATGACTTAAAAGGCATGAACATTCTCACATCTGCCTTAGGCATGGATGAATTCTTTAGGGTATCCACTTTCAAAACTTCCAAGGAAATATGTGATACTCTAATGGTTACACATGAAGGAACTGATGAAGTGAAGAGATAAAAAATCAATACATTGTCACAGGAATATGAGATGTTCAGAATGTTGCCTGGTGAAAGGGTACTTGATATGCAAAAGCGTTTTACACATTTTACTAACCATTTAATTGCTCTTGGTAAGGATTTATCTAATAGTGACTTAAACATGAAAGTGTTGAGATCACTCACAAGTGCATGGCAACCAAAGGTGACGGCGATTTCAGAAAAGAAGAGCTTATCTAATATGACTCTGGAAACCTTATTAAGTAAACTTCAAGAACATGAATTGGAGTTGAATCCTCTAGAGCAACATGAATTACATGAGAAGAAGCATCGTTCCAGTTCTCTAAAAGCAAAGGAAAGCATCAAAGATGAATATGATGTAGACTCTGAAGAAGACATCAATGAAAACATGAATTTATTGGTGAAGAATCTTGGAAGGCAGTTCAAAAGGAAAGGTATGAAATTTAACAATAATATAAATTTCCAAAAGAATAATGAGCCCTCTTCATATCAAAGGTTCACATTCTTTGAGTGTGGAAAACTTGGACATATCAAATCGGAATGTCCAAATCTTCAAAAGAAGAAACATGGGTTGAAGAAAAAGTTTGAAAAGAAGGATTCAAACTCAAGAAAAGCCTACATTGCATGGGATGATAATGATTTAAGCTCTTCATCGGATTCTGAAAAAGAAGAAGCACATGTTGCACTGATGGCCTTACACATTTCAGATGACGAAGACTTCGAGGTGTGTATGAAAGCAGCAAGCGACTTGTGGTATCTTGACAGTGGCTGCTCATCACACATGACATGAGACAAAACAAAATTTTCATATCTCATGCCTAGGGAAAAAGGGTTTGTCATATATGGAAAAAATGAGAAAGGAAAAATACTTGGCATTGGAAGAATAGGATTAAAAGTTGGCTTCATAAATGACATGTGTGGTAAAAGATGTGAAAACTTGTGAAATTAAGTTTTCAGGGTATAAAGTCAATAAGGTCTTCATGACATCATTGGATGAAATTCAATCCAATGTTAAATGCTTAATAGCCAAGAACAACAACGATTCATGGCTATGGCATAGAAGACTGGCACACATCCACATGGATCACTCGAACAAATTGATCAAACATGACCTTCTCATAGGTTTACCAAAGATGAAATTTGAAAAGGACAAGTTGTGCGATGCATGTCAGAAAGGTAAACAAACTAAGGTCTCATTCAAACCGAAGAATATAGTCTCAACTACAAGACCACTCTAATTACTTCACATGGATTTATTTGGACCTTCAAGGACCAGAAGTTTTGGAGGAAATTATTATGCTCTTGTTATTGTTGATGATTATTCAAGGTTTACTTGGACTATATTCTTAACACATAAGAATGAAGCCTTCAATGCCTTTAAAAGATATGCAAAGCTTGTTCAAAACGAAAAGTCTTTGAAAATCTCTTTGATAAGGAATGACCATGGTGGAGAATTTCAAAATTATCTATTCCAAGAATTATGTGATGATGATGGAATATCACATAACTTCTCTGCTCCTAGAACACGACAACAAAATGGTGTTGTAGAAAAAAAGAATAGGTCACTGGAAGAACTTGCAAGGACCATGTTGAGTGAGTCCAATCTTCCTAAGTATTTTTGGGCAGATGCTGTAAACACAACATGCTATGTGTCCAACAGAGTGCTTATAAGGCCTATTTTGAAGAAGACTCTCTATGAGCTTTATAAAGGTAGAAAACCTAACATTGCTCATTTACATGATTTTGGATCAAAATGCTTTGTCTTGAATAACGGAAAGGAAAATCTTGGTAAATTTGATGAGAAATCTAATGAAGGAATTTTCCTTGGTTATTCTTTAACAAGCAAAGCTTTTAGAATCTTCAATAAGCTTGTTATTGAAGAATCCGTTCATGTTTCTTTTGATGAATCTAACCCCTCAAATGAGGACAAAGTTGTTTTTCCTGATAATGATGATAAGGAAAACAAAATCAAGGAAGATCATCAAGAGCAAAAGGAGCAAAGCTCAGAACTAGTAGAGAAAGATGAAGATACCACTTGTGATCTACCTAAGGAGTGGAGAACACACAGAGATCATCCTATTGAAAACATCATAGGTGATATCTCAAAGGGAGTATCAACAAGACTAAGTCTCAATGATTCAGTCTTGAATATGGCATTTGTTTCTCAGATAGAACCTTCTAAAGTAGGTGATGCTTTAGAAGATGAATATTGGATATTAGCCATGCAAGAAGAGTTGAATCATTTTGAAAGAAATTAAATATGGGAGTTGGTTCCTAAACTCAATGATAAGCATATCATCAGAACGAAATGGGTGCTCAGGAACAAAATGGATGAAAACGGAATTATAATCAGAAATAAAGCCAGACTAGTAGCCCAAGGGTACAATCAAGAAGAAGGCATAGACTTCGATGAAACCTATGCACCGGTTGCCCACTTTGAAGCTATTAGACTTCTATTGATGACACTACCTTTAACGAACTATCATTAATGTATTACGAAAACACAAACAACACCAATTACCTCTTGAATCTCAACCTGAGGTGTTCAACTATCTTTTCCACTGTTGTAAGGCACATGCACAGGGTCCTTGCCGACCTCCCTCTCCTGCATCAATATAAAGGCTTGCTGTTGCAGGGATGCCACCACTTGTAGGAGGTGTGCGACTTCTGCTGGAGTCTCCTTTTCCTTTTCCTTCTTTTGAACCTTGAAGTAGATTATTTGGCATATGGGACTATGGGTATAAGAAATAATAATTATTTATTTGTGAATTCATACTTACACATGTACTGATAACTTCTTCAACATTTTCATTTTCGATTGACCCCTTCTTGGAAATACGAGCACGCTTCCAAAAGAGATGTCGAGGAACGGATGTTGCGCTTGATCCAAACTCCTGCAACTATATTAAGAAAAGAAAAATATTCACAAATAACACTTAATTATTTAAATTTAATACAAGAGAGTTGAAATTGCATTATGTGAGTCTGTATACCATCTTTGGCTGAAGGCAAGTGTATCCCACACGCAATAATTTGTATGGGTACTTGGGCTTCAATGCTCTTTTCCTATTCGCTTCACTTAGTTTCTGTTTCAAAACACAACATATTTATCATTAAACAATTATATTCTAAACGTAATGTAAGAATGGCACGTCACACAAATAGATATTTCACCTTGAACTCTTCACTTTGATGTTGAGCAACAAATTCCTTCCATTCACTATCATCAATCACTCGGGCATAAGCTGCCAGTGGATGGTCAATCATATTTCCGTCTTTATCTTAGATATTCTTTGCTAGAGTTTCCCTAAAATATCTAGCCAGAGAACCTGTTTCTTTAAGCACATAATCTTCTCACTTTCATGAATATGAAAACCAACCTGCAATAACACAAGTTCTATTGATGTTAAGAATTTTTGCATAGATAATTTAATGCACAAATTTTAAGAGTATGTATCTAACCTAAACTTCTTACCATATGTGTTCTTTGAGATCTTCGTCAACATGTGGCCACCAATTTTCAGTAATTGGAACCTTTGTGCGAGCAAGATACCCAATATAGCCTACAAAATTATTTTTGTTGGGGTCAAGCGGTACACCATCCGAATCCCAACCAACCTAATACATTTAAATGTTAAACATGTAAATAGAGACATGTGAATTTAAACAATAAACAAAAAAACAACATCATTGTATTAAATTGTTACTTCAAACTTCTATCCTTTACTCCTTGCAATGAGTACTTATTTCATGATGGTCCTTCCGCGTCTAGTTACCCTACTTTCACCGGTCTGACCACTATCTTGCTGGGAAGGATCCATTTTCTTGAAACATGTCAAAAGTGTAAGTGAAAAATATAAGAATGTTATATATATGAAATATATCTACAGATAAAATCATTATAAGAAAATGCTTACTCCTTTAACTTGTTTTACTAGTTCTTTTCCTTTTCTTCAATATGCGCATACGTGTTTTTTCTATTTTTTCATGGAATGGTATATTCATCCAAATTCCCTCTTCATGATCATCTCGAACATACACACAGTTATCTTCATCCAAATCAGGGTCGATTGGTTGTGGTATCCCGAAGAAAGGGTCATCCTCAATAGCGTTTTCTTCATGAAGGTTTTGTCTATCATCGTTGTTGATATTTGCTTTATTTGATAAAAGAACAATGGACCTTTTATTGTTAGCGGGATCAGGGACATAAAATATTTGCTCTAGTTGAGGAGCCACAATAAAAGGATCATCTTTGGATCTCAACCTATTAAAATAAACCTGAATGAACCTTAGTCATGAATATGAACACTAGAATTATTGTCAGCCCACTTACAACCAAACACGGGAACCCAAAATGTTGTGTAATATAGCTCCCATATGAGTTCAATTACCCCAAAGTATGACATGTCTGCATATATGGGGTTTCTATCTTTGGCGCTAGTGACATGCATAACTCTAGCAACAACAGTCACACCACTGTTTTGCATTGTACTTCGATCATCTTGGGCTTCTGTAAGACCCTCATTTATGTGTAATTGTGTTTTAAATCCCTGTAATTCTTGTAATTATAGTTTGGATCCTTTGGAGTATAATGATTATACTAAGTCTTGAATTATTCAGTAATTCGAGTTAGTCTTGGTTGATATATTAGACTTTTTCCATGTTAAAATGAGTGATTGTGTATTGAATCATGTATCCTTTATGTCTTGGCTGAAATAGTGACGATATGACGAAGAGAAGAGTATCGTCTACCGCACAAGAGTGTATATCGTCTGAGTAGTGTATGTGCATCGTCTGATGTAAAATGAGTGTATCGTCTGACTGGTTAAGTCGGTTACTCCATGTGTAGTCTGGTCTTTCAGCCGTTTTTTTTGACCATGTGAGGTTAGTGTTAGCTGCCATTATGGGAATGATGACTCGCCGTTTTTGTTGACCACTTTATCTTCAGACCTTGTTGGTAAGTCGGTTTCCTCACTCTATAAATACAGACCTTGTAACAGTGCATTAATCTTTAGTTTCTTTCAAAATCTTTCCTTCTTTCAAAGAAACCTCAGTTTTCTACACTCTTCAGAAGTACTTGGTGTTGAACTAATACACATTCACCTTCTTTGTGTTCGATTTCTTCCTATTCGTTGAAGGACAAAGCTGAGTTTAATTCTTCTTGATCATTGAGCCAAGCAAGGTTGGTTTCCTTTCCAGTTCTTATGATTAGAGCTTTGTTATAATCATTGTGTTTTGGAAAGTCCTTTGAATTATGAAGAGAAACCATCTTTGATCATTTTTACAATGAGTTTTGTCCATGAGAAAGCTTGGGTTTTGTAGAATAGAGTTTAAAATGATTTTTACGTGAAAACGCTGTTTCTGAGCCCTCTGACCGAGAGCTGGCGCATGGGCGTTGGCCTTCTAACGCCATGGCTTTGGGATGTTGCTAAGTTCCTATCGTCTGCTAATGAGCCAACGCATGAGCGTTGAGTTCCAACGCACGAGCGTTGGGATTCTGCCAGATTTTTGTTCATCAGACGATGAGCCAACGCATGAGCGTTGGGTTTCCAATGCATAGGTGCCAAGCCACTGCCTGATTCTGGATTAGCCACGCATGTGCGTGGCTAAACCTGCGCACATGCGTGGAAGGTACTCTGTTCTACCCTCTTTTATGAAAATTTTAGACTGTGACAGTTTTGAGTCCAAGTTTCCTTTAACATTGTGTCCCACACTAGGAATAGTTGATTAAATGAGTTCATATGTTATTTTTAGGTTGAAGATCAAGTGTATGCATCTCACTCGAAGGTAAGGGTAACTCACTAGTTTGTTGTGTTGTTGTGATGTTTTGTGACTCTGCTTGAGGATGCTGAACGTGGTTGCCTTTGAACTCAGATTGGATATTGTTGATCATATTGTAACATGTTGAATATGCTTGCATGTTTGTTGAAATTGAATTGTTTGGATATAACATGATGGAAATTTTTGATAGCCACTCCGCAAGTGCACAGAGAATATAGATGTTATAAAAGATGTCAAACCCACAGGGATAGGTATTGATTTTCGACATCCAATTCAATTGTTTAAAGCTTGTAAACAAAAGAATATAAATGTTTGATTGATGTTGGATTAAGAACAAATGAACAGGAAAAAGAAATGATTGATTTAAACTTCGATAAAACAAGTACTTGGGTTGAGTTTCACTACTTCAAACTAAGCTTTTCAGAATCAATTCTACATATGAATTCAGAACCAGTTCTTAGGTGTTCTAGCCTAGGGTTTCTACTTGTTAATTCATTAAGCAACTAGAACTTTCAATTCAATTACTAAACCTAATGCCAGTATTCAGTTAATCCAATTGAATATAAAATCCAAGCTTAGGCCAACACTAACAATTCTACCCTTATACCTAAGCAATAGATAATCATTCATTATATTCCCATTTCCCTCAATTCCTACCAACTACCATTGAACAAGAATTGAGCAAGAAGACTTGTCTACAACAAGAATAATATTAAAACATGGAATAGAAACTAAGAACTGAAACTTATTCATATATAAAAGATAGAAACCTAGAGCATATTCTTAGGTAGATTCACTACAACCAAAATACAAAAGAAAGCTTAGCCTAGCATGGCTAAGAAAGACATGGTAAATAAAAGAACCTGAATTGAGAGCTCAAATTGGCCTCCCACAACTCCAGGAATAGCTTAGAAACAAGAGTATCAAAATGGTCTCTAAGAGTATCCCAGTGTATTTACAAAGAAAGGAAGAACAATTATTTATAGCCTTTCCCGACAGCCTCCCAACGCTCAGGTGTTGGAATTCCAACGCTCAGGTGTTGGCATTCTAATGCTCAGGCGTTGGAATTAAAATAATTCAGACGAGGCAAGTCAGGGGCTTAACGCATGAGCCTTGGCTCTCCAACGCTTGGGCGTTAGATTTAAGCAAAAACTGGGTACAAGGCAGGGGCTAAACACATGAGCATGGTCCCTCCAACGCTTGGGCGTTGAAATTACATCAAAATTGGGTACAAGTCAGAGAGCTAACGCTCGGGCGTTGGATACGTCCGATGCTTCATTTCTTTTGCTCCTTTGCTCTCCTTCTTTAATGGCTCTTTCATGGCAATAAGTGCTTTCATGTAGCCTCCCTTTTTTTTTTTTGTTTTTTTTTTTTCTGAAACAACAACAATAATCATCAACCCTCTACAATTCTTCCAATTCACACATGTGTAAAATAAACCAAGTGATTGATGCTTCTTCTTCTTCCATAATCAGCCACCATTCTTGAATTAATCCTCATCAAGATCCCCACAAATGACCTAATAATGACCAGAACTCTATCAAGGACTAAAATTCTAATAAAGCAACATTAAAAGGACTAAAAACAAAAAAAATGCTAATCGATATGCAAATGATAAAATAAAATAAAAACTCTAACAAAATAAAATAAAAACTATTTGAGACTAAAATAAAATAAAATAAAAACAAAGAAAAAGATAGTAAAAATACCATTAAATTCCCAGTCATCACACCACTATACCCAATGATAGCTTCCTCTCAAGCATAAAACACTTAAAGAAAGCTTGTCCTCAAGCTCAGAACAAATTACCCTAGCTAGTACAAAACAACACAAGATACATTTTCAGAGAAAAGCATAGCTGGTTAAGAAACATGCAAGTCAGGGAAACAAAGTTCATCAAGAAAAACTAAGCATGGTAATGATCAATACAACAGATTGAGTTCGTCAATTAAGCTCACAAAAATAGTCATCTCATGAATATACAAGTGAAATGAAACTAATCTACCTATCATTCAAATCAAAACCAATCAAGTACCGCAATGCAATTTGGAGAGACTATCAAGGATTAAAATTTGGCCACGGGTTCAGAAACAGGTATGGAATTGAAAAACTTGGCAACTCTAGTGGCTGACTCAAAACATGTTAGGTGATTTCTTTTCAGAACAAGAGCTTAAACATTTTCAGCTTATAGGTTCTCTCAATTTTTTTTTTGAACAAAGTAGCAAAAGTATTGGAAGAATGAATTGATTTTTACTACCCTCATACTCTTTCTCACCCTACTACTGCATTAAAATTTTTTTTTTATTTTTTTTTATTTTTTTAGAGAGAAACCTATTCATACATGGCTCTAGCATTAACAATTTTTAATCAGCTAACAACTCAACAAAAATTCCAATAGTAGGCTCCCAAGAAAAAACTTGACTCAAGGCTCAATAGGGGCTTCAAAGGGAATATAGTACAATTTAAGTTCAAATTCTGAGTTTTCAAAAAATTCCTAGAGTCTCTTCTCAAGATAGAAAAGCATGCAAGAATTCAGTTAACATGTAACTTTAGGCAGAAAAGCACAATCACAAGAAATTCAGAGTTCTCTCAACAGCTCTTAGAATAAAAGGGTAAGTTGTACCCATATACGAACTCAATTCAAGATCATACCACAACTCAGCTAACTAGAATTCATTCATATTCCTAAAAACATGCATTTCTACCCAACAACAACATAAATGTATCATTTTCAAAAACAACATAGCAACATAGCATAGGGTAAAACTACTTGAAAGTTAAGTAACATGGCATAATATTTGGGGTACAATTCACTGATGATAGTGATAAAAACACACAAGAAAGGGGGGGCTTTAATTGTGCGTGTGGTTTTTGAAATATTTTTGTTAAACACAAGTATAAGTTTCAAAATACTTTTCAAGAGCTAAGTGCAGCAGAAATTAATTGAAGCTGAAAAGTAAAGCACACAGAATATTTATCCTGGTTCACCCCCTTAATTGACAGGGCTACATCCAGTCCTTGGCTTCACCAAGATTTTCCACTATTTACTTCAAATAGTACAAGTATTGTTCAGGACATCTCCCAGTATTCGAAGGACTACTCCTTTACAAGTATTCTTATAGAACTTCTCCTTTCTAGTATTTAACATGACTACTCCCATTTCTTTTACAAAGAAGGTTTTGTGTTTCTACAAGAATATCTTCAATAAGAGTTGGGTTGAATGTTTAAGAACAATACACAGAGAGAATTAAGAGGTTGGTTCTCTTTTTAGGCTGTGTGAAAAGGAGAAGAGTTTCACTCTATTAAGGCTTCACACTTTGTCAAACGACTTAACTCAGGAATGAATAACTTTCAGATTCTGAGTTTTGATATAGAGCTAATTGCAGCATTAAATGCTTTTGTTTTACTTCGTTTGATTCTTTATTGCTTCTGCCTTGAGTGCTCGTCTGAGCATTAAATGCTTGTGGAAGACAGCAAAGAGAATGATTCTGAAAAGGATGAAAGTATGAAATATCAGGTTTTCTTCCTTTCCATAACTCATAAGCTGTCTTCTTCAGTGTTGGCCGCATCATGATTCTGTTATGAATATAGCATGCAGTGTGAACAACTTAAGCCCAGAAATACTTAAGCAGTAAAGTTTCACTAAGCATAGTTCTAGCCATCTCTTGCAGTGATCTGTTCTTCCTTTTAGCTACTCCATTTTGTTGAGGAATTCTAGGGGCTGATAGTTGGTGAAAGATACCATTCTCTTCACAGTAATTGTTGAAATCTTCATTGATGAATTCACGTCCTCTATCACTGCGAATGGTTGTGATGCAATAGCCTTTTCATTCTGAATTCTCTTGGCAATGATGGCAAATGACTTGAACGCTTCATCCTTGGTAGACAAGAACTGCACTTATGTAAATCTTGTGTAGTCATCGACGATGACAAGACAATATCTTTTTCCAGAACAACTAGCCGTTCTAGTAGGTCCAAACAAGTCCATATGCAACATCTCCAGAGGTCTATCTGTACTCACAACGCTCTTAGATTGAAAAGAGCTTTTCAATTGATTTCCTTGAAGACATGTTGAGCATGTGTCACCGGATTTGAAAGATAGATTTGGCAGACCACGTACTAAATCATGTTTTATCATTTTAGTAATGGTTTTTAAGGATGCATGCCCTAACTTCCTGTGCCATATCCATTGACAGTGCAAGAAACACACAAGAAAGGGGGGTTTGAATTGTGTGACTCATTTTTGAAAGCTTCTTTTGATAATGAACATTAATTATTGGTTTTCAAAGAGAGTTATTGATTACGTGAGTGTGCATGTATGCAGCGGAAAATTAACATAACATGAAAAGTAAAGCACAAATAATTTTTATCCTGGTTCACCCCATAATCGACAGGGCTACGTCAAGTCCTTGGCTTCACCAAGATTTTTCACTATTTCAACAAATAGTACAAGTATTATCAGGGACTTCTCCCAGAATTATAAGGACTTCTCCTGTCAAGTATTGTACAGGACTTCTCCTTACAAGTATTCTCCAGGACTTGTCCTCATTAGTATTTTGCAGGACTACTCCTGATACCCTTTACAAATTGGTTTTGTTTTTCTACAAGAATTCTCTTCAATAAGAGTGGGTAGAACAAATGAGGCTCAGGTTTACAGAGAGGATAGGAAGTTTAAGGTTCTCTGTTTTGGGTTGTGTGAGGATTAGGATAAGAGTAACACTCTGTAAGTAATTGACACAAGTGGATGACTAAACTCACGTAGAATTTGACTTGAAACTTACTGAGTTTGAACCAGTTGAAACTTGGTTCTCTGGGCAAACTTGGTTGAGATATGCAATGGATTGAATTCAAGTCGCCAAATTGTTCCGGAAGCTGGATTCTCTATTTATATCTTCAGTTGAAGATCTTCATTCTTCTTTAATAGAAGGAGAGAAAACCTGTTCGTTAGTGCTTCTACTTCCTTAGGAGTAACGGCTAATTCTGCATTTCTGGAGCAGCTCTGAAACGCGATCTGCTAAGCATTGATTTGCTTGGGTTGACATCGTCTGGCTCTTTTAGAGAAATTTTCCTTGAGCTACATCTTCTGTATTTAATGCTCATGTATTCCAGCTGTGGGATTTTGTTTGACCATTATACCCCAGTGCATGCCAGCTAAAACCCATTAAATGCTCTGAACAGATATTTGAATTTTGACCGTTGAAAGAGTACGATGCTCAGAGATTTACGCCGTTGATTGTGTGAAGTCAGCTTGATTTGAGGAAAAGTAGACAAGCAGAGGGACCAAGGAATAATAAATTAATTATGTCCCTTTCTTCTTTCTGCTATCAATAGTACTTCATTTAATTTACAGACGAGGTAGATGTCTTTTGATCCAAGAAGCAATTATTCTGGATGAACTCTTCAGAGCTAGGTTGAATAATTTCTTTAATGCTTCTGTTGAACTAATATCCTCGTAATGCACACTTTCTGGCATTTGTAGCCTTTGAGCACTTTGATGCTTTGAGCAGACGAATTCTTTATTATGATTTGGCAGACGCAGTCTCCATATAATATTCAGAATTCCGTTACTGAGTAGGTTGCATCGGCAGACAGACTTTCTCCATTCAATCTTTCTTGAAGGTTAGAATATTCTTCGCTTGAAGATGACTGAATGTTTCCTTCTCTTGTGCTTCCACTGAGGTTCTCCATTTGAATGAGTTGATTCACAACTGCTTTGTATGGTTTTAGAGAAACTTCAAAGCTAGGAACATTTCGTCATGACTTGTTGTCATTCTCATTCAGCTTTAGATGAAACAGTCTTCTCGTTGATCACTGTTTATTCAGGCGTCGGACTGTTTCAACTTCATCAAGTAGATTTTGACTTTGAGAGTGCGTAGCTGATTAAGTGCCTTCCAAAGGATGTTTGCTGTTCTGAAGGCAATGCTTGATCTTCCGTGAGTCACCAGACTGTCTTCATATGAATGCTTTCTTTGTTTGTCTTGGCAGCTTTTCCTTCAAGGTGTATGTAGTGATGACCAGACGATTTCTTCTCGCAAGACTGATTCTTTTGATAATGCTTTGAGATTCATTCAGTGCTTCCAATAGATAGACATTGCTGGATATGAGAAATTTCACTGTGTTAGAAATTCTATCTCTAATGATATCAAACCTTTAAACGAAATTGTTAATTATCAAAACATAATGATTTATTTTAATCATTTGAATCTAACATCCATTTATCATCTTCTGGTGACACTAGACACGTCACATTTTGACTTGCAAGGTTTTACAAGTTCGTCTTATATAGATCCCCTTGTCTCTGAGCTTGAAAGATTAACTTGTCATCGTCGTCTGTGACTCTACACTTCACTTTCATGAAGGTAGCAGTGAACCCACTATCACAGAATGGACTTATGCTAAGCAGAGGAGCCTTACCTAAATCTCCTTCGCCGACGATGAGACCCTTTTGGCTACCTCCAAAGGTAACCGTTCCTCCATTCTTTTTAGCATGGATCTTTAGGAACAAAGACCTTTTTCCTGTCATCTGATGTGAGCACCCACTGTCCAAGTACCATTGTTCTTTTTGGTTTTGAGCTGTTAAGAAAGTTTGCAAGAGGCACAATCATTGTTTTAGGTACCCAAATTTTCTTGGGTCCGTGCTTGTTAGTTACAGACCTAGGTGGAACTTTCCTCCCTTACACTATTTTATTAGGAGTTTTTTTCTCCTTTCTTTTAATAACAAATTCCTTAGGTTTAATCAATTTAGACTGAGATGATATAAATATTATTTCAGACTTATCATGCTTATATGAACATGGGATGTCAGACGATGTATTAACTGATGTAGTAATATCCCAAACATTTTCATGAAAGCCTAAACCGCTTTTATCATACATTGTTCTATTGTTGCCACTCAACTTTACTAGGATATCATGTCCTAGAGTAAAGGTAGAAAGATCTTTGATTAGGCTTTTAACTCTTTGTTTGAGAATTTTGATTTCTTTGTTTGAATCTTGTTCTTGCAAGGCTTTATTTTTCTTCATTAACATAAATGTTACTTCTTTGGATGCATGAAATTCTTTTTCCAGTTTATCATACTTCTTCTTTAAGGTGCTATACTTAACAGCTAGAGAATGAGAGTAATCAATCAGTTCATTAAAATCATCATGTGATATTTCAGAAGTTACCTTATCTTCGCCGTCTGTCTCATTGTCAGACGAATCCACTGTTACCATCATAACTTCAGCTTCTTTGTCTGCTTCAATGTCAGAAAGTCTATAGATTCCATTAACGCACAGTATGACTCTTCATCATCATCTTCTTCTACTTCTTCATGTTCAGATAGTTCCTCAGACTCTTCATTCTGACTTGAGAGAGCTTTCTTTTCTTGGAAGCTCTTCTTCTGAGCAGGTCTCTTTGCCAGACGAGGACAATCTGCCTTGATGTGGCCAGGCTTTTTGTATTCGTAGCAGACGATCGACCCTTGGCCAGAACTTTTCTCTCCATCTCTTCTTGAGGTGGAAGTGGATTTTCCCTTGGTCTGATCTCGTCTAGGCTCATACTTGGATTATTTTCTTTTAGCCCACATCTTCTTAAACCATCTATTAAAGAGGGCTTGTTCGTCGTCTGTGTTGTCAGACGATACCTCAGCTTCATCAGACGACTCAGCAGCTTTAAGTGCCTTAGATGAGCTGGTTTTGAAAGCTACTGATTTGCTGGCTGTAGGCTTGCCTCGTACGACCTCAACATCTTCTGCAAGGTCCATTTCATGTATTTTTAACTCTCCCATGAGATCCTCCACTTGGTAGGTAGCAAGATTCTTTGCATCCCTTTGAGCCGCAACAAAAGATCTCCAATTCGGGGGGAGACTTCTGAGAATCTTTGTGACTTTCCCCTTACATGTAAATGATCTTCCAAGATTTTTCAAACCACTACTACATATTTTCCATGTTACCACGGTCCCGGACAGCATGTTACCACGGTTGAACCACGGAAACAGGCGTCGAAGTAATAGATAAATTACCACGGTTCATGGCGGAACCGTGGTAACATCGCAACTCTGTTACCCTAGTTGAAGGATGAACCGTGGTAACATTGCAACTCTGTTACCGCGTTTGATGGCTTAACCGAGGTAACATTGCAGCTCTGTTACCACCGTTCCTTTACTAGTCGCGGTAACATGTCTTCATATTACCTCGGTTCAGTGTTGAACCGTGGTAATATGTCTAATTTTTTTTCTTATGTTATCTCACCTTAATCAATTGTACGTGAAAATAAAAATAAAGTCTATTATATTGCCAAAATAATATTGAATTAACTAAAACATGGTCTACACGAAACTATAAATGCCAAATTACCAAATTAACTATATATCGTTACAATTCAATGCCAAAACATAGTTCAGTAGTAGGAAACTATCCTAATATCTTGTTACAGTTCAATGCCAAAACAGTTCAGCAGAAGAACAACTCAATGTCAAAATAGTTCTGCAGAAGAGCAACTCAATGCCGAAAAACACAAATCAGCATATGAGAACAACTCAATGCCAACTGTGCACAAGGCTAAGAAAATTAAACTAAATGAAAAAATAAATAAATAAGGGCAGATGGTAGATCTCAGCAATTGAATCATAACATCTTCAACTGGAAATGAGGGCTCCTACCAGTGCTCCCAACTTATTCTGACACATCACCTTCAATGTATCATCGAGCCCGGAATGCTGCTTAGCATGTGTAATTTTTTGCTAAGCCATTCCGTATGGGCATAATATACTGCTAAGCCATTCCGAACAGTTCCTGGCATTATGTTTCCAAAAAAAACATAACAATGAATAAAAGTAGAAGGAGATTATTGGGAATTAACAAGATCAGCCACATAATAACTAGAAGAAAAATTATATTCACTGAAGAAAAATTGTACATCCAAATTTAACAAAAAAAAAAAGGTACAAATTAACTACTGCTTGGTGAATTAAAAATCAGGGTACGAGATTGGAGGCAATCGATTCCATATAATCATCAGAGGGGTCGTCCGAAGAAGAGTCATTCAAATCTTCGGATGGTCCATCCAATGGCTAACCAATATCAATACCCCTTAACTGGAAGAACTCTACTCCAATCACCTGACAAGCCACCTCCTCTTTAGGGTTCCAAGCCAATAAGGGCAACACATTTGGACCCCTGAGGAGTTTTGTTAAGAGGAAACCATATCGAATGGCTTGCAGGTTGTCAACCAGAGCAGAAGCAAGGTGATTGTAGATGATGTCTACAACATTGAAACGCTCATCATTCATAATCATGTACATGATATACAAGTCATGGTCAAGCATGTCTTTCAGATGATCGAGTCTTGGACAAAGAACTTTAGTCACCAATTGATGTAAAACTCTAGCAGAATAGTTGAGGGATGAGTAGATACGGCGCTCATAATCAGATGGATTTTCCATCATATAGATGCTTTCATCTATATCTTCTTCATCGCAATGAGCTTTCCAGAATTCAGTGTTTGTGTAACCTTCGTCCTCACTATTGAGGAGTTCAACAAGTTTCCCTCTAGTAAGGAAAAACTCATGACCCATCACTGTTGCAACAAAGCCTCGGTTGCGTACAAATGTTAAGGAGGACCAGAAGGTGAAGAAGAGGTCTGGGTACATTGACTTATTAAAGGCAACACACAATGCTCGAAATGGTGTGTTATGCAAAGAATTCGTGTTGAGAACTTGATAGCGCTCTAGTTCAGGGAAATTTACGGTATAAGGAAGATAGATTTCAAAATCGTTTGCCATTTCTGTTTTTAATGAAGAATAATGAACACAGAAAAGGAAGGATGCAGGGAAGATGGAGTATTGGATGGAGAACTGAGAAAACATTCTAAATTTATAAGCAAACGAAGAAAGTGCAACGGTGTGAAGAAGAGCAACGACCATGAATGTTCAGAGGTGTAGAGTAAAGAAATGTATTAGGAAGGAGAACTGGCGTGACTGTTTAGAAGAACGAAACCGCGCATGCTGGAGAAACCGCACTGGGAAGCATTTATGAAGAGACAAAGAAGTGGGTAGAAATATATGCATTTACGATGGAAACGGCGCACACTTCTTGTGCTCCGGTAAAACAAAACCCTAGTGGCTAGTACTGAACAACAACAAAGTCAATAAAGTCTTCATGATTTCATTGGATGGAATCCCATCCAATGTTAAATACTTAATAGCCAAGAACAACAACGACTCATGGTTATGGCATAGAAGACTAGCTCACATCCACACGGATCATTTGAACAAACTAATCAAACATGATCTTGTCATTGGACTTCCAAAGATAAAATTCGAAAAGGATAAGCTATGTGATGCATGTCGAAAAGGTAAACAAACTAAGGTATCATTCAAACCCAAGAATATAGTTTCTACTACAAAACCACTCCAATTACTTCACATGGATTTATTTGGACGATTAAGAACCAGAAGTTTTGGAGGAAACTATTTTCTCTTGTCCTTGTTGATGATTACTCAAGGTTTACTTGGACTATATTCTTAACACATAAGAATGAAGCCTTTAATGCCTTTAAGAGATATGCAAAGCTTGTTCAAAATGAAAAATCTTTTAAAATTTCTTCAATAAGGAATGACCATGGTGGAGAGTTGCAGAACCACCTATTCCAAGAATTGTGTGATGAAAACGGAATTTCACATAACTTCTCCGCTCCAAGAACACCACAACAAAATGGTGTAGTAGAAAGAAAGAACAGGTCACTAGAAGAACTAGCAAGGAATATGTTGAGTGAATCCAATCTCCCTATATACTTTTGGGTTGATGCAGTGAGCACTGCATGATATGTATCCAACAGAGTACTCATAAGGCCCATACTGAAGAAGACTCCCTATGAACTTTATAAAGGTAGAAAACCTAACATTTCTCATTTACATGCTTTTGGATAAAAATGCTTTGTCCTGAATAACGGTAAGGAAAACCTTGGTAAGTTCGATGAAAAATCTGATGAAGGTATCTTCCTTGGTTATTCTTTAACAAGCAAAGCAAATAGAATCTTCAATAAAAGAACACTAGTTGTTGAAAAATCCATTCATGATTCTTTTGATGAATCTAATCCCTTAAATGAGGATAAAGATGTTTTTCCTGATAATGATGAGGAGGAAAACACATTCAAGGATGATCATCAAAAGGAAATGGAGCAAAGCTCAGAACTAGGAGAACAAGTTGAAGAAACAACCACTTATGATTTTCCAAAGGAGTGGAGAACACACAAAGATCACTCCATTGACAACATCATAGGTGACATTTCAAAAGGAGTATCAACAAGACTAAGTCTAAATGACTCAATCTTGAACATGGCCTTTGTATCTCAAATAGAACCTTCTAAGGCAAACGATGCTTTAGAAGATGAGTACTGGATAATGGCAATGCAGGAAGAGTTGAACTAATTTGAAAGAAACCAAGTATGAGAATTGGTTCCTAAGCCCATTGATAAACATGTCATTAGAACAAAGTGGGTGTTTAGGAACAAATTGGATGAAAACAGTATAATAGTAAAAAATAAAGCAAGGTTGGTAGCCCAAGGGTATAACCAAGAAGAAGGTATAGACTTCGACGAAACCTATGCACCAGTTGCTCGGTTGGAAGCTATAAGACTTCTGTTAGCATACGCTTGCTCATTAAACTTTCCATTATATCAAATGGACGTCAAGAGTACTTTCTTGAATGGATATATTCAAGAAGAAGTATATGTGAAGCAGCCACCAGGGTTTGAAGATCCTAAATATCCTTCACATGTCTTCAAGTTAAAGAAAGCTCTTTACGGACTAAAGCAAGCTCCACGAGCGTGGTATGATAGACTAAGCACGTTCCTTTGTGAGAAAGGATTTCAAAAAGTTAAAGCTGATACGACTTTATTCATTAAGAAGATCAAGGGTAATACTTTATTAGTTCAAATTTACGCTGATGATATTATTTTTTGGTTCCACTAATGAAATATTATGCAAGGAATTCTCAAGCATGATGCAAGAAGCGTTTGAAATGTCTATGATGGGGAAACTAAACTTCTTCTTAGGATTGCAAATCAAGAAATCTAAAGATGGAATATTCATAAATAAATCCAAATTCTGCAAAGAACTCCTAAAGAAATATGATTTGGATGATTGCAAAGCCATAGCTACACCAATGGGGTCAAACACTTATCTAGATCAAGATGAGTCCGTCATTCCAGTGGAAATCACTAAATACAGAGGTATGATCGGATCTCTTCTTTATTTAATAGCAAGTAGACCCGATATCATGTTTAGTGTATGTCTATGTGCTAGACATCAAGCATCTCCCAGGGAATCTCATTTAAGTTCTGTTAAGCGGATTTTCAAATACTTGAAAGGAACTTCAAATGTAGGACTGTGGTATCCCAAAGGGGGTGTCTGTGATTTAATCGGATATTCCGACTCAGATTTTGCTGGATGCAAAACTGAGAGAAAGAGCACAAGTGGTACTTGTCACTTGATAGGAAATGCTCTTGTTTCTTGGTCATGTAACAAACAATCATGTGTTGCTCTAAGCATTGCATAAGCAGAATATATAGCTGCCGAAAGTTGTTGTGCACAAACATTATGGCTCAAACAACAACTTAAAAATTATTTCTTAGAGTTGGGCTACATTCCTATTAAATGTGACAATACTAGTGCTATTAATCTTACCAAAAACCCCATCATGCACTAAAAAATGAAGCATATTGATATAAGACATCATTTTCTTCGTGATCATGTCTTGAGAAAAGATATAGAACTTACTTTTCTAGATCAACTAGCTGACATTTTCACTATACCTCTTCCTAAAGATTCTTACTTTAAAATTAGGAGATAATTAGGCATATTAGATGAGCTTGATGTTTAATTGTGTATTTATATGATAAATTCTCTTAAAATATGACCAACCTAAAGTTTTTCAAACTAAGTAATCGATTATCCCATCATTGTAATTGATTACATAGGAAAATTTGGCCCAGTATTTTAAACAGAGAATTCAAGTAATCGATTACACATAAACTGTAATCGATTACCATAAAAATTCTGGCCCACGAATTTTACTAGAAAGTTTGAGTAATCGATTATCCAAAGTTAGTAATCGATTACTTATAAAATTTTGGTCCAGGAAATATCCAGAGAATTAGAGTAATCGATTACCCTAAGGATGTAATCGATTACCATAGGTTGTTGGCCCAGAGATATTTCCAGAGAATTTGGGTAATCGATTACCACAACCAGTAACCGATTGCCTGCTCGAAAATTTGAAATTTGAAATTCAAAAATAACTTCCTGTAATCGATTACATGCTCGACGAAAGTGTACATTTGACTTAAAATTCTCATCCATTCCCTCTTATATTTTGAAATTCAAACTCACAATAACCACTCAGTAATCGATTACCTAACTACTGTAATCGATTACATGTTCTGTCCATATAGTCCTTTGTCTCGTTCACATGCTCTCGAAATACTTTTACATGCCCAAGGCCTTTGTGTCTTCAGAATCCTTGCCCAACACTTTGAATATCCTCTCTTCCAACTTCCCACCATGGCTTCTGGTTCTCGTTCCTCAAACACTAATTCACCTACAAATCCTCCAAAGCAAGGAACAATCCATGATTGTTATGCAAATCACCGTTACTGAGTTGACATTTAGACCAATGCTGTGGCTGCTGGTCTATCTACTTCTCCATTCTATGCTATTCCCTGGAATTGTTCTCAAGAGACACGACTTATCCTCGAACGATTGGATATCATGGCACTTCGGATCACGCAACGGATGAATCATTTAGAGGACAATGTTCATTCTCGATTCATTCTTCTGGAATGACGAGTAGAGTCCGTATACACCTCTCTGCGACATGAAATCGAACTACTAAAGGAACCAAGTCTATCCGACATGTCTGAGGACTCTGATGATATTTAGATTATTTAACCTTTATCTACTATAATAGTTTTTCTATTGGGTTCCAAGCCAAACAGGGAAATCCATTTGGACCCCTAAGGAGTTTTGTTACGAGGAAACCATAGGGAATGACTTGCTGGTTGTCAACCAGAAACAAGGTGATTGTAGACGATGTCTACAACATTAAAACACTCATTATTCATAATCATGTACATTATATACAGGTCGTGGTCAATCATGTCTTCCAGACGATCGACTCTTGGACACAGCACTTTAGTGACCAATTAATGTAGCATTCTCGAACTGTGTGTGAGCGATGAGTAGAGACAGCGCTCATAAACAGTTGGATTTTCGATGACATAGATGCTTTCATCTTTATCTTCTCCATCACATTCTTCTTTCCAGAATTCAGTGTACGTGTCTCCTTCGTCCTCACTATTGAGGAGTTCAGCAAGTTTCCCCCTGGTTAGGGAGAACTCATGACCCACCACTGTTGCAACGAAGCCTCTATTGTGAGAAAATGTTAAGGATGACCAGAAGTCGAAGAGGAGGTCTTTGTACATTGGTTGGTTAGATGCATCACACAATGCTTTGAAACGTGTGTTACGCAGAGAATCGATGTTGAGAACTTGATACTGCTCATGTTCTGGGAAATTTACGGAATAAGGAAGATTGATTTGGAAAATGTTTGCCATTTCTGTTTTTAATGAAGAAAGTTAAGCACAGGAAAAGAAGGATGCAGAGAAGATGATTGAGTGATGGATGGAGAACTGAGAGATACTTCTGGAATTTATATGCAAACGAGGTAAGTGAAATGGAATGAAGAAGAGTAACCGCCATGACTGTTGAGAAGTGCAGATTAAAGAGGATGTTTTGAGAAATGTGAAACTCGTATGGGAAAGGAGAACCAGTGTGACTATTTAGAAGAAGGATATCGTGCATGCTGGAGATACTGCGCTGGGAAGCATTTATGACGAAACCACTAAGTGGTTGAAGAGACAAGCAATTAAGAGTAAAATGGCACACGCTTCTTGTGCTCCGGTAAAACAAAACCCTAGTGCTGAACAACAACAACAACAACAACAACAACAACAACAACAACAACAACAACAATATTCAAAACAAAACCCTAGAAGTAGAAGCAGGTAGAGAGGACTCACCAGTGAGGTAGAGAAGAGCGACCAACCAGAGAAGACGGGAATGACGACGCACGAATATGGAGACGAGCTTTGCGCTGACGAGCTTGCAAAGCAGCGGCGGTGCCATTGCGGAGAGAAGGAGGGCCGGTGATGAGGTGTAGCGGCCAGGAACGATGGTCATGAGGTGCAACAGAGAAAGGGTTCACAAATGGGTTTTCGATCTGCAAGCTTGTATTTTCTAGTTAACATATCAACATTTTATTAATAATATAATACCTATTACCACAGTTCACCTGAGAACCGAGGTAATAGACAATGTCAGAAAAATAATAAACTCTTTTACCTCGGTTAAGGTAATGACCGAGGTAATAGGGAATGTTAATTAGAAAAATAATAAAAACTATCTTAGTTACCACGGGTGACACGAAATTGGGATAATAGGTGACCTCAGTTACCGCGGTTCAACACGAACCGTGGTAACAGAGCCTCGGGCACCATTTTACCCCGGTCCAGCATGGAACCGTGGTATCAGAGCCGTGGTAAAAAGGAAAATCTGTAGTAGTGAATTTTTGTGGTAGTTAAGGAGCTTATCTGTTTGATAATTACCAGTTCTTATGCCTTTACTGTTGTTGCTCAGTACATTTTATGGAATGTGTATTCTGTTCAAGAATTTTGTTGTTCAGTACATTTCGTGGAATATATGTGTACTCTGTTTTGTGTGGTCATGTTCGATTGTAAGGATTATGTGAGGATACTAACTAAGCTTTTTATTTAACAGTAACTTTTTACATGTTGTTTTAGGAAAATGGATCCTTCACAGCAAGACAGTGGTGAGACTGGTGAGAATAGGACAATCAGGCGCAGACGTACCATCATGAAAGCAGTCTGTGTTACAAGGAGTAAAGGACTAAAGTTTGAGGTAACAATTTAAGGCAATGTTGAAAGTGCATTTTTTATAAAGGTTTTCCTGGATCTGCTTCCTTCTTTGCTCTCGACCTTCCTTCTTCTCTTTCTCTCTCTTTCATCGTTTTATGGATTGATAGAATTTCGTTAGGATGAAGAGAGGGCTGCCAAATGCTCTGTTTTCTTCTTGTTTTGCAGGAACGGCCCTTCATTCTTCATTACTATAGCTTGGATGCTAAGCAATTTAATAAGTTTACACTGTACAGAATTGTTTAACATTTACATGTATTAGGTTGGTTGGGATTCGGATGGTGTACGCGTTAACCCCTACAAGAAATATTTCGTAGGCTATATTGGGTTCTTTGCTCACACTATGGTTCCAATTACTGAAAATTGGTGGCCAGATGTGAACGACGAACTCAAACAACACATATGGGAAGAAGTTGTGGTTAGATACATAATACTCTTCACTACTACTGATTTGCAATGTTACCACACTCCAGTAACCGTGGTTCCGCGTTGAACTGTGGTAAAATGGTGCCCGAAGATCTATTACCACAGTTCCGTGTTGAACTGTGGTAACTTAGGCAATCTATTACCACGGTTCCATGTCACCCGTGGTAATTGAGATAGTTTTTATTATTTTTTTAATTAACATTTCATTTTACCACGGTTGATACCTAAATCGTGGTAATAGAGTTTATTTTTGATATACCCAACTTTGCAGATCCAAAACCCATTTGTGAATCCTTTCTCTATTGCACCTCATGACCGCTGCTCCTTCCCACTGCACCTCATCACCGACACTCCTTCTCTGCGCAATGGCACCGCCACTACTTTGCACCTCATCTTGCTCGCAGATGTGACAGTGACACCGTTTCTGTCTTCGTGCGTTGCTGTTCCCGTCTTCTCCCTCTAGACGCTCTTCTCTACCTCACTGGTAGGTCTTCTTGACCTGCTTCTTCTTCTAGGGTTTTGTTTTGTAGATTGTTGTTGTTGTTCAGTACGAGGGTTCAGTACTAGGGTTCTGCAGGTCTTCGTTTCCTTGAGCACAAGCAGCATGCGCCGTTTCACAATTAATACATCTTAAATGCTTCCCTCCCATCCTAATAAAAGGTTTTGCAGGTCGCCATTTCCTAGAGCATAAGAAGTGTGCGCCTTTTCACGATTAAAACTTCTCACTGGTTACTCTTTTTACCCCTATTCACTTTCCGGGTTTGCTTATAAATTTCAGACTCATCTGTTCTCCATCCATCACTCCATAATCTTCCCTGTATCCTCCACTTCTATGTTCATTATTCCTTAAAATAGAAATGGAAAATGACGTGAGTATCTGTCTTCCTTTTTCCATCAATTTCCTAGAACTACACTAATATCAAATTCCTGGCACTAATGCTTTGCGTCACACACGTATGTCCGCATTGTGTGATGCATCTGATGAGACTTTGTACCCCGAACATATCCTGACTTACTGGTCTTCCTTTTCCTTCAACCGCAACAAAGGTTTCGTCGGAACGGTGTTGACTCATGACTTCTCCATAACCAGAGAGAAGCTTGCTGAACTCCTCAATAGTGCGGATGAAGGAGGGATGTACTCAGATTTCTAGCAAAGAGACCACGATGAAAAAAATATTGATGAAGTCATCAATTTCATGGAAAATTCCTCTGTTTTTCAGCGCTCTCTCTACTTATCCCTTACCCTTCGTGCCAGAGTTTTACATCTACAAGTCACAGCAGTGCTTTGTCCAAGACAAGACCGTTTGAGAGATGTGCTTGACAAAGACCTGTTTATCATGTACTCAATTCTGAACAAAGAGCACATTAAAGCGGTAGACATCGTCTACAATCATCTTGCTTCTGCTATAGTTGACAACCAAAAATCCATACTGTATGGTTTCCTCGTAACTAAACTCCTCAGGGGTCCAAATGGATTGCCCTTTTTGGCTTGGAATGCTTTAGAGGAGGTGGGTCCTCTGGTGATCGGAGTAGAATACTTCTAGTCAAGGGGTATTGCCATAGACGATCCACTGCCGGATGACTCTTCTTCGGATGACTCCGATGATTCTATGGAATCGATTCCAAAATCAATAAGCTCCTCCCCATGATTGTTGCTGGATAATTGTTCTATGTAACTGGACATTTTTTTGTGATTGTTTGATGATTTGTACTGGGCATTTTGTCATTGTTTCACCGTTTGTATGAATTCAGTGTTGGAATATGATCGTATTTCAAAAGTTTTTGTCCCATATTTCTTAGCTCACAAACCTTTCATAGTATTTCATAATTGTTCTATGTATAGGAATTTTTTTTGGACTATTGCGGCTGACCTAAAAACCATATTTTTCACATGTGCATCGTCCATCCTAGATCTCTATTGTGCGGCCGCCCATCTTTAAATTTCGGCCGCCCAGCATTGATGGCTTGCTGCCCTGAAACTAATTTCCCACTAACCTTGTAACCTACACAATTTTCCCTATAAAAGGCAGGCCTATTTCACAGAACACACACAAAACTGTTGATCATATTATGTTTCTTCATGTTAAAAATTGCTTCTTGACTGCCCAAAATTTCTTCATTGTTAATTCCTAATAATCTCCTCTTTTTATTAATTGTTATATTTTTTGGAAATATAATGCCAGGAAATGTTCAGAATGGGTTAGCAGTGTTAGATTCAAATGATTAAATGAATTATTATGTTTTGATAATTAACAATTTTATTAAGGTTTAATATCATTAGAGATAGAATTTCTAATACGTTGAAATTTCTCAAATCCAGGAAAATATATCTACTTGAAGAACTGAATGAATCACAAGGTGTTATCAAGTAAAACAGTCCTACAAGAGGAAACCGTCCAGCCCTCACTGAAGACTAACTGCATACACCTTCAAGAAAGGCTGTCAATATATACAAAGAAAGCAACCATGTGGAGATAGTCCGGTGACTCACAGAAGACCAAGCATTTCCTACAAGTAGCAAACATCTTTTGGAAGGCATTAAATCAGCTATGCACTCTCAATGCCAAAACTCACTTTATAAAGTTGAAGCAGTCCGGCGCTTGAATAAACAGTAATCAAGAGGAAGACTATTTTGCCAAAAGCTGAATGAGTCTGGCAACAAATCATGAAGAAACATTCTCAGCTTTGAAGTTTCTCTAGCACTATACAAAGCAGTTGAGTAACAACGTAGTCTAAAGGAGAACTTCAATAGTAGCACAATGGAAGGAAGCGCCCAATCATCTAAAAATCAAGAATACTCTAATCTTCAATAGAAATTGAGATGAGAAAGTCCGTCTGCCTGTGCAACTCGTTCAGTGACGTAATTCTGAAGATTCTAAAAGATTGCGTCTGCCAAATTTTAATGAAAGATTTCGTCCGCTCAGATCATCAAAGTTCTCAACGGTCATAAATGTCAGAAAGCATGTGTCATGAGGTTGTGAAGAATCAGTTCAACAGGAGCATTAAAGAAATCGTCAACAATAACTCTGATGAGTTCATCTATTATCATTGCTTCTTGGATCAAGAATCATCTACCTCGTCTGCACATTAAATGGAGCACTATTGTTTGCAGAAAGAAGAAAAGGACATAATTAATATATTATTCCTTGGTTCCTTTTCCTTTCTGCTTTTCCTCAAATCAAGCTGACTTTGCGGAATCAGCGGCGAGTAATTCTGAACATCGTATACACTCCAAATTCAAAATTCAAATCTTATGTTCAGAGCATTTATTGATTCTTAGCTAGCACGCACTGGGATATCATGTTCAAACAAAAACCCAGAGCTAGATACAGCGCCGAGACAGACGATGTCAACCCAAGCAATTAATGCTTGACAGAACACATTTAATGCTGCTCTAGAATTACAGAATTAGTCGTTACTCACAAGGAAGCAGGAGCACTAACGGATCTATTTTCTCTCCTTCTATCAAAGATCAATGAAGATTATCAACTGAAGATATAAATAGAGAATTCATCTTCCATAACAACTTCGCGACTTGTATTCAATCCATTGCATGTCTCAACAAAGTTTGCTGATACCCAAATCGCAAGTGTACGATTTAATATCGCGTAATAAAAAGATCGAACCCAAGGGATAGGTTTCCTATTATTATATTATTTAGTACTTGTGCAGAAAATTTAAGAGATGAATATTTGATGTTGGTTTTTAGAACAAGCAAGAACAATAGCATAAAATAATAAAGAAATAAGATGATGAGAATTAAGCTCTTGGGTTGATTTACATAATCTATAAATATGCTAGCATGTTATTACTTATTTTCTGAATTTTAAGTCCAATTCCATGGTGCTATAGCCTAGATTTTCTACAAGCTAATTGCCTTAAGTCATGTAGAACTTTCTTCCTAATTACTAACTCCATAGCCTTGGTTATTAGTTAATTTAGAAAAGAAGATGAAGACGGAATTCAGGCCAACACAAAGTTACGTCCATTCTAATTGCCTTAAGAAATGTATACTTATAACCTTTTTTTATTTCCTATTTCCCTTACTACTTACCAAATGGCCTTATGACATAAGTAGAAAGCATGAAATCTTTTGTACACAAGATTAATGAAGAAAAAGGAAATGAAACATGAAATGGATATATTATTCAGAAAGGTAAAAACAAAACTAAAGCATAAAATTATAAATTACTACAACCCAAGAAACTTAAAAAGAATTAGCCAAGCATGGCTAAAAGAGTCATCGAATTACCCTTGATAGGAGCTCAAGTATGGCTTCCCACAATTCCTAGGAACAATGATCTTTGAGGAAGAAAGAAGAACACTTGTTGTATTCTGAGTAGGTGTACCTTACAAGTGAAGAAAAGCTCCCTATTTATAGCAAAAATCAGCCTTCCAGCGCTTGGGTGCTGGCATTCCCAACGCTTGGGCGCTGGGAAGCATTAAAATCCAACGGGCAGAAATAGGCCCAGCGCTTGAGCGCTGGCTTCCAACGCTGCAGCGCTGCGTGCAACCTCTGACTCACATCCTAGTCAGAGGTCCAGCGCTTAAGCGTTGGAACTTCCAACGCTGCAGCGCTGGGACGAACACTGGCAGCTTCTTCTTGGATTCCTTTCTTCTTCAATGGTGGAATTGATTGGCTTAATTAGGCCACATTCAGCCTCTATTAAGTTCTGAAACCTCCCCTTTACCACCATTAATCTTCCAACCTTATTTTACATGTGCTCAAATAAAAGAGAGTTGCTTCACATTCTACAATTTCACTTCAAGTCCTCTCTTTGTTAGAACTTCAATTCTGGCCCTTTGACTCCTTCAAACTTCTCTTTTCATCCTCCACTCTTGAACCTTTACACTTTGATCCTTCAATTCCTGAAACTTTACAAATCGGTCCCTGGACAAAAATGATAACTATACCAGCTTTTCCTAAAAATATAAAATAGCTATAAAAATTCCTAAAAATATAAAATAAAGTTAGAAAAACAAATAAAAGCTAATCTATATGCAGAATGCAAAATAAATATAAAATCTATGTAAAAATACTAAAAATCCTATATGTGACTCAAAAATAATAAAATAAAAATACTAAAAACAACCTAAAAACATCATATATTATCCTGTCATCACACCACTATACCCAACGACAGCTTGTCCTCAAGCGATAAAACTTAAAGAGAAACTCGTCCCTGAGTTTAGAAAAAGTTTATCTGATTACAACTTGAAGCACAAAAAACCTTTCCAAGAAAGCTTAGCGGATTAGGAAGACCTGCATGTTTAAGGAAATATAATCAAGAAAGTTAGGCTTGGCTTTTCAACATGTTTGAGTTCATCAAATTAAGCTCACAAAATAATATTCTCCATGAAAAACAAGAAAGCTCAATAATCCTGCCTATCATTCAAATCAAAACTGAAATAGTGCAACCAAGTAATTTTGAAGAGATTTTTGAAGGTTGTAACTTGGCCAAAAGGTTGAACAATTCAAGGTATGGATTTCAAGAAATTGGCAACTCTAGTGGCTGACTCAGAATCTGTTTGTTAAGTGATTTTTCCAACTTAAGAGCTTCAACAATTAACACAAGGGTCCTCTCAATTTTTCTTTTTCTTTTCTCTTTTTTTTTTGAACAAAGTAGTGGAATGTATGGGATGAATGACTTGAATTTTACTCCCTTCATACTCTTTCTCACCCCACTACCTCATTATATTTTTTTCCTAAGGCACATACCTCAATTTTTTCTTCTTTTTCTAGAGAGAAACCCACCACAAAAGCTCTAACAATTTCAGCACATGAATCACAATAACAACTTTAAAAATATCACACAAAGCAGGCTTCAAAGAATGACTCTTTTAAGGCTCAAAAGGGGCTACTAGTGGATATAATATTTCAAGCAAAAATCTGAGTTTTCAAAAATGCCTATAATCTCTTCTCAACTTACAAAGTAAACAAAATCCCAATCAACATGCAACTCAAGGCAGAAAAATTTCACAATCAAGAATTCAGAGTCCTCAACTCTCAGAAAAAGATAGGGTAAGTGGTACCCTTTTTAGAACTCAGAAAAACTTTGCCAACAACCAAAACAATCAAGATGTCCAAAATCAATTCTACAGCATGCAATCCTAACCGCTTTAAAACATGTAACCTTTTCAAAAGCAGTTTAATCAGATAAAGCACTCAAAGAAATAGTAGCATTCAGACTGGATAACATACTCAAGACTCATGCAAAAATAAAACAGAAACACTAAACTAAAAATAAAGCTAAAAACTATAACAAGAAAAACAAAACTAAAAAGCTGGCACAATCACAAATTTCCCACAATAATCCAAGGGGACCTCATTGTAAAAATCACTTTGAACACTTAAGTTCAAGAGGGCTCTTTTCTCCTGCAAAAATTGAACAAACAAAAGTCTCACAAGTAGAAACTTGCTTGACTTGTTAGTTCCACAAATAGCACAATTAAGAACATGGGTTGAAAAATTGTGTCCACCTTAAAAACAAGAATTCTTGAGTTTCCCAAAAATTAAAACCAGTTTAGAACCAAGGGAAAAACTCATAGAATCAAAGACGTTCAAAAAATGGTGAACACAAAATTTATTAAAACAGCAAAACAGCAAAAAGAAAAACAAACAGAGCCTCTGCCCGAGCTCCAGCGCTTGAGCGTTGGGGATGCCAACGCTTGGGCGCTGGAATTAAATCAAATACTGGGCATCAGAGGTCCCAGCGCATGAGCGCTGGGTTTCCAACGCTTTGGCGTTGGAATTACCGTAAATAAGAACGAGATTCCAGGGGCCTAGCGCATGAGCGCTGGCCCCCAACGCCTAGGCGTTGGTAATTACTGGAATCAGAGGTGGTTTGGCAGGGGCCTAGCGCATGAGCGCTGGCCTCCAGCGCCTAAGCGCTGGCCCTCCCTGCAGCAAGAACATAGAATTTCTTTTCTTTATTTATTTACAAGAGTGGTGCAGAAAATTAAAAAGACAGAATTATAAACTATCCTAAGTTGGGTTGTCTCCCAACCAGCTCATTGTTAAGGTCCGAGATAGACCCTTCCCCTTAATCAATTGGGGGTACTTTTTCTTTTCTTGTTACAAACATCATCTTTGAACTCATCCTCACTTTCAGACTCATAGTGCTTACAAGTACGGAATACAGAAAACTTCACTTTTTCATCCCCTACCTTCAAAGATAGGAGGCCTTCTGCTACATTAATCTTGGCGTTTCCCGTAGCAAGGAATGGCCGCCCAAGAATTAATGGTACCTTGGAGTCTTCTTCCATGTCAAGTATCACAAAATCAACCGGGAAGACAAACTTGTCAACCCTTACCAAAACATCTTCAGCCACCCCATAGGGGTACTTAATTGACCTGTCCGCCAATTGTAAACACATTAAAGTAGGAGTGGCCTCTCCCATGTCCAATTTCCTAAACATGGAGAGTGGCATGAGGTTTATAGAAGCTCCTAAATCACAAAGAGCTGTTGCATTAGGTAGTCCCTCAATTTCCACAGGCAAAGTGAAGCTCCCTGGATCCTTCAATTTTTGGGGCAACTTCCTCAAAACCATAGCTGAACACTCCTCAGTTAACATCACAGTTTCATCCATCTCACTTAATTTCCTCCTTCTAAATAAAATGTCCTTCATAAACTTAGCATAAATTGGCATTTGTTCCAAAGCTTCAGAAAATGGAATATTAATTTGAAGCCTTTTAAAAATCTCAAGAAATTTCGAGAATTGTTTTTCCAAATTCTTTTTGAAAGCTTTAGGAAAAGGAACTTTGCCAATTTTCTTAGAAGGAGGAATTACATTTTCAACAATTTTTTCAGCAACAATAGGCACATACCTCTCTTTTTCCTTGTCTTCAAAACTCACCTCTTGTTCAATTTCCACCACCCTTTCGGGCATAGTTTTACCACTCCTAAGAGTGATAGCTGAAACATTCTCAACATTTTCCTTTGGATTGACAAGAGTATCAGAAGGAAAAGTACCTGGAATCCTTTCTGAGATGGTCTTGGCCAACTGGCCTACCTGAACTTCCAAATTCCTAATGGAAGCTTCATGATTCTTTGCACTTGTCCTTGTCTCATTCATAAATTGTGCTGTTTGTTGGCCTATTTCACCAACAATTTCTTCCAAGCTTTTTCTTCCTTGGCTTGGATTCAAAGGCATTTGTGGCCTCTGATTCTGGTATGGCCTCTGAAATTGTTGCCTAGCTTCTCCTTGACCACCCCCTTGGTCTCTCCAAGAAAAGTTGGGGTGATTCCTCCAGCTTGGATTATAGGTATTACCATAGGAATTTTGGAAATTCCCCATAGCCTTTACCTCAGCCTCTAATTCTGCTTCCTCCGGGCTCAGTTGAACACCCTCCATTCTTTTGACCATTGCATCAACTTTCCTGGATAAAAGTTTATTTGAAGCAACAATGGACTCAAAAGAATCAACCTCATAAATACCTTTCCTGATTGCCCGGTCCTGGTTTGAATGAGCAGCTCTTGCAGCAAGTTTGTTGATAAGATCAAGAGCTCCTTGTGGTGGCAAAGCATCGAATGCCCCACTTGCTGCAGTATCCAATTTGTTCCTGGTATAGTCATTCAAAGCAGCATAAAATTTTTCTACCTGATCAGCGATAGAAATGTTGTGACCTGGGCACCTTCTGAGAAGTCCCTTGAACCTCTCCCATGTCTCATACAGGTTTTCCGCATCTTGTTGTATGAAGGAGTTGATTTCCTGCTTCAACTTCCTTATGCGATTGTAAGGGAAAAATTTAGCCGTGAACTTCTCGGCTAAATCATCCCATGAAGTAATGCTCCTGAGTGGTTGAGAAGATAACCACTCCTCTGCCACATCTCTTAAGGAAAATGGAAACAGCATAAGTCTTACCGTATCCAAGTGGGCTTCATTTCTCCTTAAGGTGGAGCAATGTCTGGTGAATCGCTCCAGATGTGTATGGCAGTCTTCATTGATACCTCCACTAAATTGGTTTTGACTCACCAAAGAGATGAAGTGAGGAGGAATCTGAAAATTTGGCAAAGCATCCTCCGGAACCACAATACTCCCTTCAAAATTGTAATTTACCTGGGGAGCTGTGATATCACGAAGGGAACGGCTGGCATCCCGCTCTTCCTCCTCAGTTCTCTGCCTTTGAAGTCTAGCTTGGACTTCCTCCTCTACTCGTGCATTGTATTCAGCACGAAGGCGCTCCTCCATTTGCGCTTGTGTTTCAGACATGGCTCTTGCTAATCTCCTTTGCTCCGCTAATCTGCGATGCAAAGTTCTTTCAATTTCAGGGTCGAATTCAAAATGTCCTACCATGCAGAAAAAGCAAAAGAAGTCAATAGCACCTATTCAACACAATTTTATATTTTTTTTTTATTTTTTTTAAATATAAAAAGTACTAAACAAAATAACAACAAGAATAGAACCTATCCCCGGCAACGGCGCCAAAAACTTGATACCCAAATCGCAAGTGTACGATTTAATATCGCGTAATAAAAAGATCGAACCCAAGGGATAGGTTTCCTATTATTATATTATTTAGTACTTGTGCAGAAAATTTAAGAGATGAATATTTGATGTTGGTTTTTAGAACAAGCAAGAACAATAGCATAAAATAATAAAGAAATAAGATGATGAGAATTAAGCTCTTGGGTTGATTTACATAATCTATAAATATGCTAGCAAGTTATTACTTATTTTCTGAATTTTAAGTCCAATTCCATGGTGCTATAGCCTTAGATTTTCTACAAGCTAATTGCCTTAAGTCATGTAGAACTTTCTTCCTAATTACTAACTCCATAGCCTTGGTTATTAGTTAATTTAGAAAAGAAGATGAAGACGGAATTCAGGCCAACGCAAAGTTACGTCCATTCTAATTGCCTTAAGAAATGTATACTTATAACCCTTTTTTATTTCCTATTTCCCTTACTACTTACCAAATGGCCTTATGACATAAGTAGAAAGCATGAAATCTTTTGTACACAAGATTAATGAAGAACAAGGAAATGAAACATGAAATGGATATATTATTCAGAAAGGTAAAAACAAAACTAAAGCATAAAATTATAAATTACTACAACCCAAGAAACTTAAAAAGAATTAGCCAAGCATGGCTAAAAGAGTCATCGAATTACCCTGGATAGGAGCTCAAGTATGGCTTCCCACAATTCCTAGGAACAATGATCTTTGAGGAAGAAAGAAGAACACTTGTTGTATTCTGAGTAGGTGTACCTTACAAGTGAAGAAAAGCTCCCTATTTATAGCAAAAATCAGCCTTCCAGCGCTTGGGCGCTGGCATTCCCAACGCTTGGGCGCTGGGAAGCATTAAAATCCAACGGGCAGAAATAGGCCCAGCGCTTGAGCGCTGGCTTCCAACGCTGCAGCGCTGGGTGCAACCTCTGACTCACATCCTAGTCAGAGGTCCAGCGCTTGAGCGTTGGAACTTCCAACGCTGCAGCGCTAGGACGAACACTGGCAGCTTCTTCTTGGATTCCTTTCTTCTTCAATGGTGGAATTGATTGGCTTAATTAGGCCACATTCAGCCTCTATTAAGTTCTGAAACCTCCCCTTTACCACCATTAATCTTCCAACCTTATTTTACATGTGCTCAAATAAAAGAGAGTTGCTTCACATTCTACAATTTCACTTCAAGTCCTCTCTTTGTTAGAACTTCAATTCTGGCCCTTTGACTCCTTCAAACTTCTCTTTTCATCCTCCACTCTTGAACCTTTACACTTTGATCCTTCAATTCCTGAAACTTTACAAATCGGTCCCTGGACAAAAATGATAACTATACCAGCTTTTCCTAAAAATATAAAATAGCTATAAAAATTCCTAAAAATATAAAATAAAGTTAGAAAAACAAATAAAAGCTAATCTATATGCAGAATGAAAAATAAATATAAAATCTATGTAAAAATACTAAAAATCCTATATGTGACTCAAAAATAATAAAATAAAAATACTAAAAACAACCTAAAAACATCACATATTATCCTGTTATCATTTGCCCAAAGAACCAAGCTCCCATTGGTTCAAACTCAGAAAGCTTCAAGCCAAAATTTACCGGAGTTATGCCGTCCACTTGTGTGAAAAAATTATAGAGTGTTACGCTTATCTTAAGCCACACACAACACAAAACAGAGAAACTTAAATTCCTATTCTCTCTGTAACCCGAGCTTCATTTCTTCTACTCACTCTTATTGAAGAGAATTCTTGTAGAAAAACAAACCCAATTTGTAAAGGGAATCAGGAGTAGTTGATAGCTGAATCGCAAGTGTACGATTTACTATCGCGTAGTAAAAAAGATCGAACCCAAGGGATAGGTGTTCTTGTTAATATAAAATTTATTACTTGTGCAGAAAATTAAAGATGAAAATTGATGTTGGTTTTTAGAACAAGAAATAAACAAAAGCATATAATGATAGGAGAAAAAGAGATGATGATGAGCCTTAAGCACTTGGGTTGATTTATATAATTTATAAAATATGCTAGCAACTACTACTTTTATTTCTGAATTTTAGTACCAAGTCATGATGCTATAGCCTAATGTTTCTACAAGTTAATACCTTAAGCATTGTATAACTTTCTCCTCAATTACTAAATTCAATACCTTGTAATCTAGAAAAAACCAAGAAGAAGATGAAGAAAGAATTTTCAGGCCAACATAAAGCTAAGTCTATCCTAATACCTTAGTGATATGTCATATAACTTCTTTTAAATCCTAGGTCCCTTACTACTTACCAATCTCCATTGTTATAAGCAATAAGCAAAAACTCTTGTGTGCACCAAGATAACATTAAGAACAAGGTAAATAAAACATGAACTATAGAAATAAAATTCAGAAGAGTAGAAGAAAACTAAAACATAGATTATAAACTAAAACAACCCAAGATACTTAAGAAAGAAGTTAGCCAAGCATGGCTAAAAGAGTCATTGAATTACCCTGGATAGGAGCTCAAATATGGCTTCCCACAAGTCCTAGGAACAATGCTCAAAAGGGAGAAAGAGAGAATACTTGTTGTATTCTAAGAGGTGTGTCTTACAAGTGCAAATTGCCTCCCTATTTATAGCAAAAAACTGGGCTCCAGCGCTTGAGCGTTGGCATTCCCAACGCTTGGGCGTTGGGATGCATTAAAAATCCACTTTCTGTCTGAGGCCCAGTGGTTGAGCGCTGGCTTTCCAACGCTTGAGCGCTGGGTGAGAATCTGACTCATTTCCTAGTCAGAGTCCCAGCGCTTGAGCGCTGGGATCCCAACGCTGGAGCGTTGGGACGCTGCTGCTTCATCTTCAAGCTTTTATTTCTTCTTCATTCATGGTAGTGGGTTTTGAATGCCATAAAAAGCCACTACTCAGCCCTTAATCAATTCTGAAACCTTCCTCCCACTACCATCAATCCTTCAACATTATTTTCCATGTGCTAATTTAGAGAGTGATTCTTCATATTCTTCTTTTCCACTTTTAGTCCTCTCTTGGTTAGCACTCCAATTCAAGCCCTTTAATTCTCTCAATCTTCACTTTTAGTCCTCCACTCTTGAACTTTCACATTTTGTCCCTGATTTCCTGAAACTTTACAAATTGGTCCTTGGACAAAAATGATAACTATACCAGCTTTTCCTAAAAATATAAAATAGCTATAAAAATCCTAAAAATATAAAATAAAGGTAGAAAAACAAATAAAATCTAATCTATATGCAAAATGCAAAATAAATATAAAATCTACATAAAAATAATAAAAAACCTATATGTGACTCAAAAATAATAAAATAAAAAGACTAAAAACTACCTAAAAACATCATATAATATCCACTCATCAGTAGTCCTGTAGAATACTAATGAGGAGAAGTCCTGGAGAATACTTGTAAAGGAGAAGTCCTGAGAATACTAGGAGAAGTCCTGTACAATACTTGATAGGAGAAGTCCTCATAATACTAGGAGAAGTCCCTGATAATACTTGTACTATTTGTTGAAATAGTGGAAAATCTTGGTGAAGCCAAGGACTGGACGTAGCCCTGACGATTATGGGGGTGAACCAGGATAAATATTGTGTGTGCTTTACTTTTCTACTTTATGTTAATTTTCCGCTGCATGCATGCATACACACACAATCTATAACACTCTTTGAAAACTGATAATTAATGTATATTATGAAAGAAGTTTTCAAAAATGACACACACACAATTCAAACCCCCCCTTTCTTGTGTGTTTCTTGCACTATCAATTGGTATCAGAGCCTAACCGCTCTGAAAGTTACTAACATCTTCACAGATGCAGAGTGAAAATATCCATGATTAACAGGTGTCTTCCTCAGTCAAAAGCAATTGTTCTGGGAATAGAACAGTATAGGAGAGAAGTGAGACTATATTATTATTAGAGAAAATCTGAACCCTTTTACATGAGCCTCCCTTAGCTATTTATAGGGAGAAAAGCCATAAATGACATTTAATTAAAACTAAACCAATTGGCCTCAAAGGTTAAGCCCAATATATTACAAAGTCCAGCCCTATATGTATACTACAAGTTTACCCCTGGCATTACCAGCCAAGGCCGCCCCTCGTCTAGATAAGGTGCTCAATAGCGCTGTGAAGGGGAATAGGGGGCGCTCGCCCTGTACACAAGCCCACAAGACACGAGCTTGAAGCCTGAAAGTGAAGTGTCTTTAACTAGTCTTTAGAAGATGCTTTGAACCATGGATGCCAGCCCACAAGCCCACAAGACACGAGCTTGAAGCCTGAAAGCGAAGTGTCTTTAACTAGTCTTTAGAAGATGCTCTAAACCATGGATGCCAGCCCACAAGACACGAACTTGAAATTTGAGAGTAAAATGTCTTCGATGATCGCCCGCCTTGGGAAGTGTCTTCGATGATCGCCCGGCTTGGGTTTCCAACCTACGCTTCCTTTAGGCGGTCACCCTTACAGGACGTTGCCTCGTTAAAACCTTCCCAGGAAAAACCCAGTGGGATAAAAACCTGGCGAAGGAAAAATATTACAGCAACCTATAGGAGAATGAGTCGCTTAAGGCGAGGACGTAGAGGGATAAGTACACCGATGCCTTGGCCTAAGAATGGATTGTCATTTGTGGTGAGGCGTTTGGAGACGCGGAGGAGTGGTCGTTCTATCTTCGTGTGTCGCCACCAGCCCACGCGCCCAAGCAAGTATTACTATTTTAAAGCGATTTTCATCACAAGGATGCTCGTTTTTCGGGGAGACGCCCGCCCTGCTACAATGGAAGACGCTCGCCTCATCACACTCTATTATTTTTTGACTTGTCTTGTTTACTTCCACCTGTGTCTGAGAATAACGCACCATTAACTTAAAAAATAATTTAAATGCTGGAAATTACCTTGAGAAAGGAAGAGGGCGTTCGCGTGATCCACACTCTTCTTCCACTGTCCCATCGCTTCCTTCTTGTCCAATCAACTCATTTGACCCTTGATGTACCCTTGCCTAGGGTTTCATTCCCACACGCCATTTTAACTTTTAATGTAGCGTAATCATTACCCTTGGAAACATCGTTACCTGGGGCGACGCGTCGCAATGATGTGGAGCATCTCATTTAATTTCCACTCATCCTGAACTGTCCAACCACTCACGTCTCTTCTTCTTCCTTGGTTCAAAGCCTATAAAATCCCCTTTCCTCCTCCTTCATAGTTTACTTCTGCTCCTGAAAAACCTTGTGCGTTGTTGTGCGATTTCCAGCCTTCCCTTCTCTTTCAACCTTCTAGTTCCACCGTGCCAGAATCGTGTGTTTCCCTTTTCTGCCCTCTTACCACTATGTTTTCTTGTTCCCTTCTTGTTTTTCCCTGCTTTTAACTGTTTTAATGGAGTCTATATCGGAAAGTTCTTCGTCCTTATCAGAAAGTTCTTCGTCCTTATCGGAAAGTTCTTCGTCCTCCGCCGCCGGCGACGGTAGTGAGTCCTCCAATCAACCTCTTTCCCCTGCCTCTAAACTTCGGGCCTACGAGGAATCACTCCCTCGTCCCGTGCAGATGGGCCTAGTCGCCCTAAAGGTCAAATCCGTGTTTCCCTTGTGGACAGACCCTGCTGTACTAAAAGCCTTTCGTAACAAGATAGGTGGGCTCTGCTCGGATAATTATGAGCGTGACTTAGTAGTCCGCACTTGTTCCATGGACGAGCGTGTTTGTGACGCCAAACAAGCTGGAAGTACCCCTCACTTTTTTCATGTATATTCTTTCATTTTTGACGATCTTGGCGTTTGCCTACCGTTTTCTTCGTTCATCTGCGAAGTCCTAAAGGCTTTGCAAGTCGCCCCCACCCAACTAAGTCCCAACTCTTGGGCGTTCGTCAGAGGATTTGAAATTTTGTGCAACGCCCTTGGGGTCGCCCCGAAATACGAACATTTTTTCCATTTTTACAAATGCATTCCCCTTAACAAGAAGGGGTTGGACGTGGCGCCCACCAGTTCGTGGGTTTCTCTGATCGCCAAACCCTCTAAATCCCGGTTTAAAACCTGGAAAAGCAATCCACATAACCAATGGAAAGGTCTTTTCTTCAAAGTAGTGGACAGTCCTTTAATTCCCCATCTTTTACGCCACTCCAAAACCGGTCGCATGCGATTTCCCCCATATTGGACCGAATCGCCCAATTTTTCCCTTACCATTGAGGATGATGCGCTCACTGCTGAAGATTGGGAAGTTATTAGGTTTTTGAGCAGTCCCGTTCATATTGGCGGTCCCGTTCATATTGGCGAGCTCCTTGCCGCCCATATGAGAGGGGACGCCCCATCCTACTTGAGTGAGTGTTTACCTTTACTCATGATATCCTTATGTATGCATGCCTTTCTGTACTAACTTGTGCTTTCCATGTTTTTATCTATAGTGGAAAAACATAGGATGTCGAGAGCTGACCTTGTGCGAGCTGCTAAAGAGGCCAAGGCTCAAGCCTCGAGAGATGAAGCTGATGCCAACGCTCGCCGCCCTTCAGTGGAGAGACCTGCGGCCAAGAAGGCGCGTGTTGACACACCTCAACCTGTGCCCGCCACCCATGCTAGTGGCTCTGGAGCTGATCTGCCGGGCGGGGCCCCAATTCAGCAAACAGAAGTGTGGCGGTCGGTCGAAGCTGAACCAAAACGCAGTCGCCGCAAATCTGGGGGCGGTCAAAGAAGGTCACTGAAGCAGGCGCGCCCACCGATGACGCTGAAGCCAACCCAGCAGTTGATGACGAGGCAGGGGATGAATATAAAGGCCTGATTTTCATGCAAAATAATTTGTCTTGTGACAATTATTTCCAAGACCCTATTAGTCACAGTGCTCGCGCTGTTGCGAACAATGTGATGACGAACACTCTGTCCGCTGCTGGTTGGAGTTTAGTTCTTCTGCTCAGATATGAGGAGGCGGTCAAAGCTCTTAACGCCCGTTCTAAACGAGTGAGGACTTTGGCCAATGAAAACAAAGAGCTGGCCGCCACCGTTGAACAAATGGAGAAGGACCTCGCTGACGCCAACGTTTGCCCCCGACTCGCCCGAGAAATGAAGGCGGAAGTGGAGATGCTGCGCTCTGAAAAAGCTAAGTGGGAGAAATAATTGCAAGAGGCAACAAGTCGCCACACTGAAGTCTTGGCAAAATTTGAGTCAAAAAATAAGAGTCTGGAAGCAACCTTTTAATCATCCTTGGGTGAGTCTGACGCCAAGAAAACAGCTGTTGAGAACAAGGTCTCTGAATTGACTGCCAAGCTAGCCGAAGTGAAAGCGTCAGCCCCCCGCAAAATCTCTGATTTGACTGCTGAACTTAACAAGGCCAAGACTGAAGCCGCCCTTAACGCTGAGGATTTAAGCATCCTGGAGAAAGGGTTTAGGGTGGAAAGTGATGACAGGATATTATATGATGTTTTTAGGTTATTTTTAGTCTTTTTATTTTATTATTTTTGAGTCACATATAGGATTTTTATTATTTTTACATAGATTTTATATTTATTTTGCATTCTGCATATAGATTAGCTTTTATTTGTTTTTCTAACTTTATTTTATATTTTTAGGAATTTTTATAGCTATTTAATATTTTTAGGAAAAGCTGGTATAGTTATCATTTTTGTCCAGGGACCGATTTGTAAAGTTTCAGGAAATCAAGGATCAAAGTGTAAAGGTTCAAGAGTGGAGGATGAAAAGTGAAGTTTGAAGGAGTCAAAGGGCCAGAATTGAAGTTCTAACAAAGAGAGGACTTGAAGTGAAATTAAAGAATGTGAAGCAACTCTCTTGATTTGAGCACATGTAAAATAAGGTTGGAAGATTAATGGTGGTAAAAGGGGAGGTTTCAGAACTTAATAGAGGCTGAATGTGGCCTAATTAAGCCAATCAATTCCACCATTGAAGAAGAAAGGAATCCAAGAAGAAGCTGCCAGTGTTCGTCCCAGCGCTGCAGCGTTGGAAGTCCCAACGCTCAAGCGACCTCTGACTAGGATGTGAGTCAGAGGTTGCACCCAGCGCTGAAGCATTGGAAGCCAGCGCTCAAGCGCTGGGCCTATTTCTGCACGTTGGATTTTAATGCTTCCCAACGCCCAAGCGTTGGGAATGCCAGCGCCCAAGCGCTGGAAGTCAGGTTTTTGCTATAAATAGGGAGCTTTTCTTCACTTATAAGACACCTACTCAGAATACAAAAAGTGTTCTTCTTTCCTCCTTAAAGATCATTGTTCCTAGGAATTGTGGGAAGCCATACTTGAGCTCCTATCCAGGGTAATTCGATGACTCTTTTAGCCATGCTTGGCTAATTCTTTTTAAGTTTCTTGGGTTGTTATAGTTTATATCTATGTTTTAGTTTGCTTCTACCTTTCTAAATAATATTTCCTTTCATGTTTTATTTCCTTGTTCTTCATTCTTCTTAATGCGCATGAGAATTCTTGCTTATTACTTATACGAATGGAAATTGGTAAGTAGTAAGGGACCTAGGATTTAAAAAGGTTATAAGTATACATCACTAAGGAATTAGGATGGACGTAACTTTATGTTGGCCTGAATTTCTTCTTCATCTTCTTCTCTAGTTAACTAAGTTGCAAGGAATTGAATTTAGTAATTAGAAAGAAAGTTCTACAATGTGTAAGGAATTAACTTGTAGATATACTAGGCTATAGCATCATGAACTTGGATTTAAAATTCAGAAATTAAGTAGGAACTTGCTAACATATTTTATAGACTATGTAATTCAACCCAAGAGCTTATTTCTCACCATCTTCATCTCTTATCATTTTATGCTTTTGTTCTTGATTGTTCTAAAACCAACATCATATTTTCATCTTTTAATTTTTCTGCACAAGTACTAGATATTATAATAATAAGAAGACCTATCCCTTGGGTTCGATCTTTTTATATTACGCGATAGTCAATCGTGCACTTGCGATTTGGGTATCAAAAGCGTCAAGCAGTACACTGAAGGCTTCAATTCGGCTAAGGCTCAAGTGAAGTTCTTGTTCCCTAACATTGACTTATCTTCAATGGGGAAGTGGAAAGAGGTAACCGCCAATGGACTGGAGGGAGAAGATTCTGAAGATGAGGCGGTCGAGGTTGTGGCTGATGGCGAGCCAAATAAGGCGTCTCAAGCTTGAATTTTGTTTACTTGCATTTGATGTTTTTTTGCTTTGTTGTGTACACGGCCGCCTATTTTGGCGGTCGCCAACCTGTACCCTGCTCACTATTAATGAAGTATTTTTCTCTTCAATCTTTGTATGGCCAACGTCTTTCTCAATGTGTTGAATTTTAATCCGCCAACAATAAATCGTTTTGGTAAACAATATGAAAACCTATGGCTTCAGGTCGCCATCACGCATTCCTTTAAAAAATATTTTATAACACTATTTTGCAGATACTTGTATATTTTTGTAAAGGACATCACTTGTCACTCGCCACTTAAATCAGAACACTTAGATTGAAAAAGGGATAGATTGAAAATCGTAACGCTTAACAAAAAGGTATAGATTGAAAACGCCTCTGGGCTATCAGTTTTAAAAGAACATAGATTTACTAAAACGTGGTCCCTCGGCCGCCACTGGGCCGTTATTTTCAAAAAGAATGTAAAGTTTGAGGGCACTTCTAGGCCTTGTTAAAAGTAGTAATGTAGACCGCCACTAGACATTTGTTGCACGCATGGTTTTCGCTCGCGTAACAAGTCGTACATGCATGGCTCTTCTAACGAGGCTTGGGGTTCTCGGTCTTACGCAGCTAGGGCGGCCTGAGGCTAGATATTTTATGAGTCACGTAATGACCCGCACGCCTTGATTTGTGCTATTTGTCTGTTATGAGGCTTTGGCCCGCTCGGGGCGAGGCTTTTGCTCGACCTTATTCCGGTGAGACTTTGGCTTGATTTAATTCGATCAAGGCTTTGGCTCGCATAGCGAGGCTTCTGCTCAGTGAGACTTTTTTCTTAAATCCCAGTGGCCATTGGGGTTGCCCAAGGCTTGGCTCAATAGACGTGCTCGATTTAATTCGATCAAGGATGGGCTTTCTTCGCCGTATCGCACAAGGGTCGCGCATGCCGTTCCAAGTGAACCACCGTTCACGCACCTCGCCCTCCCGCCTGGAGAGCTGGGCGGTGCGCCAGGCTAGAGGGTATTATTCCCCCTTGGCTTCTTGGAAACGGTGAAAAGTAATTTCTTTGGTCGCCACTGGACCACTCTTTTTCAGTATTGGAATTTAGAATTTTTAGACCGCCACTGGGCCTTGGGATTTAGACCACTACTGGGCCTTGGGATTTAGACCACTATTGGGCCTCGGAATTTGAACATAGTTTTATTCGGGAGATCCCACATTAGTGCCAATTTGCATTATATTGACATGTGAGGCGGCCAAATTTTGTTGCAAGGGTCGCCTCATCAGAACTCCCCCCTAGGGGAGAATCTTAAAAACTCCGCGAGGAGAATCCTTCGCGCCCTTGCTTTGTACCTTTGAAATTGTAAACTAGGATCTGGACCGCCACTGGGTCATATTGCAAAAACTTGGAAAACTCTGACTTTACCTCTTTATTGAATTTAGCTGGGTCACTATTGGACCCTTATTCGGAATGCTACCGCAAGGGAGGCTCGTTAAAGTTTCTTGTCAAAGAAAGAAGTGCGCACTTAAATGGTGTACACTTAGCTATAATAATGCCTCAAATGAGTGGCGTTCTAGGACCTTGGGACTCTTTTGCCAAATAAATCTGATAAGTGGTACGCTCCATTGCCCAAAGCTTCCGTAATCTTGAATGGTCCTTCCCAATTGGGCGTTAGTTTGTTAGCATCTGCAGTACCTGTTCGTCTACGAAGCACTAGGTCGCCCACACGTATTGCATACGGGACGACTCGTGTGTCGTATCTTCGAGATATTCGCTGCTTCATGGCTACTCCTCTAAGGCGAGCTTCTTATCTTATTTCAGGAGCTAAATCTAGGCTTACCAACAAATTGCTGTGATTGTGATCTGGATCAGTTGCCACTACTCGCCACGCCTTATTCTTCATCTCCACTAGTAACATGGCATCTGTTCCATAAGTGAGCTTAAATGGCGTTTCTCCTGTGGTCGACTGAGGAGTGGTGTTGTAAGACCACAGGACAATGGGCAATTCTTCTAGCCACCGTCCCTTTGCTTCGTCAAGGCGCCTCTTTAACCCTGCCAAAATTACTTTGTTAGCAACCTCTGCTTGACCATTTGTTTGGGGGTGTTCTACTGAAGTGAATCAATTCTGGATTCCCCATTCTTCACAGAATTCCTTGGTCGCCTTACTTGAGAATTGAGTCCCATTGTCAGAGATAATCGCCTGGGGCACGCCAAACCTGCAAATAAGTCTTTGAAAATAAAACTTTTTTATCTTTTCAGAAGTAATGGAGGTGAGCGGTTCTACCTCTATCCATTTGGTGAAGTAATCAACCGCCACCAAGATATAATTGATTTGCGACTTGGCAGAAGAGAATGGTCCGACCAGATCCACCGCCCAAAGGGCAAATGACCACGGAGAGGATATAGTCGCCATTAACTCTGGGGGCGCCCTGTGCAAATCTGCAAACACCTGACACTTGTCAAATTTCTTTACAAAGTCCTGGAAATCCTTCCTTAAGGTTGGCCAATAGAACCCATCCCTTAGAATCTTTGCACCCAACGATCTACCTCCAATATGGCTAGTGCATGCCCCTTCATGTACTTCCCTCATTAGTTCCTGAGCCTGATGCTCGGCGACGCACTTTAGCAAATGTGCGGAGAAGCCTCGTCTGTATAACTCACCTTGTATCATTGTGAAGTAACTAGCAGCCTGCCTTCTTTCTGGCGTGATCCCAGTCGAGCCTATAGCAGCTCCGGTCAGTACCTCAATTATTGGGGACATCCAAGTATTCCCGTCAGCCACAATACATACTTGCTCCGCCCTTTCAATGCTTGGAGAATGCATTATTTCATGGATGACCGACCTGTAATTTCCCGTTCGCCTTGTACTTGCCAACTTGGCGAGCAAATCGGCTCGCTGGTTTTGCTCCCTGGGCACATAACGGATCCCCACACTCTGAATCCCCTTCATCAAATCCTGAGCCCGACTCAAGTACTTCTCCAGTAGTGGATCTTTAACCTGGTAAATGCATTTTATTTTATTGGTGACCAGCAGAGAGTCACTTCATATTTCCAATGTCTCTATCTCCAGTTCCTTGGCTAAACCCAAGCCCGCCAGCAATGCCTCATACTCAGCTTGATTATTACTAACCTTGAATTCAAATCTCAAAGATTGCTCAATTTGAATTTCATTCGGGCCACTCAGGATTATGCCCGCCCCACTGCCACGTGAGTTGGACGACCCATCAATATGAAAGACCCATGCTTTAGAACACGGTTCCTCGCCCGCCATTGTTAACTCTGCCACAAACTCTGCTAATCTCTGGGGCGAGACCTTTCCCCTCGCCACATATATCAGACCATATTCTGACAATTCAATATACCAACCCACTAGGCGCCCTGAAAGGTCAGGTTTCTGCAAGACCTACTTTAATGGTAAGTCTGTTTTAACCTTTACCTGAAAACTCTGAAAGTAAGCCCTCAGACGCCGGGACGTGACCAAGACCGCCAGGGCTTCCTTCTCAATCCTCTGGTACCTTTTCTCAGCACCCTACAATGTATGACTCACAAAGTAAATTATACGTAACTCACCTTCAATTTCCTATGTGATTACGGCACCAAGGGCGTGGTCAATGATGGAAAAGTATAGTAGGAGCGGCTCGCCCGCCATTGGCTTTTGCAGAATTGGAGGCTTGGATAGGAATTGCTTTAACTGTTTGAATGCCTCTTCACACTCAGGTGTCCACTCAATCTTTGAACTCTTTTTCAAGCACTTGAAAAATGGAGCCGCCTTCTCTCCTGCATGCGGTAGGAAACGGGCCAAGGAAGCGACCTTTCCAGCTAAGCGTTGAACCTCCTTAATCGTAGATGGGCTAACCATATCCAAGATCTCCCTGCATTTATCAGGGTTAATCTCAATACCCCTGACCATCGCCATGAAACCTAGGAATTCTCCACCCAAGATCCCAAAGGAGCACTTGTCAGGGTTCAAGCGCATGTTATAATGCCTCAGTCGCCCGAACGCCTCGCCCAAATCCGCCAAGTGATCCCCTGCTTTGACGGATGTAACAATCATGTCATCTACATAAACTTGCATATTCCTTCCCACCTGCTCTTCGACTACCTTGTCCATCAAGCGTTGGTAAGTCGCCCCTGCACTCTTGAGCCCGAAAGGCATTGTTTTGTAACAATAATTGATTTTTGGTGTCATGAATGCAGTCTTCTCCTCATCCTGCGGATGCATGCACATTTGATTGTAACCCGAAAAGGTATCCATCAGGCTAAGGACTTCATTTCCAGACGCCCCATCAACTAGCTTGTCAACATTGGGCAAAGGATATGCATCTTTCGGGCACGCCTTGTTCAGATCAGTATAGTCGGTGCACATGCGCCATTTTCTGTTCGCCTTCTTAACAAGCACCACATTCGCCAGCCAAGTTGGGTACTTAACCTCTCTGATAAAATTTGCTTCCAAAAGTTCGCTATTTCCACCTCGACCACCTTAATCCGTTCTTCACCCATCTTCCTTCTAGTCTGGGCGACCAGCTTTTCTTCCGCCCGAATTGCCAATTTATGACAAATCACATTCGGGCTAATGCCCGGGAGATCCTTAAGTGTCCAAGCAAATAAATCCAAGTTGTCCTCCAGCAGGTGAGTGAGGCGGTCTTCCTGGGCGGGAGATAATTGTGTTCCCACTATCAACATCCTTTGTCCTACCTTCACCATTTTCGTTTCCTCAATAGGGCTCGGGCTGGCCCCTGATACTTCTACTCTTGGATCAAGTGTACTGCCTTCACTGATCTCGTAACTAGCCACACTCTCGCCACAACCTTGGCATTCTGCTTCCCATAACTAGCCACACTCTCGCTATAGCATTCACGGGCCCTAATCTGGTCGACCGCCAACGTTCCTATCCTCCCATTAGCTAACGGATACTTGACCTTCAAATGCTTTGTGGATATAACTGCACAAATCTGACTAAGAGTGTCACGTCCAATCAAAACATTATATGATGACTTACAGGCGAGTACAATGTACTTGACAGTGACCGCCTTGGTGAATCCATCAGACCCAAAAACTGTCTTCAGTTCTATACAGCCCCTGGGTGCAACATGCTCGCCAGTGAATCCCATAAGGGTTCCTGTATATGGTGACAGTGCTTCCTCCTTCAGACCCATCTTCTCGAACGCGTCGCCATATATTATATCTGCCGAACTTCCCTGATCCAGAATCACACGCCTAACATCATAGTTGTTAATCCTCAATTGCAGCACAATGGGGTCGCCCTTGTGCGGCAATACCCCTTTGAAATCTCCGCTTGTGAATATGATATCAGGATGATCGAACCCAAATTCGCCCTCCTGGATAGAGTGCACCGTAGCATGTGCCTCACGAATGTACCTTTTACGGCTTGCCCTTGTCTCATCATGAAAACCTCCTGAGGTACAATTGACAGTTCCCATGGGATCCCCCATTGGTGCTGCATCGTCCGCCTCATCAAAAACATCCTCTTGACTAGTTCGCCCCTATCGCCCAACACCTCGGGCGGGCACCTGTTTAACATACTGGCCAAAGTGCCCCGCTTTTATCAACCGTTCTACCTCCCTTTGAAGAGTAACACAATCATCTGTATCATGGCCCAAAATTCCATGGTATTCGCACCAACGCCGAGTGTCGACGTCCGTAGGCGGTCTCTTAGGGGGATAAAGGCGAGCTATAAGATTAGTCTCTCTATTGTCCTCCAATATTCTGGAGAGGCCTACGGCTAACGGCACCTTTGCTCGCTGAGCCACTGGGGAATAATGAGGTACCTGGGGAGGTGGTGGTGGTTGTACCTGTCGCTGAGGCGCGCCCCACCTTCCGAACTCTGGGCAAGTCGGGTGATTTCTTCGTTCCTGGTTGGCAAAGGCTGCTGTCTGATATGGATTGCTGCGATTTCCCCTTGTAGGGTCTCGGGGTTGTTCCCTTCGGGCGAACGTGTCGGCTTTCCGCCCTCGCCCTTCCTGCCTTCTTGAAGGCGCGTCCAACATATCCTGTGCACGTTTCTGCTCATCATCATCCTCTTCCAATATGAAATCCTGAACTCGCGCCCTTAGGTCAATCATGTCTCGTGGCAGGCGCCTACTAAGCTTGTTTTTCAAAGCGCCCGCTCGCAATCCTTGCTTGAAGGCGTTCACACGAGTCTCCTGAGGCGGGTCTTCAATCCGTACTAATGTGGCATTAAATCTTGCCATGTATTTTTTAGGGTTTCCGTCACGCCTTGACGGATGTTGAACAAAGCTGCAGTTGTCACCCGCTGAGTCCTACTCACCGCAAAATGTGACAAAAATTTGTGTGAAAACTCCGTAAAGCTGTTTATAGAGTGCGAATGTAACTTTGAAAACCATGCCAACGCTGTCCCCTTCAACGTGGAAGGAAACAATCTGCATCTCACGGCATCAGACGCCTGACTGATCACCATTTTAGTCATAAATGACTGTAAATGTTCCTTGTGTTAGTACAGATAGAAACCTGAGAGTGGGGGGGGGGGGTGAATCAGAGTTGTCCAAATTTTCGCCTTATTGAAAATGTTACTTTCAAGATAATGATGATCACGAAACGATTGTTGTGATTGCAGCGGAATTAAGCGTTGCTTGTAAGTAAAGATGAAGGATAGAAGAATTCACACACAGAGTTTTATCCTGGTTCACCTTCTATCCACCGAAGGCTACGTCCAGTCCCTCAAGAAAACCCCTTGAGGATTTTTCCACTATTGATAAAAATCTCTTACAAGTTCTTAACCCAAGGACCCTAAGAATTTCTACCAATATCCTGTGAAAGCAAACCACTTTCAACAGCCCCTGAAAGCAAACCACTTTCAGTTCCTGAAGGCAAACCACCCTCAGACCTTAAAGGCTAAACCACCTTCAATCAACACCCTGAAAGTATACCACTTTCAGTACCAACAACCCTTCACCGAATACCACGGTGAAAACTCAATCTTACAGAAAGAGATGAAGAAGAGTTTACAATTGGCTGTATCAATCCTTTAACATACAAGTGGATTGATCATGAGAATTTATGCTTTAAGGCTTTTAGGCATAATATAATTCTGAGTTCCTCAAGATATGAACAACTAAAGTGTTCTTATAAACATGAAGATCATGAACTCAGAATTTAGGCTCTTGAAGGTTTAAGTTCTAAAAGATGAACTAATTTTGACAAAGCTTTGGCCTAATGTTGTATTCTCATGTGTTATTGTGTTCTGGATTCAAATGGACTTTATATAGGCAAGGGAAACGTCCTTGAACCATCACAACCCTTTCCAAAAGGTTTGGGACACAATGGTTCATGAAAAGATGCAACTTTTCGTGCTGGTAATCGATTACATCACTTAGTGTAATCGATTACACTAATAGCCGTTTCAGTTTGAATTTCAAATTCAAACATGTAATCGATTACAAGCAATGAGTAATCGATTACTTGCCTATGTGTAATTGATTACCAGAAAGCTGCAATCGATTACACTGAAGTCCAACTTCTAGAATCTTGATCCTTTGAGATCGGCTTAAGGTTTTCTACTTCTTTTAAGTTATGAAAACACTTAGCTTGATTAGTTTAGGTGTTTTAAGAGCCTTTATGCTTTAATAGACCTTTAGAAGCATAACTCACCTAAACTAGGACTTCTAGGTATATGATAGACTTTGTAGCGCTGTTTCCTCTAAGTCTTCTTTTCTTCTTTTTGTTGATGAGTTTGTCGTCATCAAAACCTCAGCCAGGGTCAGGAGCAAGACCTTCTTCACACCTTGGGATGCCTCTCGCACGAATAAGTATCCAACACAAGATGCTTCACAACATCAGGTATGGGAACCGTCTGGATGGCAGGTGAAAAGGGCTGAAACTCCACCACACTCTCAGCCTCCTTGAAGCTCTCCAGTCCCGGATCCTTTTGCTAGAGAAAGTACTCCAGCTGAGCTTGCAAATGTTGATTTTGCTGCTGCACAAAATCTAGTGCACCACATACCCTATTCCATTCAGCAAGGGAAATGTTGAAAGGAGTCGGGTTTGGCATGCCACCACCTGGCGTCGCCACCTGCAGCTGCTCGAGATTAGGGTTTGGACTCCGTGATGGCGAGGGAGGAAGCACAAGTGGGTCGCCCGCTGTCCGTCCTCCCCGCCCACGACCTCAACCTCTTATTCCGTTGCCTGACATAGCCTCTTCCCTCGTGAACGTGGGGTTTGGTTTACCTTTCCCCACAGACGGCGCCAAAATGTTCTGGGAATAGAACAGTATAGGAGAGAAGTGAGACTATATTATTATTAGAGAAAATTTGAACCCTTTTACATAAGCCTCCCTTGGCTATTTATAGGGAGAAAAGCCATAAATGAAATTTAATTAAAACTAAACCTATGGGCCTCAAAGGTTAAGCCCAATATATTACAAAGTCCAGCCCTCTATGTATACTACAAGTTTACCCCTGGCATTACCAGCCAAGGCCGCCCCTCGTCCAGATAAGGTGCTCAATAGCGCTGTGAAGGGGAAGAGGGGGCGCTCGCCCTGTCCACAAGTCCACAAGACACGAGCTTGAAGCTTCAAAGCGAAGTGTCTTTAACTAGTCTTTAGAAGATGCTCAAAACCATGGATGCCATCCCAGCAACCATGATCCAAAAGAACATTGCAGGAAGCGCATTCTCAAGGAACAGGTTCAAGAAAGGAGTAAAGGATGTTTTGGAAAAGCTTCTTGCACACGACTTGAAATCTGTAGAAAATTCCATACTCATCCAAGGAGAAGAAGCTAGTGAAAACCCTGGTTTTCCAACCCAGCTCATATCTGGGGTCATCAATGCGGAATCTCCTAGCAATTCTATGAAATGCACAAACCTTGTTCAGAGAAGATTCCAAAAAGGAGAAGTCATCCTGACTTATGACAAGCTCGTATTGATTCACTCAAATCAGGAGAATGGAGATGATGACAACGCACAATGCATTTATGATGAATGCTGACCCTCCTGATTCTGAAGCAAACTAAGAAGTCAACGCCATGACAAATCAAAGATAAAAGTAAGGTAACTTTAAACCTTCATATAGTTAGTATAATGATTTATATCTATTTCTTAACTGTATATCATATTAAAAATATACAAATAAGCAAACAAGGAATTAAAGATTACACAAAGGCATGCATCCAAACTCTCATCATTTATGCAACTGAGGTAGAGTTAAATCTGTTTCAAAACACATACTATCTCTAGTAAGCAAAACGCATAAAAACTAAGTCTCTACTGCAAAATCAAGAATCTGCACACACTCTCATGCATCTCAATGACAATCATATGAATAAAGATACATTGTTATAAGCACAAGTGAAATTTCTTGAAAATCAGTATCATATACATATGTATATTCGCACTTGCTTATGGTTCAAAAGTTGTCATAACCTGTCCATGAAATTCTGATAATGATATTTTCAATTATATGAATGTAAAACTAACCATCTGGACCCAAGAAAATATGGGTACCAAAAGTGTACAATAATTAATATTGTAGAACTTCACAACAAAGAGACAAGTCCACTTCAACGATGATCAACAGAAGCTGATTAATCATTGAGTCCAAGAGAAGTAAATTGCAGTTTACGAGATGGTGCCAGAAGGATGCTATTTTCTAAGTAGAACCCAGTTGCACCCTCATTAACAGCAACTGCAGTTGGCACAATGACAAGCGTTTTTAAAAGTTTGACATCAATTGTCACTTTGACCAAAAGCAAGAAGTAGAAGACCCAGCAGAAGAATACATCTTGTTTTCGTCCGGTCAAAGCTTATAAATGACCAAATCATGATTAGTCAGACGGATACCTTTTCAGTCTTGTTCTGAAATCTTCCCAACTCAAGAAGAACATTGTCAGATTCAAACTCACTATTGTTGACTAAATTGAATCATCCTTGTTCAATAACTCAGTCAGCAAGTCAAAGCATCACATATCTGAAAGCAGGTGATAGTGGAACTATGACGTTCATCTCAAGGCTCATAGCTCATGAGAAATGATTTCACAGGGAGTATTTTCAATTGCCTATATTTGTCAAGAAGAGATCATACAAATCTTATTGTATACAGTCAAATAGAATGTCAAAATGCCACTAATAAAGCTCTATGGCAAAAGAATTATGTGTAAATGTTTGCAGGACAAGAGACACATGCAAGATTGAAGATGCATAATGAAAGAATGCAAAGGTAGCAGTAAGATAATCAAATGGGTGAGTCCAGACTAACACTCAAGAGGACAACGTCTGATCCAGATAAATTTTGCCGCCAAAATAAATGAAACAAGGATTGGTCACTGTCTGGTGACTACTCAGACTCACAATAAAAGTAACATTCAGTTGAGGTCGTCTTGGAATAACTGAAAGAGCACGATCAGACATCCACAACGCCCATGTTTGGGTTATTGGTAAACAGCTGTATCGTTTCATATACTAAATGTTCTCAACACGCATTAAATCTTTCAACTGCTATGACTGCACTTTTAAAGATTTTCATTTAATACGCGTGCTGTGTCCTCTCTCTCACATCAATTGCAAAACTAATCATTTCATTACGTAAAACAAGTAAAACCTTTTGCATTCTGAATACGTTTAACAAAAGGTCTTGAGAAAAGAGAACACCACACTCACAATCTACTTGCAATCTTCTGAACCTATTGCTATTCTCTGCTTGCTCCCTTGCCATCACTAACCTTTCCTTGCAGAATTCTCCAATGGCTCCCAAGAAGCAAGCTGCCACTAAACCACAACTGACTCCCTCTCAACAAGAAATAATCTCTCTGAGAAACAAGAACATTGCTGCAAATCGACGAGAACAAGAAAAGTTAATCGGAAAGCAAAAGATGATGAATATGGGGAGAGAGAGCTGGTCTCACCAAGATATCTTGATCTCAACCTCTACAGCTATGCAAAGTTGGCTGGACTGGACCTTGTGCTGTTTCAAGACTGGTCCAACTTCATGAAGATCTCTGAAACCCCTGTTATCAAACTGGTAGTCAAAGAGTTCTTTGATTGTGCTGTTAAGAAAGGGTCAGATACTATCAAGTCCAGATGCATGAGAGCTATCACCAGTGTCTGTCCAGGAGACATTGCTGTAGCCCTAGATGTTAAAGTAAACGAAGGGATCATCTACACTCCAAAGTGGGAAATATCTGCAATTAATCCAGACTGCATTTGGAAGCAGGATCTGAAGATCCATAGAACCAATGTCAACAACTTGGTTGACGAGTGCAAATTTCCTCATGCTGTACTGAGCAAAATAGTGATTCCAAAGGAGGGTGCTCGTGACCTAGTAAATAAGCTGTCTCACTGGGCTCTCTATCAAATGATGAACATGCAGAAGATCAATCTTCCTTACTTGATCTTCCATCATATGATAAACACGCTCGAAAGTCTAGTATCAGACCTTCCGTACGAAGCCCTCATCACTGTTATGATGGGAAAGAAAGATCTCATCAACGAGACAAAGGAGAAAAATGAGTTCATTGTCCACGATTACATCTACCCTACCCCCATCAGGTTCGATGATTTCAAAAAGATGAGGCTAAAGGTTGACACCTCTGGAGTTCCCAAGAACCTGCTGACTGAATGGGAAAAAAAGCAGTAGAGAGAGAATGAAGACGCAGAACATGATAATGAGGCCAATCCTTCCCCTCCAAGAACCAGAGCTTCTAAAGCAAAGAAGGATGTTGTTGATGACTCTTCTTCACCTGTAAAGCCGCACTATATCTCTGACTCCGGGAAGTGGGTAGAGATAGAGCCTCCGTCCGACCCTGAGCCCAAACAAAGACGCTTAGTGAAGAAGCATGAAGCAGTAACCACCACCACTCAGCAAAAAAAAACCCACCTTTGACTGAAGATGATGAAGACGCCATGCCAATAGTCTCATTGGTGAAGAACGTCAAGAAGGTCCCCCTAGAGTCCATTCCAGAAACTACTCAACCGTCACCCACACTCACAAAGTACCTTCCACACGTGCCAACTCTGTTCCATGAATATGTGGAAGACATTGTTGACGTTGAAGATGACGGTAACTGTGGTTACCGATGCATTGCCCAGTGGCTAGGGAGAAACAAAAATGAATGGCCGGAGATAAGGAGAAGAATGATAGAAGAACTCGATGTCAGACGGTCTCTGCACCCGAGGACATTAGAGTCTGAAGAACATCCGAAGAGAGTGCGTAATGCACTGATCATTTCTCCTGAAGAACTAGCTTTTTCTCCGAAGTGGTTCAATGTTCCTGACACAGAACTAATCGCTGCAGCTGCATTCAGGTTCATTCTTGTCACCCTCAGCCTAAGGGAATGCTGCACTTATCTTCCTTTGATAGGCCCAGTCTCTACTCCTTCACCCATTGTTGTCTTGTGCAATGTTGATGACAGCCACTGGATAAGGGTAGTACAGAAAAAGGAATCCCCTCTTCCTTTTGGCACACCGCAATGGAGACCTAATTTTGTCAAAGGAGCTAAACAATGGGGTCAGAACATCACGCCAAGGATTGTGATGTACAGGAAAATCGTTGATCCTGATTATGTGCGTCCATCCAAATCCAGCAAGAAACGTTCTAACATTGGGTCCCGTCCGGGCCAGTGCTGAAGTTCAAGAGATGAAGCCCCTGCAAAATCCAACTCAACCATCCAATCTACCATCTGAGAATCCTACTCCCAAGGAGATACCGTCCGAAGGCCAACCTCATCCACTGGACGTTAAAAAAGCAAGTCCAAACAAGGCAGCTGCCTCTAGTCCGATAAATGCTAATGCAACAAGCCCAAAAACTTATGAATGGGTTCGTCCGGCTGCAGAAGAACATGCTCTTCCTAAGAGGGAAGGAGTTGCTGGAAAGAGAACAAAAACTCATGCATTCAAGGCCTCAAACTCGAGGAAGAAGCAAAGGGTTGAAGCAAAGGAAGCTGATGTAGGTGAAGATGTTCATGCAGCTGATCCAGATCCATCTCTAGATGAGATTCTGGCTACCCAACAAATACCCACTGAAAGAGCCTCTCCATCTGAGCATGCACAAGACGATACCTCTCAAGCATCTCAACCATCTATCCAAAAGGAATCTATGCAGAAAGAAGTCAGAACCTTTCTTGTCCACATTCCTAAAAGGCCTAGGCGAACCATTACACCAATCTCTTTGTAGGTTCCCAGAATGCTTACAACAGAGAATGCTGTATATGTTCCCAATATGCTTGTGGAATTGCTAGGTTACAACTTCTTCATTCAGGAACGCCTATGGTCTCCGCCTGCTCTAAATGGTATTCAAGTTTCATTTGCTGAAAGGACCAGGTATGATATCTTTCATCATGAGTGGGAACTGTCTGTGTTCAGACATGTTCATATAAGCACCATTCCATTCAACTTGATTCGTGGCGTTAAAAACGTCGTGATTCAACATGGATCATGGTCGCTTATTCTACTTGCTACAAAACCACAACCTCAACCTTGGCCAACCGCTCTTGCATCCTCACAAAACTCACCATCATACACACCAACCATTCCTCTGCCTCAAGTGGTCACTATTGATGACTGGATTTTATATGATAATTTTAGGGTCTTTTTGGTCTTTTTTTTTTATTATTTTTGAGTCACATATAGGTTTTTTATTATTTTTATGTAGATTTTATATTTATTTTGCATTTTGCATGTAGATTAGATTTTATTTGTTTTTCTACCTTTATTTTATATTTTTAGGAACTTTTATAGCAATTTTATATTTTTAAGAAAAGCTGGTTTAGTTATCATTTTTGTCCAGGGACCACTTTGTAAAGTTTCAGGAAATCAAGGTCCTAAATGTGAAAGTTCAAGAGTGGAGGACTAAAAGTGAAGATTGAGAGAATTCAAGGGCTTGAATTGGAGTGCTAACCAAGAGAGGACTAAAAGTAAAAAAGAGGAATATGAAGCAACTCTCTAAATTACGCACATGGAAAAAAGGATTAAATGATGAGTGGAGGATTGATGAAAGTGGAGGGGATGTTTCATAATTGATTAAAGGGCTGATAAGTGGTTTTTTATGGCATTCAAAACCCACTACCATGAAGAAGGAAGGAAAAGCTTGAAGTTGAAGAATCAGTGGCCAGCGCTGCAGCGCTAGAACCCAGCGCTCAAGCGCTGGGCCTCGGTCTGGTAATGGGATTTAATTGCTGAGGCCAGATTTTTTGCTATAAATAGGGAGGCAACTTGCACTTGTAAAACACACCTTCATAGAATACAACAAGTATTCTCTCTTTCTCCCTCAAAGATCATTGTTCCTAGGACTTGTGGGAAGCCATACTTGAGCTCCTATCCAGGGTAATTCAATGATTCTTTTAGCCATGCTTGGCTAATTCTTTTTAAGTTTCTTGGGTTGTATTAGTTTATAAATTTATGTTTTAGTTTTGTTTCTACCTTTCTAAATTTTATTTCCAGTTCTCGTTTTAATTCCTTATTCTTAATTTCATCTTGATGATCACAAGTGTTCTTGCTTATTACTTAAACGAATGAGAATTGGTAAGTAGTAAGGGACCTAGGATTAAAAAAGGCTATAAGTATATTTCGCTAAGAGATTAGGAAAGACGTAGCTTTGTGTTGGCCGGAACTCTATCTTCATCTTCTTCTTTAGTTAACTAGATTGCAAGAAATTGGGTTTAGTAATTAAAAAAGGAAGTTCTACAATGTGTAAGAGATTAACTTGTAGATATAATAGGCTATAGCACCTTGAACTTGGATTTATAATTTAGAAATTAAGTAGATACTTGCTAGCATATTTTATATTCTATGTCAATCAACCCAAGGACTTAATTCTCATCATTTTTATCACATCTTTATTTTATGTTATTATTCTTACTTGCTCTAAAAACCAACAACATCTATCATTTTATTTTTGTGTTTAAAGTACTAAACTTAATAGTAATAAGAACACCTATCCCTGTGGGTTCGAACATTTTTATTACGCGATAGTAAATTGTACACTTGCAATTGCATTATCATGTTTTTGGCGCCGTTGCCGGGGATAGGTTCTATTCTTGTTATTATTTTGTTTAGTGCTTTTTATATTTAAAAAAAAAAAATATTTCTGCCTAACAGTTTGTTGCCATGTGGAAAGAAGATCCTTTAGAGACTATAATCTCTGAGGGGTTGGATTTTGAGGATATTGAAAGCAATGACGAACAGGTCATTGAAATGGCAAGATATCTGGAAGCTGCCCATTTTTTCCCTTCAAGAAAAAATTGGGTAGAGGAGCTGAAAAGAGAAGAAGAAGTTCAAGAGGAAAAGAGGGAACTGAAGCCCTTACCTTCTACCCTTAAGTATGTATTTCTTGAAGAAGGTAACAATAAACCTGTCATTGTGAGTAGTTCCCTCTCTCCTCTTGAAGAAGAAAAACTGGTAAGAATTCTTAGAGCTCATAAATCTGCTTTGGGTTGGACTATAGAGGATATTAAGGGCATAAGCCCCACTGTTTGTATGCATAAAATTTGTTTAGAAGAACAAGTTAAACCTGTAGTCCAACCCCAAAGAAGACTTAATCCTGCCATGAAAGAGGTGGTAAGGAAAGAAGTGATTAAGTTGCTAGATGCAGGGATTATCTATCCCATTTCTGATAGTGAATGGGTTAGTCCTGTTCAGGTAGTTCCCAAGAAAGGGGGAATTACTGTGGTCCCAAATGAGAACAATGAATTGATTCCCACCAGAAAGGTAACTGGTTGGAGGGTTTGTATAGATTACCGGAGGCTAAATTCTGCCACCCGGAAAGATCATTTCCCCCTTCCCTTTATTGATCAAATGCTTGACAGGTTGGCTGGCCATGAGTACTATTGTTTCTTGGATGGTTATTCAGGTTATAACCAAATTGTTGTTGATCCTAAGGATCAAGAAAAAACTGCTTTTACTTGCCCCTTCGGGGTGTTTGCTTATAAAAGAATGCCTTTTGGCTTGTGTAATGCTCCAGGAACCTTCCAAAGATGTATGTTTGCTATTTTTTATGATTTAATTGGTGAATGTATGGAAGTGTTCATGGATGATTTTTCTGTATATGGCCCCAGCTTTGACAAGTGTTTGAGCAATTTGGAAAGGATTCTAGTTAGGTGCCAAGAAAAGAATTTGGTACTTAATTGGGAAAAATGTCATTTTATGGTAAAAGATGGCATCGTGCTTGGGCACAAGATTTCTGAAAAAGGGATTGAGGTAGATAAGGCTAAAACTGAGATCATTGAAAATCTACCTCCTCCCACCAACGTTAAAGGTATAAGAAGTTTTCTTGGTCATGCAGGTTTTTATAGGCGGTTTATAAAAGATTTTTCTAAAATTGCTAAGCCTATGACAAACCTCCTTGAGAAAGAGGCTCCTTTTATCTTTAACGATGATTGTTTGGCTGCTTTTAAATTGTTGAAAGAAAAACTTGTTTCAGCCCCTATCATTATTGCTCCCCAATGGGATTTGCCTTTTGAAGTTATGTGTGATGCTAGTGATAATGCATTAGGGGCTGTTCTTTGTCAGAAAAATGGTAAAGTTTTGCATGTAATTTACTATGCTAGTAAGGTTCTGAATGAAGCTCAAAAAAATTATGCTACAACTGAAAAGGAGTTGTTGAGTGTAGTTTATGCTTTAGATAAATTCAGACCTTACGTTTTGGGTACTAAAGTTATTGTGCATACTGACCATGCTGCATTGAAGTACTTGTTTTCTAAGCAGGAAGCTAAACCCAGGTTGATCAGGTGGATCTTACTCTTGCAAGAGTTTGATCTTGAAATTGTGGACAGGAAAGGGAAAGACAATGGTGTAGCAGACCATTTGTCAAGACTTGAAGAGGGGAACTCCAGCCCAATTCCTATTCAAGAGGAGTTCCCAGATGAGAAGCTCTTAGCTGTTCATGAAATAGCTCCCTGGTATGTACATTTAGCTAATTTTAAAGCTGCTGGAGTGTTGCCTTCTGATTTGACTTGGCAACAAAAGAAGAAATTTTTGCATGATGCCAAATTCTTTTTCTGGGATGAACCTTATTTGTTTAGAGAATGTTCTGATGGGATCATTAGAAGGTGTATTCCAGAAAAAGAATTTGAGGCTGTTTTATGGCATTGCCATGCCTCCGATTTTGGAGGCCATTTTTCAGGTGAAAGGACTGCAGCTAAAGTCCTACAAAGTGGTTTTTATTGGCCTACTATCTTCAAAGATAGTAGAGAATTTGTGGTAAGGTGTGATCGCTGTCAACGAACTGGTAATATCTCAAGAAGGAATGAGATGCCCCAAAAAATGATTTTGGAAGTTGAGCTTTTTGATGTATGGGGCATTGATTTCATGGGACCTTTTCCACCTTCTTTTGGTTGCCAGTATATTTTGGTTGCTGTTGACTATGTTTCTAAGTGGGTTGAAGCATCAGCCCTTCCCACAAATGATGGCAAAGTGGTTCTGGATTTTCTGAAGAAAAAGATCTTCACTAGATTTGGGGTGCCAAGAGCAATAATCAGTGATGGAGGTAAGCATTTTTGTAATAAAGCTTTTGAAACTCTTTTGAAAAAGTATGGTGTTAATCATAAAATTGCTACCCCCTATCACCCCCAAACTAGTGGACAAGTAGAGGTTTCTAATAGGGAGTTAAAAAGGATTTTGGAAAAAACAGTTGGTACCTCAAGGAAGGATTGGTCAAGAAAATTAGATGACACCTTGTGGGCTTACCGAACTGCGTTTAAAACTCCTATTGGAACCTCTCCTTACCAGTTGGTTTATGGTAAGACTTGTCATTTACCTGTGGAACTAGAGCATAAAGCCTTTTGGGCTTTGAAACAATTAAACATGGATCCCAAAGAAGCTGGGGATAAAAGACAGGTACAGGTACATGAGCTGGATGAATTTAGACTCCAAGCATATCACAATGCTAGGATCTACAAGGAAAGAACAAAAAGGTGGCATGATAAGAAGATTGTGCCAAAAGAGTTTAGTCCAGGACAGCTTGTGTTATTGTATAACTCAAGGCTGAGATTGTTTCCTGGAAAGTTGAAATCAAGATGGACAGGACCATATATGATCACCAAAGTATTTCCCCATGGTGCGGTTGAATTAGAAGATAAAGGTGAAACATTTGTTGTCAATGGGCAAAGATTGAAACCGTACCTAGGGGGAGATGTTGAGGCACAAGTGATGTCTATTTTTCTTGATTCCCCTAATTGATTAAAGGGAAGGGTCTATCTCGGACCTTAACATTGAGCTGGTTGGGAGACAACCCAACTTAGGATAGTTTAAATTTTTGTCATTTAAATTTTTGCACAACTCTTGTAAATAAATAAAAGAAAAAAAAATTCTATGTTTTACTGCAGGCGAGGCCAGCGCTCGAGCGCTGGAGGCCAACGCTCATGCGTTGGGCCCCTGCTTCATAACCTCTGATTCCAGTTGATCCCAGCGCTTAGGCGTTGGAGGGCTAGCGCTCATGCGCTAGGCCCCTGGAATCCCATCTTTTTATTTTTCTATTTTCCAGCGCCACAGCGTTGGAACCCAGCGCTCAGGCGCTGGGACCTCTGATGCCCAGTTTTTATTTTAATTCCAGCGCCCAAGCGTTGGTATCCCCAACGCTCAAGTGCTGGAGCTCGGGCAGTTTGCTGTTTTTACTTTTGTTTGCTGTTTTTAGTTTTAATAAATTGTGTTCACCATTTTCTTAAAAATTTTTAAGGTTCTATGAGTTTTCCCTTGGTTCTAATCTGGTTTTAATTTTTGGGAACTCAAGAATTCTTGTTTTAAAAGGTGGACACAAATTTTTCAACCCATAAGCTTGTGTGCTGATTTTGGAACTAACAAGTCAAGCAAGTTTTTGCTTGTGAGACTTTTGTTTGTTCAATGTTACAGGTTAGGTACCAAAAAGAGGGAGAGCCCTCTTGAACTTGAGTGTTCAATTTGATTTTTTACATTGAGGTTCCCTTGGACCTTTGTGGAAAATTTGTTACTATACCAGCTTCTTAGTTTTTTGTTTTTCTTTTTATAGTTTTTAGTTTTATTTTTAGTTTAGTTTTTTCTGTTTTCTTTTTGCATGAGTCTTGAGTATATTATCCATTCTGAATGTTGCTATAGCGTTGTGAAATGCTTTATCTGATTGAAATGCTTTGTGAAAAAATTCTATGTTTTTAAGCAGTTAGGATTGCATGCTGTAGAAAGGATTTTTGATATCTTGATTGTTTGGTTGTTGGCAAAAGTTTTTCTGAGTTCTAAAAAGGGTACCACTTACCCTATCTTTTTCTGAGAGCTGAGGACTCTGATGCATGATTGTAAGATTTTTCTGCCTTGTGTTGCATGTTGATTGGAGTTTTGTGTACTTTGTGAGTTGAGAAGAGATTATAGGCATTTTTGAAAACTCAGATTTTTGCTTGAAATGTTATATCCACTAGTAGCCCCTTTTGAGCCTTAAAAGAGTCATTCTTTGGAGCCTACTTTGTGTGATAATTCTTTAAGTTGTTATAGTGATGCATGTGCTGAATTTGTAGAGCTTTGTTTGTTGGGTTTCTCTCTAAAAAAGATGAAGGAAAAAATTAGAAAAATAATGAAGTAGTGGGGTGAGAAAGAGTATGAGGGGAGTAAAATTCAAGTCATTCATCCCATACATTCCACTACTTTGTTCAAAAAAAAAAAGAAGAAAAAGAGGAAAAATTGAGAGGACCCTTGTGTGAATTGTTTAAGCTCTTAGTCAAGAAAAAATCACTTAACAACAGTTTCTGAGTCAGCCGTTAGAGTTGCCAATTTCTTGAAATCCATACCTTAAATTGTTCAACCCTTTGGCCAAGTTACAACCTTCAAAATCTCTTCAGAATCACTTGGTTGCTTAACTTCAATTTTGATTTGAATTATAGGCAGGATCATTGAGCTTTCTTGTTTTCATGGAGAATATCATTTTGTGAGCTTAATTGATGAACTCAAACATGTTAAAAGCCAAGCCTAACTTTCTTGATTCTTTGTCTATAAAACATGCATGTCTTCCTTATCCGCTAAGCTTTCTGGAAAATTATCTTTTTTCAATCGGATAAAAACTTTCTCTAAACTCAGGGACGAGTTTCTCTTTAAGTTTTGTCGCTTGAGGACAAGCTGTCGTTGGGTATAGTGGTGTGATGACTGGATTTTATATGATAATTTTAGGGTCTTTTTGGTCTTTTTTTTTTTATTATTTTTGAGTCACATATAGGTTTTTTATTATTTTTATGTAGATTTTATATTTATTTTGCATTTTGCATGTAGATTAGATTTTATTTGTTTTTCTACCTTTATTTTATATTTTTAGGAACTTTTATAGCAATTTTATATTTTTAAGAAAAGCTGGTTTAGTTATCATTTTTGTCCAGGGACCACTTTGTAAAGTTTCAGGAAATCAAGGTCCTAAATGTGAAAGTTCAAGAGTGGAGGACTAAAAGTGAAGATTGAGAGAATTCAAGGGCTTGAATTGGAGTGCTAACCAAGAGAGGACTAAAAGTAAAAAAGAGGAATATGAAGCAACTCTCTAAATTACGCACATGGAAAAAAGGATTAAATGATGAGTGGAGGATTGATGAAAGTGGAGGAGATGTTTCATAATTGATTAAAGGGCTGATAAGTGGTTTTTTATGGCATTCAAAACCCACTACCATGAAGAAGGAAGGAAAAGCTTGAAGTTGAAGAATCAGTGGCCAGCGCTGCAGCGCTAGAACCCAGCGCTCAAGCGCTGGGCCTCGGTCTGGTAATGGGATTTAATTGCTGAGGCCAGATTTTTTGCTATAAATAGGGAGGCAACTTGCACTTGTAAAACACACCTTCATAGAATACAACAAGTATTCTCTCTTTCTCCCTCAAAGATCATTGTTCCTAGGACTTGTGGGAAGCCATACTTGAGCTCCTATCCAGGGTAATTCAATGATTCTTTTAGCCATGCTTGGCTAATTCTTTTTAAGTTTCTTGGGTTGTATTAGTTTATAAATTTATGTTTTAGTTTTGTTTCTACCTTTCTAAATTTTATTTCCAGTTCTCGTTTTAATTCCTTATTCTTAATTTCATCTTGATGATCACAAGTGTTCTTGCTTATTACTTAAACGAATGAGAATTGGTAAGTAGTAAGGGACCTAGGATTAAAAAAGGCTATAAGTATATTTCGCTAAGAGATTAGGAAAGACGTAGCTTTGTGTTGGCCGGAACTCTATCTTCATCTTCTTCTTTAGTTAACTAGATTGCAAGAAATTGGGTTTAGTAATTAAAAAAGGAAGTTCTACAATGTGTAAGAGATTAACTTGTAGATATAATAGGCTATAGCACCTTGAACTTGGATTTATAATTTAGAAATTAAGTAGATACTTGCTAGCATATTTTATATTCTATGTCAATCAACCCAAGGACTTAATTCTCATCATTTTTATCACATCTTTATTTTATGTTATTATTCTTACTTGCTCTAAAAACCAACAACATCTATCATTTTAATTTTGTGTTTAAAGTACTAAACTTAATAGTAATAAGAACACCTATCCCTGTGGGTTCGAACATTTTTATTACGCGATAGTAAATTGTACACTTGCAATTGCATTATCAACTATATCCAGAGACATATTTGTGACATCTTCTTACTCTGAGGATATAACTGATGATGCATCTCCAAACTCACCTCACGAGCCTGCTTCATTTGACATTCCTGAAGATGCTTTGAGTGATGTGATCACCGATGTTCAACCTATATCAGTAGTTCCACCAAAGGATGATCTTCATGAAGATGCGGAAATTTAGGCACAAGAGCATGCTAATGCTAATCCGTCCACTGAAGATCACTTTGATGCTAAGGCTGAGTTGGCTCTGCTAAAAGAAACGCTTTTGGAAGTATGAACAACTCATGCCAAGGAAACTCAGGAGCTTAGGGAGGAAATGAGAAGCCGAACTAAAGCAGCACAACAAGCCATCAATGAAAAGATGGATGCCAAGTTTAGAATGATGCAGGACATGATGAACAGCTTCTTTGAACAGCTGAAGAAGAAATAGACTCCTAATCCCTAAACTTCAGTCATTTAATTTGAACTATTTCATTTCTCTTTTACAAAACTTTCTAATTCAGCCTTAAGTTCTCTTCTTACTACTCTATATATCGTAGCTTTCTTTTTGATAATGCCAAAGGGGGAGAAGTAATAGGTAGAGAAAAAGGCTAATAAGTAATAGGGAAACAAGGGAAAAGAATAGAGGGAGAAGTAATAGACGAAATAGGAAAAAGGGGAGAAGAATAGAATTAAGGATAAAAGAACAAAACGGAGGAGGATTATCAGGTTTAGGGAGAGAAAAACAATGCCCCTTACTTATTTTGTCTTAAGGGATAATTAAAATTAAAACGTTTCCGTCCGTCCAAGGTTAACAAACCAAAATGCCCCTTACTTATCAAGAACAATGTTAAGGAATAAAAACGCATTTGTGTATAAACTCTGTCAAAGATCGTTCATGTTTTTCTAGATAATAAAACATTTTTTAAAGAAAAACAATTTACAACTGAAAATAATGAAGTGCTTAATCTAAGAAACATTTTTTTTTTAGATATTAAACCCTTTTTCTCCAAAGAAATTGTCATTATCAAAAAGGGGGAGATTGTTAGATTCAAATGATTAAATGAAGGGTTAAATATGTTTTTGGTCCCTGTACTTTGAGCGAGATTTGGTTTTAGTCCCTCGCCGGCGTAAAGGTGGATTTTAGGCCTCGAACTTTCATTTTTGTTTGGTTTTCGTCCCTGCCGGAGTGATTCGTTGACCGTCGTGCCTACGTGTCACGGCGGGTCCTACGTGGCATAGGCCACGTCATTTAATGAGTACACGTGCCTTTTTTTTTTACATTTATTAATTAAAAAACTTAAAAATAGAAGAAAAAAAAAAGGAAAAAGGGGAAATCAGTGCTGATCCTTCTTCATCTTCTTCTTCCTTCTTCATCCTTCTTCATCTTCTTCTTCCTTCTTCATCATCTTCTTCTTCCTTTTTCTTATTCCCCAAACCACGACATCTTCTTCTTCTTCCTCCTCCTCCTCCTCCTCCTCCTTCTTCCCCAAACCACCACCACCCATAACACCACCACGACCTGCAATCCCGACGGAATAACCCCACCACCCTGCAATCATCACCACCACACCGAGCCATCACCCACCACGAGCCCAACCACCGCGACCTGCAATCCCCCACCCACACCACAGAATAACCCCAACGCCACCCAAATCAATCACCATTACCACAACTCCAAAAGCTTCCTTCCCAAACCCAGAAGCTCCTTCCCAAATACCCAGAAACAGAACAATCTCAATCTTCACCTTCACAAACCCAGAAACAACCTTCCTCACTCTCACCTTCACAAACCCAGACAGTACAACATACAAGGCCTGAAAACCTTCTATAGACCAAACCCTCTAGGGATCAAAACCATATAGTTCCAGAAACCCGAATCAGAAAAGGAGAAAATGAAATCCAGAAGCCCCATCACCAATTCAGTAACCAAGCCATCAAAACCCCAACTTAATTCCCAAATTTGCAGCCACCACCATGACCTTGCCTTTCTTCAAGGTTCAATCGCGCCTCCATCAAGGTGAGGCCATGCCGATATCGAGCCACCCTCACCCATATCGAGCCACCCTTTAGATCCTCCAGAACCCCTTCCCTTTCCCTACAACCAGAACATGCAAACCCATTTACACTCTCCCCCTCGCTGATTTAGGGTTCGCTGACTTTGTTTGGGTTGGGGGTGGGGGTGGAGTTGTAGTGGCTTGGTTGGGGGTTGAGATGGGTGGGGGTGGGGTCGCGGATCCAGAACCCAGCAACCATTTTCTGTTTTCGATTCGATCGTCCTCCTCAATCTCACAAAATCAATTTTTCTTTGATTTCCAAATTCGCCTTTGTTGTGGATTCAGATCAAGTCGTGGTGGTGTTATGGGTGGTGGTGGTTTGGGGAAGAAGAAGAAGGAGGAGGGGGAAGAAGAAGATGTCGTGGTTTGGGGAAGAAAATGATGAAGAAGGAAGAAGATGATGAAGAAGGATGAAGAAGGAAGAAGAAGAAACGCAGCATCAGCACTGATTTCCCCTTTTTCCTTTTTTTTTTCTTTTTTTCTTTTTCTGTTTTTAAGTTTTTTAATTAGTAAATGTAAAAAAATAATAATAAAGCCACGTGTACTCATTAAATGACGTGGCCTATGCCACGTAGGACCCGCCGTGACATGTAGGCACGGCAGTCAACGAATCACTCCGGCAGGGACGAAAACCAAACAAAAACGAAAGTTCGAGGCCTAAAATCCACTTTTACGCCGGCGAGGGACTTAAATCAAATCTCTCTCAAAGTACAGGGACCAAAAACATATTTAACCCTTAAATTAATTATTATGTTTTGATAATTAACAATTTTATTAAGGTTTAATATCATTAGAGATAGAATTTCTAATACGTTGAAATTTCTCACATCCAAGAAAATCCATCTACTTGAAGAACTGAATGAATCACAAGGTGTTATCATGAAAAACAGTCCTGCAAGAGGAAACCGTCCGGCCCTCCCTGAAGACTAACTGCATACACCTTCAAGAAAAGCTATCAAAATATACAAAGAAAGCAACCATGTGGAGACAGTCCGGTGACTCATAGAAGACCAAGCACTTCCTACAAGTAGAAAACATCTTTTGGAAGGCATTAAATCAGCTATGCACTCTCAAGGACAAAACTCAATTGATAAAGTTGAAACAGTCTGGCGCTTGAATAAACAGTAATCAACAGGAAGACTGTTTTTCCAAAAGCTGAATGAGTTTGGCAACAAATCATGAAGAAACATTCTCAGCTTTGAAGTTTCTCTAGCACTATACAAAGCACTTGAGTAACAACGTAGTCTAAAGGAAAACTTCAACAGTAGCACAATGGAAGGAAGCGCCCAATCATCTACAAATCAAGAATACTCTAATCTTCAATAGAAATTAAGATGAGAAAGTCCGTCTGCCTGTGCAACTCGTTCAGTGACGTAATTCTGAAGATTCTAAAAGACCGCGTTTGCCGAATCTTAATGAAAGATTTCGTCCGCTCAGATCATCAAAGTGCTCAACGGTCATAAATGTCAGAAAGCATGTGTCATGAGGTTGTGAAGAATAAGTTCAACAGGAGCATCAAAGAAATCGTCAACAATAACTCTGATGAGTTCATCTATTATCATTGCTTCTTGGATCAAGAATCATCTACCTCGTCTGCACATTAAAAGGAGCACTGTTGTTTGCAGAAAGAAGAAAAGGACATAATTAATATATTATTCCTTGGTTCCTCTGCCTTTCTGCTTTTCCTCAAATCAAGCTGACTTTGCGGAATTAGCGGCGAGAAATTCTAAACATCGTATTCCCTCCAAATTCAAAGTTCAAATCTTATGTTCAGAGCATTTAATGATTCTTAGCTAGCACGCACTGGGATATCATGTTCAAACAAAAACCCAGAGCTAGATACAGCGCCGAGCCAGACGATGTCAACCCAAGCAATTAATGCTTGACAGAACGCATTTAATGCTGCTCCAGAATAACATAATTAGCGGTTACTCACAAGGAAGCAGGAGCACTAATGGATCTAATTTCTCTCCTTCTATCAAAGATCAATGAAGATTATCAACTGAAGATATAAATAGAGAATTCAGCTTCCAAAACAACTTCGCAACTTGAATTCAATCCATTGCATGTCTCAACCAAGTTTGCCCAAAGAACCAAGCTCCCATTGGTTCAAACTCAGAAGGCTTCAAGCCAAATTTACCTGAGTTATGTCGTCCACTTGTATGAAGAACTTATAGAGTGTTACTCTTATCTTAAGCCACACAACACAAAACAGAGAAACTTAAATTCCTATTCTCTCTGTAACCCGAGCTTCATTTCTTCGACTCACTCTTATTGAAGAGAATTCATGTAGAAAAACAAACCCAACTTGTAAAGGGAATCAGGAGTAGTCCTGTAGAATACTAATGAGGAGAAGTACTGGAGAATACTTGTAAAGGACAAGTCCTTGATAGTAATAGAACCACACAAGAAAGGGGGGTTTGAATTGTGTGTGTGACATTTGAAAACTTTTTCACAATATAGTTATTATTAGTTTGAAAAACATTGACTGATATGTGCAGCGGAAATAACTTAGAGCTTGAAGAATAAAGCACACACAATATTTATCCTGGTTCACCCTCTAAATCGATAGGGCTACGTCCAGTCCTTGGCTATACCAAGATTTTCCACTATTTCAACAGAATAGTACAAGTGTTCTCAGGGATTTCTCCCAGTATTCTGAGGACTACTCCTTTACAAGTTTTCTAGGACTTCTCCTTTATCTCTCGAGTATTCGACAGGACTCCTCCCAGTTCTTTTTCAAGAAGGTTTGTTTTCTACAAGAATCTCTTCACAAAGAGTGGGTAGAAACTATGAAGTTCTAAAATCAGAGAGGGTATCCAAATTGGTTCTCTGAAGGGCTTGTGTGAGAAAGGATAAGAGTTTTCACTCTATAAGGAATTCACACTAGTTGGCGACTAAACTCAGGAAATGGGAAGGCTAAGGTTACTGAGTGTTCTTGACTAAAGCTTGTTCAAATTGTAAACTGACTTGAAAGATTTGAATGCTTTGATAGTGTGTAAGTCGCCAAGTTGAGGATGATGCAAAGACCACTATTTATATCTTCAGTAGGATGATAACTGGAGGCGCCAATGAAGATCTTCAAAAAATAGTTCCGTTGAATACTTGCTTGATTGTGAGTAACGGATACTTCTGCATCAGCTTGTTGTAGTCTGCCAGGTGAAGAATGTTTCTCCAACAGATAGAGAGTGATGTCGTCTGGCGATGCTTTTGTTCTGGTTCTCAAAGGCTGCAATTAATGCATGTGCATTACAACTAATCTAGTAATTAATGCTCTGACCAGAAGATTTGAATTTGGCCGTTGGGGAGATACGATGATCAGAGGATATCGCCGCTAATTCAGCAAAAGCAGCTTGAATTAAGGAATGTCAGAGAATTTGAACCTTCAAGGTATAAGGCGCTTAATTCTGTCTCTTTCGCCATTAATGCTCTGATCCTACAAGAGGTGCTAACAACTCATCTTCAGTTTGAGCAAACGGTCTCCTTTAAGCTAATTCTTTTTGCATGAGTCTTCAATCATTGCTCTTTAGTCAACCCTTGGTTTAGCCGGACGGTCTTTGCAGGCGGACGAACTTTACTCTGAAGGCAGACTCATTTCTCATAGGCGGACGGTCTCTTCATTTGCTTTTTGATAATGTTTTGTTGAGATCTTTGCATCATGTCTTCAGTTCATAACTGTTCCTGAATATGAAATCTTTGAAGAAGGTTAGTAACACTTAGCGAAATTGTTTTTTATCAAAATAGGTTAATTCATTTAAATATTTTACTATAACAATCTCCCCCTTTTTGATAATGACAATTTCTAAAACAAATGAGAGTAAGGCCTGTATATTTCTGATTTCCTCCCCCTATGGTTAATATTTATTAGCTCCCCCTAAATATGTGCTATCTTCTAATTTGTCATTTGTTATATAATTTCTCCCCCTTTGACATTATCAAAAATAAAGACAAAATTATTCATTGATGATGAGTGGATTTTATATGATGTTTTTAGGGTCTTTTTAGTCTTTTTATTTTATTATTTTTGAGTCACATGTAGGTTTTTTATTGTTTTTATGTAGATTTTATATTTATTTTGCATTTTGCATGTAGATTAGATTTTTTGTGTTTTTCTATCTTTATTTTATATTTTTAGGGATTTTTCTAGTTATTTTATATTTTTAGGAAAAGCTGGTTAGTTATCATTTTTGGGCCAGGGACCAATTTGTAAAGTTTCAGGAAGTCAGGGACCAAGTTGTAAAAGTTCAAGAGTGGAGGACTTAAAGTGGAGATTGAGAGAATATGAGGGCTTGAAATGAAGTGCTAACCAAGGGAGGACCAAAGTGAAAAAGAAAAATATGAAGAGTCACTCTCCAATTTAGCACATGGAAAAAATGTTTAAAGAATTGAAGAAGGGTTTCAGAACTGATCAAGGCTGGTTAGTGGCTTTTTATGGCCATCAAAACCCACTACCATGAATGAAGAAGGAAGAACAAGTAAGAAGATGAAGAAGCAGCGTCCCAGCGCTCATGCGTTGGGATCCCAGCGCTCCAGCGCTGGGGTTCTGACTAGATGATGAGTCAGATTGTGTCCCAGCGCCCAAGCGTTGGAAAGCCAGCGCTCAAGCGCTGGGCCTCGGACAGAAAGTGGATTTTTAATGCATCCTAGCGCCCAGGCGTTGGGAAAGCCAGCGCTCAAGCGTTGGAGGCTGGATTTTTACTATAAATAGGGCCCTTTGCTTCACTTGTAAGACACACCTTCATAGAATACAACAAGTATTCTCTCTTTCTCCCTCAAAGATCATTGTTCCTAGGACTTGTGGGAAGCCATACTTGAGCTCCTATCCAGGGTAATTCAATGAATCTTTTAGCCATGCTTGGCTAATTCTTCTTTAAGTTTCTTGGGTTGTAGTAGTTTATATTTATGTTTTAGTTTGTTTTTACCTTTCTGAATATTATTTCTATTTCATGTTTTATTTCCTTGTTCTTCATTCATCTTGTGTACAAAAGATTTTTTGCTTATTACTTATTCGAATGGAAATTGGTAAGTAGTAAGGGACCTAGGATCTAAAAAAGGTTATAAGTATACTTCACTAAGGAATTAGGAAGGACGTAACTTTATGTTGGCCTGAATTTCTTCTTCATCTTCTTCTCTAGTTAACTAAGTTGCAAGGAATTGAATTTAGTAATTAGAAGGAAAGTTCTACAATGTGTAAGGAATTAACTTGTAGATAATTAGGCTATAGCATCATGAAATTAGATTTATAATTCAGAAATTAAGTAGGAACTTGCTAGCATATTATATAGACTATGTAAACCAACCCAAGAAGCTTATTTGTTATCAACTTATTCTCTTCTATTATATTGCTATTTCCATGTGCTACCTTAAACAAACTTCCAACAAATTCATCTTTTTATTTTTCTGTTTAAGTACTAAACTTAATATTAACAAGAACACCTATCCTTTGGGTTCGAACATTTTTATTACGCGATAGTAAATTGTTCACTTGCAATTTCATTATCAAGTTTTTGGCGCCGTTGCCGGGGATAGGTTCTTTTTAAGTTCTTATTTTTATTTTGTTTAGTACTTCTTGTTCATATATATATAAAAAAAAAATTGTGATGAACTGGTGCTGCTAATTTTGTTTGCTAAGTATTGTCAGGTATAGCAATGGCTAAAACATTCGAACAACGGGAGGCAAAAATCCGGGCTGAGGTTGAAAAGGAATATGAGAAGACGAAGCAGGATATCCGCACTCTAATTGGCGAGTTTTGCTCCGATTTAGATTGCAAGAGAAAATCCGGATTTTTGCCAATCCCTGAGCAAGAATGTAAGGCTATGGAGGAGCTACAAATGAAAATCCAAAGCATTCTAAGGAGGCATCCCAGGGATGAACAACAATCACCTGTTCATGAAAGTGAACTTGTGGTTCAAAAAGAGGAGGTGAAAGAAACCTCCATTGTAGAATTTGTCCTTAAAGACAAATTGGAAATGGAGGAAGAAGAACCTCAAGGAACCTATGCTATAGGTTCAGAAAAGCAAGGAGCAGAACAGGGAAGGGAAAATTTATTTATTCCTTCCATTTTTAATTTAAATGTTGTTACCTTGTTAGCTGAAAATTCATGTGGCACCATGTTGCTTTTGTGCCAAAATTTGCATGATTTGCGGGGTCTAATGAATTTTGTAATAGACCCCAATTGATTAAGGGGAAGGGTCTATCTCGGACCTTAACATTGAGCTGGTTGGGAGACAACCCAACTTAGGATAGTTTATTTTTATGTCTTTTTAATTTTCTGCACAACTCTTGTAAATAAATAAAAGAAAAGAATTCTATGTTGTTGCTACAGGAGGGGCCAGCGCTTAGGCGCTGGAGGCCAACGCACGAGCGTTAGGCCCCTGTAAAAGCCCCCTGGTTCCAGTTGATCCCAGCGCTTAGGCGCTGGAGGGCTAGCGCTCATGCGCTAAGCCCCTGGAATCCACCCAGTTTATTTTCTATTTTCCAGCGCCATAGCGTTGGAACCCAGCGCTTAGGCGCTGGGACCTCTGATGCCCAGTAATTCTTTTAATTCCAGCGCCCAAGCGTTGGTATCCCCAGCGCTCAAGCGCTGGAACTCGGGCAGTTTGCTGTTTTTACTTTTATTTGCTGTTTTTAATTTTTAATAAATTGTGTGTTCACCATTTTCTGAAAGGTTTTAAAGTTCTTTGAGTTTTCCCTTGATTCTGCATTGGTTTTAATTTTTGGGGAACTCAAGTTTTTTTTTTTTTTTTAAGGTGGACACACATTTTCAACCCATGATCTAGTGTGCTGTTTTTGGGACTAACAAGTCAAGCAAGCTTTTGCTTGTAAGACTTTTGTTTGTTCAATGTTACAGGATAGGTACCAGAAAGGGGAAGAACCCTCTTGAACTTAAGTTTTCAAAGTGATTTTTACATTGAGGTTCCCTTGGACCTTTGTGGAAATTTGTTACTATACCAGCTTGATAGTTTTTATTTTTATTTTTATTTTTCTTTTTATAGTTTTTAGTTTTATTTTTATTTTTAGTTTAGCTTTTCTGTTTTATTTGTGCATGAGTCTTTGAGTTTATTATCCATTCTGATGTTGCTATAGCCTTGTGAATGCTTTATCTGATTAAACTGCTTTGTGAAAAATTCTATGTTTTTAAGCAGTTAGGATTGCATGCTGTAGAAAGGATTTTTGATATCTTGATTGTTTGGTTGTTGGCAAAAGTTTTTCTGAGTTCTAAAAAGGGTACCACTTACCCTATCTTTTTCTGAGAGCTGAGAACTCTGATGCATGATTGTGAAATTTTTCTGCCTTGTGTTGCATGTTGATTGAAGTTTTGTATACTTTGTGAGTTGAGAAGAGATTATAGGCATTTTTGAAAACTCAGATTTTTGCTTGAAATTTGATATCCACTAGTAGCCCCTTTTTGAGCCTTAAAAGAGTCATTCTTTGGAGCCAACTTTGTGTGATAATTTTTCAGTTGTTATAGTGATGCATGTGCTGATTTGTTGGAGCTTTATGTGTGGGTTTCTCTCTAAAAAAAAAAAAAAAAAAAAAAAAAGATGAAGGAAAAAATTGGAAAAAATAAGGTATGTGCCTTAGAAAAAAATAATGAAGTAGTGGGGTGAGAAAGAGTATGAGGGGAGTAAAATTCAAGTCATTCATCCCATACATTCCACTACTTTGTTCAAAAAAAAAAAAAAAAAAAAGAAGAAAAAAATTGAGAGGACCCTTGTGTGAATTGTAAGCTCTTAGTTGAAAAATCACTTAACAACAAACTCTGAGTCAGCCAATAGAGTTGCCAAGTCTTGAAATCCACACCTTGAATTGTTCAACCCTTTGGCCAAGTTACAACCTTCAAAAATCTCTTCAAAATCACTTGGTTGCTTTACTTCAGTTTTGATTTGAATTATAGGCAGGATTATTGAGCTTTCTTGTTTTCATGGAGAATATCATTTTGTGAGCTTAATTGTTGAACTCAAACATGTTAAAAGCCAAGCCTAACTTTCTTGATTCTTTGTCTCTAAAACATGCATGTCTTCTTTTTCTGCTAAGCTTTCTTTGAAAGGTTTTTTGTGCTTCATGTTGTAATCAGATAAAACTTTCTCAAAACCCAGGGACGAGTTTTTCTTTAAGTTTTGTCGCTTGAGGACAAGCTGTCGTTGGGTATAGTGGTGTGATGAGTGGATTTTATATGATGTTTTTAGGGTCTTTTTAGTCTTTTTATTTTATTATTTTTGAGTCACATGTAGGTTTTTTATTGTTTTTATGTAGATTTTATATTTATTTTGCATTTTGCATGTAGATTAGATTTTTTGTGTTTTTCTATCTTTATTTTATATTTTTAGGGATTTTTCTAGTTATTTTATATTTTTAGGAAAAGCTGGTTAGTTATCATTTTTGGGCCAGGGACCAATTTGTAAAGTTTCAGGAAGTCAGGGACCAAGTTGTAAAAGTTCAAGAGTGGAGGACTTAAAGTGGAGATTGAGAGAATATGAGGGCTTGAAATGAAGTGCTAACCAAGGGAGGACCAAAGTGAAAAAGAAAAATATGAAGAGTCACTCTCCAATTTAGCACATGGAAAAAATGTTTAAAGAATTGAAGAAGGGTTTCAGAACTGATCAAGGCTGGTTAGTGGCTTTTTATGGCCATCAAAACCCACTACCATGAATGAAGAAGGAAGAACAAGTAAGAAGATGAAGAAGCAGCGTCCCAGCGCTCATGCGTTGGGATCCCAGCGCTCCAGCGCTGGGGTTCTGACTAGATGATGAGTCAGATTGTGTCCCAGCGCCCAAGCGTTGGAAAGCCAGCGCTCAAGCGCTGGGCCTCGGACAGAAAGTGGATTTTTAATGCATCCTAGCGCCCAGGCGTTGGGAAAGCCAGCGCTCAAGCGTTGGAGGCTGGATTTTTACTATAAATAGGGCCCTTTGCTTCACTTGTAAGACACACCTTCATAGAATACAACAAGTATTCTCTCTTTCTCCCTCAAAGATCATTGTTCCTAGGACTTGTGGGAAGCCATACTTGAGCTCCTATCCAGGGTAATTCAATGAATCTTTTAGCCATGCTTGGCTAATTCTTCTTTAAGTTTCTTGGGTTGTAGTAGTTTATATTTATGTTTTAGTTTGTTTTTACCTTTCTGAATATTATTTCTATTTCATGTTTTATTTCCTTGTTCTTCATTCATCTTGTGTACAAAAGATTTTTTGCTTATTACTTATTCGAATGGAAATTGGTAAGTAGTAAGGGACCTAGGATCTAAAAAAGGTTATAAGTATACTTCACTAAGGAATTAGGAAGGACGTAACTTTATGTTGGCCTGAATTTCTTCTTCATCTTCTTCTCTAGTTAACTAAGTTGCAAGGAATTGAATTTAGTAATTAGAAGGAAAGTTCTACAATGTGTAAGGAATTAACTTGTAGATAATTAGGCTATAGCATCATGAAATTAGATTTATAATTCAGAAATTAAGTAGGAACTTGCTAGCATATTATATAGACTATGTAAACCAACCCAAGAAGCTTATTTGTTATCAACTTATTCTCTTCTATTATATTGCTATTTCCATGTGCTACCTTAAACAAACTTCCAACAAATTCATCTTTTTATTTTTCTGTTTAAGTACTAAACTTAATATTAACAAGAACACCTATCCTTTGGGTTCGAACATTTTTATTACGCGATAGTAAATTGTTCACTTGCAATTTCATTATCAAGTTTTTGGCGCCGTTGCCGGGGATAGGTTCTTTTTAAGTTCTTATTTTTATTTTGTTTAGTACTTCTTGTTCATATATATATAAAAAAAAAATTGTGATGAACTGGTGCTGCTAATTTTGTTTGCTAAGTATTGTCAGGTATAGCAATGGCTAAAACATTCGAACAACGGGAGGCAAAAATCCGGGCTGAGGTTGAAAAGGAATATGAGAAGACGAAGCAGGATATCCGCACTCTAATTGGCGAGTTTTGCTCCGATTTAGATTGCAAGAGAAAATCCGGATTTTTGCCAATCCCTGAGCAAGAATGTAAGGCTATGGAGGAGCTACAAATGAAAATCCAAAGCATTCTAAGGAGGCATCCCAGGGATGAACAACAATCACCTGTTCATGAAAGTGAACTTGTGGTTCAAAAAGAGGAGGTGAAAGAAACCTCCATTGTAGAATTTGTCCTTAAAGACAAATTGGAAATGGAGGAAGAAGAACCTCAAGGAACCTATGCTATAGGTTCAGAAAAGCAAGGAGCAGAACAGGGAAGGGAAAATTTATTTATTCCTTCCATTTTTAATTTAAATGTTGTTACCTTGTTAGCTGAAAATTCATGTGGCACCATGTTGCTTTTGTGCCAAAATTTGCATGATTTGCGGGGTCTAATGAATTTTGTAATAGACCCCAATTGATTAAGGGGAAGGGTCTATCTCGGACCTTAACATTGAGCTGGTTGGGAGACAACCCAACTTAGGATAGTTTATTTTTATGTCTTTTTAATTTTCTGCACAACTCTTGTAAATAAATAAAAGAAAAGAATTCTATGTTGTTGCTACAGGAGGGGCCAGCGCTTAGGCGCTGGAGGCCAACGCACGAGCGTTAGGCCCCTGTAAAAGCCCCCTGGTTCCAGTTGATCCCAGCGCTTAGGCGCTGGAGGGCTAGCGCTCATGCGCTAAGCCCCTGGAATCCACCCAGTTTATTTTCTATTTTCCAGCGCCATAGCGTTGGAACCCAGCGCTTAGGCGCTGGGACCTCTGATGCCCAGTAATTCTTTTAATTCCAGCGCCCAAGCGTTGGTATCCCCAGCGCTCAAGCGCTGGAACTCGGGCAGTTTGCTGTTTTTACTTTTATTTGCTGTTTTTAATTTTTAATAAATTGTGTGTTCACCATTTTCTGAAAGGTTTTAAAGTTCTTTGAGTTTTCCCTTGATTCTGCATTGGTTTTAATTTTTGGGGAACTCAAGTTTTTTTTTTTTTTTTAAGGTGGACACACATTTTCAACCCATGATCTAGTGTGCTGTTTTTGGGACTAACAAGTCAAGCAAGCTTTTGCTTGTAAGACTTTTGTTTGTTCAATGTTACAGGATAGGTACCAGAAAGGGGAAGAACCCTCTTGAACTTAAGTTTTCAAAGTGATTTTTACATTGAGGTTCCCTTGGACCTTTGTGGAAATTTGTTACTATACCAGCTTGATAGTTTTTATTTTTATTTTTATTTTTCTTTTTATAGTTTTTAGTTTTATTTTTATTTTTAGTTTAGCTTTTCTGTTTTATTTGTGCATGAGTCTTTGAGTTTATTATCCATTCTGATGTTGCTATAGCCTTGTGAATGCTTTATCTGATTAAACTGCTTTGTGAAAAATTCTATGTTTTTAAGCAGTTAGGATTGCATGCTGTAGAAAGGATTTTTGATATCTTGATTGTTTGGTTGTTGGCAAAAGTTTTTCTGAGTTCTAAAAAGGGTACCACTTACCCTATCTTTTTCTGAGAGCTGAGAACTCTGATGCATGATTGTGAAATTTTTCTGCCTTGTGTTGCATGTTGATTGAAGTTTTGTATACTTTGTGAGTTGAGAAGAGATTATAGGCATTTTTGAAAACTCAGATTTTTGCTTGAAATTTGATATCCACTAGTAGCCCCTTTTTGAGCCTTAAAAGAGTCATTCTTTGGAGCCAACTTTGTGTGATAATTTTTCAGTTGTTATAGTGATGCATGTGCTGATTTGTTGGAGCTTTATGTGTGGGTTTCTCTCTAAAAAAAAAAAAAAAAAAAAAAAGATGAAGGAAAAAATTGGAAAAAATAAGGTATGTGCCTTAGAAAAAAATAATGAAGTAGTGGGGTGAGAAAGAGTATGAGGGGAGTAAAATTCAAGTCATTCATCCCATACATTCCACTACTTTGTTCAAAAAAAAAAAAAAAAAAGAAAAGAAGAAAAAAATTGAGAGGACCCTTGTGTGAATTGTAAGCTCTTAGTTGAAAAATCACTTAACAACAAACTCTGAGTCAGCCAATAGAGTTGCCAAGTCTTGAAATCCACACCTTGAATTGTTCAACCCTTTGGCCAAGTTACAACCTTCAAAAATCTCTTCAAAATCACTTGGTTGCTTTACTTCAGTTTTGATTTGAATTATAGGCAGGATTATTGAGCTTTCTTGTTTTCATGGAGAATATCATTTTGTGAGCTTAATTGTTGAACTCAAACATGTTAAAAGCCAAGCCTAACTTTCTTGATTCTTTGTCTCTAAAACATGCATGTCTTCTTTTTCTGCTAAGCTTTCTTTGAAAGGTTTTTTGTGCTTCATGTTGTAATCAGATAAAACTTTCTCAAAACCCAGGGACGAGTTTTTCTTTAAGTTTTGTCGCTTGAGGACAAGCTGTCGTTGGGTATAGTGGTGTGATGAGTGGATTTTATATGATGTTTTTAGGGTCTTTTTAGTCTTTTTATTTTATTATTTTTGAGTCACATGTAGGTTTTTTATTGTTTTTATGTAGATTTTATATTTATTTTGCATTTTGCATGTAGATTAGATTTTTTGTGTTTTTCTATCTTTATTTTATATTTTTAGGGATTTTTCTAGTTATTTTATATTTTTAGGAAAAGCTGGTTAGTTATCATTTTTGGGCCAGGGACCAATTTGTAAAGTTTCAGGAAGTCAGGGACCAAGTTGTAAAAGTTCAAGAGTGGAGGACTTAAAGTGGAGATTGAGAGAATATGAGGGCTTGAAATGAAGTGCTAACCAAGGGAGGACCAAAGTGAAAAAGAAAAATATGAAGAGTCACTCTCCAATTTAGCACATGGAAAAAATGTTTAAAGAATTGAAGAAGGGTTTCAGAACTGATCAAGGCTGGTTAGTGGCTTTTTATGGCCATCAAAACCCACTACCATGAATGAAGAAGGAAGAACAAGTAAGAAGATGAAGAAGCAGCGTCCCAGCGCTCATGCGTTGGGATCCCAGCGCTCCAGCGCTGGGGTTCTGACTAGATGATGAGTCAGATTGTGTCCCAGCGCCCAAGCGTTGGAAAGCCAGCGCTCAAGCGCTGGGCCTCGGACAGAAAGTGGATTTTTAATGCATCCTAGCGCCCAGGCGTTGGGAAAGCCAGCGCTCAAGCGTTGGAGGCTGGATTTTTACTATAAATAGGGCCCTTTGCTTCACTTGTAAGACACACCTTCATAGAATACAACAAGTATTCTCTCTTTCTCCCTCAAAGATCATTGTTCCTAGGACTTGTGGGAAAACATACTTGAGCTCCTATCCAGGGTAATTCAATGAATCTTTTAGCCATGCTTGGCTAATTCTTCTTTAAGTTTCTTGGGTTGTAGTAGTTTATATTTATGTTTTAGTTTGTTTTTACCTTTCTGAATATTATTTCTATTTCATGTTTTATTTCCTTGTTCTTCATTCATCTTGTGTACAAAAGATTTTTTGCTTATTACTTATTCGAATGGAAATTGGTAAGTAGTAAGGGACCTAGGATCTAAAAAAGGTTATAAGTATACTTCACTAAGGAATTAGGAAGGACGTAACTTTATGTTGGCCTGAATTTCTTCTTCATCTTCTTCTCTAGTTAACTAAGTTGCAAGGAATTGAATTTAGTAATTAGAAGGAAAGTTCTACAATGTGTAAGGAATTAACTTGTAGATAATTAGGCTATAGCATCATGAAATTAGATTTATAATTCAGAAATTAAGTAGGAACTTGCTAGCATATTATATAGACTATGTAAACCAACCCAAGAAGCTTATTTGTTATCAACTTATTCTCTTCTATTATATTGCTATTTCCATGTGCTACCTTAAACAAACTTCCAACAAATTCATCTTTTTATTTTTCTGTTTAAGTACTAAACTTAATATTAACAAGAACACCTATCCTTTGGGTTCGAACATTTTTATTACGCGATAGTAAATTGTTCACTTGCAATTTCATTATCAAGTTTTTGGCGCCGTTGCCGGGGATAGGTTCTTTTTAAGTTCTTATTTTTATTTTGTTTAGTACTTCTTGTTCATATATATATAAAAAAAAAATTGTGATGAACTGGTGCTGCTAATTTTGTTTGCTAAGTATTGTCAGGTATAGCAATGGCTAAAACATTCGAACAACGGGAGGCAAAAATCCGGGCTGAGGTTGAAAAGGAATATGAGAAGACGAAGCAGGATATCCGCACTCTAATTGGCGAGTTTTGCTCCGATTTAGATTGCAAGAGAAAATCCGGATTTTTGCCAATCCCTGAGCAAGAATGTAAGGCTATGGAGGAGCTACAAATGAAAATCCAAAGCATTCTAAGGAGGCATCCCAGGGATGAACAACAATCACCTGTTCATGAAAGTGAACTTGTGGTTCAAAAAGAGGAGGTGAAAGAAACCTCCATTGTAGAATTTGTCCTTAAAGACAAATTGGAAATGGAGGAAGAAGAACCTCAAGGAACCTATGCTATAGGTTCAGAAAAGCAAGGAGCAGAACAGGGAAGGGAAAATTTATTTATTCCTTCCATTTTTAATTTAAATGTTGTTACCTTGTTAGCTGAAAATTCATGTGGCACCATGTTGCTTTTGTGCCAAAATTTGCATGATTTGCGGGGTCTAATGAATTTTGTAATAGACCCCAATTGATTAAGGGGAAGGGTCTATCTCGGACCTTAACATTGAGCTGGTTGGGAGACAACCCAACTTAGGATAGTTTATTTTTATGTCTTTTTAATTTTCTGCACAACTCTTGTAAATAAATAAAAGAAAAGAATTCTATGTTGTTGCTACAGGAGGGGCCAGCGCTTAGGCGCTGGAGGCCAACGCACGAGCGTTAGGCCCCTGTAAAAGCCCCCTGGTTCCAGTTGATCCCAGCGCTTAGGCGCTGGAGGGCTAGCGCTCATGCGCTAAGCCCCTGGAATCCACCCAGTTTATTTTCTATTTTCCAGCGCCATAGCGTTGGAACCCAGCGCTTAGGCGCTGGGACCTCTGATGCCCAGTAATTCTTTTAATTCCAGCGCCCAAGCGTTGGTATCCCCAGCGCTCAAGCGCTGGAACTCGGGCAGTTTGCTGTTTTTACTTTTATTTGCTGTTTTTAATTTTTAATAAATTGTGTGTTCACCATTTTCTGAAAGGTTTTAAAGTTCTTTGAGTTTTCCCTTGATTCTGCATTGGTTTTAATTTTTGGGGAACTCAAGTTTTTTTTTTTTTTTTAAGGTGGACACACATTTTCAACCCATGATCTAGTGTGCTGTTTTTGGGACTAACAAGTCAAGCAAGCTTTTGCTTGTAAGACTTTTGTTTGTTCAATGTTACAGGATAGGTACCAGAAAGGGGAAGAACCCTCTTGAACTTAAGTTTTCAAAGTGATTTTTACATTGAGGTTCCCTTGGACCTTTGTGGAAATTTGTTACTATACCAGCTTGATAGTTTTTATTTTTATTTTTATTTTTCTTTTTATAGTTTTTAGTTTTATTTTTATTTTTAGTTTAGCTTTTCTGTTTTATTTGTGCATGAGTCTTTGAGTTTATTATCCATTCTGATGTTGCTATAGCCTTGTGAATGCTTTATCTGATTAAACTGCTTTGTGAAAAATTCTATGTTTTTAAGCAGTTAGGATTGCATGCTGTAGAAAGGATTTTTGATATCTTGATTGTTTGGTTGTTGGCAAAAGTTTTTCTGAGTTCTAAAAAGGGTACCACTTACCCTATCTTTTTCTGAGAGCTGAGAACTCTGATGCATGATTGTGAAATTTTTCTGCCTTGTGTTGCATGTTGATTGAAGTTTTGTATACTTTGTGAGTTGAGAAGAGATTATAGGCATTTTTGAAAACTCAGATTTTTGCTTGAAATTTGATATCCACTAGTAGCCCCTTTTTGAGCCTTAAAAGAGTCATTCTTTGGAGCCAACTTTGTGTGATAATTTTTCAGTTGTTATAGTGATGCATGTGCTGATTTGTTGGAGCTTTATGTGTGGGTTTCTCTCTAAAAAAAAAAAAAAAAAAAAAAAGATGAAGGAAAAAATTGGAAAAAATAAGGTATGTGCCTTAGAAAAAAATAATGAAGTAGTGGGGTGAGAAAGAGTATGAGGGGAGTAAAATTCAAGTCATTCATCCCATACATTCCACTACTTTGTTCAAAAAAAAAAAAAAAAAAGAAAAGAAGAAAAAAATTGAGAGGACCCTTGTGTGAATTGTAAGCTCTTAGTTGAAAAATCACTTAACAACAAACTCTGAGTCAGCCAATAGAGTTGCCAAGTCTTGAAATCCACACCTTGAATTGTTCAACCCTTTGGCCAAGTTACAACCTTCAAAAATCTCTTCAAAATCACTTGGTTGCTTTACTTCAGTTTTGATTTGAATTATAGGCAGGATTATTGAGCTTTCTTGTTTTCATGGAGAATATCATTTTGTGAGCTTAATTGTTGAACTCAAACATGTTAAAAGCCAAGCCTAACTTTCTTGATTCTTTGTCTCTAAAACATGCATGTCTTCTTTTTCTGCTAAGCTTTCTTTGAAAGGTTTTTTGTGCTTCATGTTGTAATCAGATAAAACTTTCTCAAAACCCAGGGACGAGTTTTTCTTTAAGTTTTGTCGCTTGAGGACAAGCTGTCGTTGGGTATAGTGGTGTGATGAGTGGATTTTATATGATGTTTTTAGGGTCTTTTTAGTCTTTTTATTTTATTATTTTTGAGTCACATGTAGGTTTTTTATTGTTTTTATGTAGATTTTATATTTATTTTGCATTTTGCATGTAGATTAGATTTTTTGTGTTTTTCTATCTTTATTTTATATTTTTAGGGATTTTTCTAGTTATTTTATATTTTTAGGAAAAGCTGGTTAGTTATCATTTTTGGGCCAGGGACCAATTTGTAAAGTTTCAGGAAGTCAGGGACCAAGTTGTAAAAGTTCAAGAGTGGAGGACTTAAAGTGGAGATTGAGAGAATATGAGGGCTTGAAATGAAGTGCTAACCAAGGGAGGACCAAAGTGAAAAAGAAAAATATGAAGAGTCACTCTCCAATTTAGCACATGGAAAAAATGTTTAAAGAATTGAAGAAGGGTTTCAGAACTGATCAAGGCTGGTTAGTGGCTTTTTATGGCCATCAAAACCCACTACCATGAATGAAGAAGGAAGAACAAGTAAGAAGATGAAGAAGCAGCGTCCCAGCGCTCATGCGTTGGGATCCCAGCGCTCCAGCGCTGGGGTTCTGACTAGATGATGAGTCAGATTGTGTCCCAGCGCCCAAGCGTTGGAAAGCCAGCGCTCAAGCGCTGGGCCTCGGACAGAAAGTGGATTTTTAATGCATCCTAGCGCCCAGGCGTTGGGAAAGCCAGCGCTCAAGCGTTGGAGGCTGGATTTTTACTATAAATAGGGCCCTTTGCTTCACTTGTAAGACACACCTTCATAGAATACAACAAGTATTCTCTCTTTCTCCCTCAAAGATCATTGTTCCTAGGACTTGTGGGAAGCCATACTTGAGCTCCTATCCAGGGTAATTCAATGAATCTTTTAGCCATGCTTGGCTAATTCTTCTTTAAGTTTCTTGGGTTGTAGTAGTTTATATTTATGTTTTAGTTTGTTTTTACCTTTCTGAATATTATTTCTATTTCATGTTTTATTTCCTTGTTCTTCATTCATCTTGTGTACAAAAGATTTCTTGCTTATTACTTATTCGAATGGAAATTGGTAAGTAGTAAGGGACCTAGGATCTAAAAAAGGTTATAAGTATACTTCACTAAGGAATTAGGAAGGACGTAACTTTATGTTGGCCTGAATTTCTTCTTCATCTTCTTCTCTAGTTAACTAAGTTGCAAGGAATTGAATTTAGTAATTAGAAGGAAAGTTCTACAATGTGTAAGGAATTAACTTGTAGATAATTAGGCTATAGCATCATGAAATTAGATTTATAATTCAGAAATTAAGTAGGAACTTGCTAGCATATTATATAGACTATGTAAACCAACCCAAGAAGCTTATTTGTTATCAACTTATTCTCTTCTATTATATTGCTATTTCCATGTGCTACCTTAAACAAACTTCCAACAAATTCATCTTTTTATTTTTCTGTTTAAGTACTAAACTTAATATTAACAAGAACACCTATCCTTTGGGTTCGAACATTTTTATTACGCGATAGTAAATTGTTCACTTGCAATTTCATTATCAATTGAGATAAAGATAAAACATAACAATAAGAATAGATTAAGAGGGTGGCTGAGATAGCCTTAGAAGTAGAGCAATAGAGCCCTGCAGTTGATTGAAACGAGCATCCATCTTATCAGATAGATCAGTGTGCATGGATTCAAGACGAGCATTCACATCTTGATGCAGAACAGCCCTTTCATGAGATGAGCCAGTGTTGAAGGTTTTAACTTGCTGAGAAAGGAGGGAAACCATGGTGCGAACATCGTCAGAGTCAGGACTTGAACTTCGAGTGACTAACGGCGATGCTGTACGAGATGGCAGAATGGGAGTGAAATATGCCCCAGTAGGAATGAGCGGCGAAGGAGAAAGACATTGCCAAGCAAAACCTAGAGTCTTCAAAATGGGTGGCATCATAGGAAGTAGCACCAGTGTCCATGTCCTAAACTTTAGAACCAGGTAGTCAACTCTACCAGCCAGATGAAGAGGAATTGAAGCAATGTGGGCATCCCTACTAATAGTGAGTTCCCAATCGAAGTGGAAGAATTGTTGGCATGAGGGCATAGATGGAGTAATCTGAGAAGCAGGACATCCATGGGGAAGCCACAATCCAGCCGTAAAGCAAAAAGGGAAACCAAAGGCCTGAAGACATACATCTGAGAGCAGATGAGCATTAGGTGCATTTTATGAGCGCTTGCGTTTGCCCAAAGCAGATCTGGAACTTGGAGGGTAACAGGGCATGGAGTAGATCTGATGGAGAGACATGCCTGAATCACACGTGAGGAAACCCGGAGGTGCAAGCTTGAGATCCAGATCCATAGCTTTATGGATAAGAGCCGGTGGGGACGGATAAGATGCATTAAAAGATGTATTGATGTGAGCATCTACCCTTTGTGACATTGAATGAGTGGGTTGACTTTGACCAAGGTTCAGACGAAGATCAACTGCAATATCATGCAAGTTGAGGCGAGTGAATTCAAGGTCTAAGAAAGAGAGGTCAGTGCTAGGAGTGGGATCAGGCTCAGAGTCGTCATCAAGATGGATGGGATTGTCAATGCTAGGGACTTCAAATAATGAATCCAAAAATTGCTCAGCTTCAAGTTGTACTAGATTTTTGAAGTGTAGGATTTTGGATTGAAAAGGCACTTCCCATCCTCGGGCATCAGGAGAGCAATGATGCTTCCATTGAGGTGAAATAGTGGGTAGTGGAGAGTTCTCGGAGAGCTTGACGCGAACCCATTGTCGATTGGCAATGTTGCCCAAAACAGCAATTGTAAGAGCATCATCGACAGGGCCAAGGAGTGGGAGATATGTGCAACACTGGTTAGGGGCTAAGGTAACTAGAACAATGCGAAACGCAGTGGCAGCTAGTAACCCCATATCCGAAACTGTAAACCACTTGGACTCAGGTGCAGGTTCATTTTCATTGAACGTGAGAGCTAGACATAAGGTGTCAATATCTTTGTCAGAGCAAAAGGTTTTGGAATGCAGCACTCTATGAGATAGAAGTTCCTGGATAAGAAACTTGCGAACTTCTGGCCAGTAATCCAGAGGATGACCCAGCCATTGAGCAAGACAGCGGAATCAACAATTGCCATCATCTTGGACGTCAAAGACATCCGAAATATATTTGTGAAAGATTTAAGGCAAGAACTTCAAATATTGAGCATGAGAGTCTGAAATGAGTTCAGCTGTGGAGTGCACAGTCTCAGGAGGTGGTTTGGACGAGGTTGATGCATGCAAGATCGTGGGCGTAGGCAAGCATGCGGGAGACTCAGTCTACTGAGCATGATCCGAACATTGTGGAAATGGAGTGTCCAGACGACGACGTTTGAGGCAGGCATCAGACGGAGTTGGTGAAGGAGGTCTCCGTTGTTGATTCCTCTTAGTCCAGTCACTTAAGAGTTCTGGAGGTACTGCGGATATGTCAACGGACAGATTCATACGACGAACATCTCCAAATTTGATGGGAGTAGCAGAGACATAGTCAGAGGGAATGTATTGCACCACTTCAATAGAGGGATTGATTAGTTTCTTGTGATGCATAAGGGCTGAAATAAGAGACCTATAGGGAAGGTTGGTGTTAGACTATTCCAGAGTATGGAACATGTATTGAAACAGAAGGTCAGGCCAATTAACTTTCCTACGATGCTGCAGTTGAAATAGAGCCCACTGAGAGAACTTATTTACTAAGCCTCGAGACCCTTCTTTAGGTAACACAACCTTGCTAAGAACAGCATGAGGGAAAATGCATTCCTCAACTAGGTTTTGTCACTCGTCGAGAGGTGGAGCTTTTTGGAACCTCCTTCCAGATAGTGAAGGGAGTGCTTTCAGAGTTTTCCCAAGAAGAGGAGTAGCAGACCCCGTCGAGAGGAAGATTGAGTAGTTGAGACACGTCGCTGGTGTGCACATCGATTACTTGCCCCAAGCACCTTGTTCGGATGTGGTTAGGGTTTATCTTGACGGCACAATCGTAGAATTCTTGAACGAGAGGCGTGATCACTGAAGTTGTGGAAATTTCAAACAAGTTTCCCCATGCTTGTGAGAGTAGGAGATCAAGTCCGGCCACATTCGCATGTTCATACAGCTTTAGATCGAGATATCTAGGGGTGACAAGCTTTCTGTCCCCCAGATGTTCAATCTTCACAGGACCAATTTCAGAAACTTGTTGTTTACGATTGCGAGCAGTAAGATCGAGCTGTTTCTGGATGATCTGAATCTCTTCTGTGCTTAGAACTTCTTGAGTCTTTACATTTCTTCGTTTTTTAGGAGCCATGATTTCTGTAGAAGAGGAAAGTAGAAAGACAACGGCAAGTGCACAAAGTATAAAGTATGAGTGTATTAGAATGGTTATTAGAGATATATTTTCAAAACTGTCAATTTTCATGTTGGAAAGTGTAAATATTTTCTCGACATTATCAATCTCATGATGAATGATGCAGTTAATTAATGCGCATTAAATGATGAGAGATAAGGAGTGCCAGGATTTATGTATGCGTGCTGAGCAAGTAATACATATGAAAAGACACAACTGTTTCAGCATTAAATGCATATCTTGTAGTGGATGTTGATTTTAGAGTGAACTATCCAGACGAACTTAACGCAGTCATATCTATAGTGCAGGAAACATCCCTATTCTTTCTCTAAGGCATGCAAATTTATTTTCAATGAGTAGTTTAGTAAATATATCTGCCAGTTGATCATCAGAGGGTATGTATGAAATGTCAATATTTCCTTTGGCTACATGATCACGAATAATGATAAGGAAAATCGCAAGTGTACGATTTACTATCGCGTAATAAAAAAAGATCGAACCCAAGGGATAGGTGTTCTTATTATTATAAAATTTAGTACTTAAACAGGAAAATTAAAAAGAAATATTTGATGAAAGTTTGTTTAAGGTAGCACATGGAAATAGCAATAAAATAGAAAAGACGATAGAAGGTAAACTTCTTGGGTTGGTTTACATAGTCTATATAATATGCTAGCAAGTTCCTACTTAATTTCTGAATTATAAATCTAATTTCATGATGCTATAGCCTAGTTATCTACAAGTTAATTCCTTACACATTGTAGAACTTTCTTTCTAATTACTAAATTCAATTCCTTGCAACTTAGTTAACTAGAGAAGAAGATGAAGAAGAAATTCAGGCCAACATAAAGTTACGTCCTTCCTAATTCCTTAGTGAAGTATACTTATAACCTTTTTTAAATCCTAGATCCCTTACTACTTACCAATTTCCATTCGTATAAGTAATAAGCAAGAAAACTTTTGCGCATAAGATGAATGAAGAACAAGGAAATAAAACATGAAAAAGAAGTAATATTCAGAAAGGTAAAAACAAACTAAAACATAAATATAAACTACTACAACCTAAGAAACTTAAAGAAGAATTAGCCAAGCATGGCTAAAAGAATCATTGAATTACCCTGGATAGGAGCTCAAGTTTGGCTTCCCACAATTCCTAGGAACAATGATCTTTGAGGGAGAAAGAGAGAATACTTGTTGTATTCTAAGAAGGTGTGTCTTACAAGTGAAGAAAAGGGTCCTATTTATAGTAAAATTCCAGCCTCCAGCGCTTGAGCGCTGGCATTCCCAACGCATGGGCGCTAGGATGCATTAAAAATCCATTTTCTGTCCGAGGCCCAGCGCTTGAGCGCTGGCTTTCCAACGCTTGGGCGCTGGGTCAACATCTGACTCATCATCCAGTCAGAACCCCAGCGCTGGAGCGCTGGGATCCCAACGCTGGAGCGCTGGGACGCTGCTTCTTCATCTTCAAGCTTTTTCTTCCTTCTTCATTCATGGTAGTGGGTTTTGATGGCCATAAAAAGCCACTACTCAGCCTTGTTTAATTCTGAAACCTTTCCTCCACTAACATCAATTCCTTTAAACATTATTTTCCATGTGCTAATTAGAGAGTGATTCTTCATATTCTTCTTTTTCACTTTGGTCCTCTCTTGGTTAGCACTTCAATTCAAGCCCTCATATTCTCTCAATCTTCACTTTAAGTCCTCCACTCTTGAACTTTTACAACTTGGTCCCTGACTTCCTGAAACTTTACACATTGGTCCCTGGACAAAAATGATAGCTAAACCAGCTTTTTCTAAAAATATAAAATAACTAGAAAAATTCCTAAAAAATATAAAATAAAGCTAGAAAATCTAATAAAATCTAATCTACATGCAAAATGCAAAATAAATATAAAATCTATATAAAAACAATAAAAAACCTATATGTGACTCAAAAATAATAAAATAAAAAGACTAAAAACTACCTAAAAACATCATATAAAATCTACTCATCAAATAAAATGATGTTTAATTTCAATATGTTTGGTTCGTGAATGCAACACAGGATTCTTTGTAATATTAATGGCACTTGTGTTATCACAAAATAATGGAATGTTATGCTCAAAAATATTATAATCCTCTAATTGATGCTTCACCCAAAGAAGTTGGGTGCAGCAAGAACCTGCAGCGACATATTCTGCTTCAGCCGTTGAGAGAGAGATTGTGCTTTGTCGCTTGCTTGCCCATGATATTAGACAATGTCCTAGAAAGTGACACCCTCCCTCGTGCTTTTTCTTTCGATTCTGTCTCCGGCGTAATCATCATCACAGAATCCTCTTAGCCTGAAATCGTCACCTTTCTCATAGACTAGACCAAGATTAGTTGTTCCAATGCGATAACGAAATATGCGCTTTACTGCACTAAGATGAGATTCTTGGGGACTTACCTGGAATCTTGCACAAACACAGACGCTGTACATAATGTCTGGTCTACTTAAGGTAAGGTACAACATTGAACCTATCATTCCTCTGTATTTGGTTGAATCAACCGGAGTTGAATCGTCACCTTTATCCAGTATTGTTCCAGGATGCATGGGGGTTCCCATGGCTTTTTCTTTCTCCATGCAATAATTCTTTAGTAGATCATTAATGTATTTGGTCTGATGAATATAGGTTCTGGTTCCTTCCTGTCTGATCTGTAATCCTAAGAAGAACTTTAATTCTCCCATCATACTCATCTCGAATTCACTCTGCATCAGTTTTGAGAATTCTTGGCAGAGAGCTTCATTAGTGGCCCCAAATATTATATCATCTACGTACAGCTGTACCAGAATGAAGTCCTTGGACCTCTTTCTTCTAAATAGAGTGTTGTCGATGCTTCCTCGTGAGAATCCATTGTTCATCAGAAATGAACTTAAGCGATCGTACCATGCACGTGGCGCTTGCTTTAGTCCATATAATGCTTTTCTTAGCTTGAAGACATGGTCTGGTAGATCCAGATCTTCAAAACCTGGAGGCTGCTTTACGTAGACTTCTTCCTCAATGTACCCATTTAGGAACGCACTTTTCACATCCATTTGAAATAGTTTTATAGAGTGTTGACATGCAAATGCTAGAAGAATACGAATGGCTTCAATTCTTGCTACTGGAGCAAATGTTTCTGTATAATCGATTCCTTCTTGTTGATTATACCCTTGGGCCACCAGATGAGCTTTGTTTCTAGTGACTTTTCCATTTTCATCCATTTTATTCCTGACTTTGCTTCTCTCAAATTGATTCAGTTCTTCTTGCATGGCTAGGATCCATCCTTCGTCCTGAAGTGCTTCACCTATGTTCTTCAGTTCTATCTCAGAAAGAAACGCACAGTTAGCATAATCATTAAAGGTGGATCGGGTTCTTACCTTTTCATGGACATTTCCAATAATTTGTGTAGGAGGATGATCTGGTTTGAATCTCCAGTCTCGAGGTAGTGAGATACCACTAGAGGTCATGACTTGACTTGTGGAGATGTCGTCAGACGTAGTTTCGCAAACATCGTCTAGTTGAGTTGAGGAGGGGATGATTGAATTCGTCTCTTTATCAGACGATGATGGCTGAGCTGGATTTGATGAGGGAGCTTCACATATTTCCAGTTCATCATCTTCTGGAGTTATCTGATTTACACTTACGTGTTTATCTTCGAACTTAACATTGATAGACTCTTCGACTGCCATTGTTCTAGAGTTATATACTCGGAAAGCTTTGGAGTTGGGTGAATATCCCAAGAATATTCCTTTGTCTGATTTTACATCGAACTTTCCAAGGTCATCCTTTGTGTTGAGTAGAAAGCATGTACTTCCAAATGGATGAAAGTATGAGATATTTGGCTTTCTTCCTTTCCACAGTTCATAGGCTGTTTTCTTCAAGATGGGACGCATAAATATTCTATTTTGAATGTAACATGCTGTATGAATGGATTCAGCCCAGAAGTACTTGGGTAGAGATGTCTCATTGAGCATAGTCCTGGCCATTTCTTGAAGTGACCTGTTTTTCCTTTCGGCTACTCCGTTTTGCTGAGGAGTTCTTGGAGCAGACACTTGATGAAATATTCCATTCTCTTCGCAGTAGTGGTTGAACTCTTCATTTATAAATTCTCCTCCTCTGTCGCTACGGATGTTGGTGATGCAATATCCTTTTTCATTTTGAACTCTTTTCGCAATGATTAAGAAGAACTTGAAGGTTTTATCTTTTGTTCCGAGGAATTGTACCCATGTAAATCTGGTGTAGTCATCAACGATGACAAGACAAAATATTTTTCCAGAACAACTAGTCGTTCTAGTGGGTCCGAACAAGTCCCATCTCCAGAGGTCTCTTCGTACTAACAACGTTCTTTTCATGAAAAGAACTTTTTAATTGCTTTCCTTGGAGACATGTTGAGCATGTATCATCAGATTTGAAAGACAGATTTGGCAGACCACTTACTAAATCATGTTTGATTATCTTAGCAATGGTCTTTAAGGATGCATGCCCTAGCTTCCTGTGCCATATCCATTTATCATCCTCTGCTGATACTAGACATGTTACCTTTTTACTTGCAAGGTTTTCCAGGGAGGTCTTATATAGATCTCCTTGTCTCTGAGCTTCCAAGATGATCTTGTCATCCTCGTTTGTGACACTACACTTCAATTTGGTGAAGGAAACAGTGAGCCCACTATCACACAATTGACTTATGCTAAGTAGGTTATGTTTCAGTCCTTCAACTAGCAGAACCTTCCGAATTACTGGAAGGGGGTTCTTACCAACATTACCTTCTCTGACAATGAAACCTTTTTGATTGCCTCCAAAGGTCACTGTCCCTCCTGTCTTCTTCTCATGGATCTTTGGGAATAAAGACCTTTTTCCCGTCATGTGCCGTGAGCACCCACTGTCCAGGTACCATTGTTCTTTTTGGTTTTGAGCTGTTAAGCACATCTACAAGAGGAATAATCATGGATTTAGGTACCCAAACTTTCCTGGGTCCTTTTTTGTTAGTTATCACCTTGGGTGGACTGTTCGTCCCATGTACTATTTTTTGAGGAGTTTGTTTCTCCTTACCCTTGACTATGAAAGTTTTGGGTTGGACTTTAATAGGTAAAGATGAAACATTTTTCTTTTCAGGTTGATATCTGTATGGGACAGCAGAAGAATTATGTTTAATGGCAGTTATATCCCAATCTTCTTCCTCATAGCCTAAACCTCTTCGATCATAGGCTGGTCTGTTGTTTCCACTTAACTTAACTAGGTTATCATAACCTTGAGTGAACATGGATAAGTCTTTGATTAGGCTACTAACTCTCTGTTTCAAGAATTTAATTTCTTCGTTTGCATCTTGTTCTAAAAGCATTTGATTTTTCTTTGTTAGCATAAAAGATACTTCCTTAGATGCATGCAATTCTTTTAACGTTTTATCATGCTTCTTTTTGAGTGAACTGTATTTAATAGCTAATGCATGAGCATAGTCTAACAATTCATTATAGTCATCAGATGAGATTTCGGGGCTTACCTCATCTTTGTCATCTTCTTCGTCATTGGATTGGTTAACAGAGATCATCAGTGCCTCTGCTTCTCTATCTGCTTCAATATCTGAAGTGTCTATGGATCCCTTAAACGCACAGTATGAAGTTTCTTCGTTGGCAACCTTAGTTTCTTCTTCTTGATCAGAGTCATCTTCTGATTCATCGTTTTGACTGGAAAAGGCCTTCTTTTTATAGAAATTCTTTTGGGAAGGCTTGTTTCCCAGACGAGGGCAATCGGCTTTGACGTGTCCAGGTTTCTTACACTCGTAGCAGACGATCCCTCCTTTACTTGGAATCTTTTCTTCTTCTCTTGGTGAGGAAGATGATCTTCCTTTGAACTACTTCCTGTTCCCCATCATCTTCCTGAATCTTCTATTGAACAGAGCCTGTTCATCATCGGATCGATCAGATTGCGCAGTTTCCTCATCTGAGGATTCATCAGCTTTCAAAGCCTTTGATTTGTTGGCTTTAAAAGCTACAGATTTTGTGGCAGCTGCTTTCCTTTTTATGATTGCAACATCATTAGCAAGATCCTGCTCGTGAATATTCATTTCTCCCAGCAGATCTTCTACTTGATAGGTATCAAGATTCTTTCCAGCTCTTTGGGAAGTAACGAAGTTTCTCCAATTGGTGGGAAGACTTCTAAGAATCTTGACCACTTACTCCTTGTCAGTGAAAGTTTTACCCAGATTTCTCATACCATTATGAATGGTTTGAAGTCGTGCGAACATGGAGTCAATGGACTCATTGTTGTCCATCATGAAGTTTTCGTATTGAGACGCGAGCAAGCTCATCTTGGTGGTTTGAACAGCAGAGGTTCCTTCATGAGCGATAGCTAGTGTATCCCAGACCTCCTTTGCAGTGCTCAGGCTATCAACTTTGTCATGCTCACTTTTGCTGAGAGCACATATAAGAAATAGCCTCGCCTTGGAATTTCTCTGATTGTCAGTCCTTTGTTCATCTGTCCATTTATCAGCTGGTATGGCCTTTCTTTCACTATCTTTGGGAACGTAGTTTCCTTTTGATATTACATCCCATAGCTTCCAATCGGTTGATTCGATGAATAGCTGCATGTGCTTTTTCCAGTAGGGATAATTTGAGCCATCGAAGAATGGTGGCTTGCTGGTTGCAATTCCGGTTGGGTAGGAAATGTCGTCCATGGATATTTTCACTCTACACCTGTTAAGATGTTAGTAATTCTCAGAGCGGTTAAGCTCTGATACCAATTGATAGTAATAGAACCACACAACAAAGGGGGGTTTGAATTGTGTGTGTGACTTTTAAAAACTTTTTCACAATATAGTTATTATTAGTTTGAAAAACGTTGAGTGATATGTGCAGCAGAAATAAACTTAGAGCTTGAAGAATAAAGCACACACAATATTTATCCTGGTTCGCCCTCTAAATCGATAGGGCTACGTCCAGTCCTTGGCTATACCAAGATTTTCCACTATTTCAACAGAATAGTACAAGTGTTCTCAGGGACTTCTCCCAGTATTCTGAGGACTACTCCTTTACAAGTTTTCTAGGACTTCTCCTTTATCTCTCGAGTATTCGACAGGATTCCTCCCAGTTCTTTTTCAAGAAGGTTTGTTTTCTATAGGAATCTCTTCACAAAGAGTGGGTAGAAACTATGAAGTTCTAAAATCAGAGAGGGTATCCAAATTGGTTCTCTGAAGGGCTTGTGTGAGGAAGGATAAGAGTTTTCACTCTATAAGGAATTCACACTAGTTGGCGACTAAACTCAGGAAATGAGAAGGCTAAGGTTACTGAGTGTTCTTGACTAAAGCTTGTTCAAATTGTAAATTGACTTGAAAGATTTGAATGCTTTGATAGTGTGTAAGTCGCCAAGTTGAGGATCATGCAGAGACCACTATTTATATCGTCAGTAGGATGATAACTAGAGGCGCCAATGAAGATCTTCAAAAAATAGTTCCGTTGAATACTTGCTTGATTGTGAGTAACGGATACTTCTGCATTAGCTTGTTGTAGTCTGCCAGGTGAAGAATGTTTCTCCAACAGATAGAGAGTGATGTCGTCTGGCGATGATTTTGTTCTGGTTCTCAGAGGCTGCAATTAATGCATGTGCATTACAACTAATCTGGTAATTAATGCTCTGACTAGAAGATTTGAATTTGGCCGTTGGGGAGATACGATGATCAGAGGATATCGCCGCTAATTCAGCAAAAGCAGCTTGAATTAAGGAATGTCAGAGAATTTGAACCTTCATGGAATAAGGCGCTTAATTCTGTCTCTTTCGCCATTAATGCTTTGATCCACTAAGAGGTGCATGACAACTCATCTTCGGTTTGAGCAAACGGTCTCCTTTAAGCTAATTCTTTTTGCATGAGTCTTCAATCATTGCTCTTTAGTCAACCCTTGGTTTAGCCGGACAGTCTTTGCAGGCGGACGAACTTTACTCTGAAGGCAGACTCATTTCTCATAGGCGAACGGTCTCTTCATTTGCTTTTTGATAATGTTTTGTTGAGATCTTTGCATCATGTCTTCAGTTCATAAGTGTTCCTGAATATCAAATCTTTTAAGAAGGTTAGTAACACTTAGCGAAATTGTTATTTATCAAAATAGGTTAATTCATTTAAATATTTTACTCTAACAGTCCTGAGAATACTAGGAGAAGTCCTGTACAATACTTGATAGGAGAAGTCCTCATAATACTAGGAGAAGTCCCTGATAATACTTGTACTATTTGTTGAAATAGTGGAAAATCTTGGTGAAGCCAAGGACTGGACGTAGCCCTGACGATTATGGGGGTGAACCAGGATAAATATTGTGTGTGCTTTACTTTTCTACTTTATGTTAATTTTCCGCTGCATGCATGCATACACACACTGTTAGAACAGATAGCAACCTGAGAGGGGGGGTGAATCAGTGTTGCCCCAATTTTCGCCTTATTGAAATTGTTACTTTCAAGATAATGAGGATCATGAATCGATTGTTGTGATTGCAGCGGAATTAAGCGTTGCTTGAAAGTAAAGATGAAGGATAAGAAGAACACACAGGGATTTTATCCTGGTTCACCTTCAAACCTAGAAGGCTACGTCCAGTCCTCTGATCACACAGAGATTTTCCACTATACCAGAAAGCAAACCACTTTCTGAAAAACCACTCCACTGAATCCCACAGTGAAGATTTACAATGATCGAGTGCTCTTAACGAATGCTTGCACCAAGGACCCTAAGATATCTTATCAATCTTCCTGAAGCAACCCACTTCTGATTGATCAAGTCTTCTTAACGAATGCTTGTGCCAAGGACCCTAAGAGAACCCATCAAACCCCAGAAAGCAAACCACTTTCTGATGACACCGTATCACCACGGTGGACTTTGAATCAAACCCGATTCAAAGGGCCTTTTTACAACCACCGAAGACCACGGTGAATGAATCAACTTGATTCGAGAGATGAAGAAGAAGATGCCTTTACAATGGCTGATTCAATCCTTTAGACAAGATGGATTGATCTTAGTTTGTATGCTCCAGGCAATTACAATGAAGGCTTCTTAATAATTCTGAGTTCTCAAAGGTTGAACAGCATAAGTGTTCTTTGATATTTAGAGAACAAGAACTCAGAATGATGACTCTAATGAATGTGAAAGTTGTGGCACAATGTCATACTTGTTTCTGAGTATTCATGGACTATTTATAGGCATTAGTGATTGTTCATGAACCATTGCAATGCTTCTCAAAAGACTTGGGATGCATTGGTTCATGAAACAACACATCCAATGCACTAACGGTTGTTAATGAACCATTGCAATGTTTCCCAAATGACTTGGGACATGTTGGTTCGTGAAACAACATGTATTATGCACTAGAGGTTGCCTATGAACCATTACAATGCTTCCCAAACGTTGTGAGACACATTGGTTCATTAAAAAGCACTTTTGTCGTGCTGGTAATCGATTACAGCAGTTGGTGTAATCGATTACACTAGCCGTTGCAGTTTGAATTCAAAATTCAAACTGTGTAATCGATTACACACAATCTGTAATCGATTACAGATAGTCCAAAACTCAGTTTTAACCATCTTAAACCCTAATTGAGTGTTCCTACCAAGTCTTACTTGTGAGAACATATTATACTCAATTAGTTGATCTTTAATGAGCCTTCAAATGCAATTAAACCTTAATAAAGCATAGCACACTAAGTTGACAAGACTTACTTAAAACTAGAACCTTCATGTTTGATCTTGACGCTCTGAGCCGGTTCTTGAAGTCTTTCTTCTCTGAAGTCTTCTTTGATGTCTTCTCAAAGTCTTCCTTCCTTTTCTGAAGTCTTCGTGAAGTCTTTCTTCTTTTTGTTCCTTTCTTTCTTGAAGTCTTCTTTTTCTTTTCTGAAGTCTTTCTTCTTTTTGTGATGTGTTTGTCTTCATCAAAACCTCAGTCGAGTCCAAGGACGAGACTTGATTTACACACACAATCTATAACACTCTTTGAAAACTGATAATTAATGTATATTATGAAAGAAGTATTCAAAAATGACACACACACAATTCAAACCCCCCTTTCTTGTGTGTTTCTTGCACTATCAAGCAGCATTGATGACAATTCTGCAAGTGTACAGATTGTATCGAAGTAATATAAAAGATTATCGTCTCCACAGGGACTGGTTTGACTTAAAATTGATTTTTTAGTGTTGGAAAAAGGAAGGATGCTTTTGGGTTGATTTTTAGACAACATAAAAACTTCAAGCAATTCTGATAAAAATAGCACTTGGGTAATAGCTTCACTTAACCAAATTAAGCTTTCCACAATCAGATAACTGTATGAATTTAGAAATCAATTTCATGGTGATTTAGCGTAGAATTGCTACTTGTTAATACCTTAACCAAATAGACTTTCAATTATAATTTCCAAACCTAATACCTTAGTATTTGGTTGTTCTAATTGCAGATTAATTTCTGAGTTCAGGCCATTACAATTGATTCCACCCTTCTACCTAAGTGGCGATTTGACCGATTAATCTAATCCCATTTCCCTTAATTTCTACCAACTACCATTGAGCAGAAATAAGCAAAACACTTGCGTCGACTTCAAGAAAAATAAACATGGGGTAAAGATTCAAGAAACTATGACTTTATTCACATAGAGCAACACAAAGCTTAGAGCAAAACTTAGCAAAGATTCACTTACTACCCAAATGCAAAAGGACTTAGCCAAACATGGCTAAAGAAAACATAATTAAAACATAATTAAGGGCTCCAAAAGGGCCTCTTACGACTCCAGGAACCAAGCTTAGAACAAAGTACAAGACAATAGATGATGGATAAACATGTGACAAAAGTCCTATTTATAATAAAAATCTGCCTGCGTCCCAATGCTCAAGCATTGGCTTGCCAACGCTTAGGCGTTGGGGATAAATGAATTACAGGCCCATACAGAATGCCAACGCATGAGCGTTGGCCTCATCTGCTGTTTCAGATTCTTTTCTTTCTTCTTTTCTCTTGATGGCTATGCTTTGATGACAATGAATTGCTTTCATGTAGCCCCCAAAATGTTCTGAAACAACAATATTCCATTAACCCTTCTTCAATTTCTAAATTCCACACATGTTAAATGAGCTAATGGTGGTTGATGCTTCTTCTTCTTTAAATTTAGCCACATTTGTTCCTTTATTTGCATCAAGATCCCCAGAAATGCATCTCAATTGACCAGAACCTCTAAATAGGACTAAAAATGCAATAAAACATAACTAAAAGGGCTAAAAACACAAAAGTTGCTATACTATATGCAAATGCAAAAATAAAGTGAAAACTCCAACAAAATGGAATAAAAACTATATGAGACTCAATAAAAATAAAATAAAATAAAATAAAAAGATACTAAAAATATCATATAAAATCCAGTCGTCAAGCATATTATGCATATAGGGCTCGGAGATACATTGAATGTGATGTATCAGAAAAAGTTGGGAGCACAAGCAGGAGCACTAAAACTAGTTGAAGATGTTATGCTGCACTACCCAACTTGTTTCATAGAAGTAACAAGATATTAGGATAGTTTCCTATAGCCCATGTTTTTGTTAATTTCCCTTTTCCTAGGAACTGGGCAGTTAATTTCCTTTTTCCTATATGCATGTTATATATATTTGATTTGGTAATTTGGTATTTAAAGTTTCCTATAGACCATTTTTAGTTAATTTCCCTTTTCCTGGGCATTGGGCAGTTAATTTCCCTTTTCATGACGTTATGTTGTCAGGGTTGTTTCCATTGTATTGCAGGTCATGTTTATAATTTTGTTTTCTGTTTGAATTGCATGTCTGTGATTGTACGTATCTCCAAAAAAAAAACCACACATATTACCACGCTTTGTACAGGAACCGAGGTAACAAAGGTTAAAAAAAAAACCAAACTTATTACCCCAGTTGGTAGAAGAACCGTGGTAACAGAGCGACAAATTACCACGGTTCCTCCTGTAATTGAGGTAACATAACCCTTTTATTACCACGGTTTAGCGTAAAACCGGGTATTTCAGAGGTATGTTGTTACCACGGTTCCGCCGTGAACCATGGTAATTTATCTATTACTTCGACGCCTGATACCACAGATTAACCGTGGTAACAAGCTGCCCGGAACCGTGGTAACATGGAAATTTTGTAGTAGTTCTTACAATTTGTGCATTAAACTATTTATTGAAACATACTTAACATCAATAGAACTTGTGTTATTGCTGGCTGGCTTTCATATTGATCCAAAGCATAGAAACTATGTGCTCAATGAAACAGGTGCTTTGGCTAGATATTTTCGCGTGCAACTAGCCAAACACATCTTCGATAAAGATGGTAATCTAATTGACCATCCACCGCGCGCTTATGCCCAAGTGGTCGATGATAGCCAGCGGAGGGAATTTGTTTCCCAACACCAAAACGAAGAATTCAAGATGAAATATCTATTCGTGAGTTGTGCCATGCTTACATTATGTTTTGAATATAATTACGTAATGATACATATCTTGTGTTTTGAAATAGAAACTCAGCGAAGTGAACAGGAAATGAGCACTGAAGCCGAAGTACCATACAGATTATCACGTATGAGATACGCTTGCCTAGCATAATAGATGGTATACAGACACACATAATGCACTTTAATTTCTACTATCGTGTATTAAATTTAAATAATTAAGTGTTATTTGTGATTTTTTTGCTTCTCTTAATATAGTTGCAGGAGTCTGGATCGAATGCCACATTCGTTCTTTGCCATCTCTTGTGGAAGTGTGCTCATGTTTCCAAGAAGGGGAAAATCCGAGATGAATCTGTTGAAGAATTGATCAGCACATATGTAAGTACGAATTCCCAAATAAATAATAATCATTTATTATACACATAATTGAGAATATTTATATTTTCTTCAGGAGGCTCTCTCATAATCTGTCTCCCAAGAGGATTTGGCCAAGCGTACACTGATAGGGAAAATCGCAAGTGTACGATTTACTATCGCGTAGTAAAAAAGATCGAACCCAAAGGATAGGTGTTCTTATTAATATAAAGTTTAGTACTTAAACAGAAAAATTAAAAAGGTGTATTTGTTGAAAGTTTGTTTAAGGTAGCACATCGAATAACAATAAAATAGAAGAGAATAAGATGAGAGAAAATAAGCTCTTGGGTTGGTTTACATAGTCTATATAATATGCTAGTAAGCTCCTACTTAATTTCTAAATTATAAATCTAATTTCATGATGCTTTAGCCTAGTGTATCTACAAGTTAATTCCTTACACATTGTAGAACTTTCTTTCTAATTACTAAATTCAATTCCTTGCAACTTAGTTAACTAGAGAAGAAGATGAAGAAGAAATTCAGGCCAACATAAAGTTACGTCCTTCCTAATTCCTTAGCGAAGTATACTTATAACCTTTTTTAAGTCCTAGGTCCCTTACTACTTACCAATTTCCATTCGTATAAGTAATAAGCAAGAAATCTTTTGTACACAAGATGAATGAAGAACAAGGAGATAAAACATGAAATAGAAGTAATATTCAGAAAGGTAAAAGCAAACTAAAACATAAATATAAACTACTACAACCCAAGAAACTTAAAGAGAATTAGCCAAGCATGGCTAAAGGAGTCATTGAATTACCCTGGATAAGAGCTCAAATATGGCTTCCCACAAGTCCTAGGAACAATGCTCAAGAGGGAGAAAGAGAGAATACTTGTTGTATTCTAAGAATATGTGTTTTACAAGTGAAGAGAAGGGTCCTATTTATAGTAAAAATCCAGCCTTCAGCGCTTGAGCGCTGGCATTCCCAACGCTTGGGCGCTAGGATGCATTAAAAATCCACTTTCTGTCCGAGGCCCAGCGCTTGAGCGCTGGCTTTCCAACGCTTGGGCACTGGGACAACATCTGACTCATTTCCTAGTCAGAGTCCCAGCGCTCGAGCGCTGGGATCCCAACGCTGGAGCGTTGGGACGCTGCTTCTTCATCTTCAAGCTTTTTCTTCCTTCTTCATTCCTGGTAGTGGGTTTTGATTGCCATAAAATGCCACTACTCAGCCCTTGTTTAATTCTGAAACCTTTCCTCCACTAACATCAATTCCTTCAACATTATTCTCCATGTGCTAAATTACAGAGTGATTCTTCATATTCTTCTTTTCCACTTTTGATCATCTCTTGGTTAGCACTTCAATTCAAGCCCTCTAATTCTCTCAATCTTCACTTTAAGTCCTCCACTCTTGAACTTTTACAATTTAGTCCCTGATTTCCTGAAACTTTACATATTGGTCCCTGGACAAAAATTATAACTAAACCAGCTTTTTCTATAAATATAAAATAACTAGAAAAATTCCTAAAAATATTAAAATAAAGCTAGAAAAACAAATAAAATCTAATCTACATGCAAAATGCAAAATAAATATAAAATCTACATAAAAACAATAAAAAACCTATATGTGACTCAAAAATAATAAAATAAAAAGACTAAAAACTACCTAAAAACATCATATAAAATCCACTCATCATACACCAGCTGACATTCTTGGCCAAGCACTGAAGACTCTCGAGCACCTACGTCGTGTAAGGGGAGCCAGATTTCCCATTTGCCGAAGAACCTACTTCAAGGTTTAAAAGAAGGCAAAGGGAAAAGAGACTGACCCAGATGTCGCACACCTCCTGCAAGTGGTGACATCCCTGCAACAACAAGTCCATGTATTGATGCAGGATAAGGAGGTCGATAGTGGAAATGACCTTGTGCAGGTGCCTTACTGTGAAGAAGGCCTTGCTCCTGACCCTGGCTGAGGTTTTGATGACGACAAACTCATCGGCAAAAAGAAGAAAAGAAGACTTAGAGGAAACAGTGCTATATGTTTCAACATCTGCCTAAAGTCTTAGTTTAGGTGAGTTATGCTTCTAAAGGCTTCTTGAGTATAAAGGCTCCTTAAAACATCTAAGCTAATCAAGTTTAATGTTTTCATAAGTTAAAAGAAGTAGTATATCTCAAGCCGATCTGAAAAGTTCAAGTTTCTGGAAATTGGACTTGAGTGTAATCGATTACACCCTTTTGGTAATCGATTACATGTTTGAATTTGAAATTCAAACAGTAACGGCTGTTAGTGTAATCGATTACCTAAGTAATGTAATCGATTACATGCTCGAAAAGTTGCATCTTTTCATGAACCATTGTGTCTCAAACCTTTTGGGAAGGGTTGCGTTGGTTCAAGGACGTTTCCTCATGCCTATATAAAGTCCATTTAAGTCCAGAAACACATAACACATGAGAATACACGAATTAGGCCAAAACTTTATCAAATTGTTCATTCATGTTTAATTAGTCTTTGATATTTAAACTTTCAAAGAGCCTAAGTTCTGAGTTCATGATCTTCATTGTTTAAAAGAACACTTTAGTTGTTCATATCTTGAAGAACTCAGAATCAAGAGAGCCTTCATATGCTAAAGAGCCTTAAAGCATAATTCTCATGATCAATCCGCTTGTATGTTTAAGGATTGATACAGCCATATTGTAAACTCTTCTTCATCTCTTTCTGGTAGATTGAGTATTCACTGTAGGTGTCGGTGAAGGGTTGTTGTACTGAAAGTGGTGTACTTTCAGGGTGTGGACTGAAGGTGGTTTAGTCTTCAGGGACTGAAGGTGGTGTGCCTTCAGGGACTGAAGGTGGTGTGCCTTCAGGGTCTGAAAGTGGTGTACTTTCAGGGGCTGTTGAAAGTGGTGTACTTTCACAGGTGGTTGATAGAAATTCTTAAGGTACTTGGTGTAAGGACTTGTAAGAGATTTTTATCAATAGTGGAAAAATCCTCAAGGGGTTTTCTTGAGGGACTGGACGTAGCCTTCGGTGGATAGAAGGTGAACCAGGATAAAATTTTGTGTGTGCATTCTTCTACCCTTCATCTTTACTTTCAAGCAACGTTTATTTCCGCTGCAATCGTTTGTATTTATATTCATCTTGAAAGTAAGAAGGTATCAAGGCGAAAATCGGGTAAACCTGATTCACCCCCCCCCCCCCCTCTCAGGTTGCTATCTAGGCTAACAATTGGTATCAGAGCGTAAGTTTAGGTAATTTTCTCCTAAGATCCGGGAAAAGATGGCATCTTCTTCTAGTCATTGAACTAGTGAGGGATTCAACATAAACAGGCCACCATACTTCAATGGAGACCACTATGACTTCTGGAAGATTAAGATTAAAATCTTTATAAGGTCATTAGACGTGGAAATATGGAAAGCCATTGAAGAAGGTCCGTTTATACCTATGAATGAAGTGGGTGATACGAGACAACCAAAACCAGAAAACACATGGAGTGAAGAAGAAAAGAAGAAGGTTCAGTATGATCTCAAAGGAATGAATATCCTTACATCTGCTCTTGGCATGGATGAATTTTTCAGCATTTCAACATGCACAACATCGAAAGAAATATGGGATACTTTGATGGTAACTCATGAAGGAACAGATGAAGTCTAGAGATCAAAAATCAATACCCTATCTCAAGAATATGAAATGTTCAGAATGCTTCCAAGAGAAAAGGTATTGGATATGCAAAAATGTTTCTCTCATTTGACAACCAGTTGATTGCACTTGGTAAACAGTTTTCCAATAGTGACTTGAACATGAAAGTTCTAAGATCACTCACAAGAGCATGGCAACCAAAGGTTACGGCAATTTCAGAAAAGAAGAGTTTGTCTAATATGACTCTTGCAACTCTCATTGGAAAACTCCAAGAACACGAATTGGAATTGAATCGTTTGGAGGAACATGAACAACATGAGAAGAAGTATTGATCCATTTCTCTAAAGGCAAAAGAAAGCATCAAGGTTGATTATGATGCAGATTATGAAGAAGAAGAGAATGAGAATATGAATCTTCTAGTGAAGAACCTTGGAAAGTTTCTCAAAAGAAAAGGTATGAAATTTAACAATAACAGAACTTTTCAAAGGAATAATGAATCCTCCTCTTCTCAAAAGACCACATGCTTCGAGTGTGGAAAACCTGGACACATCAAGTTGGAATGTCCAAATCTTCAAAAGAAGAAACATGGTCTGAAGGACAAGTTTGAAAAGAAAGATCAAACTACACGAAGAGCATACTTAGCATGGGATGAAAATGAAGTAAGTTCATCATCCGATTCTGACAAAGAAGAAGCACAAGTTGCATTCATGGCTTCACATGATTCAGATGCTGAGGATATCCAGGTTAGTGATAATGCTATTTCATTTCATGATCTAGAATATGCTATAGAGAATTTGTTTAATTTATGTCAAAGTTTTTCTAAAGTTAGTAGTAAGCAGAATGCTTTAATTTCATCCTTAGAAAATAAGTGTAGAAATCGACAGGAAGAACTAGACATAGTGAAACCTAAGTTAGATACTCCACAAGAGTGCACTAAGTGTAGTTCTTTAGAAGAGAAGATAGATAGTCTTCAACAAAGGGTTCATAACTTCAACAAAGGAAAACAGAAGTTAGATGATATTCTAAGTATGCAAAGACATTCAAACAATAAGGTTGGACTAGGATATAAATCTTATCCCAAGACAAAAGAAGTTAAGAAAACCATCTTTGTAAAACCAAACAAAGTGGAAGGATCTTCAGAAAATACTAAGATAAGTTCTTTTAGGAATGTGCACAATAGGAAGAATAATTATAGACCTCCAAAGAAGATCAATCCTTCTCCTAGGCAAACATCAAGTTACAATCAATATTTATGTACTTATTGTAACAAAATAGGACATACCCCTAGTAGATGTTATTACAAGAATGTTGGAGTACCAAACAAGGAATATATATGGGTTAAGAAGAACACTAACTTAGAAGGACCCAAAGCAAATTGGGTTCCTAATCCCCATGTCTGAACATTGTCATGTAGGTGTGCATGAAAGCAGAAAAGGACTTATGGTATCTTGATAGTGGCTGCTCATCACACATGACAGGAGACAAAATAAAGTTCTCATTTCTTATGCCTAGAGAAAAAGGATTTGTCACATATGGAAATAATCAAAAAGGAAAGATTATTGGTATTGGAAGAATAGGTTCACCCCCTCAAACCGTCATTGACAAGGTCCTATATGTTGATGGTTTGATGCATAATCTTATGAGTATCAGTCAACTTTGTGACAAAGGTTTGAAAGTTGGGTTCATTAAAGATATATGTGTGGTAAAGGATGTGAAAACTAAAGAAATCAAATTTTCCGGATATAAAGTCAATAAGGTCTTCATGATATCCTTGGATGAAATTACACCTAATGTTAGATGCTTGCTGCCCAAGAACAACAATGATTCATGGTTATGGCATAGAAGGCTGGCTCATATACACATAGATCATTTAAATAAACTAGTCAAACATGATCTAGTTGTTGGGCTTCCAAAGATAAGATTTGAGAAAGACAAGCTTAGTGATGCATGTCAAAAGGGGAAGCAAACCAGAATATCTTTCAAGCCAAAGAATATAGTCTCAACTACAAGACCCCTCCAATTACTTCACATGGATTTGTTTGGGCCATCAAGGACTAAAAGCTTTGGAGGTAACTATTATGCACTTGTTATAGTTGATGATTTCTCTAGATTTACCTGGACATTATTCTTGCCTCATAAGAATGAAGCCTTCAATACATTCAAAAGATATGCAAGGCTTGTTCAAAATGAAAAGTCTTTAAAGATCTCTTCTATTAGAAGTGATCATGGTGGAGAATTTCAGAACCATCAATTTCAGGAATTATGTGACGAGAATGAATATCACATAACTTCTCTGCTTCAAGAACACCACAACAAAATGGTGTTGTAGAAAGGAAGAACATATTACTTGAAGAACTAGCAAGGACCATGCTAAGTGAATCTAACCTTCCAAAATACTTCTGGGCTGATGCTGTAAGTACTGCTTGCTATATTTCCAATAGAATACTTATTAGACCTTTTCTGAAGAAAACCCCCTATGAACTCTACAAAGGGAGGAAACCAAATATTGCTCATCTACATGCTTTTGGATCAAAATGCTTTGTCTTGAACAATGGAAAGGAAAACCTTGGTAAGTTTGATGAAAAATCTGATGAAGGTATATTCCTTGGATATTCCCTAACGAGCAAAGCATATAGAGTCTTTACCAAGAAAACTCTATCTATTGAAGAGTCCATACATGTTTCCTTTGATGAGTCTAACTCTTCAAAAGAAGATATAGTCAATCTTCCAGATAATGATGAAGAAGATATCATTATCAATGAAGACTCTCAAAAGCAAAAAAATCAAGATTCAGTTCAAGAAGAGCACATTGAAGATATCACTTATCAACTACCAAAAGAATGGAGAACCCACAGGGATCATCCAGTCGACAATATCATTGGTGATATTTCAAGAGGTGTTTCTACAAGGCTACGCTTAAATGATTCAGTATTGAATATGGCCTTTGTATCTCAGATAGAACCCTCAAAAGTGAATGATGCTCTTGAAGATGAATATTGGATTGTGGCAATGCAAGAGGAACTAAACCAATTTGAAAGAAATCAATTATGGGAATTGGTTCCTAAGCCCACTGACAAGCATATCATTGGAACAAAATGGGTATTCAGTAATAAACTGGATGAAAATGGTATAATTGTCAGAAACAAAGCAAGACTGGTTGCACAAGGATATAATCAAGAAGAAGGTATTGACTTTGATGAAACCTATGCACCAGTAGCAAGGTTGGAAGCCATAAGACTTCTTTTGGCTTATGCCTGTTTTTTAAACTTTCCATTATATCAAATGGATGTTAAAAGTGCTTTCCTGAATGGATTCATTCAAGAAGAAGTATATGTGAAGCAACCTCTAGGATTTGAAGATGCCAAGTATCCTTCACATGTATTCAGATTAAAGAAGGCACTCTATGGTCTTAAACAAGCCCCTCGTGCATGGTATGACAGATTAAGCACATTCCTTTGTGAAAAAGGATTTCAAAAGGGTAAGGCTGACACAACCTTGTTTATCAAGAAAACCAAAGGTAACACTTTATTAGTACAAATTTATGTAGATGATATTATTTTTGGTTCAACTAACGAATCTCTATGTAAGGATTTCTCTAACATGATGCAAGAGGAATTTGAGATGTCTATGATGGTACAGTTAAATTTCTTTCTAGGATTGCAAATTAAGCAATCACATGATGGGATATTCATCAACCAATCAAAGTTTTGCAAGGAGATTTTAAAGAAATATGATTTGGATGATTGCAAAGCCATAGCCACACCAATGGGGTCTAATACATATCTAGATCAAGATGAGTCCGGTGTTCTTGTAGACATTACCAAGTACAGAGGTATGATCGGATCTCTTCTTTACTTAACAGCAAGTAGACCTGATATTATGTTTAGTGTGTGTTTATGTGCTAGATATCAAGCATCTCCTCGGGAATCACATTTGAGTTCAGTTAAAAGGATTTTCAAATATATGAAAGGAACTACAAATGTTGGTCTGTGGTATCCCAAAGGAAGTGTTTGTGACTTGATTGGATATTCTGATTCAGATTATGCTGGATGTAAAACTGAAAGAAAAAGTACAAGTGGTACTTGTCACTTGTTGGGAAATGCTCTTGTTTCTTGGTCCTGTAAGAAACAAGCATGTGTTGCTTTAAGTACTGCTGAAGCAGAATACATTGCTGCAGGAAGTTGTTGTGCACAAACTTTATGGCTCAAATAACAACTCAAAGATTATGGCTTAGAGCTAGGCTGCATTCCCCTCAAATGTGACAATACAAGTGCCATTAATCTCACGAAAAACCTCATCATGCATTCTCGAACGAAGCATATTGATATAAGACATCATTTCCTTCGAGATCACGTCATGAGAAAGGATATTGAGATTTCCTTCGTGGATACACATAATCAATTGGCTGATATATTTACTAAACTTCTTCCTAAAGATTCCTTCTTTAAAATTAGAAGAGAATAAGGTATTATAGCTGAAACTGATATTTAATTAGATATTTATCTGATTATGTGTTTATATTACATAATTATGTGCATTGCATGATTTTTGTGTGATTTCTGTGTGAATATATATTTACATGATTGTTTATGATTGCTTGTATCTAAGTTTCTTATATAGAGTTATATGCATTTTGTATGATTTTGCTCTTAGGTATTTGAGTAATCAAGTCTAGTAATCTTTTACATAGGAACTTATAGCTTAAAACTTGTAAAATGTCTTAAGTAATCGATTATCATACATCCAGTAATCGATTAACCTATGTTCTCTAGTCCTCGTGCCCTCTAGACTTAAGGTGATCGATTACCTCTCTTGCTGTAATCGATTACATCATCGAAAACTGTCAGTTTTTCAAAATTCCCTCCTTTTTTTTTAAATTTCAAAACATCAAGTAATCGATTACATAACTGCTGTAATCGATTACACATACAAATTTCTATAAAAACTGGCTTAGTTCTCTTGTTCTCTCGCCATACCTAAGACTCTTGATTTGATTCTTCTTATCTACAAAATCTCCTGCTTTCCTCCTTGGTCTTGCTCTAACCATGGGGTCCGTCCCTCGTCCTTCAAATGTCTCATCTCCTGTCAATACTCCTCGAAGGGATTCATTCCATGATCCTTATGTGCATCATCGATATCGCAAAGACATCCAAACCAATGCTGCATCTGCTGGACTATCTCCTTTTTATACGATCCCTTCAAACTGCTCTCAGGAAACTAAAGTTATCCTTGAACGCATGGACATCTTAGCCTCCGTGTCGACCACATGACTCGCTCTCCTCTTAATTTTCCTGATTTTTCTGATGGGTCCGACGACCTTTAGATTTTCTTATGCTATATTTGGACATCTTTTGGGTTGTAATAGCTTAACTTAACTCTTGACTGCTTTATTGGATGTTTTTGCTCGTATTTTGAACTGTTTTGTTTGTGACTTTAGAAATGTGATGTTGATTCAACATGTTGTCTATTGTTTACCCCCAACCCCTATGCTTTATTTTGTATATGCATTTGTTTGTCTGTATACCGGTTTCTGGCCTTTTCTTCTTTTTGATGAAGTCAAAAGGGGGAGAAAGGTTCTGTGTGCTTTAAAGATTATATGCAGGAATTCAACTAATGAATCAGAAAGGGGGAGATATATCAGATTACATCAAACAGGGTGAGTTTTCAACAAAGAAGCAACACTGATCTTCAAAGTTCAAAGAATGTGTTTGCCATCATCAAAAAGGGGGAGATTGTGAAGAAGGTCTTGCTCCTGACCCTGACTGGGGTTTTGATGACGAAAAACTCATCGGCAAAAAGAAGAAAACAAGACTTAGAGGAAACAGTGCTATATGTTTCAACATCTGCCTAAAGTCTTAGTTTAGGTGAGTTATGCTTCTAAAGGCTTCTTGAGTATAAAGGCTCCTTAAAACATCTAAGCTAATCAAGTTTAATGTTTTCATAAGTTAAAAGAAGTAGTATATCTCAAGCCGATCTTAAAAGTTCAAGTTTCTGGAAATTGGACTTGAGTGTAATCGATTACACCCTTCTGGTAATCGATTACACATAGGCAAGTAATCGATTACATCTTTCTTGTAATCGATTACATGTTTGAATTTGAAATTCAAACAGTAACGGCTTTTAGTGTAATCGATTACCTAAGTAATGTAATCAATTACATGCTCGAAAAGTTGCATCTTTTCATGAACCATTGTGTCTCAAACCTTTTGGGAAGGGTTGCATTGGTTCAAGGACGTTTCCTCATGCCTATATAAAGTCCATTTAAGTCCAGAAACACATAACACATGAGAATACACGAATTGGGCCAAAACTTTATCAAATTGTTCATTCATGTTTAATTAGTCTTTGATATTTAAACTTTCAAAGAGCCTAAGTTCTGAGTTCATGATCTTCATTGTTTAAAAGAACACTTTAGTTGTTCATATCTTGAAGAACTCAGAATCAAGAGAGCCTTCATATGCTAAAGAGCCTTAAAGCATAATTCTCATGATCAATCCGCTTGTATGTTTAAGGATTGATACAACCATATTGTAAACTCTTCTTCATCTCTTTCTGGTAGATTGAGTATTCACCGTAGGTGTCAGTGAAGGGTTGTTGTACTGAAAGTGGTGTACTTTCAGGGTGTGGACTGAAGGTGGTTTAGCCTTCAGGGACTGAAGGTGGTGTGCCTTTAGGGTCTGAAAGTGGTGTACTTTCAGGGACTGAAAGTGGTGTGCCTTTAGGGTCTGAAAGTGGTGTACTTTCAGGGACTGAAAGTGGTGTACTTTCAGGGGCTGTTGAAAGTGGTGTACTTTCACAGGTGGTTGATAGAAATTCTTAAGGTACTTGGTGTAAGGACTTGTAAGAGATTTTTATCAATAGTGGAAAAATCCTCAAGGGGTTTTCTTGAGGGACTGGACGTAGCCTTCGGTGGATAGAAGGTGAACCAGGATAAAATTCTGTGTGTGCATTCTTCTACCCTTCATCTTTACTTTCAAGCAACGCTTATTTCCGCTGCAATCGTTTGTATTTATAATCATCTTGAAAGTAAGAAGGTATCAAGGCGAAAATCGGGTAAACCTGATTCACCCCCCCTCTCAGGTTGCTATCTAGGCTAACACTTACAACAGTGGGAGGGGTAGTTGCACACCTCATGTTATTGGTGTTGTTTCCCTTTTTTGTAATAGATTAATGATGGTTCGTTTAAGGTAGTGCCCTCAATAGTTTCTTCGTTCACATAGGGGAAGAAGGTCGAGAAAGGGCCACATGTATATGAAAACAACATGGATATTCCTACACCACTACCAATAGACATTAACTTCCCTAAGGTAAGTTGTTTTATTAGTATTTGCATTCTATGATATTTTTTTCTTCCATGATTAACGTTTTTTGTCATTTTCTTATGGTATTACTAAATGTTTGTTGTGTTTGGAGAGTCCCTGTTTCTGTGTGGTTACATATGATAGAGCGTATAACACAGATTGTGATACACTCCATACCCGCTCAATTCGCGTCGGCTATGCAAAGGTTGGTATAGATGTTGCGGTCGAGGGTGATGCAGCACTGCTAGTGCCTGATGACGTCGGGGAATTGATATGCATCCAGGACGCAATAGGTGCAACTGTGGCGTGGCCTGTCAACCTAGTTCAGGTTTCAAGCATGGTAATACGATATAATTCTACAAACTCAACACATAATGTCTGTATTCACTCATTGATATACATGAATTTTTAGTTTTCAGGTGCAAGAGAAGAACAGCGGCAAGGCCCAAGAGGAGGTGGATGTGAAAGGGAAGGGGAAGGAGGTTGACACAAAATCTACAAGGGAATCTGTTGCGTCCCCTAAACATCAACAGAGGCCTCAGATTCATAAAAACGAAGATCCCCTCAAAAGCTACAAATTTCTGGATGTATATGCAGATAAGGTGCTTACTGACAACAACTTCATTATAGTACCAATGGACGATAGATTTTTGGCAATGCTTATTATGAGCATATTGGTAGAGATGAGATCCGTTAGCTCACTCGACATGGTGAGCTAGGTGCTTCAATGATGTGCATTTACATGAGTTACTTTGTTAAACGTAAGTGCACACAAATTTTTTGTTTTCTAAGTTCAAAAATGATGTTTATCGTATATGATTTGTATAATCTTATTTCAGGTACTTATTTGACCAATGTGTGGCTGAGAATCTCTTAGAGAGATTTGCATTTCTCAGTCTGCATCGAACAACGCACCTCATGAAGAACCAGAGCCAGTACATTGCGGACACAATAAAGGAACATGCACACCCAGACCAGTTATATCTCGCCCCAAAAAATACAGGGTGAGAAATTTATATGATCAATTTATAACTTTATAATCAATTTAATTATATGAAACTTGTTACTTGATGGTTTGTTCATTTAAAATGTGTTGTAGGGGACATTGGGTGTTGGTAGTGATCAATGCCACTAGAGGGACCTTATTTTACTTGGATCCCTTGCGTGGTGAACTAAAAAACCGCAAAGAAACGAAAGACATATTTGATCGGTAAGCATATAGATCTACCGTGCTATATACTCTTACTATTCGACGTGTTTACTCATTGGGTTATTTGTTCATTTGTTAGCGCAATGAGGATCTACCGTACTTGCGGTGATAACAGGCTCAAATGGAAACAAGCAAGTGGAATGTTATAAAGGTATATACATATTTACATAACTCAAAAAAATTACATAAACACTAAATCACTTATATTTTTTATTTGTTTTTGTAGTGCCTTGGTCAAACAAACAACATTGATTGTGGGTACTATGTCCTCAGCTTTCTACGCGACATCCTTGCGCACAATCAATCTACAATTCTTGATGCGGTATGAAACTTTACATTTATTTGTTGTTTATATAACAAAATTCTTATCTTTTTGTATTTTTAAGGGTTAATGGTATGGTAGGTCCCTGTGTTTGTACCCAAGTTTGCGATAGGTCCCTCGCCGGAAATTTTTTTGATATAAGTCCCTTAGTTTGCACCAAGTTTGGGTTTAGTCCTCGCCGGAGACTGGAGCTCCGGCCAGTGCTTACGTGGACTGCTGACTGTATTAATAGCGCTGACGTGGATTTTTTTAATTATTTTTGAAATTCCAAATATTTAAATTCATTTTAAATTTAAAACCCCTAAACTATTCTAAATCTTAAATTAACCCCTAAACCCCCAATCCCTAATTCAATTCAATTCTGAAACACTAAAAAAACCCTTCTTCTTCTTCTTCCCCTTCTTCTTCTTCTTCTTCTTCTTCTTCCCCTTCTTCTTCTTCTTCTATTCCTGTGATTTCTAGGTTTCTGTTTTTCTTCCTCTTCTTCTATTCCTCTCTCTCTCAAATGTGGAAAAAGGGGAGAATCCCGTTGAACTTGAATTTGATTTTGACTCTCTGAAACGAAATGAAATGCTTTTGCTCTTTGTTGTGCCGTTTTTCCCTTTTAGCTCACAATGTCTGATTCGTTGTTCATTTCACAGTTGCTGTTTTTGGTAATTCGGCTGCTGAGCTTTTTCACCGTTAACACAAGGGACCAGAAATAGTATTAGGTTTTATTTTAGCTCTCCTTTTCCTTTCACATTAACTTGCTTTGCTTATAAACTACAATTTTCATGATTTCAACTCACAGTTTTTAGGTTTAGAATTGAGAGCATTTCTTAGAGGCAGTTTTTATTTTGCTAATGGAATTGAACTTGGAATTGGGTATGAAAGGTGATATTTTGCATTGTTTGGTGTTGGTGATTGATTATTATACATATGCTTGATTTCTGGAACATTTATTTGATGTGCAGCGACTTATTAGTTCATGGCAAGGTCAAGGAAAAAGTTAACAAACCAGGATTCATCACTGTCACCTACTGCTGCGAGATCGAGGGAGTCGGATGGTCCATCTAGATGGGCAAACTACCTTGGACAGGCTCAAAAGTTAACAAACCAGGTTTTTTTTAGTGTTTCGTAATTGAATTGAATTAGGGATTGGGGTTTAGGGGTTAATTTAAGATTTAGAATAGTTTAGGGGTTTTAAATTTAAAATGAATTTAAATATTTGGAATTTCAAAAATAATTAAAAAAATCCACATCAGCGCTATTAATACAGTCAGCAGTCCACGTAAGCACTTTCCGGAGCTCCGGTCTCCGGCGAGGACTAAACCCAAACTTGGTGTAAACTTAGGGACTTATATCAAAAAAAATTCCGGCGAGGGACCTATCGCAAACTTGGGTACAAACACAGGGACCTACCATACCATTAACCCTATTTTTAATACGTAATTTAAATATAACTCTATTTATTTTTGCTATCATTTTGTAGTACTTTCTAGATTGTCCGTTCGACTCCTACAATCAGGACCAACTCAATGTAATTAAAGAAGAGTGGATTGGTTATGTGTTAGACAAGTTTGTATTTCCTAGAGGCTAAAATGTGTATAGGGGTCTGTACATACTATAAGTTGTATATATTTGAATGGTTGTACATATTATATGTATTTCTTGTACATTATGTTGTCAGGGTTGTTCCATTGTATTGTGGGTCATGGTTATAATTTGTGTACTATTTGAATTGCATGTCTCTGATTGTATGTAGCACAAAAAAAATAGAACCACACATATTACCACTGTTCATAAAGGAACAGTTGTAACAGAACTAAAAAAACAAGAAACTCATTACCACGGTTCATAAAGGAATCGTGGTAACAGAGGGACAAATTACCACGGTTCCTCCTGCAACCGTGGTAACAGAGGCCTGATATTAACACGATTCAGCGTAGAATCGGGTATTTCATAGGTATGATATTACCACGGTTTCGCCTTGAACCGTGATAATTTATCTATTACTTCGATGCCTAATACCATGGTTTAACCGTGGTAACAGGCTGCCCGGAACCTTGGTAATATGACATTTCTATAGTAGTGATGATAGGAAGCGGGTGAGGGTCCTGGCGTGTGTAAAACCGGGGTAGGAACAAAGGAAGATGATCGCGAGGCTCAGGAGGAAGATGATTCGTTGCCATGGGAGGGGCTCTAGTTCTAGGAACCGCTGATCGCAGACATGATGAAGAATGGATTTGAGGCAAGTGAAGGAAAGGAATTGGGTTTGCGTTCTTAAAGAGGATTCTCAAAGGAAATAACAGAAATATTGAGTAACAACGTATCAGAGAATTTGAAAGTTTGTTGCAAGAGGGATTAAATGGAAACGAGTTCTCGTGGAAGCCGTAAAATCATCATGATCGCACTCTGACTCATCCCAACGTATAAATTGAGAATGCAGGGCGGGCAATTTGTTGGCACCTTTAAATCCGCAACGACTAGCTAGGCAGTCGAAGTGATGTTTTAGCCGTTGGAGGAAATAGTCGTTGGTCTGCCTGCCAAGAAGCAAGGAGTTAGCTAAGCAATGCAGGGTGGATCGGCTGAATGAAGAGAAATGAATCGAGACAAGATTCAGGAAAGGTGAAGAAACTTGGGCTTGAAGTAGAATATTTCAAGGATTTCTAGAAGCTTTCCATGTACTGAAGGAATTAATGGGCTTATCCCCATGGAAATAGGAGAAGCGGTTGAAGAGCTAGCCGAGGCTATGAGGAATGGCTAAACAAAACCTCTAGGCTGACTAGGATAGAGAAAGGAGCCGACACTCCCCACCACCTGTAAACACTACTACATAATTATTTTTTTACCACGCCCCTATTACCACGATTCAGTGTTGGACCCTGGTAAAAAGCTGCCCGGAGCTCTTTTACCACGGTTCCATGTTGAACTGTGGTAACTCAGGTTCTCTGTTACCACGGTCATATGGAAACCGTGGTAACTAAGATAGTTTTTATTATTTTTTTAATTAACACTGCCTATCACCATGGTTGGTAGGTGAACCGTGGTCATAAGTTTTATTATCTTGGCCTTCTGGTCCTCCTTGTCCTTTGTTCACAACAGAGGCTTCGTTTGAAGAGTGAGAAATCATGATTTTTCCATAACCAGAGAGAAACTTGCTGAACTCCTCAATAGTGAGGATGAAGGACTGAAGTACTCTGAATTATGGAAAAGAGACTACGATGAAGAAGATATTGATGCAATCATCTATTGCATGTAAAATCCCTCTCTCTCAGCGCTCTCTCTACTCATCCTTCACCTTTCCTGCAAAAGTTTTACATCTACTGATCACAACCGTGCTTTGTCCAAGAGTAGATTGTCTGAGAGACGTGCTTGACAAAGACCTTTTTATCATGTACTCAATTCTGAATGAAGAGTACATTAATGTTATAGACATCATCTACAATCATCTTGCTTCTGCTCTGGTTGAAAACCAAAAAGCCATTCCCTATGGTTTCCTCGTGACAAAACTGCTTATGGTCCAAATGGGTTACCCTTCTTGGCTTGGAACGCTTTAGAGGAGTTGGCTTGTCAGGAGATTGGAGTAGAATTCTTCCGGTCTAAGGGTATCGCCATTAACGATCCACTTCTCTCCGAAGACTCCGATGACTCCGATGACTTTTCGGATGACTCCGATGATTCTATGGAATCGATTCCATAATAAATATGATCCTCCCATTTTCATTGATTTCTGGCACAACATGTACTGCTTGGCTGTATGGTTGTATTTTTAATTTGTTCTAGAATTTCTTCAATTCGATGTATGAATCTCCTCTTTTTATTCATTGTTGTACTTTTTGAAAATATAATGTCAGGAACTATTGTTGACACCACCATTTGCCATCCAATGGAGTTCGATTTTTATCTCAACAGTCATGCTGGAATTCAGGGAACCGGATATTAGGATCAGTATGAATAGTTCTAGTTGTTTTTTCCATAGAAGTAACGAGAAATTAATGTTGTACATTAATGTTGTACTGCTGAAGTTGTTTGTTTGGGTGGTGTTTATAATATTATGATTGCATGATGGCAATGATTTGATTATTCTCTAATTTGTACGTAGCATTATAGATTATTGAAAATGCCCTGTTTTTTCTGCATAATTCTGTCTGATAGTCGCTCAGCGACCTAATAGGGTCGCTCAGCGCCCCTGGACAATTAAGAAATGCCTCTCTGGTGGTAAAAAAAACCAAACGTATTACCACGGTTCATACAGGAACCGTGGTAACAGAGGTAAAAAAAAACCAAATATATAACTGCAGTTCAGGCAGGAACCGTGGTAGTAGGGGTAAAAAAAAAACCAAATATATTACCGCGGTTCAGGCAAGAACTATGGTAACAGAGGCATGATATTACCACGGTTCCGCCTTCAAACGTGGTAATTGATCTATTACTTCGCCGTGCAATACCTCGGTTTAACCGTTGTATGCCCGGAACCGTGGTAATATGGCAATTCTGTAGTAGTGAACCTAATGTAATGATCTGAAAACGTGGGGGAGTGTTAAGTGTTTCCCAACTACCAATAGTTAGCTAAATTTTCCTCTATAAATAGAGGAATAGTCATTTGTACAAAACACACAATCAAATCAACAATCAAAACTTAAAAATTTCCCGCATTTTATTTTTCCTTTATTTTTCAGCAATTTACTTTCTTCATCGCTTTCAGCAATTTACTTTCTTCATCGCTTTCAGCAATTTACTTTTCAGCTAATTTAAGCTTTCAGCCTTTATATCCAGCCTTTACATTCCATTTAGTTGTAGACCTTAGTTCATAGCCATAATTCGGTCACACATTCTCAATAGCGAGAACTGAGATCTCTTTGAAGTATCATACGAACCTATATTGAGGAACAGAGACCATTCCTCAAGTAATCGTTTGATTCAAGAATTAGACATTAGTTTTTCAACCGACGATCTTCAAATCTATTTACGAACCAACAAATATTCATGTACATATAATAATGCTTGTTACAAATTTGCACAAACTTTAACTAGTCTTCAGTTATATTAAAAAGTTCCTCGATTTTTTTTACAAATGATATGATCCATGTTTCCTCATTTTTTTTCATGGATAAAGATTGGTGTACATTTTTTAGGTGCAGACCACTAGAGAGAGATAGAAGGAGATGAGAGATAAGTGGCAGATGTGATATATGATGTAATGTGTGCAGAAGAGAGAGATAGAAAGAAAAAAAAGATGTCTCAAGATATCTACACTATAGAATAGTTAATCAATCATAACCAACAAATCTCGTGCTTCAGCTTCAACTATGTATTTATTAAGGAAAAGAAAAAACTATATATTTATTGTACAAAAACATGGCTATATATATTAAACATAGTTAATAATTTATGTCCTTATCCATCCTGATTTGTTCATTTTCATGGATAAAGATTGGCGTACACTCTTTGAGTGTAGACCACTAGAGAGATAAGAGTAGATGAGAAATAAGTGACAAATGTGATAAATTATGTGATGTGTGCAGAAGAGAAAGATAGAAAGGAAAAAGAAGTGTCTCAAAGTGTTTATACTGTAGAGTGGTTCAAAAATCCTAAGCAAGAAATCCTCTCCTTCATCTATGTATTTATTAAGAACAAAAAAAGCTATATATTTATTGTACAAAAACATGGCTATATATATTAAACATAGTTAATAATTTATGTCCTTATCCATCCGATTTGTTCATTCTCATTCTCACGTAGTACATTGAAAATCTTGCCAGACAATCCCAATTTCAGCTTAATAAAGATATACATTTTTTTTCCTCTACATGTTGACAAATGTATATAACATGACCATTAAATTTTCTTTGGCGACATGTTTACTGCACATTTCGTTTTTCTTCGGCGACATATGTAAAACTCATTTAAAAAACTGTGACAATTTTTACCAATAGATAACTTTTTGAAATTCAAACTTATATCATTATCTTTAAAAAAAAAATTAACTTGTTTATCACTAGATCAACAAGCAGATTTTTTTATAATCGTACACTTTTGAGTTAATTGAGCTCATTCAGTACTAACTATTAATTTTAAATAACTTTATGATATTGGTTGGTTTCACGTCATCAAGCACGATATAATATCACAAATGGGAGAATGATCTAACAACAATAAAGAAGTGTCTCAAATAAAGTTAGAAAACTGAACTGTCACTCTCCTTGGAATATATATGCAAGAAACTTTTTGTCTTTAATAACGAGCTATGTTTTGAATTAAGTGAATCCGACTCAAAATAAACTAAATCTCTAAAGCAATATTAATAGTTCGGTCTAGTCAAACTCTTCTTAACACTTGGTATTGAATTATATAGCATCTTCTTATATATATGTATGCTCTTCATCCTTTTCTCAGAATCAATACTAGCTAGAATTAAAGTTGTATAATTCTTCTTCTACTAATGCAAGAAACTTTTTGTCTTTGATGTCAAACATTGTTTTGCATTAATTGAATCCGATCAAAATAAACACTCTAAAAAGCAATTAAAATGTTGGTCCAGTCAAACTCTTTCTTAAGAGTTGATATTGAATAAGTATCTTCTCAGAATCAATTAGACTATTAGAATGTAGTGGTATAATTCATATTCAGCTTCTTCCTGGAATGTCAATTAGCTTGGACGAGAAAGTTAGGTTTTCACTTTATGCATGTCATAACTATCTTCTTTCTTGTCCAACATGCAAAGTGGAGAATGATAGCCAGCATATTTTGTCATCATTCATTGTTTTGGAAACTAGTTCAACGTATAAAACTAACTCAACTTGTAATGAACTACTAAATTTTCCAGCAAAAAAGTGCACTTTACTTATTCAATAAAATTAATCCAATAAGAAGTAACTAACATTGAACATAACATAGATCCAGTAGTCTAGTCAAGCTGTCTCTCATGACACCATTCACTCACTTTAATGGATGCTAACTAATCCGAGACCAGTCTAATTAAGAGTTTCAACACTTTGAAAGTCATGCAGCTGCCCATTGGAATTTGGCCATGCACAATTATCTGCTTCTAGATACACATAACTTAAATGTGTACTTGGTTTCACGTTAGTGTGCATTTGAATGTTAACGTGAATCATTTTAGTTCATAAGAGTCCGGTTCGCTTTTTATTTTATATGCATGCTAACGTCGGTATGTATAGTCATAAATTCATAAGTTACAAGACAGTTTGGTTTTGTGCCTATCATGTAAGCAAGAGGTTTTTGAAATAATGAATTGGAACTTAGAAATCGATAATGTCCAATAGGGCAGCAACCAACTTGTTCTGGCCGCCCACGACGCATGAAAAGTTTCTTATTTTACACTTTGATCTCAAGATTCATAATTGTTCTAGAAAAACTAAAACACTAGAAATATTAACACAACTCTAGGAGAAGAATAGAACAAATATGAGAATGGAATCCGTTGTATTAAATGAGTTAGAAAAATGTCCCAACATTCAATGGATCACCTCTATTTATAGGGAAAGATGTCAAACCCTAATTTTCCTAAAAAATACTTTTCTGGGCTTATTAACCAATGCCCAGAAACCCGTACAAAACATGCTAACTACTAAAAGGGGTGTATCCTATGATTTCGTGCATCCTCCTCTGTTGTGTGGGCCTTGTTGATGCATCCCCTGGGGCGGTCAACCAGCCCTGCGGACTGTGTGCCTTGCTCGCCCTTGAGTGAGGGTCTAAAAAGGACGGTCCCCATGAGGCAGGGCGGTCCGCCCAGTCCAAAAGCCCACAGGACATTGTGCCTAAAGTATGAAGGCACTATGTCTCAAATGTCTTCCCCTCGTTTTCCTTTGAGGAACGCCCTTCAACTGGCTGCTTCAACCAATGTGCAAGGGCCGTCTCTTCAATAGGTGTAACGTCAGAACAACTCTCCAAAGAATTCCTAAGCATATAAGTCGCCAAGATGGCGTAATAAATACTTTAACACATATAGGTCGCCAACATGGAGTAAAAGCGTGCAACACATCAAAATCAATGATATGCTTCTTTTGACTTTTGCTCACGTCCAGCCCGGTCCACAAGCCCACAAGACATCGTATCTGAAGTATGAATGCACTATGTCTCAAATGTCTTCCCCTCGTTTTCCTTTGAGGACCGCCCTTCAACTGGCGGTTTCGACCAATGTGCAAAGGCGGTCTCTTCAATAGGTGTAACGTCAGAATAGCTCTCCAAAGAATTCCATAAAGCATATAAGTCGCCAACATGGCCTAATAAATACTTTAACACATGTAGGTCGCCAACATGGCGTAAAAGCGTGCAACACTTCAAAATAAATGATATGCTCCTTTTGACTTTTGCTCAAGTCTAGCCCATAAGCCCACAAGACACTGTGCCTGAAGTATGAAGGCGATGTGTGTCTGTGAATGCCCTCGCCATCTCACCTCAGGCTTGCCCACCAACTGGCAGTTTCGACCAGTGTGCCAGGACGATCCCATCAGCAAGTCTGGCGAGTCCATATGGCTCCGACTCTTCGACGATCTAACCAACCTAACCGTTATTCCTTTGACACATTGCCTCGGAACGCTAAACCCTCAATCATCACGTCTCTTGATTGACACGCTGTAATGATGAGTCTCGTATTTAATGCATGTCTCTTCACCTTACCCTAAGCAATCAAGCAGTTTTATTTGTTATTGAGGTTTGTCGTGCAAACCTTTCCCCTTCGTTCTCCACATTCTATTTAAACTCCCCTCCTCCATCATTCTCATTCTTTGCAAACTCAAGATCTCTCCCAAGCCCTTCTGCTTCTCTTGCCACCGGAATCCTCGTTCTCAGTTGTGCTCTTAGCATTGTGTGTCAGTTCTCCTCCCTTTTTCCTGGTGAGTCCTTCCTTTTCTTCTCCTTTTTCCCTTCTTCTTTGCCTTATTTTTCCAATATGATGTCTTTCTTCAATCCAAAAGGCAAAAAACCTATTGTTCATATTGTCCCCTTTTCCTTCTACGACGAGTCATGCTCTGGCGAGTCCAATTTCTTGTCGGATTCCGTCTTGGTAGTGGACCAACCTTCCTCTTCCATCTTTGCTCCTAAGGGCGGGCCTTTAAATCCAAGTGCCCCGCCCTCTCCACCTCCTTCCCCTTCTACTTTTGCTAGAAACACTTGGAGTTCTCTTCCTGACCTCCTTATTGAACAGTTAAAAACCTCAGCGAGCACCTCCCATAGTATTTGGCTATCCCAGGCCTCACTGGATAAACTTCGATCGAGTTTCCTAAACTTCACTCGGGATAATAAGCAGCTTCGGGTTGTCCCTTGTGACGAGGGGGAATCGATTTGTCGGTCACCCTCGCCCAATGGGGGCCCTCATTCTTTCATGTCTATGGGTACCTTTTCTCCGATCTTGGTATCAAGCTTCTCTTCACCCCCTTCATAAGTGAATGTCTTTCCTTTCTAAAGGTATCCACCTATCAACCATTGCCCAACGCCTGGAATTTCCTCAGGTGCTTCGAAATCTTATGCTTACACCTGGGCGTTCGCCCTACGTACACAGTTTTCTCCTATTTTTACCGAATTTCCACCTCAAAATCTTGGCCCTGGATCACCCTAGACTCCAAGAGTGGTTTTTAAAAATTTACCCCTTTCTGAAGCAATTTCAAGCACTGGCAAAGGAAATTCTTCAAAGTCTTGTATCCTTCTTACTTTCCCCTCCTCTTTGCCAATAAAAAGGGTTTCGCCCTCTTTCCCTTCTATTGGACGAAGTCCACACTTGAAACCTTTGAAGTTGAAATTGATTATCTCACTGTTGACGAGATGGGTCTTGCATACTTCATTAAGTTGATTGACCAAATTAGTGGGGTCGTCCTTATTGATGCTGCTAAAACGGGGCGCGTCTCTCAGTTTTTTTGTAAGTGTTGCTTTTGTGTTCAATTCTTTGTTTTTCTGCTTTTTGTTCTTATGCCCTTGTTTTTTTTGCAGCCAGAATGTTTGACTCAGTCTACAATGACGCCATGACCCAGTTGCTGGACGCCCAATCTGCCAGGATGAAGAAATTCTTGGCTCAAAGAAAGTTGTAAGAGGCTAGCTAAAGTCAGGGTGACCCTCAAGAGGCTCACATCTCAAAAAGAATCTCGAAGCATCCTGAGTCTTTAGAGGGGCAACCCTCCAAGCAGAGCTCGAAACATCAGGGGGATAGTCGCCTTTTAGAAGGCTGCCCTCACTAGCAGTCCAATAAGAACAATGACTCCTAATCCTCTCACCGGGGGCTTACGGAAGAGCCCGTTGAAGTCTTCCTAACCCCTCCTTCTCGAACTACTCAAGCCATTCCTCCTCCAGCGGGCGCTGGGGGGCCGCTGACGCCCTTCGTCCGCCTCGGTGGGTTTGCCACCCCTTTTCATCCATGTTCGAGCACTCCGCCTGCTGCTAAAGGCCTTTCCCCCATCAAGTTTGACGTACGGGGAAGGGACTTTGATGGCCTGAATTTCATTAAGGCCTTCTTTTTTGGTAACTCAGGCCAGAACTTTCATAACATGGGCAGTGAAGCTATCCTTTCCCAAGCTATTGGGAAGATTCTGGAGGCCGCCAACACCTTGGCGATCTTCGCTACTAACCTGCATTTAATTGATCAAGAGCGGTTGACATATCAGAACAAGATAGAGAAGTTGGAGGAGCGCTCCACCCGCCTAAAAGACAGTCTTGCTAAGGGGGTTAAGAACTGCGAGAGGGTGAAGAAAGAGGCAAAGTCCTCTGCTGCCGATTCGCAAAGCGCCCGCAGCCATATATGCCTTTCGAAGGTAGCCTTGGTAAGTAGAAGGCGATCAACCAGTAGTTCTCATCCCAAAATGAAGCTTCCCGCCAGGCCCTTGACAAAATGAAGGCTTCTTATGAAGAGTTGAAGTCTTCCCATGATAAGCTTCTCAAAACCTATGAGAGGAACAACGCCACTCAGATCGCATGGGGTTTTGAAGCTGCCCGCGCCCAAGTCAAGTTTCTGGATCCTAAGTTTGATCTCTCTCGCACTGGTATTTCCAAAGTCATCAAAGGGGGAGATAATATTGGCCCTCCTGATCCAGAATTCCTCCCAACACCAGGTGACATTGACCTCCTCGAGCAGATGGAGGATGTGGATCTGGAGGATGCCCTTGGGGGCGACTAAGGAGAACATGAGGACCCTCAGGGGGACCAGGAGGATGGGGGCAAAGATAAGGATGAGGAGAATGGCTCCAAGCACGGCGAAGGCGGTAAAGACGATGATGGAAACCATGAAGAAGAGAGGTTTTCCCACCAGGATGGCCCCAACACTTATGGCCCTAATGAAGATGTTGCGCCCCAAGGAGAATAGACTTTGTTTTCTTTTCACTTCATGAATTTTATGCATGCTTTTTGTTCTTTTTATTTTCTTTTCTTTTCTCTTGTAATCGCCCTGCATGGTTCTGGTCTTTGAACCTACTTTAAATGAATATTAAGTATTGAATCATATTGTTCTTGGGTTCTATTTCTTTTTTGCATTTCTCTTTCTTTGTCCTTTTAATTTTTGTTCGCTTATCTTACTGTGCACGCCCGACTTTTCCGTTGCTTCTTATCTTTTTTCATTGCACTATGCATTTTTTAATGTGCGTTTAAGCTCTGAGGCTGTGCTCGTCTTGCAAGGCTTTTGCTTTCGCCAATTTTTGCTTAGTCCGCCAAGGATCTTGCTTGGTGTTAAAGATTGTTTAATGCCCAAGGCTTTTGGTTACTCAAGAGTAAGGCTTTTGCTCATTGAGACTTTTTCTCGGATCTCAGTGGCCACCTGGGGTCGCCTGAGGCTGTGCTCAGCTTAGATGCTTAACACATTTAGGGGAGGCTTATGCTTATAGCTTTTTAAATATTTTTTATAAGGTATCTTGTACATTTTTGCACCGCAATCTTGATTTTTCTTTCCTAACTACACAATACATAAAGTAAAATTGATCTGAGTCAACTTTTCATTCTTATTTCTCAAAAGGGGTTTTTCCCTTATCTAGATTTTGTTCTTTCCTATTTTCTTCCTTAGGTCACCTCATTAAAAACTCTGTAAAGAGAAAAAGAGTGCGCTCTGCTTTTTCATCCTAACTATAATTAAAACGCCAATCGGAGGCGTTCCATGATCTTGGTACATGCTCTCCAGTTAACGTTTCTAAGTAGAATGCTCCTCCACCTAAGAAGAGTAAGATTCTAAACGGACCTTCCCACAGAGGTGTTAACTTGTTGACATGAATGGTCTCCATCCTTTTCCTCAATACCAGATCACCCTCCTTCAAGCTTTTGAGTACTACCTCGGAATCATACTTTTGATCCATCCTCTGCTTGCTCGCTATTTCTCGTACATGCGCCTCGCCCTGATCCTCAGGCAACATTATCAAATTGGCTATTAGCCATTCTCCATTGTCCTCCTCAATTGTCCCTTGTACCCTTGGTGATTTATGTTGTATCTCGACTGGCAACATGGCATCCAACCCATACGTCATTCAAAAAGGAGTTTCTCTGGTGCTTGACTGCTCTACTGTATTATAGGCCCACATTACCACTGGTAGTTCTTCCACTCATCGCCCTTTAGCATCATCCAAATGCTTTTTCAACCCTACAAGGATTACCTTGTTTACAGATTATGCTTGCCCATTTTCCTGTGGGTGCTCCACCGATGTAAAGCGCCTCTGAATTCCCAGGTGATCACAAAACTCCTTTGTTCTTTTGCTTGCAAATTGTGTTCCATTGTCAGACACGGTCGCCATTGGCACTCCAAACCTACATATCAACTTCTTCCACTAGAAACATGTAATCTTCGTAGCTGTGATTGCTTGCAAAAGGCTCTGCCTCTATCCACTTTGTAAAATAGCCCACTGCTACTAAAATGTATTTCATCTGTGAGCACCCTGTAGGAAATGTTCTTAACAAATCAACGACCCAATCCGTGAACGGCCAGGGCGATGTAATACGTGTAAGTTCGACCGCTGGCGCCCTATGCATGTTTGCATACAATTGACATTTTCCACGACCCTTTGCATACTCCAAGAAATCTTTTCTCATTGTCGGCCAAAAGTGTAACGCCCCGATTTTCACGAGGGTTATTATCATAAATATAACCAAATAAAAGACATTGCAAGAAGCAACGTAACTTAAAACGGAAATAAAACTGATATATTAATTGCCTCAAGGCAAAGATGATTCAATAAAAGAGTACAAGATAGAAAAAGAAACTAAAGCCAATGAGACTTGTTTTGCAAGTGTACAGAAAGGTTGAAGTAATACAAAAGATATTGTCTCCACAGGGATATGATACCAATTTTTAACTTAAACTTAATTATTTAGAGCTGAAAAGAAAATGATTTAAGTTTGAATGTTGGAAGTTTGAACCGCAAAAAGAAAAACACGAAATGATTAGTTTTGAAATTATTAAAAGCAGCATTCGAGTTTGAGATTCACTACACTAACAAAGTTTCTAACAATCCAAAATTCATATGAAATAAGAGTATGTCCTATGGTGTTCTAGCCTAAGCCTCTACTTGTTAATGCCTTAAGAAAGTAAACCTTCCAATTTCAGTTTGCTAAACTTAATACCTTAGTGTTTAGCCTATTCAATAGAAGCAATATATATTCTAAATTTTGGCCAACAAAAACAAATCCCACCCTTATACCTAATCAGCAGATAATTTGTTCGATCTAAACCTGGTTCCCTTAGTTCTTACCAATTACCATTGTGCATGAATAAAGCAAAATAACTTGTGTGTATCAAGCATAAATTAACAAAGGGAAAAGATTCAGAGAACATAAACTTCATTCATAAGATAATAAGAAAAGCTTAAATCATTGCTAGATAAGATTCATTACAAACCCAAAATGCTAAGAAAACTAGCCAAGCATGACTAGTGTAAACATAATTAAAAGAAATAAACCTGGATTAGGAGCTCAACAAGGCTTCCCACAACTCCAAAGAAATTGTTCCAACTTAGAGAATTACAATGGAAAAGAGAGAAGTAGGATATTTTGAGATAATTACAATGAGAAGCAAACTCTGTATTTATAGCCTTTTCTGCCAGTGTTCCAACGCTTGGGCATTGGAATTAAAATGAATTACACGAGGCTTGGCAGGGGCTCAACGCATGACCGTTGGCTCCCCAATGCTCAGGTGTTGGGAGGACGTCAGACTTCTTATTTTCTTGCTCTTGTCCTTCTCTTTTGATTCCCTTCTTCAATGCAATTATGGGGCTTCATGGAGGCTTCAATTCCCTTTTGCATCAACTGCACTCTTCAATTCTTTATCATTTTACACATGTCAAATATGCTTGTTGCTTCAATTCTTCATTTAATCACATCACCATTGAGCCTCTAATCCTCTTCTTCTTCATCATTTCCTCATCAATACTCCAATAAACACCCAATAATGACCAGAATATTAAAAAGAGCAAAAACTCTAACAAAACCTAACTAAAATGACTAAAAAGCAAAATAAATAGTAACCTAAATGCTTATCCAAAAATAAAATAAAAACCTAACAAAATAAATAAAACTATATGAGATTCAAAGAAATAATAAAATAAAAAGAAAGAAATAGAAAGGAAAAAGATACTAATACCCCCAGTCATCACACCACTATACCCAACGAAAGCTTGTCCTCAAGCGTAAAACACTTAAAGAAGCTTGTCCTCAAGCTCAAAAAAAATCACCTTAGCCAGAACAACAAAGCGAAAAGATACATTTTCAAGAAAAGCACAGCTGAGTTTAAACACATACATATTAAGAGAGTGAAATTCATCATGCAATCAGAGAATGAAAATTGATCACAGAAGCATATAAGAGTTCATAATTAAGCTCACTAAACAAAGCTCATAATCTTACAAGTGCAGTGCATCAAACCTGGCTATCATTCAAATTAAAACTAAACAAAACTGTAATGCAATTTGTAGAGACTTTTTCAGGTTGAAACTTGGCCAAGGGTACAATGATAGGTGGGAAAAATTAAAGAACTTGGCAACTCTAGGGGGCTCAGACTCAAATTAGTTAGGTGATCTTTCTTTACAAAATAAAAGAGCTATACTTTACAACACAAAGGTTCTCTCTCTTTTTTTTTTTTTGAACAAAGTAGTTGAATGTTATGGGATGTATGAAAAGAAATTTGAACTACCTTCATACTCTCACTCACGCCACTACTTCAGTTTTTTTTCTTTTTTCCCATGGCACATACCTCATTTTTATTTTTATTTTTTCAGAGAGAAACATATCCATATTCAGCTATATACATCAATTACTAGAATCACCTAACCAAAACAAAATTATTCACAATAGTAGGCTCCAACAGAAATACTCAATTCAGGCTCAAAGGGGGCTACTAATGGACAATATTATAGTAACAAAGTCTGAGGTTCAAAAAAATCCTATTAGTCTCTCAAAAATCACAAAACATGCAATATTCAGTTGACATGTTAATCAAGACAGGGTCAAACACACACGAGTATGTCAGAGGTCACTCAAAGCACTCAGAAAGATAGGGTAAATGTACCATTTTTTAGAACTCAAATCATGACAAAGAACAAACTCAGATATCAAGAATTATTTCAAAACTCCTAACAACATGCAATTCTACCCAGCATAGAATAGCAATGTATCACAATTTTCCCAAACACTAGCTAAGGGTGAAATCACTTGACAGTTAAGCATAAATGATATAATATCTCGGGTAAAAACTGACTCAATCTACTAAATGCATGACTCAAATTCCTAAACAAAAATCTAAACTAAAAAGAAAAATAAAAACTAAAAATAAAATAAAAACTAAAAGCAAAAATAAAAAGTACTCTGGTCATCATGGGTCCATTGGATCCTCTTGATCCTCTTCAGCTCCTCCAGCACCACTGCTTTAGAGAATTCAAGCTCATTGGCCAACCTGCCCTTTTATTCAACACAAGAAACACAATCAAAATAAAAGATGCACATGGGTTGTCTCCCAAGAAGCCCAATATTATAGTCTTTGATAGACTTTTCAAATTAACTTACTCAACTAGGGTCTATCGCAAAATGCATTAGACCCTTCAAGTCATGCAGATTTTTGCACATGCTCATCATGGTATTGCATGTACTTTTAGCTACGTCTTCTTTCCTCCATGAATCTAAGTGATAGGTTCTTAGCACTTAAGGTTTTTCTTCATCCATCTTCAATTTGTCTTCAAAGAAAAATTCTGCAATGGAAGTTTCTTTAACCTCTTCGAGTTGAACCACATGTTCAATCTCTGACTGACTCTGCAAAATGCAAGTTATCCTTCCCTGTAAGGAAATTCTAGCTTCCCATTCTCGCACTTGATTAGGAAAATATCCTTTAATGCGCCTACATTCCATTTCAACATAATATTCATCAGTTGATGTGAATGCCTCGTGCTTCTTTTTCTCATACTCTAATTCAAGTTCAGCCAGAATCTTTTCCACCAATTTCTCATATGTTTCAGCCATAGTCGTGCCTTTATACACTCAGCAAACAAGGATTAGAAGCACTAGTTCAAACAGCAGAAAATTTATAGTAACCAAAAAATCTAAACAATAAAACAAAAGTCTAAACCGATAAAAACTATCCCCGGAAACGGCGCCAAAAACTTGATACCCATTCAGCAAGTGTACAGAAAGGTCGAAGTAATACAAAAGATATCGTCTCCACAGAGATAAGTTACTAATTTTCGACTTAAACTTAATTGTTTAGACCAGAAAAGAAAATGATTTAAGTTTGAATGTTGGAAGTCTGAACAACAAAAAGAAAAACAAGAAATGTTTGACTTTTAAATGATGATTAAAAGCAGCATTCGGGTTTGAGCTTCACTACACTAACAAAGTTTCTAACAATCCAAAATTCATATGAAATAAGAGCATGTTCTATGGTGTTCTAGCCTAAGACTCTACTTGTTAATGTTTTGAGAAAGTACACCTTCCAATTTCAGTTTAATAAACCTAATACATTAGTTATTAATCAATTTAATTGAAGAAATATATATTCTAAATTCTGGCCAACACAAACAAATCCCACCCTTATACCTAAGCAGCGGATAATTTGTTCAATCTAAACCCGGTTCGCTTAGTTTTACCAATTACCATTCTTCAAGAATAAAGCAAAATAACTTGTGTACATCAAGCATAAATTAACAAAGGGAAAAGATTCACAGAACACAAAATTCATCCATAAGATAATAAGAAAAACTTAAAACATTGCTCGATAAGATTCACTACAAACCCAAAATGCTAAGAAAACTAGCCAAGCATGGCCAGTGTAAACATAATTAAATGAAATAAAACTGGATTAGGAGCTCAACAAGGATTCCTACAACTCCAGGGTAAGTGTTCCAAGTCAGAGAATTACAATGGAAAAGAGAGAATTAGAATATTCTGAGGTAATTACAATGAGAAGCAAACTTTGTATTTATAGCCTTTTCTGCCAGTGTTCCAACGCTTGGGCGTTCGAATTAATTAGAACATTCTGGGTTGATTTTGGGGCTTCTATTCACTTAAGGCTTCATTAATGAAAGCTTAGAAAGAAAAGTAAGAGAAACTAAGAGAGGGAAAGTGAAGAGGAAACTATTCATCGTCTTCTACCTTGCAGCTCCTGTTAGCCTAGATAGCAATCTGAGAGGGGGGGGGGTTGAATCAGAGTTGCACGATTTTCTCCTTATCGAGATTATTACTTTCAAGATAATGATGATCACAAAATGGTAGTTGTGATTGCAGCGGAATTAAGGATTGCTTGAAAGTAAAAGAGGAAATCACACACGATTTTATCCTGGTTCACCTTCTATCCACCGAAGGCTACGTCCAGTCCCTCAAGAAAACCCCTTGAGGATTTTTCCACTATTGATAAAAATCTCTTACAAGTCCTTACACCAAGTACCTTAAGAATTTCTATCAACCACCTGTGAAAGTACACCACTTTCAACAGTCCCTGAAAGCACACCACTTTCAGTCCCTGAAAGTACACCACTTTCAGACCCTGAAGGCACACCACCTTCAGTCCCTGAAGGCTAAACCACCTTCAGTCCACACCCTGAAAGCACACCACTTTCAGTACAACAACCCTTCACCGAACCCTACGGTGGACTTTAGATCAAACCCGATTCAAATGACCTTTTCCACAGACGCCGAACCCTACGGCGGACTTTGAATCAAACCCGACTCAAAGAACCTTTTCACAACCATCGAATACCACGATGGACCTTTTTACAACCACCGAAAACCACGGTGAATGAATCAAATCGATTCAAGAGATGAAGAAGAAGATGCCTTTACAATGGCTGATTCAATCCTTTAAACAAGATGGATTGATCTTAGTTTGTATGCTCCAGGAAATTACAATGAAGGCTCTCTTATTCTGAGTTTCTCAAAAGATAAACAGCATGTGTGTTCTTATGAAAATGAGAGAACATAAACTCAGAATTATGACTTTAATGAATATGAAAGTTATGGACCAAGTCATTGATGTTTCTGAGTGTCTATGGACTTTATATAGGCACTAGAGGTCGTCCATGAACCAACACAACCTTTCCCAAACGTTTTGAGACACAATGGTTCATGAAACAACACATCTGTCGACCTGGTAATCGATTACAGAAGCCTGGTAATCGATTACACTAGCCGTTGCAGTTTGAATTCAAAATTCAAACTGTGTAATTGATTACACTAAGGTGGTAATCGATTACTGCCTTCCTGTAATCGATTACACACAACCTGTAATTGATTACAAATAGTCCGAAACTCATTTTTAACCATCTCAAGCCCTAATTGAGTGTTCCTACCAAGTTTTATTTGTGAGAACATATCCTACTCAATTAGTTGATCTTTTATGAGCCTTCAAGTGCAATTTAACCTTAATAAAGCAAAGCACACTAAGTTGACAAGACTTACTTAAAGCAAGAACCTTCATGTTTGATCTTGACGTTCTGAGCCTGGTTTTTGAAGTCTTTCCTTTCTTTTCTGAAGTCTTCTTGAAGTCTTCCTTCCTTTTCTGAAGTCTTCTTGAAGTCTTTCTTCTTTTTGTTCCTTTCTTTCTTGAAGTCTTCTTGAAGTCTTCCTTTTTTTTTCTGAATTCTTTCTTCTTTTTGTGATGTGTTTGTCTTCATCAAAACCTCAGCCGAGTCCAAGGACGAGACCTTCTTCACAATCTCCCCCTTTTTGATGATGACAAACATCATGGTTGAACATTGATAGATCAATAGACTTTCTTTCTTGTCTTGTATCTCCCCCTTGGTTTTGCTTCTTGAAGTCTTCTTGAAGTCTTCCTTTTCTTTTCTGAAGTCTTTCTTCTTTTTGTGATGTGTTTGTCTTCATCAAAACCTCAGCCGAGTCCAAGGACGAGACCTTCTTCACAGCTCCATGGCCGAAATCTCCTCTCCCTCCTAGCTCCATCTTCCATTCATTTTCTCACATTGATTCTTTGAGGTAAATTAATCTCCTCCTCAAGCTCTTCAATTCTATGGTTTTATGTTTCAAAGATGTGGAGTTTTGAGATGTTGAAGGTTGATAAAATCCCAAACCCATTTCAAAATTTTTGTTGGCATGGCCTTGATCTTTAATTTGAACCGATTAGATTTTGAATTTGGTCCTCATGAGTTTTTAAAGTTGAGCTTTTGGTATAAGTGCTTTTGATAATGATGTTCCTACTAGATTGATCTATTAGAATCTCAAATTAGATTTTCATGAAGTTGGGTTTTTGAAATGTGATTATTCGAAATAAGTGATTTTCAAACTTTGAAATTGATTTTCACCATAGACTTCATTAGGACTTCAATGTGTACAAGTTAGTTTTGAAAGAAAAATTCATCTTGGTAATTATATAGGCTTGGCCAAACCTAGGGCTGTTTTAGAGACTTGGAAGAATTGATTTTTTCAACTAGCTTTTTAGCATGTTTAAAGCTTGTATGTGAAGTTTGTTGCAAAGGAAAATTTTTGCCCTAAATTGTGAGAGAAGGCCGAGAGCAATAGATAGGTTTAGGACTTGGGAAAATTTATTTCTACATGATTTTGTGAACTTATGTTTAGGAGGACTAAAATTGAATTATTGGATAAATTGAATTTTGGAACCTATAGCTTCATTAGGGTTTTGCTATGTTAAGGAATTTAGAATTCGAAAAGTTGACAATTGAATGGAAATTTTGTGTTTTTAACACTTAGGAAATTATTGAGTTCAAGACTTGAAAATTGATTTAGAAACTTGTAGGAAAAGTTTTGGTTGCGAAGTTGTTTTGAGTGACTTAGTGAATTGCTTGGTGAAAATGTGAAGTTTTTTGGGTTTTATGAATTTTGGACAGAATTGAAACTTTGAGGATTTGTGTGTGTTTTTTCATTCAAAAGCTTGTTTAAGGCTCTCAAATTGATGTGTAAACATCTAGCCTAATTTCTCTTTAAAGGTTTTGAACTTTTGGAAAGGTTTGGAAGTTGTAACTTAGAGTTTTTCAAAGGTTGTTGAAGGTTGCCAGAGTTGCTAAAATGTTTTGACTTCCAATGATCCTTTCTTGTGAATGAGGACAATTTCCCAAGTGTTAGATACCTTTTAAGTCCAGTAGCTAAGCCTTACGATTAAGTTTCAAGTCCTGAACTAGGCTATGTACTTCTAAGGGTTACAGGACTTCGGACAGATCAAGACGAGTGGAGCTAACGTAGCTAACCGGACCGACTATCATTGCGGTAAGGTCACTTCGCTATTTTTAGCTGCTAAGAATATGTATATAATTATGAGAATATATATTCTATGATATTTAGTTTGGTAGTTGACAGCGTTCTGAGAACGAACCGATTTAGAATTGTATTGATTGAGATCTTAATGCATGGAGCTGAAGGCATTTGATATCCTGGATTAGAATTGTTTGAGTTGTGAATCTGATTTGAAATTATGGCTTGACTTATTGAGTGCTTCTTGTTAATTTCAAACGTATCTTAGAACATTTATCATATTTTGAGTAATAACAATTTTACCACTAAACTCTGTGTATTATGTTTTTCAGGAATTACATCTATCGTTTAGAGAAGTACCGTTTGCATGCATATCGAGAAAAGAATCTGTTCAAGGAAAAAGTGAAGTATCGTTCAAGACAAGAATGAACTATCATCCAAAGAAGAAGTATAGTTCAGTGAAGAACTATCGTTCAAAGAAGAAGGACCACTTAAGGAGAAGCAAAAGGCTACCGCGTCAATGTTATATCTGAAGTATCGTCTGCTGTATTGTTAAGCATATGGAAAGTATCATTTGATCAACAAAGAAGAGTATCGTCTAATGAAGAGAAATAAATAAATTCAAATATCGTACAACTCTACTGTCTCCGAGCTATATCAACAGACAGTAAACGATTGCAGAACAACGCTGTCAACAAAACAAATCTTTTCTCGAAATGGAAAGGAATTCATTGATGAACGAATTAAATGCAAAAGAGTGAATCAAGAATTACATTACTCGACGATCAACTCTGCTTGAAAAACAACATAAATGTTATCAATGAAAAGGACAAGATCACGCCACAAATCACTCAACGATCACCAGAATCAACAAAGTCAAATCTATTCAATGCTTATAGCTGTAAGACCCTTTCTTTTATATGTGTTATATAATGGTTATATTTGAGTTCGTTTGAGTTAAATGTTCTGAAATATACGTGTCAAAATATATTGAATATGCATTGGCTAAGTTTGGTTGAAAACGTAAAGTGTGGGAGTTGTCAAACTCCTTTGAGATCATATGGTGGCTACTACGTGATCATTGTTTGTACACATTTGGCATGAACATCTTAGGTATTCGTATGGTGAAATAATTTTGTTTTCCTCTGGCATAACAAGTTAGTATTCGTCTGATATGACAGTTTGGTATTCGTCCGTAGTACTCGTTTGATGTAGTTGTGTGATGAGTCGGTTTGGTATTCGTTGGGTTTATTAGCCACTATTGTTGACCCTTAAGAGATAAGTATGCTAAACTTCCGTTTTTGTTGACTTTGAATATGTATCAGAGTCATTAATGACCACTGTTTTCACTGACCACTTTACATTAAATGCTTGTCAGAGAGTCGGTTTATTCACTCTATAAATACAAGACCCTCAACAATAAGTTATTTTCTTTAGGCTTCTCTGAAACCTTATACACTTTCCTCCCTTCGAAGAAAGCTCTGAAATCTGAAGTGCTTGTTACTGTTTGTTCTTCTTCTTTGAGTTCGAGTTCTATTCTGTTTCGTTGACGAACAAGATTGAAGCTTCATTCCCTTGATTCGAAAGAGGCAAGCAGACGAAGGCAACGTGACGTTAGAGAATTCTATATCAAGTGTATGAAACCTACAAGAAGGTAAGGGTAACTCATGTCCTAGAATTGTCTTAGTGTCTGTGATGATTGCTAATTAAGTAACCGAGTTGTGTTACTGATGATATTGTGAAATTGTTAATTTGGTTACTTTTGTAAACGTGAATACTGTGTGTGATTTACTGGAATATTTCCAAAGTGAACTGACTATATTATGCATATGATATTACAATGATTGTGGAGCGAGTGAACCGTATTTGTTCATGAGGATTATGATTGATTGCCATAGTATATGAATCATATTTAGGATTTTTAGGTTTTGATGTGGCGGACTAGTATGCACCGCGGGATCATGCCAAGGGTGATGTGGAGAAGTATTGTCCCATGAAATCGTCCTGGCCCAGTTTTAAGGTGAATCATTTGGCCATAGTTATGCATCTAGCTATTGAGGACTAACAAACATATGTCTGCGGAATTGTCTGCAGGAATCATGGACTGCTATTACTATTTTTGAAGTTTATACTTCATTGTTATTGTTGTATATTATGCTTATTGATTCTCGTCTGTATTGGAGTTAACCCTTTTCTGTTTGTGTTTTCTTTATTTTTGGCGTATAACGCCAGACGAGCACCACTGAGGGTACACTCGAAGTTGACAAGAGGCAGACGAGGATGACTTTTTGTGAAGCTTGAAGGCTGGGGCTTTATGTTATTTTGTTATCCGCTGTATTATGTTCCTTTTTGTAACAAATGGCACATGTTGCGCAATATAGTACTTTCATCACGTCTGTTTCCTATTAATGTACAAATGTATTAAAATATGGGCTACACTAATTAATATTACGAGAGACGAATGTTTTGGAAACTTGAGATGTTTTGAAAAGCTTTAAAATTATGTGTTATTTCCGCATGGTTACTATGTGACACTTGACGTCAAAAATCAAGGCGTTACAATAGTCGTTGCTGAGCGGTCAAGAATTCAATGATCACACCAAGTCAACGACAAACATCTTCAGGAAATCGAAATTAAATTCAAGGTATAAAAGGAGCACTTGAAGATTTGAAGACACAGAACAAACATGTGAAGTCAAGAAAAGAGAAATGAAGTGCAAAAGAAACAGAACGAAAAACAGAGCATAGAACAGAACAAGAGTCGAACAAATCTAAGCTCAGAAATTCAACCCGAACTACAGTGTAAAATCACAACAAGTGAAATAGTCCAAGTGTGAGAAACCTCAAAGAGTCAAACACTCTTAATCTATTCACACCATACAGAGAATCCATTGTCTATCCTTTCTGTTTACAAACCTCGAGTTCATTTCTAGTGTCAAACCATTTATTGAAATACTGAGAGTTTGTTGAGCCTGAAATAGCTTTCTACCATCACTCTTTTGAGAAGAGATTTATTGTAGAAGAAACAGTTGTAAAATGAGAAGTCCTTAGAATACTTGCTGGGAGAAGTCCCTGAGAATACTTGTTGGGAGAAGTCCCTGAGAATTCTTGTTGGGAGAAGCCCCTGAGAATACTTGTTGGGAGAAGTCCCTGAAAATACTCTAGAGAAGCCCTGTGGGAATACTTGTTGGGAGAAGTCCCTATGAATACTCTGGAGAAGCCATGTGACAAATACTTGTATTGTTCTGTTGAATAGTGAAAATCTTGGTTAAGCCAAGGGCAGGACGTATCCCTATCATTCAAGGGGGTGAACCAGGAGAAATCTCTTGTGTGCTGTTATTTACTGCTTGCACCATTTACATTAACACACATTTTAATTCTGTCGAATCAAACCTGATTATCTCATCGTTTACCAAATATATCCCATCATTTACGAAAAGCGTTCTGTTGTTTACAGAACTGTTTTTGAAATATATAATTGTTTTGAAAAGCAAGTTTTATACGCACACAATTCAACCCCCTCTTCTTGTGTTGTCCTTGTTTATCACTTCTTGCTATACTGTTAAATGTTAAGCATGATCCCCCTGCGACATGATTTATATCTATTTGATTTAGATATGTACATATGCTCTACATGATTGTGGTTAATTATGAAGCTATGTTAGGCCACGTCTTCGGACGACTAAGCTTTGAGTTCGAGTTGTTGTTTTCATGTCATGTTAAGCATATTTGAGAGTCGTCGTGGTTCGAGGCTAACTTGGCACTAGGCTGGAGATGGAAAATATAAGGGCGTTATACAAAACATAATCGTGTAAGTGGAAACTCCCGACTGATCGTAGTACTATTTAGTCAAGTATGGAGTCGGTTGAGTGTTCCACCTGCCTGCGGGATTTAGTGATACATAGGGATGAAACTTTCATACAATGAGCAATTGTGCGTGCATATAAGGGGTTGTAGCGTCATCGACCACCTGAGTCTATAAATTTTGTGTAGCGTGGTTTCTACATGCTTACTTGGAGATTACCTGCTTTTTGGCTTGCTTAATTATATATCCAATATTATTTGAAGTTGAGTCTTGCACCTGTTTGTTGTTTGTATTTTGGACGACCCGTCGCCAGCTAGACGACTACTAGCCGAAGAGTACCCGGAGGATGCTGAGCCGAAGAAAGTTCGAGCGAGCAGGATGAATATCTTATCACTTGATGACTAGAGATAGTTATTTTGATTGTGTCTGTATATAAGCATGCCCAGGAGTAGGGGTAGAGTTCTAGAACGATTTACCTTTATGCGGTCGTCCTGCGCGGCATCGTAGGAGGTATACTGAAGTAGGAAGTCTTGGTCAGGGTTTTAATTGTGGCAGCATGTTTTCTTTCATAAACCAGTCTGTTGATTTCGAAACTATTTTACTGATGTTGTTCACTTAACTATGTATCTTATATGTTTTTGTTGAATTGAGTATCTACATATAAGTAATGGACGTTGTCTATAGCATATCTTGGAAAAGGGGAAAAAATATACTTGCATTTCCACATCTTTAAAAGATAACTTACACGTTTATTTATTGTTCATTCACTACAGTAACAATCTGAAAATTGGGGTGTTACATGCTCTGTTCAGGAGTAAGGGCCCTTAGCAACAAATGACTTAGACAGGTCAGATATGAATATGATAAATTTTCAAAGTTTTAACGTTATGAAAACATTAATTTCAAACTGATTAATGCATTTTTTCTTTTTGACAAAGGACACCCTGGTAGTGGTTACAACTAATGTCCTGCCACGTTAACTCTTTTGCTTTAATTGGTGCCAAGAAGCTGCCAGAGAGTAGAGACACACCATTTTATTTTTATTGTTTTCAATCGGTGTTATGTTGAGCGGATAATAATCTCTTTTGAGATATAGAAATTATTGAAGTGTGTTTCATCGCTCCCAACAAATTATTCTTTATACACAGCTAATGTCTTTCAGACCATCTCATTTTGTATGCATAACCAATATCATTCAGACAATGCTAGCATGAAGGAACTCAACTATCTAATAATGTGACATACCCTATTTAATTGACCCACTTAACACACTTTCAAGAGACATGAGAAAGATTCAGTAGTCTAGGCTCTAGATGTAGCTAAAAGTCACAAGCTATGAAGTACTTAAGCATCAATTAATGTGAATGTAGAGCCAAACTTCATTCTCATTGTTAATGGAAAAAGAAAACTTAGAGGATTTTCATTAATCTCACAAGGGAAATAAATGTTATATTCACACATGGCATGGGTGCGTGACGCCCATTATAGCTAGGGTTGGGGGATGAGAACTAATAAAACTTATTTAATTATATGCTTTTTATGCTAGTATAAATTAAATCCAAAGCCCCAGACATAATTGTTTTTTTAACCATTGCCTCCATCTTTCATGTCTGGCACGAGCGTTGAAAGAAGCTTAGTTTCTCTTGTAAGACATCAAACCATTACTAGTTCCAAAAGTAGATTTTCTTAATTTACAACCTATATATTTAAAAATAAGAAAAATAAATGAATATAACTCAAGAAGGTACAAGTTTATATATATATGTTTTTGTCTGTTTCTTTCCTTTTCCACTTATCTTTAAAGTAATTTTTTTGGAAAACATGTGAAATAGGAAATGCCAATGTTGACCTAATTAAACTAATTATACATTATGAGGAAAAGTTACATATTGTCTCAAAAAATAAGTACATGTATGACGCGATCGAGTAATTAATTAAGTTTACCCGTGCACATTGATTTAAAGTTTTGAAAGTTAGTGGGGACATTATATGAAAGAAAGAAAGTTGTGGATATATGTATTGTAGTGCAATCGCACACAAACCTTTTCCAAATAAAGAAGATGAACTCAAGTGTGAATCTATGACAAAATTCTTGCAATGAAGCTAGCGAATTCGTAAAACAAATTAAGAGGGAAAAGTATGGAACATGTAGGGGAACCTATACAGAGGGATAAAAATAGTGGTATCAAGATTATGAGACAAGATGAGTTGTTACCGTGAATTTCTAGAATTTTAATAAAGTAATTGACAGTTAATTTGAAGCTTTGCGGCTTGTTTCCAATTTGGAATACGGGAATGATGCGTGAACTTACGGAAATGATCGACTAGATTTCGACCCAAAGCTTTGCGGAGGCTTTTAACTGTTGTTATGAAGGGAATCATGTTCTTGTTGCAGTCTCATCTCTATAGACGTCCACACAAATTCTCCCATTAGAAGACCCTATGAGTGTGTGAATTTCTGATAATTTAGGGTTGAGCATCTTATGCTCTATTTATAAGCATTTTCATGAAGGCTAACCCTAATTCTTATTAGTGAACCTGGTGTGGTTGACTTCATAAGCTTGGTTTGGTTCATCTAATGAAGCAAGCCCAATAAGATATAATATTTGCCTTCCAAAAAAAAATATGATATCATATTTAGTGGGCTAATTATATGTGTACGACCCTATAGGTATCTCTTACATATTTAGGACGCAATATATAAATATAAATATTAAGGTACTAGTGCAAATTCCAACAATCTCCCACTTGCACTTGAGCTTAATCAAGTATATTTAATATTAATAATAATGAGCGGTATCTAGCAATACATCACTATGACCTAAATATTAAGAATGCCCTTGCACCAACATAGTATACCTTGTGACGATAACTTTATATGATTGATCCCTTTGTCCATATATCTAATTAAACTCAAGGCATAAATGTGTCATCCTTGTACATTCAATTATGTTCCTTGATACTCGAGACGACTTTCCGGAAATAAATATCTCATAGTTACCATTTCTAAGCATGGTCATGCATTTCAAAGTCTTACTCTATCAAGTGGCCTGTAGATATTTACTCCCGTTACATAGGAGGAACAAATCATATCTACATCACGCACATCCCTGCACATGATTCACGCTATACTCAATTATTGTCTTTATAATCACCTTGTTACAGTTAATGTTTAACGATGTTAAAATATAGGACTACTCATGTATGAATCGTAGTGACTTCAAGTCAAAGGATCATATATACTATCAATCGAGAATCGTTTATGAAACTCACGTAACGATCCATGTAACCTTCTCATGGTGGGTCAGTCCAACACATCATTACTCTTAATGTGTACCCGTACCCGTGTGAAGACTTGACATCTCATATCCATGATCTGTGAGATTTATATCATCAATTACTCACGCACTAGTCTTAATATTGCCCAGATATTAATAACGACTAGGGACACAATTTTAGAATAGTATTTTTTAGGATCTCACAGTCAAGTCTACTACTTGACATTCTACAAATTTGCATATACTATTCTGTGGACACTAATTCTCTTTATAAAAATATTAAGCTGAAATGTCTTTATTAATAATAATAAAGTGGTATAAAAAGTGTCCATAACATATTAGATCTAAATGCATATAATAAAATCTCTCACTAGCACCAGAACCAATCAAACATAAGCTTAATGTCTATTGACATTACTCTTGTATGACTATCATGTTTATGTTGTGCAAGAGGCTTAGTCAGGGGGTCAGTAATATTATCATCAATATGCTCTTTGCATATTTTGACATCTCCTCCATCTATTATCTCTCAGATGAGATGGAATCTTCTATGTATATGCTTGGATCGCTGATGAGATCTAGGTTCCTTAGCTTGTTCAATGGCTCCATTGTTGTCACAATAGAAACTTATTGGATCCACAATGTTAGGAACCACACCAAGTTCTGTATGAACTTCTTGATCCAAACTTCTTCTTTTAATGCATTTAAAGCAGCAATATACTCAGCCTTTGTGGTAGAATCAACAACTTTCCTTGCTTTAACCTTTTCCAGCTCACAGCGCCTCCATTCAAACAGAAATCATAACCTGGTTGCGATCTCGAGTCGTATTTTATTAGTTTGGAAGTTTGCGTCAGTGTAACCTACTACACTTAGCTCATCTTCCCCTCCATATACCAAGAATGAGTCCTTAGTCCTTCTCAAGTACTTAAGAATTGCATCTCCATAAACCGCATCTTTCAGGTAACCTACTACACTTAAGAAATGCATCTCTAAACGTCAGTGTAACCTACTACACTTAGCTCATCTTCCCCTCCATACACCGTATCTTTCAAGTGAGGAACACAAGACTTGCATCTCTTGATCTTGAGGTAAAAAATTCGTGTGTGACTCTTTCTCTTGTTCCAATACAGGCTTATCGCCACTTGGTGGTTTTTGAATTGCTTCAAGTTCAACTTTCCTCCCACTTTTCGAAATAAATTCTGTAACGCCCCAATTTTCCAAACCAAAGCGTGTACACTTAGTGACCTGTTTGATATTCCTTAGCCGAAAATACCTAGGAATTTTGTTTTCCTTTTCCACAATAAGTAACAATACTCAAAAGGAAATAAACATAATTATTATACACAGCTGAAAGTAATTATAATTCAAATAAACCTTACAACAATCAAATACCGATAGGAGCCCAGAAGTTCAAACGTCTCGAAACTCCGACAATAAACATAAAAATAGCGTAAGAGTAATAGTAGTACAGAAACAAAAGAAGGGAACGCGACCACTTATCGAGTGCATCTCTCACGAGACTTCGAATCTCTTTGAGGAAACCCTTTACTCGAGCTTCCATGTGCTCCTCCACCAAGCGAAGTGTCCGTTTCTCTGGCGTCTCCTCCTCCAAATCCAACTCCTCTAACGGCTCAGGAGTCTTGTAACGAACTGGAGACCTCTCTAGCTCCACCATAGCAGCAACAACAACAACAACTCCACCGTTCAAGTCCACTACTCCAAATGGCGGGAGGTGGAAGTGAATCAACCCGACGGGTGCAGACCTATCTACAAGCTCCTCGTCCATATACCCCGTCCTATGCACACGAACCGTATAAGTCACCTTCTGCGAGGCCAGGTCAAGAGACCATGCGAAAGAGTTCTCCCTATCCAGCATATCATAGTCGGCGTTGTACACCGGCTCCCGAATTCTCTTCGCTCCTGCCACCTATTGGCGGTAGGTGCCCAAAAAACACACAAAGAGGGTTAACTTCCAAATACAGATAATACAACAAGTACATATATTATCAATGTAATAACATGTAATTGCATCAGCATGTATATCAATAACAAGAGAAAACATTTAAGTCATAACAATTAACCATAATGTTTCTATTACCATAGTGACCTCTCGCCTCACTAGGGGTTAGTCTTAACTACTATATGGAAATAGGCCTCGCTGCTATGATGATACGGATAAAACGCACCACTACCCTTGGGTTGTGATGGGGAAACTGCGGCTCCTCCATCCGGGACAGAATTAATTCTGACACACTGTCCATGCCCTCGCCAATGTATGGTCTCTTCTCAGGTACGACCTCTTCTCAGGTACGAACTCTAACCCTGACATACATATGGTCTCTCAAAGCGTTGACCTCTCAACTTCCGTAGCTCTTATGCATGAAATTCAATACTCGATCACTACTCGACGTAGGATTTATCTCCTCAACGGTTTAAATTCCCTAAGCCGTTACGAGGTTTAGAGTCCTCATAAATTGTATCTATAAGCCTCATAACACGATAGAAATTTCAGTAAGCATGCATGAAACTAAAACTAGCACACATTGCCCAGAATCACTTCGGGGTCCCAATAAAATTAACAGAATTTAAGAAACAGGCTTGCATCATCATATAAAGCATTTATAAAACCTTTAAACGTCATTTCAAGCCAAAATCCAGAAGCACGAAACATCTATAAACATCACAATCATTCATGACTCGACCTCTAGAACCGGATGTTACACTTACATTTTACTTGGTGTTTCAATGTTTCGTTCAAGATTCTTCGGTTCCCGCAACTCAAAATTAACTAAGCATAAGCAAAAGCATCACTAACTAACTAACTTTTCAAGATAAATACATGAAAGTGAACGAACAACGACTTAGCATAGAAGAAATTCAAACATAGCACTATCTTTGTCAAAACATCATTTTTCATTCTTTGACGTAAGGCGGTGAACCATCCTCAAGATATGATTAACATGGATTTTATCATAAGTTTCTTTAAGTTTCCTTAGCTTTAGTTCAACAAAAACACTATGTCACTCATCAATGCATAGAGTTTTCTTACCTCTCATTCTCCATAGGGTTCTTTTGGAACTCTATCTAGGATATTCATTGAGGTTTCAATTCAAGGTTTTGGATTTCTTTAAGAAATATGCCTCATATGATTGGCTTCATCAAACAACTATAAAACATGGACAAAAAAGCAACAAAATGACAACCTCAAGACTTAAGTCTCAACTCGTCCAAAAGGAGCATGTTTCAAAAATTAACTTCCCCATTATCAAGTTCTTGCATAGCTCTCAGCCATGCTTAATTTAGGAGAGAGGTTGACCTTTATTTTCGATCCGACATCACACAAGACTCTTAAATATTTTAAACAAGGTTTTAAACAAAATATTTTAGCCTCTAAGACAGGAGTAGGTTCGGCCATTCCCTTTTGAGTATGTACCAAGTTTTGTTTTCAAAAACCTAGTGCACTTTAGGAAGACTTCATCACCCAAAATTTTAAACACATGAAAACTAGGTTCAATAACAATTCTTTAAACCCTAAACATAGAGCATGGGTTTGGCCATCCCTTATTGAGCACTAAAGGAGTTTTGTTCTTCAAAACCATGTGCAACATTGAAAGCCTTCATTACCCAATATTAAATAAAACAAACAAGGTTCAAAAGAAAACATCAAACCTAAAAGAAGATCATTGGTTCGGCCATACCTTGTTGGTATTTTTCCTCTTCCAACAAGTCATTTTTAGGAGGCCTCATCACCCGAAAAGCAAGGTTTCATAACAAAAGATATCAAACCAATTTGAGAATCAAAAAATCAGAATTATTTTCAAAATAACAATAACCTCATCTCAACTCAAAGTCATGTTCTTGATTTGAGGATCCTTTGGAGAAAAATAAGTTTAGAACCATTGTGTGGTTCAAACTCAAGCATAAACATAACAAGAAAAGGGTGTAGGATAAGAGGTAGGAGAAGAAGAGTATAACAATAACAACATAGAGTAAAACTAAATTAACATTCTACCAAAATACCTACCTTTTCTCAAGAGAAGAAGAGAAAAAGATGATGGAGATAAAGAGAGAGAGAGTATGGGCGGCTAAGAGGAAGAAATGAAGAAATGAGTGTAAAACCCTTTCTATTTTCACTCACGTCTATTTATAAGAGAAGAAGAAAATGTTTAAGCCACTCTTAAGAGTGTTGGTCGACTAACTCATCCATTGGGAGGGAAAATATTTTGAATTTTCCACCATAAAGTGTGATAAAAACAATTAAAGGTCTTATTAAGTACATTAAGGTCTTAATTCGCCCCAAGCAAGCAAGAAGAAGAAAAATCAATAGAGTGTGAAAGGGAGAGAGACGACTAGGTTAGATAAAAAGATAGGAGTTTGAGTTCTTCTCTCCCCATGAAGAGAGTTTATGATCATTTAATGGTCTATTTAAGGAAACATCAAAACCTAATCTTTCTCTTAATTGTTTTATTTTTCTCATTTAGACCACACATCAAAGCTTAACAAGGCCCATTGAATTTCTTTCTCAACCTCCTCATGTGGTCCCAAGGCTTGCTTGTTAGTATAGATAGCAACCTGAGAGGGGGGGTGAATCAGGTTTACCCGATTTTTGCCTTGATACCTTCTTACTTTCAAGATAAATGTAAATACAAACGATTGCAGCGGAAATAAGCGTTGCTTGAAAGTAATGATGAAGGGTAGAAGAATTCACACACAGAAATTTATCCTGGTTCACCTTCTATCCACCGAAGGCTACGTCCAATCCCTCAAGAAAATCCCTTGAGGATTTTTCCACTATTGATAAAAATCTCTTACAAGTTCTTACACCAAGTACCTTAAGAACTTCTATCAATCACCTGTGAAAGTATACCACTTTCAACAGCCCCTGAAAGTACACCACTTTTAGTTCCTGAAGGCAAACCACCTTCAGACCTTGAAGGCTAGACCACCTTCAATCAACACCCTGAAAGTACACCACTTTCAATAACAACAACCCTTCACCGAGACCCACGGTGAATACTCAATCTACCAGAAAGAGATGAAGAAGAGTTTACAATTTGGCTGTATCAATCCTTTAACATACAAGCGGATTGGTCATGAGAATTTATGCTTTAAGGCTCTTAAGCATAATAAGATTCTGAGTTCCTCAAGATATGAACAACTTAAAGTGTTCTCTTAACCATGAAGATCACGAACTCAGAATTTAGGCTCTTTGAAAGTTTAAGTGCTAAAGGACTTAATCAATGAACTATTTTGGCAAAGCTTTGGCCTAATGATGTATTCTCATGTGTTCTAATGTTCTGGACTCAAATGTATTTATACAGGCAAGGGGAAACGTCCTTGAACCAATGCAACCCTTTCCAAAAGGTTTGAGACACAATGGTTAATGAAAAGGTGCAACTTTTCGTGTGTGTAATCGATTACATTACTTAGGTAATCGATTACACTAAAAGCCGTTGCAGTTTGAATTTCAAATTCAAACATGTAATCGATTACAAGCAAGAAGTAATCGATTACTTGCCTAGGTGTAATCGATTACCAGAAAGCTGAAATCGATTACACTCAAGTCCAATATCCAGAAACTTGAACTTTTAAGATCGGCTTGAGTTTTTCTACTTCTTTTAACTTATGAAAACATTAAACTTGAATAGCTTAGATGTTTTAAGGAGCCTTTATACTTTGAGAAGCCTTTAGAAGCATAACTCACCTAAACTAAGACTTCTACGTAAAAGTTGAACTATATAGCACTGTTTCCTCTAAGTCTTCTTTTCTTCTTTTTGCCGATGAGTTTGTCGTCATCAAAACCTCAGCCAGGGTCAGGAGCAAGACCTTCTTCACATTTCTTGCACAATGCTCACAAAAGGTTTCATGTGTTTCGGCCGTTTTACGACCCGAAGTCGGTTTTTCGTCGAAAAACAAAGTATATAAATATTATACTTAAAATTCATAGAATCTCAAACACACCACCATGAAGGTAATAAAAACTTCAATTTATCACTCACCTAATATTCAAGGTTCAAACAAACACTTACGGCGAACTGCCGTCAACATTACTCACAAAACCGCTCAACCACGTTTAAAGCATAAGGCAGGGGTAAAGCAAGGGAAATAAATATATATCTATTATGAATTTTAAAATTTGAGGGTCTTAAAAATTCCCTTTCTAGGAATACGGCAGTCCTAGCGACAAACACTTTGCCTTCAGTATGATTGTACAAATAATAACCCTTAGTTTCTTTTGGGTATCCCACAAAGAGGCATTTATCAGATTTAGGTCCAAGATTATATGAAATTTTACATTTCACACAAGCTTCACAACCCCAAATTTTCATAAAAGACATACTGGGTCGTATTCCAACCCATGTCTCATATGGTGTCTTTATGACAACCTTAGATGGAACACGGGTTAGTGTGAAAGATGTCGTTAACAAATCGTGGCCGCAGAAGGAGTTAGGGAGATCTTATGGACTCATCATAGAGTGAACCATGTCTAACAAGGTTCGATTTCTCCTCTCAGATACATCATTCTATTGCGGTGTTTCAGGGGGAGTGAGTTGAGAAATAATCCCAAACTCTTTCGTCATCGAATTCTTGGTTCATATATTCTCCACCTCAATCTGATCGAAATTCTTTATTAATTTGATTTTCAACTTCACTCTTAAACTCTATAAACTTTTCAAAGGATTCTGATTTGTGTTTCATGAGATACACAAAACCATATCTACTAAAATCATCAGTAAATTTGACGAAGTAATGAAAACCTCCCCTAGCCATTATGCTCATTGGTCCCAATACATCACTATGTATGAGTCCCTGAAGAAAGTTTTATCTTTCACCACTTCTTGTGAAAGGAGCATTAACCATCTTTCCCAATAAACAAGATTCACATATGTCAATTGATTCAAAATCAAAAGAATTCAAGTATCCATCTTGATGGAGTTTGAAGATGTGTTTCTCATTTATATGGCCTAAGTGCCACAAATAAGTAGGGTTCAAATCGTTAGTTTTGACCCTCTTTGTATTTACTTTATAGACTAGAATTTCTAGATCAAGGATATAATTCTCATTACTCATATGTGCGTTGGCATAAAACAATTCATTCAAATAAATAGAAAAGCATCCATCCTTTATACCGAACGTAAAACCATTGCCTTCCAAACAAGAAATAGAAATAATATTCTTAGAAATAGTTGACACATAAAAGAAATTATCTAGTTCAAGTACTAAACAAGAAGGTAAACTTAGATAATATGATCCTACGGCTAAAGCAGCAACCCTTGCTCCATTTCCCATGCATAGTTCCACTTCACCTTTAGCCAAATATCTACTCCTTCTTAGATCCTACACATTAACATAAATGTGAGAACCACATCTAGTATCTAATACCCATGATGTAGAACTAGATAGATTTACTTATATAACATAAATACTTGAATCTGAAGTCTCACTTCCCTTCTTCTTGCACTCATCCACAAATTTTGGGCAATTCCTCTTCTAATGTCATGTTCGATCACAGTGGAAGCACTTTTCTTCCTTAGACACCTTGGCTGCCCCACCAATAGGCTTCAAGCCAGAAACACCATGTTTATCTTTTCCCTTTCCAAAAGTCTTACTTTTGGGCTTGTATGGCATCTTGGATTTTCCTTTTCCTTTGTTAGGTTGGACCATTATAATGGCCTTATCCTTTCCTTTATTAATGTTGTACTCGAAAATTCTCAACATGCTAATAAATTCAGGGAGTGTTTTCTTAATTTCGTTCATGTTGTAACACCCTAATTTTCGAGGTATTATTGTAGTCGATGAACAGTAAATAAACATGTGGAATATCTTTTGAGCTTTCGAAAATACGAGTATATTTTTTTAAATCATGCTAAGGGTGGAATGCATACATAAATACCCGTATCTACATAGCCATTAGTGAGCAGTGTTACCATAGTAGTTTTAGTCGTGCATAGTTATGTCGTCAAGTGTAGTGCGAATAGTTAGATTATATTACAAGCCAACTAACCAAAAAGGAGAAAATATATCAAAGCTATGAAATCTTAGAACTATACCTCATAAGTCCGATATACTTTCCTGTGAGCTCCACATAGGAGGCCCGCACAAAAAGCCACGTACCGGGAACCTACCCTACCCTTAGTTACATACTAGCCCTAATAACCAAAAAGAAAAACCTACCTTGAGCCCATGCTGCCTATTCCTCCTCCTCCTCCTCGAGTTCCTCCTCGGGTTCACCGTCGGATCCCTCGAGCCACCCAGCACCACCCTCGCCCGTGACCTCTCCATTGGATTCGGTGAGGTCAATCACGGGTACGTCCACGTCTATGATAGTGGTGGAGACCCTCGTCACTACTTCGTACACGAGGGGTATGATCCGAAAGGGTACTAACGGGGAGAAGGAGTACTCTGGGGTTGGAGGGGTCGAAGTGTCCGCCTTCACCTCGGGGGATGAATGGCGTAGAGAAGCAGCTGCAACGGGGGATGCCGGCATAGGGACTGTCCCAGACGCCGAGGCGTCGGAACCGTTGAAGTTAGATATCGGGGTAAAGGAAAGTCATAAGTGAAGTGGTATATTTGTCGTCCCTGTGAGGTGTCGTAGTGGTCCATTCTACCGTCAGCCACTAGACTTGTATAATGGGCTTGCCATGTCAGCAGGTCTACTGACCATGACGCCGAGTCGTCTCGATCAATAAAGTGCAGGATCGCCTCCCCCAGGGAAGGTAGGCCTGTGAACGAGTCCTCCAACGGTCTGCCCGGCATGGTCTGATGAAGCGCCCACGGTCCATCCAAACGAAACACAGAGGAAAAAGGGTCACTTACAAAAACAATATCAAGGTTTTAATAAGCAATCAGGCGATATCAACCAAGCAACATTCAACAGGTATAAGATTACAGTTATAAGACTCAGGTGGTTAAAAACCCTAGGAGTCCTATATGCACGTACAACAGCTTTCTGTACAAAAAAAAACTTCATCCGGATGTAACACCAAATCCCGCAGGCAGGTGGGACAGTCAAACGAACTTCGCACAGGACTAGAAAGTACTGCGGCCAATCGAGAGTTGCCGCTTACAAGGGTACATTCTGTATAATGCCCCAATAGGGTGCATCTCCAGTCCGTGACTCTGTATATCCCCAAACCATGACGACATCAAGAATGCTTGACACGACACGAAGACAACAACTCAAACTTAAGGCTTAGTCGTCCGAAGACGTGGCCTAGCATAGATTCATAATTACGACAATCATATAGAGCATATGTACATATCTAAAGCAGATATAAATCATGTCGAAGGGGAATCATGCTTACAATTATCAATATAGCAAGAAACATCCAATAAGTCAAGCTAAAACTTCAAATCCACTTCAAACTATAACTGAATCAAACCTCGGGATCGTCTTTTTACGAATCCCAGTTTGCATTCAAAGGCGCATTTGTCCTTGGGCGTGGCCCCGCATGGTTTCACGATCCTCAATTAGGTTACGTCAAACCATGTGAATGATATCAGAATCAAGATATACAAGTCTTAGCGTAGACTTTATATTATCATTGTTAAGAACCAAAGTCGGTCCTTGAAGAGATTTGAGAAATCAAAGATGCAAAGAGGACGAACTCTATTATTTACTTATTCATTCTGCGTTCTTCAATTTCTTAGTATTCAAGGTTAGAAGCTCTGTATTTATACAGAGAAACCGACGGATATTCCGAGGTCAACAATTGCAACTATTACATTGGGAATCATAAACAATAATAAATACAAGATAATATCCCATTTACAAGATCATAATAACTATTATTAGTGGTTTGCAGCTGGCACCGTACAGGTCAGACAATACTTCTGGCCAGACGATCTATCATGGCAGAGGATCCATTTCTTCCTTGTGTATGTGATCCTACTTAGATGATAGAATCAAATGGTAGAATGTTGTATCAAAAGATGCAACAGACGATACTGCGTATGTCTTCACAGCAGACGATACACTTCTCTAATACCCCCCCGTAAACTCAACGTAGGATGAGAAGGTGAAGCCTTCGCAGGTATTTTGAGTTTGATCCTTCATAACTACAACATGATATAGCATCTATCCTGGCTTGTTCTTGTTGATTCCGGATACAAGATCCGTGATCAGACTGATAGGCGTTGAATATTATGCCATGACCAGTTACGCTCCTTTGGCATTGATGCTTGTACTCGGAGAGAAGGCTTGGGGCATGAGATGAAGAAAATGGAAGATGAATTCTGCTGCTTGAGCCAGATCCACCAGATCTGCTTCACCAGGACAAAGAAAAAGGCAAAGAAAAATACATATTTTTGATTTCGGAAAGTCACTTCGGAGCAATGATCTTTCCGTGCCAGTTTGAGGAAGTCTTACCTGGGCTTGTACTACAGTGGGAACCTCATAGGCTGATGACTTGGGCTCCTGCATCTGAGTCTCAGAGGCCTTACGGCTGCCATAGCTTGAGTTCAGAGGAACATTAACAGGTGTTACCCCTCTGTTCATGAATCTCAGCGTTGAAAGGTTAAATACTGGAAAAGATAAAGCTTGACACGAAGGCAGAGCTTCGGCCATGGAAGAAAATAATGAAGAAAAAGAAACCATGGACCAGACTGGCTTTGATACCATGTTAAGAACCAAAGTCAGTCCTTGAAGAGATTTGATAAATCGAAAATGTAAATGTAAGAACCGATAGCAACCTAAGAGGGGGGGTGAATTAGGTTCTCTCAATTTTCGCCTGATCAAAACCGAATTACTTTCAGTATAATCAGAATCACGATTGTTGATTGTGAGTGCAGCGGAATAAAGACTTGATTGAAAGTAAAAGATAAAGGTTGAGAGAATCACACACGGATTTTATCCTGGTTCACCTTCAATCAACCAAAGGCTACATCCAGTCCCTCAAGTACCCTTGAGGATTTATCCACTATTGACAAAGAGTTCTTACAAGTACTCACACCAAGAACCTTACGAATTCTTATCAACAACCAGAAAGAAAATTGCTTTCCAAGTACTAACATTCACCGAACACTACGGTGAACTTTCACTCAAACCAGAATGAAGATGAAGAAGATTTTTACACAGCTGAGTCAATCCTTCAACAAAAGAATGGATTGAATATGCAAGTTATTCTTTAGGAACTAACATATGAAGGCTCTTTTCAATTCTGAGTTCTCAACAGTTGAACAGAATAAGTGTTCTTTGAAAAGGAGAGCTTAAAGACTCAGAATGATTGCTGTAATGAATATGATAGTTGTGTGTAATTGTTATCTCGTTTCTGCGCATCAATGGACTATTTATAGGCACTAGAGGTCATCCATGAACCATCACAAAGCTTCCCAAATGTTTTGGGATGCATTGGTTCATGAAACAAGACACCTGGTCGTGCTGGTAATCGATTACATTAGTAGGGTAATCGATTACGCTATTTTCCCGTTGTAGTTTGAATTTAAAATTCAAACATGTAATCGATTATAAGCTTTGTGGTAATTGATTACGTGCCTACGAGTGGTAATCGATTACTCAAAGCATGTAATCGACTACACTGAAGTCCAATTTCTAGTTTATAAAACTTTGAGTCCTAATTGAGTGTTTCTATCATATTTTACTTATGAAATAGTGTTTTACTCAGTTAATCAATTTGTTTATGAGCCTTCATAAGTAAAGTTACCTTAAAAACATAACTTAACAAATAATGAGACATAGATAATTCTAGAACCCTTTGATGATCTTGAAGCATGTTGAGCTGGTTCTTTTAAGTCTTTATTTCTTCTTTTTGTAATGAGTGTTGTCGTCATCAAAACTTCAGCCAGAGTCAGGGGCAAGACCTTCTTCACAATCTCCCCCTTTTTTATGATGGCAAACACACATCTTGAAAGTTGAAGATCATTTTGCTTTATCATGTTAAGACTCCCCCTATCATGTGCAACTCCCCCTTTTTGTTCCACTTGTAGCATTTCCTGTAAATGATCTTAAACAGCACAGGACCTTTCTCCCCCTTTTGATGTCATCAAAAAGAAGGAAAGGACATACATATACCATACATGCTAACAAGTAGTAAACCAATTTCGAATCATAGGGAGCGGGGCAAAGAAAATCGGAATTTGAAAATCCAAACAATAAATATTAAGTAGTTCAAACATCAAGCAAACAAACATACACTAGTTAAGTAATGTTAAACTAAACTTATTACAGACCAACAGGAAATTATCATAGTAGTTAAAGTCATAACAATCTAAACATTAGCATAATCTTCAGACATGTCTGATAGACTGGGTTCTTTGAGTTGGTCGATTTCATGTCGCTACGAGGCATATATGGGCTCTAATCGTCCTTCCAAAAGGATAAAGCGAGATCGAATATTTTCATCTAAATGATTCAGACGTTTAGTGATTCGTATTGCCATAACATCCAAGCGTTCTAGGATAAGTCTAGTGTCTGGAGAGCAACTCGGAGGAATGGCATAGAATGTGGAAGCAGATAGACAAGAAGATACAGAATTGGTCTGGATGTCAACTCGGTAACGACAGTTTTCATGAGGATCGCGGATTGTTCCCTATTTGGGAGGATTTGTAGAAGAAACAACGTTAGAGTGACGAGAACCAGAGGCCATGATGTGAAGTTGGAAGTAGGGATTTTATTAAGGTATTGATCAAAGATTCTGAAAACGAGAAGAATTGGACTTGTGCGTGTAAAAGGAGAGGAAGAAGATGAAATCTTATGGTGACCGATGCAGAAGATTATATGTATAGACCATGTAATCGATTACAATAGTTAAGTAATCGATTACTAGAGGTTTATTTTGAATTTGAATTTCAAAATATAAGAGGGAATCGATGAAGAAATGAAGGCAGGTATACAAACTGGTCGAGGATGTAATTGATTATAGTAAGTTAAGTAATCGATTACAGGAAGTTAAATTTTGCATTTGAAATTCAAATTTTTGAATAGGTAATCGATTATTGACTATGGTAATCGATTACACAAATTCTCTTTAAAATTCTATGAGTCAAAATTTTATTGGTAATCGATTACAGACTTGGGGTAATCGATTACTCAAATTCTCTAGAAAAATTCGTAGGCCAATAAATTTATGGTAATCGATTACAGGATCTGAGTAATCGATTACTTGAATTCTCTGTTAAAATAGCTGGGCTAGAATTTTCCATGTAATCAATTAAAACATATGTGTAGTAATCGATTACTCTGTTAGAGAATTTTCAATCTGGACAACTTTTAAGAGAATCTTGTAAAAGAAAGACTTTTCCTAAAAATATAACATATATGCACATAATCAAACATCCAATTCATCTAATATGTCTAATTCTCTCCTAATTTTGAAGAAAGAATCTATAGGGAGAGGTTTAGTAAAAATAACAGCAATTGCTTTTGACGTAGTGGTAAGCGCTAAAGGTCCAACAGGTGGTATCAGAGCATGGTCACGTGTTTGAATCCCCTGGAAGGCATTTCTGTGCAGCGGGTCGTTGGCAGGTGCTGGGGGGGATTGTTGGGTCTAGGTGGACCAGCATCATGCCTACTCTATAGCATTCGAAACGTGGCGTGGATGCTACGCCTTAAAGGAATTTAGTTGCGCCCTCACTAACAGCAATTTATTTTGGCGTAGTGGTAAGCACTAAAGGTCCAACAAGAGGATTGTTGGGTCTAGGTGGACCAGCATCCTGCCTGCTGTGTAGCATTCGAAATGTGGCGTGGCTGCTACGCCTTAAAGAATTTAGTTGTCCCCTCACTAACAACAATTGCGTTTGGCGTAGTGGTAAGTGCTAAAGATCCAACAAGTGGTATCAGAGCACGGTCACGTGTTCGAATCTCCTGGAAGGCATTTCTGTGCAACGGGTCGCTGGCAGGTGCTGGGGAGATTGTTGGGTCTAGGTGGACCAGGCTACGCCTTAAAGGAATTTAGTTGCGCCCTCACTAACAGCAATTGCTTTTGGCGTAGTGGTAAGCGCTAAAGGTCCAACAAGTTTTCTCAAAACATCATCATGAAGAAAATGATGTCTAATATCAATATGCTTTGTTTGTGAGTGCATGATGGGATTCTTGGTAAGATTAATGGCACTGGTATTATCACATTTGATACGAATGCAACCCAAGTCTAAGCCATAATCTTTTAGTTGTTCTTTTAGCCATAATGTGTGTGCACAACAACTTCCTGCAGCTATATATTCAGCTTCTGCAGTGCTTAGAGCAACACAGGCTTATTTCTTACATGACAAAGAAACAAGTGCATTTCCTAGCAAGTGACAAGTACCACTTGTGCTCTTTCTATCAGTTTTGCAACCAGCAAAGTCTGAGTCGGAATATCCAGTTAAATCACAAACACCTCCTTTGGGATACCACAACCCCACATTTGTAGTTCCTTTTAAGTATTTGAAAATCCGCTTTATAGAACTCAAATAAGATTCCCTAGGAGATGCTTGATATCGAGCACATAGACACACACTAAACATGATATCAGGTCTACTTGCTGTTAAATAAAGAAGAGATCCGATCATACCTCTATATTTAGTGATTTCCACAGGATTGTCGGATTCATCTTGATCTAGATTGTGTTAGACCCCATTGGTGTAGCTATGGCCTTGCAATCATCCAAATCATATTTCTTTAGGAGCTCTTTGCAGAATTTGGATTGATTGATGAATATTTCGTCCTTAGATTGCTTTATTTGCAACCCTAAGAAGAAATTTAGTTTTCCCATCATGGACATCTCAAATTCTTGTTGCATCATGCTTGAGAATTCCTTGCACAGAGTTTCATTAGTGGATCTAAAAATAATATCATCAACGTAAATTTGAACTAATAAAGTATTACCTTTAGTTTTCCTGATGAATAATGTGGTATCCGCTTTACCTTTTTGAAACCCTTTTTCACATAGAAATGTGCTTAATCTATCATACTACGCTCGCGGTGCTTGCTTTAATCCATAAAGAGCTTTCTTTAGTTTGAAGACAAGTGAAGGGAATTTTGGATCTTCTAATCCTGGTGGTTGCTTCACATATACTTCTTCTTGAATATATCCGTTCAAGAAAGCGCTCTTGATGGCCATTTGATATAGTTGAAAGTTCAGTGATCAAGCATACGCTAACAAAAGTCTAATAGCTTCTAAGCAGGCAACCGGTGCATAGGTTTCGTCAAAGTCTATGCCTTATTATTGGTTGTACCCTTGGGCTACCAGTCTAGCTTTATTTCTGATTATGATCCCATTTTCATCCATTTTCTCAAACCCTAACTGAGTGTTCCTACCAAGTTTTACTTGTGAGAACATATTGTACTCAATTAGTTGATCTTTTATGAGCCTTCAAGTGCAATTAAACCTTAATAAATCATAGCACACTAAGTTGACAAGACTTACTTAAAACAAGAACCTTCATGTTTGATCTTTGACGTTCTGAGCCTGGTTCTTTAAAGTCTTTCTTTTCTGAAGTCTTCTTGAAGTCTTCCTTCCTTTTCTGAAGTCTTCTTGAAGTCTTTCTTCTTTTTGTTCCTTTCTTTCTTGAAGTCTTCTTGAAGTCTTCCTTTTCTTTTCTGAAGTCTTTCTTCTTTTTGTGATGTGTTTGTCTTCATCAAAACCTCAGCCGAGTCCAAGGACGAGACCTTCTTCACAAGAGTATATATATTTTTGAAATCATTTTCCTTTTCGAAATATGTCATGCTGATGCATTAATATTATGAATACATAATTCGCAAATAGCCAAACATATGGCATAAAATGACCGACCAGCAGTTTGGAAATTTCTTACAAAACAGATAACTTGTTTTCAAAACCGTACTGTCAGTTGTAAGAAGAAACCTAAAACTCCTACCCTGACACGTAAGCATACAAAATATTATTACATAATAATAAAAGCAGCGGCACAAGTCTTCCAGCTCTATGCACCCGGCTTCTTCTCATGGTTTTCCTGTAACGGCATCCATCTGCATCCTCCGGCTAAGGGTAATCCGACTGGCGACGGATCACCATAAAACACAAAAAACACACAGATGCAATGGTCAACTCAAAATAAAACATTGGATACAATTAGAGCCTACGGCAAACACATAATGTCCAAACAAATCAACATGTAGCAAATCACAAGTATGCATACAATTATTTGACGCAAGTAGTTGAAAAACTCTAGGACTCTATATGCACGCACATCTTCCACATGTACAGAAAAAAACTTTTATTTGGATATGCACCAATTCCCGCAGGTAGGTGGGACACTCTCCCGAACTCCGAACGAACTAGAAAGTAAGTCGGTATCGAGAGTTGTCACTTACACGAGAACGCTCTTTATAATTCCCCAATGGTGCGTCATCTAGCACTTGACTCTTTATAGCCCCGAACCATGACGACTTTCACGACTACATGCTTGACACGACTTGACACAAAAACACAAGTAGGACTCATACGTATTTAAACGAGGCCTAGCATAGCTTCATAATTAATACTAATCATGTAGAGTAGTTGCACATATCTTAAGAAGATATAAATCATGTCGAAGGAAGAAACATGCTTTCAATTATCATCAAAGCAATAAACATCCAATAAGTCAAGCTACAAATCACAACAATCCAACAATGCCACGCATCACACAAAAACTAATCCAGCATATCAGATGCCTTCAGAGACTATATTCATATATCAATCAATACAGTTTAAGTCGGGTCGTTCTCATAACACCGTCAACTATAATTCTAAAGATCATAGTGCAGCATGGTAAATATTTATACTTATTCTAAGAGATAGAGATACGAAGTGCCCTTACCTTAAAGGTAGTCGATCCTAGCAGTCACGTAAACTCTGTGCGTCTAGATCGGTACCGGGCCTCGTTATCCTTCAACAAACACAACCTAGCTTAGAAATTTGAACTCAAACCTAATGAGAAGGGGCTGGTCTAATCAGGGGTCTAAACACTTAGACAAAGGCTCTACAACTTAGGAAATGCTCGGAGACACTTAAACAAGATTTTCGACGATTACCAAAAGAACTTAGAAAAACCCTAAGTTACAAAAACCAAGACTCCTCAAAACTTTAAACCATTCCATCAAGGCTAAATGCTTATAAACCATTTTGAAGCCTTAATCAAGATTTTAGAAGACAAAAACACACACATTTTCATCAAACTTCAATTCTGCCCAAGTTCTTAAAAACCCTAAAATTTTCCAAATTTTCATCCAACACTTCACTCAATTTTCAAATCAATCACACAACCAAAAACATAACTTTTAAATTCATTTTCCACACCAATTTCCCCAAGTTTTCAGAGTGTTCAAAACCCTAATTCAAACTATAAGTTCCAAAATCCAATTTGCCCAAGAATTCAATTTTAGTCCCTCTAAACCTTTACTCTCAAAACCAAATGAAAAAAAATTTCCAAGCCCTTAAAAAAATTTCTAACTCTCGGCCTCTTCATCAAAAATTAGGGCAATTAATTTTCCTTTACATCAAACCTCACATATAAGCTTTAAACACCACAAAGAGCTAGTTAGAAAATCAATTTTCCAATGTCCCAAAACACTACATCAATTCGGCCAACAACTTTAATTCAAGGAGAATTTTTTCTTCAAAATCTAATTTGTACACATCAAAGACAACAAGAAATCTAGGGTAAATAATTACCTAAGGCTTGAAAAAACACTTTTCCAAATAATCAATTTTTCAAAAACAAAACTTCCAAGAAAACCAATTAGAGATTTTCAAAGATCAATGTCATGGGAATGACTTTTCCAAAGGGAACCCTAACAAAAACCCAACTTAAAATTTTTCAAAGAACCAAACCTCATTCAATCAAAAATCCAATTAGTTCAAAATGAAGCTAAAGGTAGTGGAAACAACATTTGTGAAGGGACTTTCAAATCCTAGTACTTGCATAAAAACCAAACTCAACAAAATGAAAAACCAAATCGGTAGCAATATAGATCAAGGTGAGGGGAGTACTTTACCTCAAAGAATCAAGAGGAAATGAGATGAAGAAGTGGCTGCCATGGAGGAGGGGAGGGGCGGCCAAGAGAGCTTGATGAGGAAGATGATGAATAGTTCCTTAGCTCTTTATCTCTCTAAATATCACAAAAACTCCAAGGCTTCACCCCTTTTGTGGCCCTTGGCCGTGGGTTTGGAGGGCAAAATGGGGTGAAGTTTTTAATTTTTTTCTTACCTTAAGGACCTAAGTGAAAATGGTAAATGGTTAAGGTTAAAAAAACTTTTACTATTCGAGGACCAAACCATAAGTTCAGGGACTAAACTCTAAGCTTAGAAAGTTCTAATAAATATCTAGGTTTGTTTATTAATAAATTCTTAATCATGATGCGTCAGTGCGTCAGTGCGTCAATGCGTCAGTGCGTCAAGTCACCGGTCATCATCGGGTTATGGTCATCAGTGAGTACCTTAGTGTCACTGAGAATATCTGCCCCGGGGTCATTTATTGGTTTCGGGTACCGGGCCCGCACAATTCGGGGCCGGGTCGATCTTTCTCGAAGTCCAAGCCACGCTGCCCGAAAACATTATTCACCGGGTCACTATTCACAAAAATCTTCTGCTCAAAATTGGTCTCGAAATGCCAAATGAAACCGTTTGGAGCTTTTCAAATTCTCGATCCGGGGTCCCGAAGTCGTCCGTTTCGCCTGCTGAAGTTTCGGCTTAAAGTCCCGTTAGCGCGACAAATCCATCCCGGGCTCCGGGAGGAAACCATATCGATATTACAGTCATTCTTCACAAAATTCTTCACTGAACGTCATGGTGATAGTGAGAACGTCTTATTCTCATATGAACTCAAGGTCAGGTCAAGCTTGGTTTCCTACCAAGTGCTGTAAAAGGTGCTTCACCAGTACTTCGCTCGTCGAGAACGCTTGCCGATGCCGCCGAGCGGATCCAAACAGTACCTTGGAATAATTAAATAACTATTTAATTGCTGGGGAAAATTCCGGGTGTTACAGGAAACGGATCCCACACTACTAGAACGTCTCGAACCTTAGGCAATGCTACAACTAGTTTTTATCATCTTTTACTCTGCAAATAAGATTAGAAGACGAAGTAACTGGCACATTATGATAAGAAGAAACACATCATGTCGTACATAGCCATCCTTTTTGTTTTAGTTGTTTACAGACTGAATATATTTTTCTTTTGATGTACTCATAAAGAATCTACCACAGAGCATATGTGTTGTATTTTGTGAATGAAAAATGAAAACATGTAGATATTCAACACGGTAGAAGTCTCCCACCTGTACACTAAGTATGAAGAATCAACGACTAAGTCGAGCGGCCTATGCCACCGAACATCCGCCTTCGGATGGGCCAACATCCAAAACCTCCTAAGTCTTAGGAAGAATCAATGACTAGTCGAGCAGCCTAGGCCATCGAACGTCCGTGTTCGGTTGGTCCAATGGCCAAAACCTCCTAAGTCTTATGAAGAATCAATGACTAGTGGAGCATCCTTGGTCACCAAACGCCCGCGTTCAGCTGGACCAACACCAAAAAATTCCTAAGTCTTATGAAGAATCATCGACTAGTCGAGCGGCCTAAGCCACCGAACGTCCGTGTTCAGTTGGACCAATAGACAAATCCTCCTAAGTCTTGTGAAAAATATACAACTAAGTCGAGCGGCCTAGGATACCGAACGCCCAAACACGTTCATCTGGATGAACAGCCAAAACTTCCTTAGTCTTACGAATAATAAATGGACAGGCGAAAGACGATCATATATATTCTCTATTTGGTACTCCTACATTCTTGTAATAGCATCTATTTGGGGTATGTCCTATTTTATTACAATAAGTACATGAGTATTTATTGTAACCTGATGTATGCATAGAAGCATGATTTTTCTTTATGGAATATCTTTGATTATAGTTCTTCCTATTGTTTATACTTCTAGAAATACTTGACTTCAACTGTTCAAAACCTTCTTCTCTTTTGTTTGGTTTGACATAAGTAGTTTTCTTAACTCCTTTTCTTTTCAACTGAGATGTATATCCTAGTTCAATTTTATTGCTTGAGTGTCTTTGTACACTTAGGATATCATTAAGTTTTTGCTTTCCTATATTGAAGATATGAACTCTTTGTTGAAGATTATCTATTTTCTCTTCTAATGAATTACACTTATTGCATTCATGTGGAATGTCTAATTTAGATTTTACTACATCTAGTTCATTTTGTAAGGTTTTACACTTAATTTCTAAAGTAGAGATAATGGCATTTTGCTTACTACTTACTTTAGAAAAACTTTGACATAACTTAAACACATTTTCTATGGAAAATTCTAAATCATTAAATGAAATACCATTGTTACTAACCCCAATATCTTCGTCATCTGAATCATGTGAAGCCATTAAAGCAACATGTGCTTCTTTCTTTTCATAGTCGGATGAAGAACTCACTTCATTTTCATCCCATGCAATGTAGGCTCTTCGTGAAGTTGGATCTTTCTTTTCAAACTTATCTTTCAATCCATGTTTCTTCTTTTGAAGGTTTGGACACTACAATTATATCCAGGTTTCCCACACTCAAAGCATGTAAGTTTTTGAGAACAGGAAGGTTCACTATTCCTTTGGAAAGTTCTATTATTGTTAAATTCCATACCTTTCCTTTTGAATAGCTTTCCAAGATTCTTCACCAGAAGATTCATATTTTCATTGATGTCCTCTTCATAATCTGCATCATATTCTTCTTTGATGCTTTCCTTTGCTTTTAGAGAAATGGATCGATAATTCTTCTCATGTTGTTCATGTTGTTCTAGGCGATTCAATTCCAATTCATGTTCTTGGAGTTTTCCAAAGAGTGTTGCTAGTGCCATATTTGATAAACTTTTCTTTTCGGATATCATCATTACCTTCGGTTGCCATGCTCTTGTGAGTGATCTAAGAACTTTCATGTTTAGGTCACTCCTAGAAAATTCTTTACCAAGTGCAATCAAATGGTTAGTCAAATGAGTAAAACGTTTTTGCATATCCAATACCTTTTCACCAGGGAGCATTATGGACATCTCAAATTCTTGTGACAAGGTTTTGATTTTTGATCTCTTGACTTCATTTGTTCCTTCATGGGTTACCATTAACGTATCCCATATTTCTTTTGAAGTTCTGCACGTTGATACTCTGAAGAATTCGTCTATGCCAAGAGCAGATGTAAGAATGTTCATGCCTTTTAGGTCATATTGAACTTTCTTCTTTTCTTCTTCACTCCATGTGTTTTCTGGTTTTGGTTGTGTGCTATCACCCACTTCATTCATTGGTATAAACAGACCTTCTTCAATGGCTTTCCATATCTCCACATCCAATGACCTTATGAAGATTTTCATCTTGATTTTCTAGAAGTCATAGTGGTCTCCATTGAAGAATGGTGGCCTGTTTATGTTGAATCCCTCACAAGTACTAGGTCTAGAGGAGAATGCCATCTTCCCGGATCTTAGGAGCAAATTACCTAAACTTACGCTCTTATACCTATTGTAAGTATAGATAGCAACTTGAGAGGGGGGGTGAATCAGGTTTTCTCAATTTTTGCCTTATAAAAACTTGTTACTTTCAAGATAAAGATAATCACAAATGATGATTGTGAATGCAGCGGAATCAAATGTTGCTTGAAAGTAAAAGATAAGGGTTAGGAGAAATCACACACGGATTTTATCTTGGTTCACCTTCAAACCACAGAAGGCTACGTCCAGTCCCTCAAGAAATCCTTGAGGATTTTCCACTATTGATAAAAAAAACTTCTTACAAGTGCTTACACCAAGGACTTTAAGAATTTCTATCAACAACCTGAAAGCACACCACTTTCAGAATCCCAACCTTCACTGAACCCTACGGTGAACTTTCACTCAAACAGAATGAAGATGAAGAAGATTTATACACAGCTGAATCAATCCTCTAACATAAGAATGGATTGATCATAGAAGTTATGCTTTAGGCACTTATCATATGAAGGCTCTTTCTTATTCTGAGTTCTTCAACAGTTGAACAGCATAATTGTTCTTGAAAATGAAGAATAAGAAACTCAAAACTTTGGCTCTTAATGAATATGAAAGTTGTATAACAATGGTTTCAATTGTGTATTCATGTGTGTTTCGTTTTTGAACCTAAATGGACTATTTATAGGCACTAGGGATCACCCATGAACTAACACAAGGCTTCCCAAACGTTTTGAGACACAATGGTTCATGAAATAATGCAACTGTCGAGCAGGTAATCGATTACAGTACTTAGGTAATTGATTACGCTATGTGACCGTTGCTGTTTGAGTTTCAAATTCAAACATGTAATTGATTACAAGCAAGCTGTAATCGATTACTTGCCTCTGTGTAATCAATTACCTTAAGGGTGTAATCGATTACACTCAAGTCCATTTTCTAGATAATGAAACTTTAAGTTCTAATTGTGTTTTTCTACCACTTTTAACTTATGAAAAGGATTAAACTCAATTACTTTTAATTGTCTTAGATCCTTCATACTTAAAGAAACCTTAGAAGCATAACTTACCTAAAATGTAAGACTTAGTCAAAGCTAGAACCCTTGAGGTTGCTTGAGATATGTTGCACTGGTTCTTCTAAGTCTTCTTTTCTTCTTTTTGTACATGAGTTTTTCGTCATCAAAACTTCATTCTGGGTCAGGGGCAAGACCTTCTTCACAATACATCTTCAAAATCACGTACAATAGGTATGTCTTGTATGCCATCTGTCGATGACTCCCCAACACTGGTTGCTAACAAGACTTTCAAAGCTTCTCTTCTCAGGGAGGACTTTGAAAGATAAGAGTCCAAAAACTCGGACATCTTCAAGTCAAGAATTATCACCTCCTTATTGGCGCAATCCAAAAGAACATGGTGATGAGATAGCCAATTCATGCCAATGATTATGTCCAAGTGTTTAAGGGGTAAGCATATTAGGTTTGCAACGAACCTTCTATCCCGAAACATCAACGAAAAATTCAAGCAAACAGAAGTTGCAGTTAAACTTTTAGCAGCAGGGATGGATACCACCAAGTCAAACAGCAACTCCGACACAAGCAATCCTAATTTTGTCACACAATCCACAGCAATGAAAGAATGAGTAGCACCAGAATAAAAAAGAACAGTAAGAGAAATACCAGCAATATCCCAATGATCCTGGATCAACCCCTCAGCATTATCAGCAGCTACTCCAGAGATATTATAAACTCTGCCGTGAGCAACGGGACGCTTCCCACGGACAACATTTACAGCACCCTCAGCTTTCGGAACTCGACAATCCTTAGCGGCATGTCCTGGTTTCTGACAGTTCAAGCACACTATGGTCTTCTCTCCATAATTATTAGCATAATGTTTTGCCTTGTTGCACTTGAAAATGATAATATCTTTGATAGGTTTCGGCACACCCCGGTTACCAAAACCTCCTCCATATGGTCGATTAGCACCGAAAGTATGCCCTTTCGCATGGGGACGCTAATACGACTTCTTTCCTTTATCTTTTCCAGCTAACTAGTTCCTTATCGATCCTCTGTTACTCTATTGTTTGCCTTTATGGTTATCGATGGCCTCGATTCCTTTCGCCTTCTCAACAAGCTCCTAGTAACATGCAATCCCCAACGGTTGCACAGCACGCTGAATCTTGATGAGTGGATATTATATGATGTTTTTAGGTAGTTTTTAGTCTTTTTATTTTGTTATTTTTGAGTCACATATAGGTTTTTTATTATTTTTATGTAGATTTTATATTTATTTTGCATTTTGCATGTAGATTAGATTTTATTTGTTTTTCTAGCTTTATTTTATATTTTTAGGAACTTTTATAGCTATTTTATATTTTTAGGAAAAAACTGGTTTAGTTATCATTTTTGTCCAGGGACCAATTTGTAAAGTTTCAGGAAATCAAGGACCAAAATGTGAAAGTTCAAGAGTGGAGGACTAAAAGTGAAGATTGAGAGAATTAAAGGGCCAGAATTGAAGTGCTAACCAAGGGAGGACCAAAAGTGAAGAACAAGAATATGAAGCAACTCTCTTCAAATTAGCACATGGGAAATAATGTTGAAGGATTGATAGTAGTGGGAAGAAGGTTTCAGAATTGATTAAGGGCTGATAAGTGGATTTTTAAGGCATTCAAAACCCACTACCATGAAGAAGGAAGGAAAAGCTTGGAGCTGAAACAGCAGCACCCAGCGCTGCAGCGCTGGGAAGCCAGCGCTGGCCCTCGGTCTGGAAGTGGATTTTTAATGCTTTCTAGCGCCCAAGCATTGGGAATGCCAGTGCTCAAGCGCTGGGGACCAGATTTTTGCTATAAATAGGGAGGCAATTTGCACTTGTAAAACACACCTCTTAGAATACAACAAGTATTCTCTCTTTCTCCCTTTTGAGCATTGTTCCTAGGACTTGTGGGAAGCCATATTTGAGCTCCTATCCAGGGTAATTCAATGACTCCTTTAGCCATGCTTGGCTAACTTCTTTCTTAAGTATCTTGGGTTGTTTTAGTTTATAATCTATGCTTTAGTTTTCTTCTACTCTTCTGAATAATATTACTATAGTTCATGTTTTATTTACCTTGTTCTTAATTTTATCTTGATGTACACAAGAGTTTTTACTTATTGCTTATAACAATGGAAATTGGTAAGTAGTAAGAGACCTAAGATTTAAAAGAAGCTATATGACATATCACTAAGGTATTAGGATAGACTTAGCTTTATGTTGGCCTGAAAATTCTTTCTTCATCTTCTTCTTGGTTTTTTCTAAATTGCAAGGCATTGAATTTAGTAATTGAGAAGAAAGTTCTACAATGTGTAAGGTATTAACTTGTAGAAACATTAGGCTTTAGCATCATGACTTGGTACTAGAATTCAGAAATAAAGTAGTAGTTGCTAGCATATTTTATAAACTATATAAATCAACCCAAGTGCTTAAGACTCATCATCATCTCTTCTTCTTATCATTTTATGCTTATGTTTATTTCTAGTTCTAAAACCAACAACATCTATCATTTTATTTTTTCTGTTTAAGTACTAAATATTATAATAATAAGAACACCTATCCTTTGGGTTCGATCTTTTTTACTACACGATAGTAAATCGTACACTTGCGATTATGCTATCAAATCTCGTAGTTCAGTCCACTAATGAAGTGTTCGCACATGAACTCTTCATCCATCTGTCCTCGGAAAAACCTGAAGTGCCTAGCAAGTGACTCCAGTTTCGCCGCGAACGCAGCTACCGACATGTTTCCCTGATTCAGATCAGTGAACTCCTTTTCTCTTGCGGCCCTAGCACTCTGCGAAAAATACTTCACTAGAAAAGTTTCCTTAAAAGCCTCCCAAGTCACAGCACGGTGAGCAGCTTCCATCATAGCCTTTGCTCTGTTCCACCAGTGTTCTGCTTCGCCCGACAGCAGATACGCAGCAAGGTTCACCCTAGCAGCAGCAGGGGTCTGAATGAAAGTAAAAATCTTCTCCACTTCATGCAACCAAAGATCAGCTTCCTCCAGATCATAGCCTCCAGAAAACTTCGGCGGGTCCTGACACTTGAAGTCATGGAGTCCTCGAGTCAGAGCAGAAGCCTGCTCCCTCTCAGCCTGTAGAGCTTGTGCTTCACCAGCAGCATTGTTTCGGTTAGCTTCAGCCTCCGCCCGAGCAGTAGCAACTGCCGCTTGTTGAGTCATCAAGGTCGTTAGATTGGTAATGGCATCTTGATCCACCATTTCTGAGTTCTGACCAGTTAGTCACTTACTCCTGCTCATAAGACAACTAACAGTTAACTCAGAAAATAGATACAGCAACTATGTTAGTCAAACACAATTAATTAGATCGTCCGCTTAAGACAACCTTAACAATAATCACAACAATTTAATGACAAACAATTCAAACATAAAAATATTCTTTCAATCAACACCCCATCGATCGACGTCAGAATAATTACCCAACAGCGCTGGTTATCTTAACCATCACTCTGAAACCACAAATGTAACACCCCAATTTTGGGTTCAGAGTCACTTAGTAAATATGCGGAAATTATACTTTGAAACCTCTCAAAACACTCAAGTTTCAAAAACCAACGTCACTCAATAATTATAAATAAATTTCATCCCATAATAAAATATAAGTATCTCAATAACGCGACATAGTTCCAAAATAATTAAAGTGGTACAACATGTGCTAAAAATTCAAGTGGCGTAAAAACATAAATTATTCTTTGACAACGTTCTTCATTTTCTTTGAGTCTTCTCCATCACTTGTTCTAACTTCTGAGTCATCCTTCTTGAGGCTCATTGCCCTGACCATCTATGTCGTTAAGCGCCCAAACAATTCAAACAAAACAAGCAGAAAGGGTTAACTCGAAAATCAAGAAAATAACATATAATAATTGTGATAAAACAGAAATAACATAATTAACAAAACAGAATCAATACAACGCAATAATGATATCAACATAGCATATTTTCTCATTTTACAAAATCAATTAAGCTTATGCATGGTCCTCAATATCTAAATGCACAACTATGGCCAAAACATCATTCCAAGAGGAACCAGACAATCACGTGGTTAAACCACCACATTATTGTCCTCAGGCACGATCCCGTGGTTAAACCACCACTCCACCGGCCCTTAACGGTCACGTGGTTAAACCACCACCCCACCGCTCTTAACAGTCACGTGGTTAAACAATGCATATGCCATGACCACATAATTATAATCCTCATAACCAACCGTTCACACAACAGTTCTCAGTCACAGTTTAACATATGCATATTATAATTCCTCTTCTAAAACTAATTTCATCATGTTAACATCAATAACACAACACACTCCTCAAAAATTCATCATCTCATCAACAAGCCCAACATGCTATATTATCAAGCCCAATTCTAGAAACAAAGCTCTCAAGGATAAAATCAACGGAATGTACAAAACAGAATACAACAAATCACAAACCTACATAGACAAGCCTAAGACGAGTTACCCTTACCTCCGAGATGGTTGCATTCACATGATTCCAAACCTTGTAAGATAAAACATGCATATACACGTCCATATACAATCATGGGAAAGGTCGGAAACCAATTTACAAGATTTTTAGAGCAACGACGAAAAAACAGTAACTTGCTGGCAGAGGCCTAGCGCCTGGGCGCTAGGTTCCAACACTCGAGCGTTGGGCCTCTGTCTGGCAACACATACTGGGCAGAATTCTAACACCCAGGCGTTGGGAGTCCAGCGCTCATGCTTGGCTCCCTGCCAGAAACCCTAAAAACAACGTTTTTCACCCGAAAATCCATTTTTAATCAAATATTTTCAAAAATAAAATTCTTCCATGATTAAAACCCATAATATGACCTAACAAATAAGTTTCCTACTAAAAAATTTAAAGGTTTCTAATTTCATCAAAATTCATTTTCAACAAGGAGGTCACGAGGTTTTAAACGAAAGATACGAGAAAATACCAACCTTGTTAATAGAGTTGATCAAGCTTGAGTGTGGCACGACCCTAGCCTTTCCAAAATGTGGAGGAATTCGAGCTTGATGGAAAATAAAAGGTTGAAACAAGACCAATTAATCCTAGATGGAAATAAGAGGTTGATCACCAAGAAACTTAGAATTTTGAAGGGTTTAGTCTCTTACCGATTGAACCGACACAAGGCACTTGAAAAAAATTAAGGAGTGGGGTTTAAACACCAAGAGATGAGGGAGGAGAGCAGAGCTTGAACACCACAAAAGGGAGAGAGAAGGTCGAAAATGTGCTCCAAAGTGCAGCAAAACTTCGAAGGTTTCCCGTGGTTATGGGAAGAAGGGAGGCGCCCCAAGCCTCCTTGATTCAGAAGAAAACTGAATTATTTTGCCTTCAAGGCTCATCAAAGACAAAGACAAACAATCAATTCACTTAACACCACCAAATGCATTGTTGGTTTTCAAAATCAATGGAGGAATCCTAAGCTTAAGAGTGATCAGTTTTTCAGCTTCAAAGAGAGGAATAATAGCTGCCCAACATCTCCTTCAATACACCATTACTCCTCCGTAATCCCCCATTAACACTAGCCACCTCATTAATCACCTTAATTCTCCTCTTAACACTCATAACCCCCATGGAATCTACATTTACCACCCTAATAAAAGCCTAATAATTCTGATTTCTACTCAAATTTTGAAATCCTTAGTCCCTCTAAAAGATTAAAAAGAAATAAAAACTTCCTTGTCAAGGTTCGAACCCCTACCATGTAACTGAAACAAAGAAATCTTAACCACTAAGCCAAAGTCATTCTTGTTGTAACTTAAGCAAGAATATTTTAATGATCCTCAAGGCAATCAACCATGACCCAAACAATAAGTCAAATAGCCTGAGGCTAGAATTTCATTAATTAACTCAGGGGTCAATTTACAAATAAAAGAAGTCAATAGACTAAAAACAATTACAAACAAGTTCAGGGACTAAACTGCAATTATGGTAAATTAGATGTCTTACATAAGTCTTGGTCTGGGTTTTAATTGCGGCAGCATGTTTTCTTTTATAAACGAGTGTTGTTTTCGAAACTATTTCACTGATATTGTTCACTTAACTATATACCTTATATGTTTTTGTTGAACTGGGTATCTATATATAAGTTATGCATGTTGTCTATAGCATGTCTTGTAAAAAGGAAAAAACATATCCTTACGTTTCCACATCTTTAAAAAATACTCCCTCCGTTCCTTAATAACTGTCACTTTAAGGTTTTGCACATATATTAAGGAATTGTATTAATGTTCTTGTTTTTATCAAAGTTACTACCTAACTTCCTAACATGCCCTTTATCTTTCTTCTTAATTTAGACTCTTTAATTTCTTATCACCATTAGTTAAAGGGTATAATTGGTAAAACATAATTAATACTCTCTTGAACTTTGTAAAGTGATAGTTAATTAGGAACAGAAAATAGATAAAAATAGTGACACTTAATTAGGAACGGAAGGAGTAACTTACACATTTATTTACTGTTTATTCACTACAGTAACAATCTTAAAATCAGGGTACATGCTCTATCCAAGGTAGTTGTTGATAAGGGCCCTTAGCAACAAATGACCCGACAGGTCAGATATGAATATGATAAATTTTGAAAGTTTATGAAAACATTAATTTCAAACTGATTAATGCATTTTTTTGACAGAGGACACCCTGGTTACAATTAATGTCCTGCCACGTTAACTCTTTTGCTTTAATTTGGTGCCAAGAAGCTGCTAGAGCGTAGAGACACACCATTTTATTTTTATTGTTTTCAACCGGTGTTATCTTGAGCGGATAATAATCTCTTTCGAGACATAGAAATTATTAAAGAGTGTTTCATCGCTCCTAACAAATTATTTTTTATATACAACCAACGTGGTTTAGACCATCTTATTTTGTATACACAACCAATATCGTTCAGACCATGTCAGCATGAAGGGACTCAACTATCTAATAATGTGAGACACCCTATTTAATTGACCCACTTGACACTCTTTCAGGAGACATGAGAAAGATTCAGTACTCTAGGCTCTAGATGTAGCTAAAAGTCACAAGCTATGAAGTACTTAAGCATCAATTAGTGTCAATGTAGAGCCAAACTTCATTCACATTGTTAATGGAAAAAGAAAACTTAGAAGATTTTAATTAATCTCACAAAGGTAATAAATGTTATATGCACACATGGCATGGGTGCGTGACGCCCATTATAGCTATGCTTTTTATGCTAATATAAATTAAAGAAAAATATTCATAAATATATAAACAGCATACACATATAAAATATTTAATTTTTCTCTTTATCTTTCACTTCTTATCATATCACATCATATGTCACATTCATTACTTATCTTTATTCTCTTCCTTTATCTTTCTAGATATCTACACCTAAGAGTGGTCTATGAATCACATCTCCTAATTAAACTAAGGGTCAATGGTTTGACAGGTCCCTGAGTTTGTACCAATGTTTGTGATAGGTTCCTCGTCGGAAAAAAGTTTAATATAGGTCATCAGTTTGCACCAAGTTTGTATTTAGTCCCTACCAGAGACCGGAGCTCTGGCGAGGGCATATGTAGCGTGCTGACTGTTTCAATGATACTTATGCGGATTTTTTATTTTTTTTAAGGGATGCCACGTAAGAAAATCCTTTTTTATTTTTAAAACCCCAAATTAACTAAATATCAATTTAACCCCATTGACCATAAATCCCTAAATCATCTGACAAGTCAACTAAAACATCATCTTCAAACCCATTCTTCTCCATCTCCGTTATTCACTAATCTTTGATTTTGTGAATAGCAATATTATAATTCCCTCAACACAACAAACCACACACAGACAGGGAGCATGAGAGGGAGAATGAATTAGGGAGAAAGAGAGGTGATCGGGGTTTTAAGAGAAAGGTGTTAGAATCAAATGATTTAATGAATTATTGTATTTTGATGAATAACAATTTCGTTAAGTCTTGATCTTGTTGTAAATAGAATTCCTAACTTCTCAATGTTTTTCATACTCAGGAATATCTATTTACTTGGAGAAAAACTGCATGGACCTCTACAAAGCATTATCAAAAGCAGATAATCAAGAGAAGAAGAATCCGTCCGGCTACAACTTGCATAAATCAGTCCGTCAGTTGAGAACGTTTGCCTCAGAGAGTTCGCCCGACTATGGTGAACGTCTGGTCACTCAATCATTGGGTTCATCTGAAGGAAAATGCATCTGAAACTCTGACAGAATGTTTGTTTGACTAACAATGCTATCTTGGAGCTCGTGCAAGAGAAAACCCGAAGGTGATCGTTTGTCAAACCCAGAATGAGCTGTCAAGCACTATTTGTCCATTCAGAGCATTAATGGCGAAAAGGACATAATTAATACTTTATTCCTCAAAAATTCAAATTCCGTGACATTCTTTAATTCAAGCTACTTTTGCGGAATCAGCGGCAAGCCTTTCTGATCATCATGATCTACTCAACGTTTAAATTCAAATCTTCTTATCAGAGCATTAATGGCTTCCTTAGCTGGAATGCATAAGCATTAAATGCAGAAGTTATAGCTCAAGGGAAAATTCCTTGAAGAGCCAGACAATGTCAACCTCCGCCATTGAAGATGCATTAAATGCATGGAAGATTGCATTAAGTGCTGAAACAGAGCTGCAAAAGTATCCGTTACTCACAATGGAGGAGAAATTCAAACGGAACTATTTTCAAATTTTCAGCAAAGCTCCCATTGATCATCCTACTGAATATATAAATAGAGGACTTGACATCGAATTCAAATTGGCGACTTTCATACGATCAAAGCATTCAAAACTTTCTAAGTTCATCATCTGCGATCTTATTTCTCTAAGCTAAACACTCAGCATTCTCAACTTGTTCATTACCTGAGTTTAGTCGCCAACCAGTGTGAAGTTTTCATAGAGTGCTACTCTTATCCTCATTCACACAAACTTTCCAGAGAACCAACTTGCTTATCTTCTCTATAACTTGTTCTTAATATTTCTACCCACTTTTATCGAAGAGATTTTGTAGAAACCAATTCTTCTTGAAAAAGAACTGGGAGAAGTCTTGTCTAATACTTGTAAAGGAGAAGTCCTGTTAGAATACTTGTAAAGGAGTAGTCCTCAAAATACTGGGAGAAGTCCTGAAGAATACTTGTACTATTTTGATAAAATAGTGAAAATCTAGGTAAAGCCAAGGACTGGACGTAGCCCTGTCGATTAAGGGGGTGAACCAGGATAAATATCTTGTGTAGTTTATTCTTCAAACTTAGATTAAATTCCGCTGCACTCTATAACAAACATTTTCGAACTTATAACTGCTAATTTTTCGAAAAAGGAGATAAAAATCACACACACAATTCAAACCCCCCTTTCTTGTGTGTTTTCGCTACTATCAATTGGTATCAGAGCTTAACCGCTATGAGATATACTAACATCTTAACAGGTGTATCGCATATCCGACTGGAACAGCAACCAACAAGCCACCATTCTTTGATGGCTCCAACTATCCATACTGGAAGAAGCACATGCAACTCTTTATTGAATCAACTAACTGGAAACTTTCGGATGCGATATCCAAAGGAAACTATGTTCCCAATGACAGTGAAAATAAAGCCATTCCAGCTGAGAAGTGGACTGGCGAGAGCAGAGAACGGAAAACCAAAGAAACGCCAAAGCTAGGCTATTCCTTATATGTGCCTTGAGCAAAAACGAACACGACAAGGTAGATAGTCTGAGTACTGCCAAAGAAGTCTGGGATACCTTAGTCATTGCTCATGAAGGAACATCAGCCGTGCAAGATACCAAGATGAGCATGCTGGCCTCTCAAAATGAAACCTTCATGATGGGGGATAATGAGTCAATCAACTCCATGTTCGCTAGACTTCAGACAATTCACAATGGGATGAGGAGTCTAGGGAAAAGCTTCACTAACAAGGAACAAGTGATTAAAATTCTCAGAAGTCTCACTCCCAACTAGAGGTCGTTCGTTACTGCTCAACGAGCTGGAAAGAACTTTGATCACTACCAGGTGGAAGATCTATTGGGGGAGCTAAAAATTCACGAGCAGGATCTCGCCAATGATGCTGCTATCATGCATGGAAAATCGTCCGCTGCTAAAGCCGTAGCCTTCAAGTCTAATGACTCCAAAGCATTGAAAGCCAACGAGTCATCTGACGAAGGTATTGCACCTTCTGATCATTCTGATGATGAACAGGCTCTATTCAATCGGAGATTCAAAAGAATGATGGGGAACAGGAAGCAGTTCAAAGGAAAACCGTCCTCCTCATCAAGAGATGGAGAAAAGATTCCAAGCAAGGGTGGAATCGTCTGCTATGAATGCAAAAAGCCCGGACATGTCAAAGCAGATTGTCCCCGTCTGGGAAATAAGCCTGCTTAGAAGAATCTTTATAAGAAGAAAGCCTTCTCAAGCCAGAATGATGAGTCAGAGGAACAGTCTGACCAAGAAGAAGCTGAAGGGGATAATGGTGAGACCTTATACTGTGCATTCATGGGATCTATCGACACGTCTGACCTTGAGGAAGACAAAGAGTCAGAAGCATTGATGATCTCTGTTGATCTATCCAACTACGAGGAAGGCGACAAAGATGAGGTAACTCCTGAAATCTCCACTGATGATTATAATGAATTATTAGAGTATTCACATGCATTAGCAATTAAGTATAGCATACTTAAAAATAAGCATGATAAAACTGAAAAAGAACTGCATGCCTCAAAGGAAGTCTCAATTATGCTAACTAAGAAAAATCAAGCCCTGATGGAATAAGATACAAATAAAGAAGTCAAGTTTTTAAAACAATGAGTAGATAGCTTGATTAAGGATCTATCCACCTTTACTCAAGGGTATGATAATTTAATAAAACTAAGTGGAAACAATAGGTCAGCATATGATCGTAGGGGTCTAGGATTTGAAGAAGAAAATTGGGATATTACTGCAATAAAACACACTTCTTCTGTTGTTCCATATCTCTATCAACCCGATATAAAACCTGCATCATCTCTATCTCAGCCAAGTAAACCTAAGACATTTATTGTCAAAGGTAAGAAGAAACAAACTCCTCATAAAATAGTATACGGGAGGAAATGTTCACCCAAAATTGTGACTTACAAGAAAGGACCCAAGAAAGTTTGGGTACCTAAATCAATGATTGTACCACTTGCAGATGTGCTTAACAGCTCAAAGCCAAAGAGAGCTATGGTACCTGGACAGTGGATGCTCACGACACATGACGGGAAAAGGGTCTTTATTCCCAAAGATTCATGAGAAACAAAACGGAGGAACAGTTACCTTTGGAGGTAACCAGAAGGGGTTCATCGTTGGTGAAGGTGACGTTGGTAAGGCTCCTCTTCTGGTAATACGGAAGGTTTTGTTAGTTGAAGGGTTAAAACACAATCTGCTTAGCATAAGTCAATTATGTGATAGTGGACTCACTGTTTCCTTCAACAAAGTGAAGTGTAAAGTCACCAATGATGATGACAAAGTTATCTTTGAAGCACAGAGACAAGGGGATCTATATAAGACCTCCTTGGAAAACCTTGCAAGACAAAATGTAACATGTCTAGTGTCAGTAGAGGATGATAAATGGATATGGCACAGGAAGCTAGGGCATGCATCCTTAAAGACCATTGCTAAGATGATCAAGCACGATCTAGTAAGTGGTCTGCCAAATCTATCTTTCAAATCTGATGACACATGCTCAGCATGTCTTCAAGGAAAGCAATTAAAAAGTTCTTTTCACTCAAATAACGTTGTGAGTACTAAGAGACCTCTGGAGATGTTACACATGGACTTGTTTGGACCTACTAGAACGTCTAGTTGTTCTAGAAAGAGATTTTTCCATGTCATCGTTGATGACTATACAAGATTTATATGGGTGCACTTTCTTGGAACCAAGGATGAAACGTTCAAGTCATTTCTAATCATTGCAAAAAGAATTAAGAATGAAAAAGGTTACTGTATCACCAGTGTACGCAGTGATCGAGGAGAAGAATTCGTAAATGAAGAATTCAAATGCTACTGTAAGGAGAACGGAATATTCCATCAAATATCCGCCCCAAGAACTCCTCAGCAAAACGGAGTGGCTGAAAGAAAGAATAGGTCACTTCAAGAAATGGCCAGAACTATGCTTAGTGAAACCTCTCTACCCAAATACTTCTGGGCTGAAGAAATTCACACTGCATGTCATTTTCAAAATTGAATCTCCATGCGTCCTATCTTGAAGAAGACTGCATATGAGCTATGGAAGGGAAGAAAGCCAAGTATCACCAACTTCCACCCTTTCGGATGTCCATGATTTATACTTAACACAAAGGACGATCTTGGGAAGTTCGATGCAAAGTCAGATAAAGGAATATTCTTAGGATATTCGCCCAACTCGAAAGCCTTTCGGGTATACAAATCCAGAACAATGGCTGTTGAAGAATCTATTAATGTCAAGTTTGATGATAAACACACAAATGAAAGTCAAACAACACTGGAAGACGAATTCGATGATCTGGAAATAAATGAAGAGCCTTCCTCAACTCCAGTTCAACCATCATTATCTGACAAAGTTACTAATTCAAGTATCTCATCCTCTACTAAACCGGACGCTGACAACGTAACTCCGTCTGATGATGTCTCCACTGATCAAATCATGACTTCCAGTGGCATTTCCTTACCCAGAGATTGGAGGTTCAAGCCAGATCATCCACCCACACAGATAATCGGCAGCATACATGAAAAGGTACGAACTAGATCTACATTTAATGATTATGCTAACTGTGCGCTCTTGTCTGAAATAGAACCAAAGAACATAGGTGAAGCCTTACAAGATGAAGGATGGATTCTAGCAATGCAAGAAGAGCTAAATCAGTTCGAAAGAAGCAAGGTCTGGGATTTGGTGCCTAGACCTAAAGAAAAATCCATCATTGGTACTAGATGGGTATTCAGAAACAAGATGGATGAAAGTGGGAAAGTCACAAGAAATAAAGCCAGATTAGTTGCACAGGGATACAATCAGCAAGAAGGTTTTGACTACACAGAGACCTTCGCCCCTGTTGCAAGAATCGAAGCCATTCACATTCTACTGGCATTTGCCTGTCAACATTCCATAAAGCTGTATCAAATGGATGTGAAAAGTGCATTTCTAAATGGCTATATCGAGGAAGAAGTCTATGTAAAACAGCCTCCAGGCTTCGAAGATCCAGCTCTACCAGACCATGTCTTCAAATTACGAAAAACACTGTATGGACTGAAGCAAGCCCCACGAGCTTGGTATGATCGCTTGAGCTCATTTCTAATGAGCAACGGGTTTTCACGGGGTAACATTGACAATACACTGTTCAGAAGAAAAACCTCAAAGGATTTCATTTTAGTACAATTATATGTTGATGATATTATTTTTGGTGCTACTAATGAAACTCTCTATCAAGAATTTTCCAAGTTAATGCAGAGCGAATTTGAAATGAGCATGATGGGGAAACTGAACATACGCATCATCATACTAATCATACAACATCATGTTATACAGGAAAATTCATACGGATACATCATGTTCTACAAAGAAACTATAACACCATATTGTACACGCATCATCATGCTTAAAGCATACAACTCCACATTATACAAAACAAGATTTATCATGTTATAAAAACAGAAAACAAATCATTAAATATATCCATGTGAATATCATCATGTTCAGCAACATAATCATGTTATCTAAATTCATATTGGTTTTTCGTGTCCTTAAATAAAAAAGAAAGCAATTTACATGTACAGAAACATAATCATGTAAAGAAAGCAATTTTCACGTACAAAAACGTACATAAAATTTGTGGTCATTTTTAAATGGCACAATTATGTTTTCAAGTTTTTTTTAGCTCTTCACTTTATAGCAGATAATAACAGTCACAAAAGTGGGTTTCATCACTATTGGTGGTTCAAGAAATTTTTTCATTTTCAAACGTAACAATTATAAAGTTGATTTCTAATTAAGATATTACAGCTCCTCACTTTTTCATCTAAAGTTTGTTTTTGAATACTTTTAAAAGTAACTAAACCTTTAATCCTTGTTAAAAGTAAACATTGTTCTTGTATTCACACGAATGAATTCTACGACAATATACTTATCGATTCGAAAGAGTTTAACTTTAATAGAAGGTGCAGGAAGGTTACATGTTTACATTAGGTTACATGTTTACATTAATTTCCCTTTCTTCCTATATGATTTCTGTCAAAAGTAAAATATATGTCGCATAAGTGTGTCTATATTGGGTTGGGATTATCATTAAATTGGTTCTTGTGTTTGTATGACTATATGAGGTAAGTCATTCTCCAGAAAATTCTTAACAAAAGGTTCCTCCGATTGCACATTGGTTGAAATTAGTCCTCACCGGAGCCTAGAGCTCCGGCGAAGATGCTGAGTGGCAGGCCGAAGCTGATGTGGCTTATCCACATTATTTTAATTATATTTTAATTTACAAATGTATAATTAAAATTGTTAATAAAATATAAATCATAATAAACCCTTAATCCTCAATTTAAACAAAAAAAAATTGATTCATCATCTTCATCATCATTAAAAAAATAAACACTGTAAAAAATCCTTTCCATTCCCAAGATCCTCATGTTCAACCCATCATCCACCCCACATCTCCTCATAACTTCATCTCCTGCCTTCACCATCATTTCAGAACCCCTTGGTCTCCTGTCAATTAGAAGAAGAAAACCCAGAATCACAAAAGAAAAACCCAGATCATCTCTTTGAGTCTGTCGCACCACCGTGCCTGAATCCATCACGCTGTTATTGATAATTGAGCCCGTCGCACCACCGCTTGTGCTGTATTCCATGACAAAGCACCCAGCCATCACGCGATCTCCCTCTGCCATCGCGCTGCGCATCCTGATTGAGACCTACCATAAGGCAGGCGGAGACCATAGGTGTAAGACCCCTAATTTATTATAATTGCAGTTTAGTCCCTGCACTTGTGTGTAATTGTTTTCTAGTCCTCGGACTTCACTTGGTTGTAAATTAACCCTTGAGTTAATTAATGAGATGTTGGCCTTGAGTCATTTAATCTTGTTTGCAGCATGATTGTTTACCTCGAGGAATATTTAAATCACCTTGCTTGAATTGCAACAAGAAGAGTTGTGGCTTAGCAGTTGAGGCTTAAGCATTTGGTTGGCAAGTCTTGGGCTCGAACCTTGATGAGGAAGGTTTTATTTTTATTTTAGTTTTTCATGTGACTCATGATTTCTATCAATCAAATTCGAAATTTGAAAGGTGAGGGTTAAATGAGCATTGAAAATCAGGTTTAAAGAGGGAGTTATGGAATTTGAGGAGAGATTATGGTGGTTAATGGTTTTGTCTAGGTTTTTAAGGAGTTTAAATGAGTGTTATGGCTAATGGAGGAGGTGGGGAGGCTCTCTCTCTCCATTTGGTGCTGAAGAATGAAATAGTCACATGTGCTAAAACTCCTCATTTGAAATTCAAAGCCAACAAGGGAGTTATGGGTCATTAAGGGAGTTAATTCTTTGTCCTTTGCCTTAATGTGCCATGAATAGAAATTTTTCTGAATGAAGGAAGTTATGGTCGTGCCTCTTCACCCCCTATCACCCTCTCATAGCTGAAACACTAGGTTTTAAAGAATTGTCATCAATCTCTTGCACTTTCACTCAAAGAACTTTGCCAAAATACCTAGAACTCTTGTGCTGTTTCCTTGAAGAGCTGCTGGACCTTGGTGCTTTTGTGGATTGTTTTCCCTTCTTCTATTGTGGTCCTTACTCTTGGCTCTCAATTTTATCTCAATTGTCCAGGTGATAGCTCAAACGGTAAGAGACCAAAACTTCCAAATTTTGAGTTTTCCTAGTAACAATTCTTGCCTTCCTCTAGAGCTATTTGGTTTTTTATTCCAACCTTTGATTTTCATCAAGCTCGAGTCCACTACATTCTGGAAGAGGCTAGGGTCGTGCTACACTCAAGCTTGATCAACTCTCTCAAACAAGGTTGGTATTCTATTCCGTTCTTTCGGTTCAACACCTAGTTATCTCTCTTGAACAAATGATTTTAGGAAATTAGAAACCTTTGGTCTTTTGGATAGAAAACTCATTTTAGTTTTGAAAGGAATTGGTTAAAAATGGAGTTTCGGGTAAAAAACTTGATTTCTAGGGTTTCTGGCAGGGAGCCAACGCATGAGCGCTGGACTCCCAACGCCTGGGCGTTAGAATTTTTCCCAGTACGTGTTGCCAGACAGGGACCCAACGCTTGAGCGTTGGAACCCAACGCTTGGGCGCTAGGCCCCTGACAGCAAATTGTTGTTTTTGCTTCTTTGGTCTAAAATTTTTATGATCTGTTTTCCGACCTTTCCCATGTTCGTTGATGAAGTGTATGTATGTTTGTTTGTCTTTCAAGGTTTGGAAACACTTGCATGCAACCATCTCGGAGGTAAGGGTAACTCATTTTTCTTAGGTTCCTATATCGGTTGTGATTGTTTTGTATGCGGTTTATGGAATCTATTTTAGGTGATTCTCTTGAGAATTGTTCTGAGGAATTGTTGGCATATTGGTATGTTATAAAGTGGTGGTAATCGAGCCCTCTTCGTGGAAAAACAAATAGTGCTGTTTCTGTTTGTTTAAAACTCTGTATTCTGTCTCTTTTACTGCTGATTCTGTTTTGTATAAAAGCTGTTTCTGTATTTTAACTCTATTGTATTTGGTATTTTTAAACACTGTTGTATTCTGTTTTCTTTAAACTCTGTTGTCCTGTATTTTTGAAGAATTGCCACTGTTATCTGTATTTGTTTTAAGTGCTGCTGTTTTCTGTATTAAAATAGCCACTGCTTCTGTATTTTTTTAAGGGCTGCTGTTCTGTATTAAAATAGCTACTGTTTTCTGTATTTTTAAGTGCTGCTGTTTCTGTATTAAAATAACTATTGTTTGCTGTATTTTTAATTACTGCTATGTTTTGTATCTTAAAAATCCCTATTGTTTTCTGTATTGAAATTATTGCTGTTTGCTGTTTTGAAAACAATGTTGTTTTTGTTCTAAAAATTATATTAAGGTTGCTGCACCTATGTTAATAGTGTGGAGTTTTTGTGACATGTTAATTATGCTTTGATGTGGATGATTTGGAAGTTGTGATTTAGTGCTATTGTTCATAACATGATGAAAAACTTTGCGAAGTGATGATGTTTAAATGATGCCTATATTAGTCTATGACTGAGGAGTTTGTTTTATGTGGATTTTTTGTCCATGAGGGATTGATGCTATTTATTTGAACATAGCACACGCATTATATATATATATATTGGGTTGATTGGCGGCACTTTGTCCCGCGGGATCAACTGAGGATTCTTAGGTTGATGGTAATCAACCGAGGGCAATGTGGTGGATCGTTGTCCCACGTGATTGTCTTGGCCCGTGAAGGGTGATGTTTTGGCCCGAGAAGGGTGATGTAATGGCCTATAATTATAACTATAAGCATATAGATGTAGAGAGCATTTGCACATCTTAATTGATTTTGTGTTGTGGAAGATAATTGTTTGTGTTGCTGTTCTCGTTCTGTTCTTGATGAATTCCGTTTATTGATCTTATGCCATTTCTTTATATCACAATTGATAATATGTTATTTTCTATATTTACGAGTTAACCCTTTCTTGTTTGCCTTGTTTGTTTTGTTTGGGCGCTTAACGCCAAAGATGTTCAAGACAAAGAGGCTCGAGAAGATTGATTTGGAAGTGAAGACCTTAGATGAAGGAGACTCGAAGATTAAAGAACATTGAGAAATTTTAGTACCGTATTTTATTTTGGGTATTTGCACATGTCGGTGCCACTTTATTTATTTTGGAACTTTATCGCGTCGAGATAATTATAATTTTATTATGGGATATTTATCAATTATTAATTTTGAGCAACGTTGTTTTCTTGGAACTTGAGTATTTTGAGAGGTTTCAAAATATATTTCCGCGTATTTACTATGTGACTCTCAACCCAAAAATTGGGGTGTTACAATAGGCGTGCCTGAATGCAGAAGTTGTAACCCAGCAGTTCCACGAGCAGATTGGGAACATATACAACATTCTCTGTAGTAAGCATTCTGGGAACCTGTAGAGAGCTTGGTGTGATAGTCCACCGAGGCCTTTTTGGAACATGAACAAGAAAGGTTCTTGTTTCATTCTGCATAGGTTCCTTTGGTTGGGAAGCTTGAGCGGTATCCTCTTGTTCATGCTCAGGTGAAGAAGCTCTTTCAGTAGGTATTTGTTGAGTGGCTAGAATCTCATCCAAAGATGAATCTGGATCAGCTGCATGATCATCTTCATCTACATCAGCTTTCTTGGCTTCAACCTTCTGCTTCTTCCTCGGGTTTGAGGCCTTGAATGCACGGGTTTTTGTTCTCTTTCCAGCAACTCTTACCCTCTTAGGAAGAGCATGTTCTTCTGCATCCGGATGAACCCATGCATAAGTTTCTGGGCTTGCTGCATCATCATTTATTGGACTAGTGGCAGTTGCATTGTTGGGATTTTCTTATTTAACCTCCAGTGGATGATTTTGGCTTTCGGGCGGTATCTCCTTGTGAGTAGGATTCTCAGATGATGGATTGGATGGTTGAGTTGGATTTTGCAGGGGCTTCATCTCTTGATTTTCAGCACTAGTCCGAACGGACTAAGTGTCAGATCGTTTCTTCTTGGACTTAGATGGACGCACGTAATCAGGGTCAACAATTTGTGCAGTTGCAGCGATTAGTCCCATGTCAGGAACATTGAACCACTTCAGAGACAGAGCTGGTTCTTCAGGAGCAAGGATTAGTGCATTACGCACTCTCTCTAGATGTTCTTCAGACTCTAATGTGTTCAAGTGCAGAGTCCGTCTGGCATCAAGTTCTTCTATCATTCTTCTCTTTATCTCCGACCATTCATTCTCGTTTCTCCCTAGCCACTGGGCAATGCACCGGTAACCGCAGTTACCATCATCTTCAACGTCAACAATGTCTTCCACATATTCATGGAATAAGGTTGGCACGTGTGGAAGATACTTTGTGAGTGTGGGAGACTGTTGAGTGTTTTCTGGAATGGATTCCAAAGGGACCTTCTTCATGTTCTTCACCAATGAGGCTATTGGCATGGCGTCTTCATCATCTTCGATCGAATGTGGGTTCTGTTTTTGTTGAGTGGTGGTGGTTACTGCTTCATGCTTCTTCACCAAGCGTCTTCGTTTGGGCTCAGGGTCAGACGGAGGCTCTATCTCTACCCACTTCCTGGAGTCCGAGATATAGTGCCTCTTTACGGGTGGAGAAGGGTCATCAACAACATCCTTCTTTGCTTTAGAAGCTCTGGTTCTTGGAGGAGAGGGATTGACCTCATTATCATGTCCTGCATCTTCATTCTCTCTCTGCTGCTTCCTTTCCCATTCAGTCAGCAGGTTCTTGGGAACTCCAGAGGTGTCAACCTTCAACCTCATCTTCTTAACATCACCGAACCTGATGGGGGTAGGATAGATGTAATCATGGATAATGAACTCATTTTTCTCCTTTGTCTCGTTGATGAGATCTTTCTTTCCCATCATAGTAGTGATGAGAGCTCCGTATGGAAGGTTTGATACTGGACTTTTGATCGTGTTTATCATATGATGGAAGCTCAAGTAAGGAAGATTGATCTTCTGCATGTGCATCATTTGATAGAGAGCCTAGTGAGACAGCTTGTTGACTAGGTCAAGAGCACCCTCCTTTGGAATCATTATTTGGCTCTGTACAGCGTGAGGGAATTTTCACTCGTCAACCAGGTTGTTGACATTGGTTCCATGGATCTTGGGATCCTTCTTCCAAATGCAGTCAGGGTTGAGTGCAGACACTTCCCATTTTGGCCTGTAGATGACTCCTTCATTTACTTCGACATCTAGGGCTACAGCAATGTCTCCTGGACAGACATTAGTGACAGTTCTCATGCATCTGGACTGGATGGTGATTGGCCCTTTCTTGACCGCACAGTCAAAGAATTCTTTGACTACATGTTTGATAACAGGGGTTGCAGAAATCTTCATAAAGTTGGTCCAGTCTTGAAACAACACGAAGTCCAGTCCGGCCAGCTTTGGATAGCTGTAGAGGTTGAGATCGAGATATCTTTGTGAGACAAGCTCTCTCTCTCTCTCCCATATTCATCATCTTCTGCTTTCCGATCAACGCTTCTTGTTCTCGTCGGTTTGCAGCAATGTTTTTGTTCCTCAGACTAATTACTTCCTGTTGAGCAGGAGTTAGTTCTAGTTCAGTAGCAACTTGCTTCTTGGGGGCCATTGGAGGATTCTGCAAAGAAGGGTTAGCGAAAGCAAGAGAGTAGGCAAAGAATAGCAATAGGTTCTGAAGGCTGCAAGTAGAATGTGAGTGTGGTGTTCTCTTTTCTCAAGTCTTTTTGTTAAATGTATTCAGAATGCAAAAGGTTTCACTTGTTTTACGTGATGAAATGATTAGTCCTGCAGTTGATGTGAGAGAGTGGACACAACATGCGCATTAAATGAAAATCTTTAAATGTGCAGTCATGGCAGTTGAAAGTTTTAAAGCGTGTTGAGAACGTTTTGTATATGAAACGATACAGCTGTTTACCAATAACCCAAACGTGGGCGTTGTGGATGTTTGATCGTGCCCTTTCAGTTATTCCCAGACGATCTCAACTGAATGTTGCTTTTACTGTGAGTCTGAGTAGTCACCAGACAGTGACCAATCCTTGTTTCAATTTATTTTGGTGCCAAACTCTATCTGGAATAGACGTTGTCCTCTTGAGTGTTTGTCTGGCTTCACACCTTTGATTATCTTACTGCCACCTTGGCATTCTTTCGTTATGCATCTTCAATCTTGCATGTGTCTTTTGTCCTGCAGACATTTACATATAATTCTTTGCCATAGAGCTTTATTAGTAGCATTCTATTTGACTGTATACAATAAGATTTGTATGATCCCTTCTTGACAAATATAAGCTGTTGAAAATACTCCCTATGAAATCATTTCTCATGAGCTATGAGCCTTGAGATGAACGTCACAGTCCCATTATCACCTGTTCTCAGATATGTGATGTTTTGACTTATTGAACAAAGATGATTCAATTTGGTCAGCAATGGTGGGTTTGAATCTGGCAATGTTCTTCTTGAGTTGGGAAGTTATCAGAACAAGACTGAAAAAGGTACCCGTCTGACTAATCATGGTTTAGTTACTTATAAGCTTTGACCGGACAGAAACGAGATGTATTCGTCTGATGGGTCTTCTGCTTCTTGCTCTTGATCAAGATGACAGTTGACGTCGAACGTTTAAAAACGCTTGTCACTATCCCAACTGCAGTTGCTATTAATGAGGGTGCAACTTGGTTCTACTTTGAAAATAGCATCCTTCCGGCATTATCTCCTGAGCTGCAATTTACTTCTCTTGGACTCAATGGTTAATCAGCTTTTGTTGATCATCATTGCAGTGGACTTGTCTCTTTGTTGTGAAGTTCTGCAACATTAATTATTGTACACTTTTTGTACCCATATTTTCTTGGGTCCAGATGATTAGTTTTACATTCATATGATTGAGAGTATCATTGTCAGAATGTCATGAATAGGATATGATAACTTGTAGACCATAAGCAAGTGTGAATATACATGTGTACATGACACTGGTTTTCAAAGCAATGCACTTGTACTTATGACAATGTATCTACATTCATGTGAGTAAACATATGCAGATTCTTGATATTGCGGCGGAGGTTTAGTTCTTATGCGTTTTTCTTACTAGAGATAGTATGTGTTTTGAAACAGACTTAACTCATCCTCCATTGCGTAAATGATGAGAGTTTGGATGCATGCTGTTTGTATATCTTTAATATGATATGCAGTTAAGAACTAGATATAAATCAATATACTGACTATATGAAGATTTAAGGTTACCTTCCTTTTATCTTTGGTTTGTCATGGCGTTGTCATCATGACCATTCTCCTGATTTGATTGTTTCAATGTGAGCTTGTCATGAGTCAGGATGACTTCTCCTTTTTGGAATCTTTTCTGAACAGAGTTTGTTCACTTCACAGAATTGCTAGAAGATTCAGCATAGATGACCTCAGATATGAGCTGGGTTGGAAAACCAAGGTTTTCACTAGCTTGTTCTCCTTGGATGAGTATGGAATTTTCTACATATACCAAGTTGTGTGCAAGCAGCTATTCCACAACATCCTTTACTCCTTTCTTGAACCTGTTTCTTGAGAGTGTACTTCCTGCAATATTCTTTGGATCATGGTTTCTTTTGCTTGAGGAAGACACCTGTTAATCATAGATCTTTTCGCTCTACATCTATGAAGATGTTAGTAACATTCAGAGCGGTTAGGCTCTGATACCAATTGATAGTGCAATAAACACACAAGAAATGGGGGGTTTGAATTGTGTGTGTCATTTTTTAAAACTTCTTTCATAATATCCATCAATTATTAGTTTTCAAAAAGTGTTATTGACTATGTGTGTATGCATGCATGCAGCGGAAAATTAACATAAAGTAGAAAGGTAAAGCACACACAATATTTATCCTGGTTCACCCCCATAATCGTTAGGGCTACGTCCAGTCCTTGGCTTCACCAAGATTTTCCACTATTTCAACTAATAGTACAAGTATTGTCAGGGACTTCTCCCAGTATTATAAGGACTTCTCTTATCAAGTATTGTACAGGACTTCTCCTAGTATTCTCAGGACTTCTCCTTTACAAGTATTCTCCAGGACTTCTCCTCATTAGTATTCTACAGGACTAATCCTGATTCCCTTTACAAATTGAGTTTGTCTTTCTACAAGAATTCTCTTCAATAAGAGTGAGTAGAAGAAATGAAGCTCGGGTTACAGAGAGGATAGGAATTTAAGATTCTCTGTTTTGTGTTGTGTGTGGCTTAAGATAAGAGTAAAACTCTATAAGTTCTTCACACAAGTGGATGACATAACTTAGGTAAATTTTGGCTTGAAGCTTTCTGAGTTCAAACCAATGGAAGCTTGGTTCTCAGGGAAAACTTGGTTGAGATATGCAATGGATTAAATTCAAGTCGCCAAGTTATTCTGGAAGCTGAACTCTCTATTTATATCTTCAGTTGAAATTCGTCATTCATCTTTGATAGAAGGAGAGAAAATGGATCTGTTAGTGCTTCTGCTTCCTTGTGAGTAACGGTTAATTCTGTAATTCTGGAGCAGCATTAAATGCGTTCTGTCAAGCATTAATTGCTTGGGTTGACATCGTCTGGCTCGGTGCTGTTTCTAGGTCTGGGTTTTTGTTTGACCATGATATCCCAGTGCGTGCTAGCTAAGAGTCATTAAATGCTCTGAACATAAGATTTGAATTTTGAATTTGGAGGGAATATGATGTTCAGAATTTCTCGCCGTTGATTCCGCAAAGTCAGCTTGATTTGAGGAAAAGCAGAAAGACAGAGAAACCAAGGAATAATATATTAATTATGTCCTTTTCTTCTTTCTGTGAACAACAGTGCTCCATTTAATGTGCGGACGAGGTAGATGATTCTTGATCCAAGAAGCAATGATAATAGATGAACTCTTCAGAGTTATTGTTGACGATTTATTTAATGCTTTTGTTGAACTAATTCTTCATAACGTCACGACACATGCTTTCTGGCATTTATGACCGTTGAGCACTTTGATGATCTGAGCAGACGGAATCTTTCATTAAGATTCGGCAGACGCAGTCTTTATAGAATCTTCAGAATTACGTCACTGAACGAGTTGCACAGGCAGACGGACTTTCTCATCTCAATTTCTCTTGAAGATTAGAGTGTTCTTGATTTGTAGATGATTGAGCGCTTCCTTCTTTTGTGCTACTGTTGAAGTTCTCCTTTAGAATAAGTTGTTACACAACTTCTTTGTATAGGGCTAGAGATACTTCAAAGCTGAGAGTGTTTCCTCATAATTTGTTGCCAGACTTATTCAGCTTTTGGCAAAACAGTCTTCCTGTTGATCATTGTTTATTCAAGCGCAGGACTATTTCAAGTGAGTTTTGGCTTTGAGAGTGCATAGCTGATTGAGTCCCTTCCAAAAGATGTTTGCAACTTGTAGGCATGGTTTGGTCTTCTGTGAGCCACCGGACTGTCTCCACATGGTTGCTTTCTTTGTATATTTTGACAGTTCTTCTTGAAGGTGTATGCAATTAGTGTTCAGTGAGGGCCGGACGGTTTCCTCTTGCAGGACTGTTTTTCTTGATAACACCTTGTGATTCATTCAGTTCTTCAAGTAGATAGATTTTCCTGGATATGAGAAATTTCAACGTGTTAGGAATTCTATCTTTATGATATTAAACCTTAATGAAATTGTTAATTATCAAAATATAATAATCTATTTAATCGTTTGAATCTAACACACAATTCAACTCCCTTCTTGTGTCATTTCTTTATTTATCAAACTTTAAAATATAAGTTTTAATCCCCGATGTTACCTCCGTCAACAGTTTTAGCCCCTAGACACTATTCCGTCAAGAAACTAACGGTTCCAAGGACAAATATGTAATTTAGAAAAAAAAACCTAGAAACTTCACATTCTTTCCCTTCTCTCTCTTCCTGCCGACCCATCATCTTCTCTTCCTTTTCTCCATTTTCTTCTTCTTCTTCTTCTTCTCCTTCTCCCTACTCAAGGTCCTGAACCGCCACCACCACCGAACCACATGAGGCGTCGCCACCACCACTCTCCCTCATTCCCCTCTGTAACAAGACACAATAAGCACCATGGAACCGCCACCGTGGTCCCCCCCCCCCTTCATCACCACCGCGACCTTCTCTCTTTGATTCCGGCCAAAACACGAGCCCAATGGAGAAACTACCACCATCGAACTCCTCTCATTGTCCGCAACAAAACCCATAGCCCAGATCGCTGTTCCACTGTCGTCGACTGCCGCCACCGCCACCTATAAATGGGTTTTCCGGCCGACTCCTTCGCTGTTTGAGAAAACGGACGCCACCATGATGATCCTTATCGCTAGTAGAAGGAGATCGAGTAGTCTGTTGATGTCGCCGCTGAGCTCCGCCGCAGGCCGCCGTGGAAGGCGATTTCCTACCAACTTTCTGGGTTTTTCTGGGTTTTTTTTAACCCCAGCACCTTGCTTTAGTTGTTGTTCTTCTCAGTTACCACCGGTTTCTTCGAAGATTTATTAGAAAATTTCACACCTTTCTCTGTTTTACTATTCCTCTGTTTCTGAAAATCAACCAAATTCTCACAAATCGCATCAAGCTTTGCATCAACGAAGGCTCTGATTTTTATTTTTTTTGGGATTTTACACCTTTGTATTAGACTTGCATTAGCACCTCTGTTTTTTATTTTTTAGGGATTTTACTTTTTTATTTTTCTAGGTTTTTTGATTTGAATATGATGTAGATGATAGAGGAAGAAGATGAAGATCATCTTATTTTGGGGTTTGGTTGAAGAAGATGGAAGAAGGGTGATGAATGTGTTATGAATTTTTTATTTTATAATTAATTTTTTGGCTTCATTTCAGTTTTGGTCTCCAGAACCATTAGTTTTTTGACGAAATAGTACCGAGTGACAAAACGGTTAACGGAAGTAAACATGGGAATTAAAACTCGTATTTTAAAGTTTAGGGATCAAAATCAAGAATATTTTCATGGGAAACCAAAAGTGTAATTAAGCCTTACCAAACACATGTTTAGTATTTATCTAGTTAATTTTTCACTTCTTGATATATTTCATTTGTTTTTGGTCAACTGAACACTGAAATTATATTCAGAAAAGGAGGCCCAAAAATGCCAAGACAACAATTACCAGAGCCCATAAGTAAGAGGTTGAGGTCCATTGTTCGATTTCACCCAAGAGTAAAAAGAAGGTCCATTGTTCGTCCAATCCAATAAAAAAAAATGTCTGAGATCCACTGATCCCTTTTTCTCCTTTCTTTCATCTCATCACTCTCGCTGGTTCATTCTTCTTCTTCTTCAGCATCAAATTCAACTCAGCTTAGAGGTGATTTTTCAACAATTTCATGATTTCTTTCTTCGTCTCTGTCCGTTTTCAAAGAAAGGAACTTCTGAATGAATCTAAACTTGCAGCATTAGAAATTCAATTAAACTTTGCTTGAATGCTCTCTCTGGTTTGGTTTCTTAATAGCAATAATCTATTACCCATTTATACATCCTACTAGTTGTTTCTTAGTTTCTGCCTATATTATTATTTTTATTATTTCCCTTAACCTGCAAAATGCTAAGTCTGCAGCAGTTAAGAGACACTTCAAGTTATTACTTACATTTTGGTCCTCAAGTTGGTGTGATTAGGGTTAGGGGGGACATCTGTATAAATTGATGATGATCTGATTGCTCTCCATTTTCTGCAGTTTCTTTCAGACTTCCTTCATCTGGTGCAATACTAATCAATATGGCTTTTGATATAGATGAGATAAAAAGTAAGCATTGTAATGCATTCTCATTATTGAGTTCTCTGTTTATGATTTGTGTGATTGTTGAACCTCATTGCATTGGTCATTCTATCAGATTTTTGTTTCTTTTTCTTTTTTCCCCCCTTTTGAGTTTATTCCTCTTAGTTGTGTTTGTTAGAACTGCTTGAACATCATCATTGCGTGTCTTTTGACCTCTGTAATTTTGACAAACATGCAGAGATTGGTATAGGCCTGATTGGTTTCGGCATCTTTTTCACTTTTCTTGGCATACTTCTTTTCTTCGACCGCGGTTTGCTTGCTCTGGGAAACGTGAGGCTTGCTTTAAGAATCTGAATTTTCTTAATCTTTTTTTTGGATATGAGATTGCCGTTGGCCTAATTTCGGTTTTGATATCTGCCATTCTGGAATCAGATTTTTTGGTTGGCAGGGGTAGCAATTTTGCTTGGTTGGCGTTCCATGTGGGGAATCTTCACTAATAGAGCAAACTATAAGGTATAGTTACTGAGAATTTTTCAGCCTATTAATGAAATATTTTCTCTCCCTACTCTCCCTCTTGCTTTCTCCTGATAGAGAATGGTGAATACTAGTAGAATGTCAGTCAGACATTACAAATTCTAAGGGTATCTCTGGTTAGCTTTTGCATCAACTGTGATTAAGTCATTAAAAGTTTGTTTACATTAGATCGAAAAATAATTATCACATTCCTTGTATTGAAATTTCCTCTATGAATCTGCTTAACTATATATATCACTTTGCACACACATGTGTACAAGTTTTAAAAAAGTTATAGTTCTGTAAACAGTTAATGAGTAGACACATGTCTAAGGACAAGAAGCGTCTTCAGTTTTCTGTCTTCTTATTTGTCTTTATCATCCACACATTTGTTTGATTACTGGTGCCCGAGTAAAATCATTGTTAAAATAATCAAACTGCATAATTTCTCTCAACCACTGTTATACCTAAATGGAGCGGAGAGCCGGTTGAGGGTGCCCATCTGTTCCATCTTTCGTTTTTGGTTCTACTATGACATCATATCTTATCCTTCGTTCACCTTGATATAAAATTTCTAAGTTCATTATGAATGGATTGTGAAGCATCCTATATGGTACTCAATTGTACTGCTTTGCCTCTTTTGCAGGGTTCTGCATCATTTCTTCTAGGACTCTTTTTCATTTTCGTGAGGTGGCCCATAGTTGGTATAATACTTGAAATATACGGTTGTGTTTTTCTCTTCAGGTTTGTCGATGGATTTCTTCTTGAACTTACAACACTCCAAATCTTATCATATTCTATACTTATCATTGATTGTCTTTATCATCCTTTGATGCCTTTGATGGCAGTGATTTTTGGTCATCTATCAAAGTGTTCCTCTACCATATCCCTGTTGTTGGATGGATTATACGGTTTATTGCTCGTAAGTTTTCTGTAAAGATTCATTTTCAATATTTCCGGAAAGCATGAATACACACACACATGCACACACACATCCAAAGGATGCAAGGAAACTTTGCAAGAAACAGGAGAAAGAACTTGTGAGAAGGGTCTGCTTCAGTGTTTGAAACAAAGATTACTCACATCCAAAGGATGCAAGAAAACCTTGTCAAACTAATAATATTAGTGATAATAATTAAAAACCAAAACAATAAAACATTGGCCTCGTATTCACTTATTGTGACATGATGGCAGATGATGGATTCAAGATTTCAAATGAAAATTGCAATTGATCAAATTAAATTGGGATTTTCTAACTCCTTGGGTGGTGTAGGTTCAAATTGGTATGTTAGAAAATAAGCGATAGGGCTGCCCCCAAAAAATATATTTATGAATTTTTTAATTTTTGAAGTTGTGTTTGGGTAAACAACTTAACTATGCGCTTATAGCAACAAGCGCTTATGCGGCGCTTAACGCATAAGTGTTTATTCATAGACTAATTTGAGAAGCTTATTCATAAGTTAGAGATAGGCTAAGTGCTTATTCATAAGCGAATCTGAGAGCTCTCTTAAACATGTGCATAAGGGTTTATACTATAAAATAAGCTCAAATAAACTCTTCAAGATCGGGATAGTCTAATCACTAGACAAAAGCAATTCAAGGGATAACAGAAAAGTGAATTTTGTTACCCACTAAACCAAGTAACAATTTGTCAACCAAGAGAAAAAGACGCACCCCACGTCCTTTTATTGTACCAACTCTATTGCAGGCAAAACAACAAACGCGTAACACAAAATATATTATAGTATATTTTGTTGTGTATCAGTTGGCCGATAGCACAAAATTCTAGTCCTAAGTATAGGTCACCAAACATCTAACAAACATAGAAAATCGTCATGTGATTCATTCACTTGTGCTATGTTTCTATGTTTGTGTCTAAATGGTTAAAATTGGTTTTAATTGAAACTAATTGATTATTCATATAAAATTAAATGGTACTATGATGTTTTACATGGAGCTTAACACATTCTTTTCTACTATTTTCCAGCTCAATGATCATCGCGGAAGGGAATTTGACTGTTACTATTTACAATGATTCATGCTTGATTATGATGTTAAGCTTGCTTTTCTAATTGTTTGCCATCAGGCAAATAAGCATCTTTTAGTGTAAGTATGGTGAAGTTGTAATTTATGTGTGAAGGCGATTTTACTGTTCAGTTGTCAACCAGGTTGAAGGCTTATTCCTTAATTGTAATTATTCTCACCCCTCATATAAATGCTAGCAACACTCTTTCTGTCACTTTTTTTTTATCACTCTTTCATCGGTCAAAATCCATGTTAAGTCATATAATTTAGTGGACCTAACATGGATTTTGACCAATGAAAGAGTGCTAAAAAAAATGTCAGAGAGTGTTGTTAGCCATCCTTATTTCTTGTTAGAGAAATGGCTAACAACTGGATTCTGAGGGCCCAGTTGGTTGAAGATTATAAAAGGATGGGGGATTAAGTCATGTTTGTTGAAAATGAGAAAAAGGTGATGCAAAGCCTCCAAATGCACCGACCTGTTGAGGAACTTGATTGAACTGACCATCATATGGTGATGAGCCAACCATTCTTGAAAAATTGGCAGTCGATACTCGGTGATAGCAAGAGTTGGCTTCATGACCCAACTTGTAACAGATTTGACACTGAACAGAGGAGCTATTAGCCTGGAAATTTTCCCAAGTCTCGGGTTAGTCGAAGCAAACACCATAAGAGAATTTCGACCAAAAATGGGAAATGTCTAGTTAAGGTTAACAAAATGGTTTCTAAGGTTCGACCAAAATAATGACAGCATGTTGGGTCGAGGTCGAAGCCGACAAGAAATCAGGACTTAACACAAACAAGCATTGAGAGCTTGTTGGTTCTCGATCATAGCCCTGAGACGCACAAAACTGTCGTTCGGCGGAGGTTGCAAAGCAGTTAGAGCGACCAAACACGTGGAGATCAACGAAGCAGACAGAAGACACGTGTAAAGACCAGAAAAATAGTCGTTGCAAGCAGTTGAAGAGTTTTTCCTATAAATAGAAGAAGACAAGGCAGAACACGGGGGTTTTCACCCTCATCATGACACGCCCGGTAGCATTAAACCTCATCCCTTAAGCCATAAGTCCAGATGGTAGTGACGCAGTGCAACAGGAACGAGAAACACATGAGTGGCTGAGTGGTGGTCGATTGGTCAAACCTTTACATTCCCCTGTAATTTACATTTCAATGCAATTTTATTTTCCTTTTCACTTTGTTTTCCCTTTTTTCATGCCTATAACCCTTTCTCTCTGCCTATAACCCCTTCCTCGACTACTCCTAACACACACTCATTCCGCTCGAACCACTTTCGGCGGGTTCCTCTCCATTCTCACACTCCAAACACGCGCACGGAAGATTTCCATACTCCCCAAGACCCGAAAAGAGGATAGAATCCAAACTCTTCATAAACATTTAGATTTTCTTGTGGTTTTACCCTGGTTACCAAAAACTAGCATAAACAGGAGCGTCCACCACGTCCACGCCCATGGCCACCAGAGCGACCACCAGGACCACGATAATCACCAGACGAGCCATAGTTCTGGGTCGACTCAGAGAAACCCTGATTCACAAATGGTGAGTCATTAGTGGTGTGCATGGCACGATGTTGGGCAGGTGAACTAGAAGCATAGTTAGCTTGAGCATACTGCTGGTTCAAGACTGGTGAGTCCATCGTCTGCTACTGCCTTAATTCACTCCATTCTGCTCACTAGTTACCAGACACTGGAGCAACTCATCATGTCACCCATGATGCTACTGCCTTCTCCAATCCAACACCCCTTCAAGTGAATGATCACATCTTCATGGGCAATGGTCAAGGTTTGCCTATTCAATCTATTGATACAGTTTCCTTTAAATCACCATGTCAAACACATGTTACTCTTTCTCTTAGTGATTTATTGCTTGTTCCCTCAATCACTAAAATTCTTGTAAGTTTTAGTAGGTTTGCTAGAGATAATCATGTTAAATTTGAGTTTGGTCATGCTCATTGTCTTGTCAAATCTCAAGCCACTGATGAAATTCTTCTTCAAGGGACTGTTGGGAATGATGGTCTCTATTATTTTAATGGCATGCATGCTTCCAAGTTCCTCAAGAACAAATCTTCTGTCATGTCAGCTCCCACTTCCACCTCTTTTAGTTTACCTAAAACACATGTAACCACAAACACTAGTAGTTCACTGGTAGGACCCACCACCTATGACCTATGGCATCATCGTCTGGGTCATCCTACTCATAAGATTTTACATTTTGTTTTGACTAAATATAATATTTCAATTCCTTCTCGAGCCATTTCGCGTGTTTGTAGTGCCTGTTGTATGAGTAAATCTCATAGATTACCCTCTTCTCAATCTAATACAGTTTATTTTTAACCTTTAGAACTTGTATTTTCTAATTTATGGGGATCATCCTCTATTGAATCTTCTGTTGGATATTCTTATTTTCTTACTTGTGTTGATGCCTACACACAATATACGTGGATTTTTCCTTTAAGGAAGAAATCGGAAACCTATACCACATTTCTTCAATTTCAAGCAATGATTGAATTGCAATTAAACTTAAAAATAAAAGTTGTTCCAACTGATGGAGACACTGAATTTAAACCCCTCAGTTCTCATTTTGCTCAATCAGGCATTGCTCACCGTCTGATTTTCCCCCACACACATCATCAAAATGGCAGTGTGGAACGCAAGCACAGACATGTGGTTGAAATTGGTCTTTCTTTACTTGCTCAAGCCAAAATTCTCCATCAATACTGGGATCATGTCTTTTTAACGGCTATCTTTCTCATAAACAGATTGCCCACCTCTGTCTTAGGCAATGTTAGCCCTTACTATAAGCTTCACAATGTTCACCCAGATTATAAATTCTTGAAATCCTTTAGGTGTGCATGTTATCCCTTTCTCCGTCCTTACAATGTCTCCAAAATCTAGTTCAGGTCCCGGGAGTGTGTCTTCCTTGGTTATTCCCTTGCCCACAGAGGTTATAAATGTTTAGATGCCAGTGGGAAAATCTGTGTCAAAAGATGTTATTTTCAATGAGTACAGGTGCCCATACACAGAGATATTTTCAACTCCTACCACCATGGAGGGGCCTTCTTTAACATCATTTATTCCAAGGTATTCTATAACTCCACATCGAAAGCAGCATCAGCCTCCATCTGATCATCCAGTTGTCGCATCATCTGATGTTCCAGCATTGTCTGTAGTTCATTCATCGTCTGATGTTCCAACATCGTTTGGTTCTGCAGTATCGTCTGACGCTCAGCGATCGTCTAATGTTATAGCATCGTCTGGACATCAGCAAGCACCAACCAACACTCATGCCATGCAAACTACATCCAAAGCTGGGATTACTCAGCCCCAAGCATCCTCAATTCCGCCTCCTCCAGTCAACACTCACACTATGCAAACTCGTTCAAAGTCTGTCACTGTTCAACCACAACTTCTTTTAACGCAGGTTGAACCAACCTCCCACAAGAAAGCTCTTCAAGATCCCCACTAGAAGCAGGCTATGCAAGCAGAGTTTGATGCGTTGCAAGAAAAAACCACATGATCTTTGGTCTCCTTACCACCAAACAGAAAACCAATAGGTTGTAAGTGGGTGTTCAAGATCATGCAAAAGGCTGATGGCACTGTTGAAAGATACAAAGCAAGGTTAGTGGCCAAATGGTACAATCAGATTCAAGGTTTTGATTATTTCGAAACCTTTTCCCCCGTTGTGTAGTCAATCACTATTCGTCTCATTTTATCATTAGCTGTCATCAAACGTTGGCATATTCATCAACTTGATGTCAACAATGTCTTCCTGAATGGCACGCTTGATGAAGATGTCTACATGGACCAGCCATCGGGGTTTCAAACTGAAGATCGAACTTTAGTCTGCAAACTCAACAAAGCTCTTTATGGTCTCAAACAAGCTCCCCGAGCTTGGTTTGACTAGTTAAAAGGGGCTCTGTTACGATTTGGCATCAAAGGTAGTTGCAGTGATCCATCCTTATTTGTCTACAGTACAGTTTCTTGTTGCATATACATCTTGGTCTATGTTGATGATATTATCATCACTTGCAGTTCCTTACCTCTCATTCAGCAAATTACCACCCAGCTCAATACAGAGTATTCACTTGAACAACTAGGTACACATTGGATTACTTCCTTGGAGTTCAAGTTCAACATCTGCAAAATGGGTCTCTTCTCCTATCACAATCTAAATACATAGGAGATCTTCTTGGCAAGGAAAATATGACCAATGCAACAGGGCAATCCACGCATATGCTTAGTAGCGCCAAACTCAGCAAACATGGTACTTATCTATATGTTGATCCAACCAACTACAGGTTTGTTGTTCGTGCATTGCAATATGCCACTCTCACTAGACCTGAAATTAGTTATGCTGACAACAAAGTCTGTCAGTTCATGAGTCAGCCTCTAGATGTTCATTGGAAGGTTGTTAAGCGCATACTAAGATACCTCAAAGGTACTATCTCTCATAGTCTGCTTCTCAAGCCCTGCAATTCTAAAGTTGTTGTGCCCTTGACTGCCTACTGTGATGCCGATTGGGGTTCAAATCCGGACGAAACGTCTGGCTCATGTGTTTTCTTTGGACCGAACTTAGTGTCTTAAAGCTCCAAGAAGCAGACGATTGTCGCAAGGTCCAGCACTGAAGCAGAACATCGAAGCTTGGCCAACACCGCTGCTGAACTTCTTTGGACTCAATCTCTCCTCACGGAGGTAAAGATTCCTTTCCAAGTTCCTGCAATATACTGTAATAACATGGGAGTTGTGGCCTTGACTCACAACCTTATTTTAGACACAAGAACCAAACATATGGAATTAGACATCTTCTTCGTTTGAGAGAAAGTTCAAAACAAGTCATTGGTTATGTATAACATTCCTGGTCAGGATCAATTGGCTGATATCTTCACAACACCTCTCTCGCCTCAACACTTTGCAGCAATGAAGACCAAACTCAATGTGTGTTGCAGAGGTTGCTTCTTTTCACCCACCTTTTGTTTGAGGGGGGCTGTTAGAGAAATGTAGTATCGTCTGATACATATCGTCTATATCGTGTGATACTAGCATCTGAATAAGTTAGCATTCTCTCGTCTGTATGGCAGCATCGTCTGCCTAGCTGAATCAATTGCATAATTGTATCGTCTGGTCAGTTAGTCATGTCAGTTGTCAATGTGTGATAGGTGACCCGCCAATTATGTTGACCATGTGTGATAGGTGTTAGCTGTCAATATGTGACAGATGACCCGCTGATTATGTTGACCCGGAATATTTGAGATCTTATCTGTTTGTCTGTTTTCTCTATGTATAAATACAAAGCTTGTAACGGTGAATTAATTAGAATAGAAAGAACATTTTGTATCTTTGATTTCTCAATTTTTCTTATTCAAAGAACCTTTGGTTCTTAACATTCCTGGATATAAACAGACTACTTTCATGGAAGCATGTGGATGTACGCAAATTGGTTATCCTATATTCTTTTCTTTTTTGCAAAACTTATTCTATATTTTTCATAGTTTGAGTAGTGTCCAAATTTTTTAGGCTAAAGTGCCTAAATTTTGTTGGTACATCAGAAAACATTTAAATTCCCCTGTCAGGGATTAATCTTTGGACCTTTTCCTTCCCAATTCATGTTCCCATGTTTTACCACTTGAGCTATCCTTTGGAGACAAAGCGCCTAAATTTTTATTCTCACTTACTTCATGGCATTTTGTCAAAAAATAGTTAAATTTGTAGTGAGTTTATTTTAGCATACTAGACTAGAAGTATATCATGTCACTTTCATAACTATAAATCAATTGCAACTAGTAAGTAGCTCGTGCAATACATGGGTATTTTTAATAAATAATTTGCAACAAATTTAAACATGCGTAAGATCACATAATATATCGAAGTTAATAAGTCTCTCAATAGATAAAACTAAAGTAGACGCAATGACTAATATTAAAACTGTTGATTTAAAGTTTATGTCATACAAAAACCAAACTATGTAATTAAGTTAAGCCAACCAAATTAGAAAAATATTCATAAAGTACTTATTACACCATTTGTTTGAACACAATGATGATCTTAATTTACTTCTCAATCTTGACACGTTTTAACTCTTTAGTTGAGGAAGCTTGTGCTAGTGAATCTATTGTTACATCAATACAATCCAAATCTTGATCTGAAATTCTTTTCATATGAGTAACACCAAGTGGAGATAATATGTCAAGTTCATTTTCACTTGTAATAGAAATATCGGTATACAAGTACAAATAAATATCTTACGACATCAGAATGTTACCATTATTAAATAGAGATATATACATGTTCAAACGAAGGAAATAAATATCTTACGACATCCGAATGTTGCTTTTGAACAGATTGTTCACTATTTACTTCAATACTGCATATTTCTATTTCCAGAGAATCTTAGAAAAAATTATATGTAATAATTGGAACGTTAAATTAGTTAAAAAATAAAATTATATTTATAGTCAACAATAACATGTCAGTCCCATCCAAAAAAGCACGTCGAAGGAGTTCTACAAACCTTTTTTGGCTCAAAACTTGTGTTAAAATGTTAGAGAAGTGTATCGACTGATGTGAAGAGATACGTAGTATCGTTTGAGGTATCGTCTAATACAACATTCTATCATTTGATCCTATTGTCTAAATTGGATCATCTACATGGGGAAGAATCGTTTGATCAACTGGAACATCTGACCTGAAGCATCGTCTGAGTCAGTGCTTGACAGCTGTAGCCAGAAATCTTGTCACATTAGCAATCTCGGAATATCTGGGATCTTACCTTATCTTGTATTTATTATTGTTTATTGTAGTTTACATTTTCAATGTAATAGTTGACCTCGGGATATCTGGAACGGTCATTATGTTTTCTATATCGTCTTATTTATCTACTTTGTATAAATACAAAGCTTGTAATTCTGAAAAAGTGTGTGTAATAGTAAAGTTAAGAATAGTTTTAACCTTCTGTTATCTCGACCTCTTCTTTACCATTCCCACATTTCTTCTTCCGCTGCCTTTTCCAAGAAAGCCTTAAGTTCTTAACATGGTATCAGAGCCAGTTTGAATCCATGGTTTCTTTTTCTTCGTTCTTTTCTCCCATGGCAGCATTATCAGACATGGTGAACACAGAAAAACTCTTTGTATATTTTCCATTCGTTTTGTTGTCGTTTATATCTTGAATATGAAATATTTGCCAACAAAAATATGCAATGCAGCAGGTGGCATACCAGGCAACTCACCGACCTATATGAAAATTAACAACACAATTGTGATGGTAAGTTATATATTTGTGACATGATGTAAATGGTAATAAAGCAGACTTTAATAATAAACATTTCCATTCGAAATGATACTTTATCGTAAAGGTATTATTTAAATTAAAAATATTGAGGAAATGAAATTTAATCATGCTGCTCTTTCATTAACACACTGTTATTGTAATATTATAAGCAATTTAATGATATATACCTCATCTGCCTCTTTTTGAACAATAGCGGCTGACTTTTTGATCCATTGATAAACTTCTTGATCACATATATAAATTCAGCATTGGCAGTATCATCTCTCACGTCAACTATTAATATTGTTCCTTATTTGTGGCATGCTCTACAATTAGGATAATTGCATATCTATAGACACACTCTAACTTAGAGGTGCAATATGAGTTAAGTTTGAGGCAGGAAATGTCATTCATTCTCGATTAGGACTTGTAACCTCAGCAAATGCAGACATTAAGTTAACAACACAATCATTGGTGATACCACTGTTAATGTTTTCTTTGCCGACAGAGTTGTTCTGGATTATCGCACTTCATTTTGTGTTAATAGTACTTGTGCTTCTTCCATTAAGAATATTTCTTTGTGAACCACTACATGGTGTAACCACTTGATGTCCATTATTCGATCTTTTCTCACCAAGAACCAATCTCCTTCTCAGCCTCGTATTCTTAGAACTTTCATGATGTCCACAAATATTGTCATGTGATCTATTTACACCGCCAGTACTCATTGTGACATGAAATCTTCTTTGTTGCAAACCTTATTACACCTGTTGAACCTGTTCAACAGACGTGTATATAATATAATATTTGTCATTTTGTACAATGACATTATTTTCCCCATAAAATGAGTATGCTAATAGTAGTATAATTTTATAACGGTAAACTGTCAGACAACTTTAGTACTACGTAATAACTTAAAAGTTCTAGTATATTTAGTGCATTGTAGAGCATATTGTAGAGTTGATAAGTAGTTCGTTTAAAAATGAACACTCTCATTTTTTTAAATAGAAGGATATACGTAATACAAATAGCAAGGAGAGAATCTGAAAATTTGAAAGGGGGTTGGTTATCTGAAATTATGCAGAACCATTATTGAATTGGGCAAAAATTGCGGTAGTGAGAAGGAGGAAGGAAAATCAGTCAGGGAATCTGAAGAATTGAAGGAGGATTGATTGCCTGAAATCTGGTGCAATCAATTTTGCCCCAATACTTGGCAGAAACGCCTATGAATTGGACAAATGATTCGGAAGCAAGAAGGGCATGGAGCAAAGTTGATTCTCGGTGAGGAGACAGAGCCATTTCTCGACGTCAATGGCGGCGTAGAAAGTCTGACAAGTGAAAAAGAAAACAGAGAAACAATTGACAAATAGAGAATAGGTTCGAAGAGAATGAAAAGGAGAAGGATTTGGGGAAAGGAGTGAAGGATTTGTAGAAATTTGGGGAAAGTAGAAAAAAATTAATTTGAAGGATTTGGGGAAATTGGGGGAAAGAAGAAGAATTGCAGTTGCCATGGTGATGCCGGGATTTGGGGATATTTGGGTAAAGGAGAAGAAAAATAAATCAGTTACGCAATGAAGGCATATCAAAACTATGAGAAAGCAATTGAGAGAATAGAGCATGTAATGCACAGATTGAGCAGAAACAGTTTTCTTTTGAAAAATAATGACGTGTCAGAAGGAGGAAGAGAGTGTAAGATTAAAGTATCTCACCCTCTAAAGTGAGGACTCACATTTAATGATACACTAGTAGATAAATCTGTCATTTTTTCGTGTTGAAATATACTAGTGTATCATTAAACTATACATGTTGTGGTATTTTATAAAGAAAACTATTAATAATGTCTCTATTGAAGTTGTATAATCCGCAGATTATCAATAATGGAGTATATATTTGGAAAAAGTTGATTTAAATTTATTTTATTATATAAGTATTTATATATTTGGTCAAATTAATAAAAATAACTAGTGGTTGTGACTTACTCATAAACCTCTTTAAATTTATTTTTACAAGCTTCTTAGGGAAATATCAAATGAATAAAATCTTATTAAAATATATAAAAAATCATAAAATATAATATAAGTTTTCATATAATCTAATCTTACAAGAACTTCTAACATCAAAAGTCAGGTACAAAAGATGTCAAAATTGAAAATTCCAGTCCAGATATAACTATTCAATAAAATTGACCTTATAGTCATTTGAGTTTCCTAATGACTAGAGAAGAAGGGTCAGGACTGGCACACAAATCCTATGACCCAAACATTTTTCAATTTTTATAATAATAATGAAGTTTCTTTTTACTGAGTCAAAACAAGTTTGCCCGCTTTAAACACGCTTAATCATTTGACAAAACTATGGTTAAAAAAAGATTAAAATAAACACATCACACACAACACATTGTTCATTTAATCCACCGAACAATATAAGCTGGCACATTTCTGTCAGTCAACATAGAAAAAGATTCAAAACCCACACACCATCCACCTTCCTCTTCCTCTACACTCACATCATTATTATTACCACCACCCCATAACTTTTTCAAACCAAGATCCAATTATACTAAAACTTTAATTAGTGACAGATAATAATAATAAAATTAAAAACACACCCAATAAAATAAAATAAAATTGCATCAGCACACCGCCCTATTAATTTAATGTGATTTACGAGTTTCGAACAAATTAGTCTTGTTAATTGTGGGAATACTTTTGTAAAAAAAAAAAAATTGCAGCAGTAATTTTGAATTTTGAATTATAAACGAAAATGGGGTTTATTGATTGATTATTGTTCTGTGCGTGTAAGTTGCGCTGTCTTCCTCGTCCTTTTGCTTCCATTTAACATTAACTCCGAAATTGTAGAGAGAGAGAGTTTTTCATTTCACAACGTAATATTATTATTATTATTGTTTTGGTGTTATTATTTTTGACATTACATAACACCAACAACAACTCAAAAGAGAGGTCTTGCAATCTCTCTTTGCGTTCGTTGCCAATCGCCCCCACCCCCCATCATCTCTGGTTTCTTCCTTTCTGCCGACGAATTTCGTGCCTTTCGATCAGGTGTGATCTCATTTCCAAGAACCCAGATCTGTGTTTTCTTTTCATTTCAATGCGTTGGATCTTGCTTTTTTTTTCCCCTCAAGTTTGAATTTTGTTTTCTCGGTTTCCTTTTAATCCCTGTTTTGTATTTTTTATTTCTTGTTTCTTGATATGGGCCAATGATTATGGAGTTTTTTTCCCCATCATTTATTGGAATTAGAACGATTAGCTTTGGGTGCTTAATTTAGCTCTGTAATCCCTTTTCTTTTATTTTCATCTATTGGTCCTATTTTGTGTTTTTCTGCGATTTCAATGAGAGGTTACCGACCTTCAATGAGCTGTGATGCACTTTTTCATGGAAATGATAGACCACTGGGGTGAAATTTATGAGATGTGATATGGGATCATAGTGGTACTGGCTGTTCATTTAAATGTTTGAGAACTCGGATTGATCATAGAGTAATCTTGTAGGGCTTATATCTGGATTCCTTTGTTGAGTTTTTGTATGATTTTATATAATTGAATTATGCACTCAATTCTTTGTGTTTATGTAACAAACACACTAGCATGTTCATTCAACGTGAAGGCTTAGATTTTCCCTTTTGTACATGTTTGATGCTCATTTCTCTGGTAACATGCGGATCAGACATTGATATTTTCTTATAACTGCTGACCCTGATTCTTTTTTTTTTTTTATGAATATATCCAGTCTCTGACTAATTGTCAATTTCTTAAAGTTATTGTATACTACTACACTAGTTAAACTACAAACAGAGAATAATGCTTGAAAGTATCTTTTTGGAATTCAAGTAATCATTATATTGTTGAGATTTGAGAAACTCTAAGCCTTTCTTAAACTGGTGCATGACTAAAATTTGAAGTGGACTTTATTTGGACATGGCAGTTGGGGTCTTTGGTGCTGGTTCATAGCTTGTACTGAACAGCAGCTACAATGAAGAAGGTTATTGGACAAACTGTTAGGGACCTGTAAGTATATCTGTTTATTATTTATTGACATATCATTCGAATGTGTCATTTATATATCATATAATTGCTTCATTGTGTGGATTTTGAATATTACTATTTTTTAGTCCAGTACTATTTCCTAAATGTACAACTCTTCTTTGCATTCTTGCAGTAAGAGAGAAGTGAATAAGAAAGTGCTGAAAGTCCCTGGGATTGAACAGAAGGTAATGTTTTTCTTCTTTTGAAAGTTTGCTGTGAAACTATACTGTGCCAATAAGAGAAGTATAGTTGGCGTAAGGATTTGTTTGAAACCTTATTTATATTTTCTAATGAACAATGATGCTGCCTCACGAAAAAAAAATGTTGACTATCCTTAAATTTGTTCATTACAATCTTATTTTGCAAAATCTAAATTAGATTTTTTGTTTTTTCTCTCCTATTCCAGGTTCTTGATGCTACCAGCAATGAACCATGGGGTCCTCATGGATCACTTCTTGCCGATATTGCTCAGGCAACCAGAAACCCGTAAGCTTGGACTCTTGATTTTATGCTAGATGTATTGTGTATTTCTCTACAAAGAAACTCACTTTTTAGCGCCCCTGCAGTTATGAATACCAGATGATTATGGCAGTAATCTGGAAACGAATTAATGACACTGGCAAGAATTGGCGGCATGTTTACAAGGTATCCATCGAAATGTTTTCTGTTATTAGTTGCAGTTACTCCCGGGTGCTGCTAATTTTTACTCTTCATTGTCATAGTGTTATTATCACATCAACAGTTCAGTGCAACTCTGAAAGTTCACCACTTATGAAATTCATCTCGTTTTGTTTATATCCTTTGAAATAATGATGGGTTCTTGCACAATAAGAATTCTGTCTTGTCTGTCTTCTACATTTACTGTCGATCTCTATTTAGTAAATATTGATATCTTTTTCTTATGTTTCTATATTAACTGCTTTTGGTTCAATAACAGGCTTTGACGGTACTAGAGTACTTGGTGGCTCATGGCTCTGAACGAGTCATAGATGAAATCAGAGAGCACGCTTATCAAATATCAGTAATTTCCATTAATTTTATTTTACTTAAAAATTATATACTGTTAGTTGATTGCCCTGTAGGTCCCTGATTTTGTTGAAATGACCTGAATAATGCAACCTGATAAGATTGTAATCTGCCATATGAACAGACATTGTCCGATTTTCAATATATTGACTCCAGTGGAAGAGATCAAGGAAACAATGTCAGGAGGAAATCTCAGAGTCTTGTCGTCCTTGTGAATGATAAAGAAAGAATCGTAGAGGCTAGGCAGAAGGCTGCTGCTAACAGGGACAAGTGAGTCTCTCATTATATGTGTTTGATTTTTTGTTTTCTTTTTTACTTTTTATTCGAAGTTGCTATATAAATTATTTAGCAAGCACCAGACATTGTATAAGTAGATATTTTAATTTCCCTTAGTCTTAGGGGATCCACAATCTATGCTTATTTTGGAGTTGTGGTTACAACTCTACAATATCAGGGTAGAATATTCAAGATCTGTGTTTTTTATGTCCATGAGTTTCTCAATTTCAAGGCCATATTAACTGCTTTTATGGTTCACCAGGTTTCGCAACAATACCGCTGGTGGGATGTATAAACCTGGTTCACATTCAACCAGTGGAGGCTATGGTGAGAGATACGATGATGATCGTTATGGAAACAGGGAGGAAGATAGAAATGGCTATGGATATGGAAGAGAAAGAGAATGGGGCTCTAGAGATGATGATCGGAATAGTCGTGATGGAGATCGTTATGGCAGAGATTATGAGGAACGTTATGGCAGGGATGGTTACAGAGATGATGACTCCAGGGGAAGAAGTCGAAGTGTTGATTACCAATATGATACCAGAAGCAGGAGCTCTGATAGAGATCGTAGTTTTGACGATGATGGCCAACACTCATCTCGGTATGAACCTAAATGATATAAAACCTAGGACAAATTATTCTTCAATCCAAATAATCTGAAGAGATAATATCTTTAAAAATTGGGCTAGTGAGAGCGTGGGCATTTTATATGCCCAAGTCTCTGCTAGTGAGAGAGTGTCATCTTGCAAGATCTATTATCATTTGTCCTCATTAAATTGTCAAACTAGGAATCTAGCTTTATGTAAACCTTTACCTGGGACTCAGTTACTGGTCTAAAGGACGTGAGTAATATGGATTTATATCTATCAGTAGCAGTAATGAAGTTTGTTTGAACAAAGGGATAAATGTGATGTTATTTCTCTGATGAAAAGCATTCGTGCTTCTAACTTGATCTTTTTATGCAATTTGTCAGAGGTAGCAATGCTAAAGCTGAAGACCAATCTCTAGAAGCAAGGTAAATTTCTCATGGAGATTCTAGAGAAAATTTAATAGCAATGCTTTTCTCTCCCTCTCTCTCGTGTTGCATGTTGCTGCCTAACATTTTTAAGATTGATAATTTGCAATACAAATGGGCAGGCTTGACCGGAAACTTTCTGAGCAAAATATAGGTGCTCCTCCTAGTTACGAAGAAGCTGTTGGTGAATCTGAGAGCCCTGTACAGGGTGAAAGGTACAAAATTGTATACTTGAGACAACTGTTGTCTCCAACAGAATATGTTTTCTTATATTATCTTGATTGCAGGGGTGTAGAAACTTCAGCAGTGTCTGCTCCAAGTGGCTCGTCTCCTCATGTAAGTGAAAATCCTAGCCAAACCTCTGCTCCTACAGGATCCTCTCCTGTCAACAATCATCCAACCGAAGCAACTGCTGCTTACAGTACTGCTGCATTGGGAACCCAGGAAACTGGGGCCACTGATGACTTTTTTGACCCTCGTGGTCCTGCATCAGGTAGGTAAAATGATTTATTGTATCATGCTATGTTGGTCACCTGTTCTTCAGTATTCTTGTATCCTTTCATGTTTTGAAAAATTCTTATACATGTTTGAATTTGAAATTTGTTTAATATTTACTTCAATTCACATGTTGAACTACTATTCTGCATATCATCTTTTATTTGGGGAGTTGGAGGGTGGGATCGTTTGCTATTCCAATTGTTGGATTGGAAGTTCGGAGAATATTTTCTTTTGTAATTTGCTCTGCATGCCTCTGCATTTTAATGTAGTTTTATTTTGATCACCCCTCGAGTGTTCCGGAGTATGTACCTTTTGTATTCTCAAGACCTAACAATGTTGTCTTCTAGTCCTCAATACTATGGGCGTAGATTTTTATCATGAGAGAATTTAGTGTCATACAGACTCCAGAGTGGTATGTCTGCACCATTATGCATAAATTTTGAGGACATTTGAAACTGGATCCTGAGTTCCATTAATAAGAATTTCCCTGATCCTATAATTGGAAAAGTTGGTCATTCGCTAGTGTAGTTCATAATGACAATTCTTTCATTTATATGTATTTTAAGTAATATTTAACAGAGAAGTACATGGTTTGTAGTCAAGTCAAAAACACTCCAGTCACACCCAACTTTGGTCCAAAATACTTGTGAAATCAATGGCATGAAACCCTTTTTTGTCATATTATTATTGCCAGTCATTTTTGGTTTTAGGTTAATGTTAATGATGAGTGAAGAGGTTGTGTCAATATTGCGATGCTTGTTTCTTGTCAAGTAATATTTACCAAGCTTTGTTCTCATGAATCTTTCAGCTGCCTCAACAACCTCTAATAATGTTGAAGTGGACTTTCTTGGCTCCCTCTCGGACTCATTCTCTTCAAATGCATTGCCTCTTGTGCCAGCTACATCAGCAACTGCAACAACTGAAGCAAACACTGGTTCAACAGCTTCCTTTGCAGCACAGTCTTCCGGGTCCAGTAATTTCAATCAAGTAAGAATTTGTTTGATTATTTCTACTTTTTAGTGAATCTCCTATATTTGACATGGAATTCTTCTAGTTCTCACCTTTTAGGCCTTGTTTCTGTCCTTTTTATTAATATGTGAAGTGACTATGCGTGATTGTAATGTAACAAGTAGCCAAGAAAGTTACTGTCCTTTTTTATTAGCATGTGTGATTGTAACAAATATGTGTGATTTAGTATGCCTGATTGTACAATATTGCTTAATATCAACTTTGTGATTGTACAATATTGCTTAATATTAACCTTGTTTGTCGACCAAAATGGTTAGAATTCTAAAGTTTGGTTTTCTATTTCTAGAAAGGGAATATCTGTTTCAAAACTTAGCTTTGAATAACTTCTTAGATTCATCTGTATCAATATTCATTAGTGTATATAGTCCCTCTATTTATTAAGTTTTATTAACTGATATATTTGTTGGTTCAACTTTTGGCAGTCTTTTGAAGATCCTTTTGGTGATTCACCATTCAAGGCTGTTACTTCCTCTGAAAGTGCTCCCTCTCAACCCCAGACTTTTCCGAGCATTGAATCCTCCCAATCAAATGGTCATAACACAGAAACGGTTTCTGACTTTGGGTTTGGGGACTCATTTTCTGTTGTACCGTACTCCGCACCTGCCGCTAGTGACCCTCAGCCTTTCTCTACAAACTCCCAGTTTTTGTCATCTCCACAGCAGGAAACTGATATTCTAGCTGACATTCTTCCTCCGGCACCATTACCTGAAATGACTTCACAACAGAACATTTCATCTCCTTCTTTTTCCCAAACTTCACCTTCCTTTTCAGCTCCATCAGGACCTTTTTCTGAACCAACTGGCCAACTTACTCAGCAAGGTTTCTCCGGGGCAACCAATCAACCTGCACAAACCTTTTCTGTTCCCCCTGGTCAACATTCCCAGCAAGCCTTCTCAACTCCTAATGGCCAACCAGTGCAAGTGCAATCATCCTTTTCATCTCCCACAAATCAATATGCTCAACAACCTTTTTCTTCCCATGCCGGTCAACCTGGTTTGAACTCATTTTCATCGCCTACTGGCCAATCTATGCAGACGCCTTTTGGTCAATCTGCACAGTCAAGTTCTCATGTCTACAACGGATTGCACTCACTTACTCCAGGAGCTCCAAACATGTCTTCTCAATCCCAAAATGGATACAATGGGCCTATGAACAGTGGGAACTTCTTGCCACAAGGATCTACAGCAGCTTTTCATTCACACATGGCTCCCCAAGCTCCAACAGGACAGCTGTCACAGAACACAAATTTTCCTCATCATGGTCAAGCATCACAGTTCAACAGTCAGAACTTCATTGGGCAAGGGAATGCAGCTCCCTTTAGCTCACAAATTACCCATCAACAACCTACTTCTAATGCTTCACAGTATGCTGCTTCAATGGGTTCGAATGCCCTAGTTTCCCAACCACCCAAGGATAAATTTGAGACAAAGTCAACAGTTTGGGCTGATACACTAAGCAGGGGACTGGTTAATTTGAATATATCCGGACGTGAGTGTTCACGCCTCAAACCCTATTGTTTGTGACATCAGTTTTTACAACATACCTCAGTTAGAATATTGATCTTATCTGGATAAACTACTAACTTTATGCTTTTTACATGCAGCTAAAATAAATCCCTTATCAGATATTGGGATTGACTTTGAGTCCATTAATAGGAAGGAGAAGAGAATGGAGAAACCAACTACCGCCCCTGTGACATCAACTATAACTATGGGTAAAGCTATGGGGTCAGGCTCAGGCATAGGTCGGGCCGGTGCGGGTGCTCTAAGACCAAACCCAAATGCAATGATGGGTCCTGGCATGGGTATGGGTATGGGCATGGGCATGGGCAACGCTCCTGGTGTTGGTATGGGTATGGGAGTCGGCTATGGAGGCATGAATCCATCCGTGGGAATGGGGGGGATGGGAGGAATGGGTCAGCAAGGATACCAGATGCAACAACCCCCTACTGGAATGCCACCTGGGGCCAACATGCCAGGTAACTATAACTCAATGGCGGGTCCGGGCGGTTATGCTCAACAGCCATATGGCGGCTATCGATGAGATTGAGCATTATTCCTAGATAGCAAGGTGAAGTGTTGTTGATTGTTCTGCTACAAATTGAGAGAGAAGCCATTTCAATACTAGTGCCAACTAGTAGTCCACATAGACATTTGGTGTATCATTGAAGTTGCAACTTACATACTGTAAAGTGACCCAGTGTGATGTATGTTTATTCTTGTTATAAATATGCTATTACCATTCTTTTTTGGGTCACCCGTTTATAGGTGCTTGCTTTGAGCATCAATGTTGTGTACCTGTGATGGGATAGAATAACCTTACTCGGGTTATTGCTTTCTTGTTCCTCATTTTTTGAACACCAACAGGTGGTTTGATATTAATATATTCTTTTTTACATTGTACGTTTTACACGCCTCAAATTTAAGGATTGCAATTCAATGGTTTATCTTGAGGTTCTTGATTTGTTGCTAAGTATTCATCTTTTGTAGCGTTTTTAGATAATTTTAATCCTTTTTTGTCTATTGCAATCCTAACCTTGGAAGCAGCTTCCAAGCATTCTCTTGTCTTTTTCCTTTTAGATGATTTAACCCGTTAGTGTTAAAGAAAGCCTTATCAGATCACAGTTAAAGTGAGGATCATGCATGCTTCTAGTGTGGTACACTCGTCACATCTTTCGTTAAAAGTTATAGATCCTTATTACTTTAGGTGGGTGGTGTTGGCATCTTACTTTTTTGTAGTGGACACTTGAGACTTTGGTGTGGACACTGGACTTCTGGGACGAATCGAATACCATACTTTTGGTGTTGCTCAAGAATCTTGTGTCCCCGCTTCCTTTTACAAAAGTTGACTTTTAAGTGCCTCTTCAAAATTATTTTAGCTCCGAATTTGTAATTTTATTTTGAATGTTATTCACATATAATTTAGGATGCTGGGAATTCAATATTTGACATTTAGATGAGCTTTTAGAGTTGCTCTAATTTACGGTATTGGTTCACAACAAAAAGTTTGATCTTTTTAAAAAGGAAAATAGACTTCTCTATGCACACTAGTGGGAGGTTAACACTCAGAAGGGGGAAAATCCACAGAACTTTGAGGGATGTAATGAGTGTTCAATAGTACAATACTATTGAGAGTACTGAAAATTCTCCTTAGATCTCATCCTAGTTCGCGTATCACCATCAAATTAATAATAATGTTGATAATTTTAAGTCAATGGAACTGCAGAAATAAAAGAAAATAGGTATGGGAAAAAATGAAATTTCTACCTACATAAGCGAAGAAAATATTACCGCTGGTATGAAATATTGTTTGTAAAAATTTCCCTTTTATCATTTATGACTGTAGTCGTGACTTAACTATCTCTTTTTAAAATATATCTTTTTGAGTAATTTATAGAACAAATCAAAGACTAGTTTCCATTTCTAATGACATGAGCAAATAAACCACACCCTGCTTCAGCCCTTCCAGTTCCAGCAACCATGCTTTTGTGCCTCGATCAGGTTTTAACCCTTACCTTTCACCTATCACCTTCATCAATATGACCCATCAACCCTGGAACAGCATCATCAACGAATGTAAGAAACAGTTTACTCATCCAAATGTTCCTGGCATCATATTATTGGAAATTTCATCATCACATCATTACTGGCCACAGATGGTCTCAAATTTATAATTGGTTATGGTTTAAAATAGTTAATGGTTATTCATAAGTACTTCTATACAAGCCAACTTGTTCCAAACTTGTTTTGAATGTGGTCTCAAAATTAACTTCAAGATCTGCTGCATCATTTTATGGCCAAAATAAAGATTCCACTGTATCAATGAATATCAGAAGCAATAAAGTGGAAAAGATGATAAATTGACATTGCATAATAGTTTTCAAAAAGCTTAGTAAGAAAAGGCATGACAATATTAAATCTTTTCTTTTGTACAGTAATTGATCAAGTATTCCACTAAAGGAAAGATCATAAAGCTGTTCATGTAAAACTATAACTACTGATAGCTCATAAGGCTGCCAAAATATCTAAACTTCACTATTCATGATCAACTACAGAATATAACATAATATCATGTCCTAGGAGCTGCCAGAACAACCCCCTAAACCAAAAAAGACGTTACCAAAATTAAGAATCTGGACCGTGATTAAGTGGGTGAGTCATGAATAAAATCAAATTAAGAAAGCTAAAATTTTGATGATTAGTTTTGCTAGTTTTGGTAGAAGTAGAGAAACCAAAGTTTGTGGCAATGTGTTGTACCTAATCTTTGGTGCATATGGTTGGAGCGAAAATTCTGTCTTTAAGGAGAACTCTGAGTTTTTTTGGGATAGGATGAGGCATTTAGCTTTTACTTATTTGGGTTAAATATGCTTTTGTCCCTGACTTATACATCAAAATTTAAAATAGTTCTTATAAATGTTTTTCAGAGTCTTTAGCCTAAAAAATTTGTTTGATTGAACATAGTCCTTATAACGTCATAAAACATATTTGAAATATTTTTTACCCATTTACTTGGCTTGACTTGGCTTGACTTACTTTTGAGTCTTGATAATGTCTTGGAATTTAATGAGGTCCTTTATGAGGATAGTTTCTCCTGGACATAAAGATGTTCAGCAAGTTAGGAGTTCTTCTTCAGAAATATCATATTATAAAGAAATTATTAATTATCAAAACATAATAGTTATTTGAATCTAACACTAACTGTCTCCTCGACGCGCCATAAATACCACAGGCGACAGGTGTAGCGTCATACACCCATTCCCGGGGTCCTCAACATCAAGTAGGTTGTGTCGAACCTCGCTGATTGGCATGTGATGACCGGGATTTGTATGATCTATTTAGTGTTTTTTTATTTTATTTTATTTTATTTGACTCTCATATAGTTTTTTTATTTAATTTGTTAAGAGTTTTTGTTTTATTTTTGCATTTGCATATAGATTAGCAACTTTTTTGTTTTTAGTTGTTTTTATTAGGTCTTAGTCCTTGTTAGATGTTCTGGTCAATTGAAGTGCATTTGTGGGGATCTTGGTGCAAATAAAAGAAGAATGGTGCCTGAAATTATATGAAGAAGAGGAAGCATCAAATTCTTTTGCTTGATTTAAACATGTGGAAATAAAATTTGAAGTAAGAATTGATGTGAAATGAGCTGTTTCAGAATGAAGGGGACAAAGAAGAGGCCACATGAAGAGCATTAATGGCAATCAAGAGCCACCAAAGAAAGGAGAGCAAAAGAGAAAAAGTCATGAAGCATTAGATGTGCCCAACGCATGAGCGTTGGCTCTCTGACTTATGCCTAGATTTTATGTGATTCCAACGCCCAAGCGTTGGAGGGGCCAACGCTCGTGCGTTGAGCCCCTGACTTGTGCCCAATTTTTATTTAATTCCAATGCCCAAGCGTTGGAAGGGCCAACACTCATGCGTTGAGCCCCTGTTTGGCCTCGTCTGGTGCCACTTAAACCCAATATAACACCCCGATTTTCAGGGCGTTACTGTAGCAGATGAATACTAAATAAACATGCGGAAAGTCTTAGGAGTTTTCAAAAATGCGTGTGTATTTTTTTTGATCATGCTAAGAAAGTATGCATACATAATTACCCATATTTACGTTGCCCTCGACGAGAAGTGTTACCAAAATAGTTTGTGCCGTGCATCATTACATCACCGGTGTAGTGCGAAGAGTAAAGTTAATTTACAGACCGGATGACCCAAAAGTGGAAGATACAACAAGGCTAGGGATTCTGAACTAGACTCCTTAATACTGATATACTTCCTTGAGAACTCCACGCAGGAAGCCCCACTGAAAGCCGTGTATCGGAACCTACCCCACTAATTACAAAATATGGGCATTCCTAGTCTACCAAAATATGAACTATCCGTTAAAGAAGTAACCCAAAGTCAACTAAGCCTCACTCTCCTCCTCCTCCTCGAGGTCCTCCTCGGGATAGTCGTCAGTAGGGGTGGCAAATGGATGGATATGGATATGGATTGTAATGGATGGATCCAAAACAATCCATTATCCATTAAGGATCCATTAAAATTGTTTAAAAAAAATCCATCCAATCCATCCATTAGTGAAAAAATCCATCCAATCCTACCCGTTAGTGAATTTTTAATGGATGGATATCCAATCCATCCAATAACTTAAAAAACGGTGGAAAACCCAAAAAAAGGTAGAAACCCCCAAAAGTCGGTCCAAAACCCAAAATTGGCCTAAAACCCCAAAAACGACTTAAAACTCAAAAGTCGGCCCAAAACCCAAAAAAATGGTCGGAACCTGAAAAGTCGGCCAAAAACTCAAAAAACGGCCCAAAACCCAAAAAACGGCCAAAAACCCAAAAAAATGGTCGAAACCTGAAAAGTCGGCCAAAAACTCAAAAAACGGCCCAAAACCCAAAAAAACGGCTGAAAACCCAAAAATCGGCCCAAACCCAAAAAAATCGGCCAAAAACCCAAAAAAACGGTCGAAACCCCAAAAGTCGGCCAAAAACTCAAAAATCGTGTAAGTCTCTTTAATTTTATCTTCAACGTTTGTTATTATTTTAACACTATCTAATAAAGTGATAACCCAATGAAATGGATTAGCATAGTGGTTCAGTTATTTGAACAACATTGTTATTATACTATTTTTCAATTAAAATTTAAGTCAAAATATATTTGAGTTTTGACACATTCTTCTATCACATTGTTCTTAGTGTAAAGATGATGATAAAACGAAACCCTTTTATTTATGTAATGCTAAAATAGATTAGGTGTTTAACATAAAGATTATACATGAAACATTTGAACAGTCATATCAGAATATAGAAAATGAACATATCTATTTGAACAACTGCCACTTTTGAACTAATATGCTAACTGATTGATTGAAAATATGGCAAAACTCAACGAAGTATTAATAATTAGATGCTGCAAATTAGGCATAATGAGATTAGGCAGTAGGCACACATATAGTCATATACTCCTCACAATTTCTTAAACACTCACAATCAAATGAAGACTCCAAGTATTACATGCTTACCTCTCATCTTTATTGCCTTTAATCCTTCAAATGCAAACCAAACACAGCCCATTTTAGATATCTTCAACATTGACCATGTTTTGCACAAAATTTATCCTTCAAATGAATGCTTACTCCAAGTATCATTCATTTCTAGAAATAGATAGAGCTCCAAGATCCTCAACAAGTTCATCACCATCAAGATCTAGCGTAGCTACAAAAAGAGAACATATGTGTCAAACAATAAGACATAAAAATAAAAGAACTAAAATAAATATGGAGATTGAAAATATAAAGTTGGTAGATAGTAACCTGGAGTTCCACAAAGCCAATCATTGGTACATATTAGAGCCTCAACATTTTCAGGCAAAAGTGAACTACGATACTTGTCAAGTATACGTCCACCAATGCTAAAAGCCGACTCTGATGCAACAGTTGTAATGGGTATGCTCAAAACATCTCGAGCCATCAATGAAAGCTTGGGATATTTCCCTTCGTTTGATTTCCAAAAATCTAAAACATTCAAGTTTGCATATTCCTCATGATTCATTCTTTTGTCAACCAAGTAAGATTCCAAATCAGATTCCTTTTTTGATGATGAACATAATTTACTTTCATATCTCCCAAAATCCTCCATATCTGAGGGGGTAATACTTGGGCTACCTCTAGGAGATATTGGGATTGAGGGATTTTCATCATTGGAAGAAGACTTAAGGTATTCTTGAAAAAAAACTTTCAACTTATCATAAATTTCCTCTGCTAATCTCAAACCAACATCAGTACCATACAATTTCACATAGGAGTACTCAACAAATTGTAACTTGTATCTAGGATCTAAGATAACCGCAAATGAGAGGATAACACTATAAGAGTCCCAATATTTCTCAAACTTTTTTTTCATCCTCCTAGCCATGCAACAAAATTGATTTTCAGTTTCAAAATCATCATGGAACATACAAGCTGCTTCCTCAAGTTGTAGTTGAATCTTCCACACACCATAAAAAAACAGGTTGGCAGTTGGGTAAGTAGTACCAGAGAAAATAGTAGTGATATCATAAAAGGGCTTCAAAAATTCTTTAAGTTTTTCTAACTCAACCCACTCTTCTTTTGAAAAACAAATATCATAAGAAGGATCCAGACTTCGAAGGTGGGTGAAGGCTTCTCGAAAAGCTATAGCCCTCTCAAGCATAAGGTATGTGGAATTCCATCTTGTTGGGACATCCTGACGAAGTTGCTTGGGTGTCACACAAGAGATCATCTCCAAACAAGATGCAAAATTTAATTTCTGAGTCTCTGTACCCCTAACATACTTTACACTCTCTCAGATTTTGGTCAATGACTTTTCTACCACTTTCAAACCATCGTGCACAATAAGGTTCAAAATATGTGCACCACACCTCACATGAAAATAATTTCCATTAACAACTAATCCTAATCCTGATGAATGTTTCTTCAATGTACTTACCATTGTGTCATTGTAAGATGCATTATCCAAAGTAATGGTAAATATTTTTTTGTTTATACCCCACTCCTTTAGCAAACTTAATAATTTTTCCGCCAAGTTAGCACCGGTATGAGGTGGTGGCATGTGAAAGAAAGCAAGAATTTTTTTTTGAAGCTCCCAATCCTTACTAATATAATGCGCAGTTATCACCATATACTGGTCAGTGGTGATTGATGACCACAGATAAGAAGTCAAGCAAAATTTACCAGGAATGGATCTTAAGTAGCATTTAAGGTTTTCTTTCTCTTTACTATGCAACTTAATCACATCTAACTTAGCAGTATTCCTAGATATTGTTTTTGCATGTGGATTAAGAAAAGAATGTAACTCTTTTATACCCTCATGTTCAACAAAAGAGAAGGGATATCCATGTTTGATTATTACCTCAGATATCTTTTCCCGGTATTGTTCTTGATCAAGAGGTGGATAAGAAGAAACATCACCTATTGCAGCAGGACAAACTTGCAAATGACGCTTCATATTTGAAGTCCCACCACCACCTCTTGCCATGTATACTATGCCACATCCTGTACATTTTGCTCTTGGCAGCCCCTAATCATCAACAAATTTTTCAAAGCTTTCCCAAACCACGGATGTTCTAGCTCTTTTTGAACTTGGGGCTGAACTTCTTCAACTTCATACTCTATCCCTATGATATTTTCAGAAGACATTTTACCTGAAAAACATTTTAAATTGCTTTAACCTCACAATCCAGAAAGGGTAAGCAATGGGAAACCTACCATTTTAAATTGCTTTAACATGTACCCTAATTATATCACAAAGGGTAAGCAATGGTAACTGAGGAAATGGCTATTGCAGAAAGTTTATCTCTCTATGAAGTATGAAGGCAATGTAGAAGCAAATGCCAACCAATTACAAAAAGGTTCTTAAGCCTGTATAAATTGGCCCCCCTTGAAACTTTAAGCTTGGATTTGTAGATAGCTTTATTGTCATCAATTCTACAATTCAATCATAATGGAACAATAAGTCAATCTTTTTTTATCTTTGCACTGAGACCATCCAATAGAAAGGAAAATCATCCTTGCAGAGATTACTATTTATCAGTTCTGCAACACATTTTAAATGCTACTCCACCCAAAAAGAAATGTAACTCCAGAAGACTATAATTCATCTAAGTTTAATGAATATTCCCTGAAACTCCGGGTATCAATTCATTAAAATTTATACTGTTTTATTCTATACAAAGAAACGAGGCAAAAAGAAGCTCAAATCAAGTACTCTACTTTCTCTATTATTTGTGAATCTGTCACATGAATGAAACAGCTTACATTCACAATTTATATTCCATATGAAACATGGCCACTTCAAGGACACAAGCCTGAAACAATCTCTTCTAAATTTCAAGACAAATTTTGCACCCAACTTACAGTAGATAAAAATGTGAGCCAAAAATAAAATATGAAAGTAAAGATCATCGTGGTATTGTCTGAGTTTCCACAGGGCAAACTACAAAATCTGCTTTTCAATGTTAGTTTACAACACATAATGCCTTGGAAAAAAACATGGCACAAAATGATTGATAGATGGCAGTTCGTGGGTATCCAAGAATGCAATAATTTAAAATTTAAAATATCCCTCAACTACAACACTTTGATCTGAGGCCTTGGACTGTAAATTTAGCACTTTTACTCCTTGCCATTTCAACAACAGAACAACCAAAAGGGAAATTATATGAAGAAAACAAACACAAGCAATAAGCATAAGAATTCATATGACTAACCAAAAAGAAAAAGAAAACACGGGACAACTATGACAGCAGCGAATCCTTAAATGCAGCAGAAGAGTGAAGAACCCAAAAGCAGTGGCTCAGAATCGGCGGCAACTATGACGGGACAGCGGCGGACGGTGAAAACACCACGGCTGGCGGAAGTTCCGATAACGGTGCGGGCGAAAAGAAAAAGAGGGAGACCACCAAAAATACGTCGTGACAACAAGAAGAAGGAATTCGCAGCAGTAATCGCGGCGAATTAGGGGGTTAACGATGATGGATTCTCAATCACCCCTTGATTTGTCCTTAGATTTGGAATGGAAGGTCACCTGATTTGCAGATTTGGGGGTTAGGGTTCATCAATTTGGGGGAAATTTGGGGTTGATGCAAGAGGAACGCGAATACTGAATACGTGATAAATTAATGATGGATATATTCAGTTTCTGATTTATTTGGTTTTTGTTTTTTTAAATTTATTGGGTGGATCCAATTTTTTTTTTTAAATCTATTGGGTTGGGTTTGATCCATATTGTAGGAATTTATTCACAATCCATTTAATTATTTTTGTGATCCATTAGAATTTTAAGCTGATCCATTCCAATCCACCAAATTTCAATATATAGATCCAATGGGTTTTAATTTTAAATTGGTGGATTATGGATATCCAATGGATTAAATGGATGGTTTGGAATCCATCCATTTAAATTATTTTTTTTATATGGATGGATATGTATGGATTTTGTGGTGGATGGATTGGATGGGTATGGATTAATGGATGGATTTTGCCACCCCTAGTCGTTAGATCCCTCCAGCCATCCAGCACCACCCCCGCTTGGGGCATGTCCGTCAGAGTCCGTGAGGTCGATCACGGGAAGGGGTATAATCCGGAAGAGGTCCGTCGAAGAGGTAGTGTAGTCTGGGGATAGAGGAGTAGAGGTCTCCACCTTCACCTCGGGGAATGAAGGCTCGAGAGAAGCAGTAGCGACGGGGGATGCCAGGATAGCGGCTGTCCCAGACGCTGAGGCGTCGGTTCCGTCAAAGAGTGAGTGGGGAGTTAAAGGAAAGTCATAGGTGAAGCGGTAAATCTGTCGTCCTTGAGATTCTCCAAAACGATCCGTCCTGTCGTCAGCCACCCGACCCGTGTACCGGACAAGCCAGGACGGAAGGTCAACCGTCCATGACGCCGGGTCGTCTCTATCAATGAAGTGTAGGGTCGCCGCCCCTAAGAAGGGAAGGCCAATGAACGGGTTCTCTACTGGTTGGCCGGGCATGGTCTGGAGAAACACACATGATTAGTCCAAAAGAAAACACAGAGAAAATGGTCACTTCCAAAAAAAAATCACATAAAAGAGAAGTCCACGGCATCAACAAGCATTATCTTTCAAGTAGCAAGTAGCAGAGCAAGTACAAATATTTGACGCAGTTAATTGGAAAAACCCTAGGACTCCTATATGCACGCACATCTTCCTCATGTACTGAAAAAAACTTTTATCCGGATATGCACCAACTATCGCAGGCAGGTGGGACACTCTCCTGAACTCCGCACGAACTAGAAAGTAAGTCGGTAAGTCGAGAGTTGCCACTTACACGAGAACCCTCTGTAATAACGGCCCGATGGTGCGCCATCTAGCCCGTGACTCTTTATTAGTCCCTGAACCATGACGACTTTCACGACTACATGCTTGACACGACATGACCCAAAAACACAATTAGGACTCATACGTATTTAAACGAGGCCTAGCATAGCTTCATAATTAATACTAATCATGTGGAGCAATTGCACATATCACAAGTAGATATAATCATGTCGAAAAAGAATCATGCTTTCAATTGTTAATAAAGCAATGAACAATCCAAATAGTCAAGCCACAATCCAAATCAAATCAATCCAACAATGCCACACATCAAACAAAAACTAATCCAGCATGTCAGATGCCTTCAGAGACTTGCATTAATATATCAATCTTGACATTAATATACACACACTTATGCTAATAGACAGAGATACGAAGTGCCCTTACCGCAGAGGTGATCGATCTTGGCGGTTTTGGAAGCTCCGCACGGCTCGATCTGTCTAGGCCTCTTGATCCTCAAGGAAGCAAGATGAAAAGACAAAATTTGATGGAGCTAGGAGGGAAAGAGTGGTTCGACCATGTGCTTGGTGGAGAAGATGATGAATAGTCTTTTCCTAGCTCTTTATCTCTCTAAATCTCGCTAAACTCCAAGGGTTTTTCACTTAATGATTTTCTTAAGGAGATAAAAGCCACTTAAACCCCTTAATGGAGGGTGTGGGCTGCGGCGAAGGGGTCCAAAAATGGGGGGTGAAACTCAACTTTTACTTACCCAAGGGACTAAAGTTGGAATGGTAAAAGGTTAAAGTAAAAAAAAGCTTTTTACTATTGGGGACCAAACCGTAAGGTTTCAAAGTTCAGGGACTAAACTCTAAATTTAGAAATTTCCAAATAAAATATCTAGGTTTTTTTATTAATAACTTCTTAATCATGACGCGGTAGTGCGTCAATGCGTCAGTGCGTCAGTGCGTCAAGTCACCCGTCATCAGTGAGTACCTCAGTGTCACTGAGAATATCTGCCCCGGGGTCATTTATTGGTTTCGGGGTACTGGGCTTGCACAATTCGGGGTCTGGTCGATCTTTCTCGAAGTTTGCACCACGCTGCCCGAAAACACTATTCACCGAGTCAATATTCACGAAATTCTTCTTCATGAATTTAGTCTCGAAACGCCAAACGGAATCGTTTGGACCTTTTCAGATTCTCGATCCGGCTCCCTAAGTCGTCTGTTTCCCCTATTGAAGTTTCGGCTAAAAGTCCTGTTAGCGCGAAAAATCCTTCCCGGGCTCCGGGAGGAAACTATATCAATATTATACTCGTTCTCCAGGAAATTCTTCACTGAACGTCATGGTGATAGTGAGAACATCTTATTCTCGTCCGAACTCAAAGGTCTAGCTTGGTTTCCTACCAAGTGCTGTAAAAGGTGTTTCACCGGTAATTCGCTCGACGATAACGCTTGGCGATGCCGTCGAGCGGATCCAAACAGTACCTTGGAATAATTAAATAATTATTTAATTACTGGGGAAAATTCCGGGTGTTATAATCCTAACCCCCTTAAATTAGTTTCGTCGTCGAAACTATAGGTCGGCGAAATGCTTGAGCAACATTTTCTCCTACTTTCTCTTCAGGTTTCCGTGTTGTTCCTTCCGTGGTTCGTCCATTACTACTTGGCTAGGGAGACTCTTTCCCTTGCAACTCCTCATCGTTCCCGTCCTCGGTCTTCATGGGCGAAACTATGAGTTATAAGTCATCCCTGAGTTGCGAGTGCTCTGACTCGACAACTATGCATAAGCCTTCCTGGCTTAGTTTCCTTCCCGACTCACGTCGCCAGGGTCTTTCGAGGTAAGCATGTTCCTCGTTTCATGCTCTAGTCCCATTACAGGAGTAGCTCTCCTGTCTGTTCTGGGAAGCTCCCATCCTTTCCTTACTCGACTCAAACCCTCCCATGGTTTGTTGAGCAAGTTCAACTCCAAGTATCGGCTTCTGCCGCCTTGGTGTAGCTCGAAACATCTCGCGTCCATACTTCACTTCACGGGGCACCATCCCTGGTTGCACGTTGTTGTCGCCGAAGATAAACTCTATCAAAGGTAGTTGTTCCCTCCAGCTTTTTCAATGGTCCAAGACACAAGCCTTGCAAATCCTCTAATGATCCCAATATCTATTTAGTTCTGCTTTGCCGTCGAAGGGTGACAGAAGAATCTTGGTCCCGTCTTCAAATACCGCCAGGCATAAACAAGGCAGTCAAGTACGTAGGTAACATTCAAGTTGACACGTAAGGCACATTCCACACCAAAATAAATGAACAGTGTGGTCGATGGCTCTACAGTTCCTATGTGCACGTACAACTCCCCGTTGTACAAAAATCCCATTAAAATGATAACACCAAAACTCATAGGTTGGTGGGACACTCAATCGATTTCCGTGCGAAAAAGTGCCGCGGACAGTCGGGAGTTGTCACTTACACGGGTACGTTTTGCACAGCGTTCCCGAAAGATTGCATCTCCAATCTAGGGTGCTGCTTAACCCTAACTATAATGACTTCAAATTGCTCAATTTCGACGAGAGGGCTTCAACTATGAGCTCTTTGGATCGCTCCCTCAAGGGCGACTGGAATATTGTTCCATATCCGAGGTGATGTTGGGCACGTTCTGTGCAGTTAAGAATCCTTTGAAAGCATATTTCTGACGTCTGTTGTACGTTGAAGATTTTCTCTGTGAGTTGAGGCGGGCTTACTTGGTCAATCCTCGATCACCCATATCCATCGATGTATCGTCCCACTTCCACTCGGCGACGTTACAGGGCTAAAACTTTTTTGCAAGCTCCTCAAGTTCCACCCTTGACTCTTGACAAGTGAGGAATGCCATCACATTCAGTCTGTCTGCTTCCTTGTTCATGATAGCCTGATCCAACTTCAGACCTTGAAACTGTTTGACAAATTCCATCTTCCTCACCGTCATGGTGGAGGCATTCATTGCCGGTTGATCCAAGATCTGGCAACCACGATGAACTTCCTCAGATGGTACTGCGGGGTAAGGCCATACTCCCGCATGGGCTTTGCCCATTCACGCCGCTTCAAGCTTCCTCCTTCAAATCAAACGAGGATCCCAAATTCCTCGCGATAACTGAAGGTAGTGTAGCACTCTCATGGAGGTGGCGTCTTCATAACTCGAGCGCAAACTCTATTGCGGCTAATCACAAATGGTATCTTGGACAGCTCTGCTCTGGTTTCTTTAACCGTTCCCAAACAGGCATCACCACTCTGAGGTCCTACTTCAGACCATGGCCTATCCTTTGGTATACGTATCGACATCGACTACGTATTTTTCTCCCTGTTATGGAAACTAGTGCTGACGAAGTTGTCCACTGTTTCTCCATTCATCGATAACCGGACTCATCCCTCTTGGTACTTGCAAAAGGTTGGTCCTTCTTAGTGATTCACATTGGCGATCCCACTAGCTTCGAGGGTCCTTCGACGTAGCATTCGCAGCAATAATCCAGGCCGAAATATCTTCTCATCTCAGCCGATGTCTCCAGTCGTTCCCGTGTTAACTCTGATCTTGCTTGGCTGGGTCGATTGTGATTCCCTCCCTTGAAATCACGTGTCGTAAGGATTCAACTCTTCTAGTCAAAACCCAGACTTTGATAGGCTTCCATGCCGTCTCTTCTCCCGTAGCACGTGCGGTGCGGGTCGGAATGATTTCTCCCATAGTAGCGCTGGTATTTTCCTAAAAAGAAACACTATACCCCACATGTCCACTCTGAGCAAGATCCTTTGTCTAACGCTTGTAGTCGATGGGCGGGCAGGCGTCATGTGCAGGTTGCAACTGAGGTGGGTCTCGGGCCGTCTATACGCTCCTCACCTCCATTATCCTTCTCTCTTCAATGTTGGCCGATAGAAGACGCTACCGGTATCCTCCCTTAGAAGCAGTTCCTATGTGGTTCTCTGTCAAGCATTTAGAGACCCTCTATTTTGGGAACATCGTTCACCAAAGGGCCATCCGGCACCACAAGGTCCCGAGATATCCAACACATTCATGGGAATATATATACACATATGTATTTCTTATAATAGGCAAGGAAACCTCTTTCTAACATTATCATCAAACAAGCATGCAAACAGTATATGCAATTAAAACCCAATCACAACGGGGGAACTACGAAATCATTTCATAGTGGAAAAAGGGTCACGTATTCATGGTAACTCACGCCATAAATTCGTGTAACAAGTGGGACATCCAATTAAGTATGGCACAGGGAGTACCTGTCTCATGGGGTCCTTCCATGGTCGCAGGGTGAGTCTCTCCTGGGTTGTCCACCGTTGGCTCTATCTGGGATGTCCTGCATTCAGTAGCTGCATGTCTGAATGCTCGACAGTTAGGCACGTTGCAATCCGTCTCAAGCATTTGTCCTCCATGTTCCCTTGGAGACCACATCTAGGATAGAGCCTTGCTCCTGCTGAAGGCGGCTCGTTCCTTCCTAGACATTCCCTAGCCAGGTGTCTTTCCTTCCGACATCTATAACACCTCTTCCTTCCGCAATCATTGGTGAAGTGTCCCGTCTCCCTGCATCGGTTGCATAATACTTTCTCCCTCGAGGACGGGCGTAGGGCATCACTTGGGGCTGCTTCCCCTTCCGCTGGCGTGCGTTGGGTCTGGATGGTTCTCCACTGTCTCCAGGGCTCGCCTTGCTCTCCCTGCCAATCTCGATCGCTCTGCATGCTTCCACTAAGACCTGGAATCAACATATTCCTAGTGGTTTCACCACTTCTGAGATTTCAATCTGTAGTCCATTCACAAACCGAGCGCAAAGGTAAGCTTCATCCGTTGGATTCCTCAGTAGGAAGAGGTGCCGAGCTAGCGACTCCACTCTTATGGCGTACTCAGCTACGGTCATGGTTCCTTGGTACATGCCCATCAGTGGCGCTCCCACCATTTCCCTGGTGACTTCTTGCATGTATCGCTCCGCGAATGCGTCTCAGAAAGTGGCCCAGGTGACCTCCATATGGTTGGCCTCTAATCCTTGTCGCGCTCCATTCCACCAAAGGGTGGCTCCCCTCTCGAGTAGGCAGGATTTGAGGGAGACCTTAGACTTCTCGGGGATCTGGAACACCTCGAACCCACTTTCCACTCGCTTGATCCAAAAACGCGCCATCTCAGGGTCACCCCCTTCACAAAAACACTAGGGCTGGTAACCAGTGATGAACATGGATTCCCTATCGCGCGTCAAATCTTCTTGTTCCAGTGATTGTGGTGCACCAGTCCCAGCCTCCCTCTTTTGAGCTTGAGCAGCTTCCTGTGCCGGGGCAAGTGCAACTTGCTGCGCTACCGCAGTAACAACCTCCATCATGGCTCGCCTTGCCCGACCCTTCGTAGTCTGCATCTCTGATGTTTGGTCTGACTTCGGAGGCATATCTACCCTGCAACCAATCAAGATTTAGTGCAAAATTTCAAATATACTATGTCTAACTCATCAGGAGTAAACAAGTACTTTGACACAAGGTTCTTCACACACGAACAACCTTCAGAGAAAGTTTCACAGAGTTCACACATCCTAGCATAGAAGACCTATTCCCTGACAGCTCCTGGTATTCTAAACCGGAGCTCTAATACCACAATGTAACACCTCGATTTTCAGGGCGTTACTGTAGCAGATGAATAGTAAATAAACATACAGAAAGTCTTAGGAGTTTTCAAAAATGCGTGTGTATTTTTTTTTATCATGCTAAGACAGTATGCATACATAATTACCCATATTTACGTTGCCCTCGACAAGAAGTGTTACCAAAATAGTTTGTGTCGTGCATCATTACATCACCGGTGTAGTGCGAAGATTAAAGTTAATTTACAGACCAGATGACCCAAAAGTGGAAGATACAACAAGGCTAGGGATTCTGAACTATACTCCTTAATACCGATATATTTCCCTGAGAACTCCACGCAAGAAGCCCCACTGAAATCCATGTATCGGAACCTACCCCACTAATTACAAAATATGGACAGTCCTAGTCTGCCAAAATATGAACTATCCCAAAAATAAGTAACTCAAAGTCAACTAAGCCTCACTCTCCTCCTCCTCCTCGAGGTCCTCGTCGGGATAGTCGTCAGATCCCTCCAGCCATCCAGCACCACCCCTGCCTGGGGCATGTCCGTTAGAGTCTGTGAGGTCGATCACGGGAACGTCCACGTCGATGATGGTAGTGGTGACCGTCGTCATTACCTCATACGTTAGGGGTATAATCCGGAAGGGGTCCGTCGAAGAGGGAGTGTAGTGTGGGGATAGAGGAGCAGAGGTCTCCACCTTCACCTCGGGGAACGAAGGGTTAGGAGAAGCAGCAGAGATGGGGGATGCCGGGATAGCGGCTGTCCCAGATGCCGAGGTGTCGGTTCCGTCAAAGAGTGAGAGGGGAGGTAAAGGAAAGTCATAGGTGAAGCGGTAAATCTGTCGTCCTTGAGATTCTCCAAAGCGATCCGTCCTGTCGTCAGCCACCTGACCCGTGTACCGGACACGCTAGGACGGAAGGTCAACCGTCCATGACGCCGGGTCATCTCTATCAATGAAGTGTAGGGTCGCCGCCCCTAGGAAGGGAAGGCCAACGAACGGGTCCTCTACTGGTCGACCGGGCATGGTCTGGAGAAACACACATGATTCGTCCAAAAGAAAACACAGAGAAAAGGGTCACTTCCAAAAACAAATCACATAAAAGAGCAGTCCATGGCATCAACAAGCATTATCATTCAAGTAGCAAGTAGAAGAGCAAGTACAAATATTTGACGCAGTTAATTGGAAAAACCCTAGGACTCCTGTATGCACGCACATCTTCCTCATGTATAGAAAAAAACTTTTATCCGGATATGCACCAACTCCCGCAGGCAAGTGGGACACTCTCCCGAACTTCGCATGAACTAGAAAGTAAGTCGGTAAGTCGAGAGTTACCACTTACACGAGAATGCTCTATAATAACGCCCCTATGGTGCGCCATCTAGCCCGTGACTCTTTATTAGTCCTCGAACCATGACGACTTTCACGACTACATGCTTGACATGACATGACCCAAAAACACAAGTAGGACTCATACGTATTTAAACGAGGCCTAACGTAGCTTCATAATTAATACTAATCATGTAGAGAAATTGCACATATCACAAGTAGATATAATCATGTCGAAAAAGAATCATACTTACAATTGTTAATAAAGCAATGAACAATCCAAATAGTCAAGCCACAATCCAAATCAAATCAATCCAACAATTCCACACATCAAACAAAAAATAATCCAGCATGTCAGATGCCTTCAGAGACTTGCATTAATATATCAATCAATACAGTTTAAAGTCGGGTCGTTCTTAGAACGCCGTCAACTATAATTCTAAAGATCAAAGATCATAGTGCAGCATGGTATATATATATATATATATATATATATATATATATATATATATATATATATATATTTATGCTAATAGACAGAGATACGAAGTGCCCTTACCGTAGAGGTGATCGATCTTGGCGGTTTTGGAAGCTCTGCACGGCTCGATCGGTCTAGGCCTCGTGATCCTCAAGGAAGCAAGATGAAAAGACAAAATTTGATGGAGCTAGGAGGGAACGAGTGGTTCGGCCATGAGCTTGGTGGAGAAGATGATGAATAGTATTTTCCTAGCTCTTTATCTCTCTAAACTCCAAGGGTTTTTCACTTAATGATTTACTTAAGGAGATAAAAGCCACTTAACCCCCTTAATGGAGGGTATGGGCTGCGATGAAGGGGCCCAAAAAATGGGGGGTGAAACTCAACTTTTACTTACCCAAGGGACTAAAGTTGGAATGGTAAAAGGTTAAAGTAAAAAAAGCTTTTTACTATCGGGGACCAAACCGTAAGGTTTAAAAGTTCAGGGACTAAACTCTAAATTTAGAAAGTTCCAAATAAAATATCTAGGTTTGTTTATTAATGAATTCTTAATCATGACGCGTCAGTGCGTCAATTCGTCAGTGCGTCAATGCGTCAGTGTGTCAAGTCACCGGTCATCATCAGGTTTTGGTCATCAGTGAGTACCTCAGTGTCACTGAGAATATCTGCCCCGGGGTCATTTATTGGTTTCGGGGTTCCGGGCCCGCACAATTCGGGGCAGGGTCGATCTTTCTCGAAGTCCGCGCCACGCTGCTTGAAAACACTATTCACTGAGTCACTATCACGAAATTCTTCTTCATGAATTTAGTCTCGATCCGGGGTCCCGAAGTCGTCCGTTTTGCCTGCTGAAGTTTCGGCTAAAAGTCCCGTTAGCGCGAAAAATCCTTCCCGGGCTCCGGGAGGAAACCATATCAATATTACAGTCGTTCTTCACGAAATTCTTCACTGAACGTCATGGTGATAGTGAGAATGTCTTATTCTCGTCCGAACTCAAAGGTCTAGCTTGGTTTCCTACCAAGTGCTGCAAAAGGTGTTTCACCGGTACTTCGCTCGACGATATCGCTTGCCGATGCCGCCGAGCGGATCCAAACAGTACCTTGGAATAATTAAATAATTATTTAATTACTGGGGAAAATTCTGGGTGTTGCACCCAACGCCTGAGTGTTGAGAGGTAGTCTGGAAAATGTTATAAATAGATTGATTTGTTTCTTTTGTAAACACACTTGGCAACACTTGATACTCTTGGAATTACTTTTGCTGAGCATTGCCTGAGGTGTGGGAAGCCTTCCTTGAGCTCTCAATTCAGGTTTTTATCATGTCTCTCTTATTCATATTTGGCTAAGCTTTTCTTAATATTTGGGTTGTAGTGAATCTATCCTAGAACTATGCTTTAGGTTTCTATTGTTTATATATGAATAAAGGTTCAGTTCTTAGATTCTATTCCATGCTTTACATTACTCTTGTTGTACACAAGTGTTCATACTTAATTCTTATGCAATGGTAGTTGTTAGGAATTGAGGGAAAAGGGAATAGAATGAATGATTGTATGCCACTTAGGTATAAGGGTAGACATTGTTAGTGTTGGCCTGAACTTGGATTTTATCTTCAATTTTATTAACTAATTACTAAGGCATTAGGTTTCGAAATTGAATTGGAAATCCTATTTGCTTAAGAGTTTAACAAGTAGGAACCCTAAGCTAGAACACCTAAGAACATGTTCTGAATTTCATATATACAAGTGATTCTGAATAGTTTAGCTAGGGATAGTGAAACTCAACCCAAGTACTTGATTTATCAAATAGTTATCTTCTTCTTTTTCGTGTTCATTTGCTCTCAAAAACCAACCATAATCAAAACCTTTTATGTTTTTCTTTTTAAGCTGTAAGCAATTGATTTGGGGTCTTGTAATTAACACCTATCTCTATGAGTTCGATATCTTTTATATGACGCGATAACCTCCGTGCACTTGCGGATTGACTATCAGCATGATCGAGTCCCAAGGTCTCATCGGCATCTAACGATCAACATGAAGATAACATAACAAAAGTAAAGAAAGAGTGCAAGGGTCAACTACATTGGCGTAATGGGAATTGACTTCGCCAGGCAGCCCAAGCAACAATCAACAATTCATACAATCATTATCAAAACAGGGTCCTAGCATCATATTCTAAGTTATAGGGATAAAGGTCTTGTTAGACAGTTAATGTGTAACGCCCCAATTTTGGGTTGAGGGTCACCTAGTAAATATGCGGAAAATATACTTTGAAACCTCTAAAAACAATCAAGTTTCAAAACCAACGTCACTCAATAATTATAAATAATTATCAACCCATAACAAAATATAATCATCTCAAAAACGCGACATAGTTCCAAAATATTTAAAGTGGCACAACATGTGCTAAAAATTCAAACGGCGTAAAACAGAAATTATTCTTCTACAACGTTCTTCATTTTCTTTGAGTCTTCTCCATCAATTGTTTTAACTTCCGAGTCATCCTTCTTGAGCCTCATTGCCTGGGTCATCTTTGGCGTTAAGCGCCCAAAAAAGTCAAACAAAACAAGGAGAAAGGGTTAACTCGAAAAAATTAAGAAAATAGCATACAACAATTGTGATAAAAACAACAATAACATAATTAACAAAACAGAATCAATACAACACAACAATGATATCAACATAGCATATTTTCTCATTTTACAAAATCAAATAAACATATGCATGGTCCTCAATATCTATATGCATAACTATGGCCAATACAAAATATCATAATTCTCATGAACCAACAGTTCACACAAAATCCTCAGTCATAGTTTATCATATGCATATTATAAAACATCAACTTCTCAAAACGTTTTCATCATGTTATAATTAAATAACATATAGCAAAATCCTCAAAACTCATCATTTCATGAACATATACAACATGCTAAAATTATCAACCATGATTCCAGAAGCACAGTTCTTTAAGCACCAACTCAACCGAATACACAAAAACAACATACAACAATCACAAACAACATGGATAATCCTAAGACGCGTTACTCTTACCTCCGAGATGGTTGCATGCACATGATTCCAAACCTTGTAAGACAAAATAAACATGTATACATCCATCAACAATCATGGAAAAAGTTCGGGAACCAATTCCAAGAATTTTAGAACAAGAGAGCAAAAACAACAATTTGCTGGCAGAGGCCTAGCACCTGGGCGCTAGGTTCCAACGCTCGAGCGTTGGGCCTCTGTCTGGAAACACGAACTGGGCAGAATTCCAACGCCCAGGCGCTAGAAGTCCAGCGCTCATGCGTTGGCTCCCTACCAAAAACCCTAAAAACCAAGTTTTTCACCCGAAAATTCATTTTTAACCAATTTCTTTCAAAACTAAAATTATTCCATGTTCAGAACCTATAATATAATCTAATAAACAAGTTCCTTACTCAAAATTTCAACGGTTTCTAATTTCCTCCGAATTCATTTTGCACCAGAAGGTTATTAGGTTTTTCAACGAAAAATGGAAGAAGACACCAACCTTGTTGGGGAAATTGGTCAAGATGGGATGTAGCATGAACCAAAACCTTCAAGAGTGTAAGAAATCTCGAGCTTGATGGAGACCTAAGGCTGAAACAAGGTTTCATAATTAATTCCTCTCTTCAAAAGCTCTAGAGGTAATATAACACCAAGTGCATGAAGTTCGACCAAAATGGGGATTCTAACACATGAACAACTCAAAGAACTTACCTTGTTTGACCAAGAGAGATTTCCCAAGGTCCTAGCCCTTCCAGAAAGTGGAGAATACTCGAGTTTGAGGGAGAAGAAGGGCTGAAAAAGAACTAGTCAAAACCCTTGGAGAGAACAAAAGAGTGCACATCCAAAAATTAGAATTAGAAAGGTTTAGTTCTTATCGATTGGACTATCACAAGAACACTTGAGAGAGGATTGGAGAACTAGAGTAGAGAACCACAATAGGAGGGAAGAATCCAAAACAACACCAAGGTTCAGCAGCACTTCAAGGCAAGTTAGCTCTAGAGGTCTAGGTTTTTAGTAATTCTTTGTGTGAAAGGAACAAGATGATGATCACTACACTTAAAGCTTGAGAACTTCAACAATAGGGAATGATATGGACGCCCCTAGCCTCTTGTTTTGGAACAAAAACTGAATTGTTTGTCTTCAAAGCTCATCAAGGCAATAGACAAGGTATTAACCTCACTTAATACCTCTTAATGCATTGTTGATTTCTTTTCAAATTCAAAACTCAAAGGAATCCAAAGTTGTAGAGTGTGACCAGCTCTTTTTCTGCTTCAATGGGAAGAGGGGGCCGCCCAACACCTCATCAATTCACTATTAATCTCCTTAAACTCCCATTAACACAATACAACTCCATAACTACCATAATTCTCCTCCTTAATACTCATAGCCCCCATGGAATCTACATTTACCACCCTAATGAAAGCCTAATAACTCTGATTTCTATTTAAATTTCGAAACCCATAGAAAGTCTAAAAAGAAATAAAAACTTCCTTACCAAGGTTCAAACACTAGCCTTGTAGCCGTAACACAGAGATCTTAACCGCTAAGCCAAAGTCAATCTTGTTGCAAGTTAAGCAAAATTATTTAGATGTTCCTCAAGGTATGCAACCATATTCCAAACAAGAATTTAATAGCTCAAGGCTAACATTTCATTAATTAACTCAAGGGTCAATTTACAAATAAAAGAAGTCCAAGGACTAGAAAACAATTACAAACAAGTTCAAGGACTAAACTGCAATTACAATAAATTAGGGGTCTTACATAATGTATGAATGCAAAGTCATGCTGACACAATCTTGACATCGCCTTCATCCTTAAAAGGGAAGATGAGACAACCACCAACTTCGGGTCACCAGCGTGCAGATAAGTGCCTATACTGTGGCATGCCACTTCTTAGGCACGCCGTCCCAACATCCTGAATAACAATAGTGCGTCGTCTCAACGCCTCTAGGTATGCCGTCTCGACGACCTCACAACACCCAATAGATTTTTTATCCACCAATCTCATTGCAGGAAATCGATGCACATACCATGCTCTAATTATGAGTTAGTTGTCACTTCTGGCCCGTACTCTGACGTCCCTGACATGCTCCACGAGCGGGATTACCTCTCACAGATATCCGATATCATTAGGTCGGTCTCACTCATCACTCGAGTGTCTGCCTTAGCCAGTTATCAGTTGATCACAAGGAAATAGTCATAGTCTAGGCATGTTATCATACAAACATAAACAGTATCGACATTTCATGACTTAGTATAACTTATTACATATGGCATTTCAAGTAAAGCATCACGCCATCAAATCATAACACATAGCATTCTCATAATCATATATCATATTGCAAGTCATGTAGTAATAAGTTAATTCAAATCATATCATCATAGTCATTCATAACATGTTATCATATAGATAAATCAAGTCATGTTATTAAATAATCTACCAAACAATCAAGTCATCCTCTAGATACCATCAGCTACCCACACAGTTTATATATCACAATTCATAATAAAACAACATAATAAGGTAGCATGCACAATAATTGGTCACACAAGCTAAGCTGTCCGAATATACGTAGGTGCCCTTACCTTGAACGTTTTCCTCATGAACTCCAACAGCTTCTGAACTTCGTCCGCACACAAGCCCCATACCTTACACAATCACATCTAACACTTAGTCTTCTAAGAATAATTCCTCTTAATTTTGTTTTGGTAGGCAAGAATAATTCCTCTTAATGCATAAAGCATAGCTACTAACACTTCCTAATCTATATGCAGTTATATGCTTACACTTCGCAAACAACAAACAAGAAAGCATCTTTATAGAATATCCTTTAATTGTTAACTATTTGCAAATAAGCCCTTCAACTTTTAACTATTTTTAAAAAGGTCCTTAAACTTCCTTGAAATTATAATTAAGTCCTTGTACTTTACCATAACTATACTTTAGTCCCCAAACTTTAGTAAAATACAAAATTAGGTCCTTCAACCTTCCAAAATACCATTTATAGTCCTTAAAGTTTTCATACTTCAAATCTAGTCCTCAAAATTTTTACAAATAGGAAATTTAGTACCTAAACTTCTTAAAGCTTAGATCGAAGCCCCAAATTATTTCTAAAGGCTATTAAACATACCCAACACTCAAAACAAGTTTTCAAAGCAATATAACCCCTAAAAATACACTCTATAGGTTCAACCATGTCAATATCTTGGCTAACAATTCCACAAATTTTTCCAACACTTCCCAAACAAGCACATAACCACAAAACAACTAAAGAAAATAAAAAACCCAACCCCAACAAAACAACTTAGGTTCGGCCACTCCATTTAATATAGCTAGGAATATCTTTTTCAAAAACTAACTTAATAAATGGGTTTATTTAATCATTTTAAGCAAGGTTCATGTAGAATACTTTTCACACTAAGCACTTTCCCAAAATCAATTTTGGGTCAAAACAACTTTTCAAGAAACAAATTATAGGGTTTTGTAGCTCTCTTGATGGTGAACATTTTCTCCCAAAGGCATCATAGCGAAACCCAGTTGTGCTAGCGGAGGGATCTCCGGAGGATGAAGGAGTCGCAGATCGTCTACTGGTGCCTTCGCCTGCTGATGTCTCTGTGCCTCCGGGTGTTCTAACAAGGGCAAGGCGTGCCCTTGCGATCGCCAAGCAGGTGGGTGTTGTTTTCGAGGATTCTGATGAGGTTGCATTGGACCATCTTGTGGCTCACATTAGGTAGAGTAGGTCTCCGTAGTGAGGCTTTTTGCATTGGGTTTGTTTTGAGGGGGTTTTTCTTGAAGGTGCTTTGTAGGTAGTTCGAGGGGTGGTTTTGGTTTGGTCTGGCTTTTTGGGTTTCCTCTTGTTGTTTTGTATAGGGAGTTGCTTTTTGTTTGGGGTTTTGTTTTGACCCTTTTGGTTTGTGACTCTGGCTCCTCTCTCTCCTTTTGATGAGGTTGGTTGGCTACTCTAGATCTTGATATCAATATATCTTTGTGCTTTCTAAAAAAAATCACTTTTCAACTCAAAACTCAAGCTTTGTGAAAACTAAAAAGATGAACATATAAATCTCTTCATCAAAAAAAGAAAAAGATTTGTGAAGACACTTTCTCAAAACAAGGCTTTAAAACTTCAAATGAAACTCTAGAACTCAAAACACATCCAAAATGCACATAAAATATGTCAAATGAAAGATGAGAAAGAGTTCTACATCTTTGGTGTTGAGGCAAGAAGCACAAAAGTTGATATAAGGGTGCTAAAAGATGATGGAATATTCAGCCAAGGTGAAAAGAAGAAGAGGAACAAGTATTTTTCTCTTTATCTCTCTATTTTATCTCACTAAAAATTCACTTAAGTGAAAGATGAAGACTCAACACCCTAAAAAGGTGTGTTGGTCGAATATGTATGCTTAGTTAAGAGATATTTTACTCTTCAAAATGTCCCTAAAGTCCCTTCACCAATGCATCATTTTTTTATCTTGCCCTTGTCTTTCATTCCCCATGTAAATGTCACTATCCTTGCCTAATTAAGCTAGACATTACTAACCTAGCAAGTAAGTGACCTCCTACTACCAATTTTGATTGATGCTTCAAAAGTTAATGCTTGCCTAATACTAGGTAATAAAATTCAAACCATATTAAGAAAAGGATGATGACCTTCATCTTTTCTTAATCCCTCTTAAATTAAAGTCAAACTAATCAACTATTGACATGTCACTTTCTAACAACTTTGGATGCTTTGGTTTGTCATACAAACCATCCACTTCCACACTCAAAATATTCAAATTAATTCTCCATCCATTTCCAAAACATGAATAGTCACCCAAGTTAATGAATTAAATCACTATTCTCCCTATATAAACATGCTACACGCGCACACACATGTACACATGGTAATTTTATTTTTCGACGTCATTTCCGCTTTCATAATGAATTAGAATCCTTGTCATACTTAAATAAATAATACAATATCATTGACATAACGTTCTCCACTATATTTATTCCGCTTAACAGTAAACGTCGCGAAATAATAATAATAATAATAATAATACAAAATATAATAATATTGGGAAAACAACGATACGTTGACTTAATATTAATATTAATTCATTAATAGTATTAATAACGACAATAATAATATTACACAACGTCAATGAACATATTAATGACGACAACAATGTGACAATATAATTTGCATCCATACGCGTAGAACTTTTATATCGCATAATTAATTATTAATAATATGTTAAAACGTAATTATTTAATACATATTATATTAATACGGAATTAATTAATTAGGGTATTACAACGGTCAAATTTACAATACTCCATATTCGTAGAATCATTTTATTTCCTATCCAATACATCCTTTTAATTATGGTTACAACTTCTAACTTTATTTCATTCAAAAAAAAATTCTATTTTTTTTAAAAAATCCACTAGCTATCTAATATTTGAAAATCATAGCAATATAGCCATGCATGCGATAGTTTTTTTTTATACCATGTCTATTTACTATGCTAAAATCATACAATAAAACCCATATTATCATGTGTATTTTTTATTTAATACTCTATATCATAATAAAGCTGGAATTTTTTTTTGGGTAAAGTATGTTAACACTACAGGGAAATAAGTAAACTGCGGCGGTTCTGTTTACATTTTGCGACGGTTCAAACCGACGCAAAATGTATATGAAAGGCGGTTGCCAAACCGCCGCAGTTACGAGCGTCGAGAGATGCATTTGCGGCAGTTTTGGCCAACCGTTGGAACAACCGCTGCTGGTGTATAGCGGCGATTTTGTAACCACCATAGTGTTTTACTTAGTTGAGGCGGTTTTGGAACCGCCGCCGGCATACGTTTTTTTGCGGCGGTTTGGAACCGCCGCAAAATACTTCAATAGAAAAAAAAAAGCTAAAAGAATACTGGTTCTTATTTTTGGAATATATATTATCTCAAGCTACATAAATTATTTCTTTAAGCTATGGTTCTTATCCACACAATAGAAAACCTCCAAAAATATGAAAAGAAATTTCTATTACTAGAAGAAAAGAAGGAGAGAAAAAAGTAAATTAAATGGGAGCTTTGTATTCATTTTTAATTTGTAGTGTCTATATCACACCACCTCATTTTGGTAAGATAACAGTACATGTATGCTTAGCTACTCGTTTTGTTGAAAGGTAAAGTAATATTGAAAAATGATTATCTTATTTGATTACTGTATCTGATACAACTTATATATAGAATTATCTATGAGCTGTCTATGAGCTGTTACAGCTTGGCAAAAACTAATTCTGTAACAAACAAACTAACTCTAACAAAACTAACTTGCAAACAAACTAACTCTAACTTAAGTAACAGAAATTAAGTTATATACAGAGTATTTCCAATATCCCCCCTCAAGCTGTAGCATATATATTCTTAATGCTCAGCTTGGACAAAAGAGAGTGAAATTGAGCTGGATGCAATGGTTTAGTATGAAGATCTGCGAGTTGTGACAGAGTTGAAATTGGCATAAGCTTGATGACCCCAGCTTGGACTTTATCTCTTATGAGATGACAATCAATTTCAATATGTTTAGTCCTCTCATGCATAGCTGGGTTCTGAGAAATTTGGATAGCAGAACGATTGTCACAATATAGGGAAACTGGTTGTGACAGAGGTTGTTGTAGATCATGAAGTAAGTAAAGCAACCATTGAATTTCACATGTTGTGGATGCTAAGGCCCTATATTCAGCTTCAGTAGATGACCTGGATATTGTTACTTGCTTCTTTGACTTCCAGCTAATTAATGATGAGCCATAGAAAACATTAAAACCAGTGACAGATCTTCTGGTTTCTGGACAAGCTGCCCAATCTGCGTCACTAAAAGCCTTGAGAGAGTGATCTGAGTCTGAAGGAAAAAACAAACCTTGACCTGGACTATTCTTTATGTACCTCAACACTCTCAATGCTGCTGCATAATGATCTTCCATAGGATTGGAGAGAAATTGGCTAAGTGTGCTAACAGCAAAACACAAATCAGGTCTTGTGTTGGTAAGATAAAGCAATCTACCAAGTAATCTTCGATAAGCATGAACATCTGAATAAGGTGTTCCTTCTGACTTAGTAAATTTAGTTCCTGGTTGTATAGGTGTAGAAACAGGTTGACATGCCAACAATCCTGCATCTTCTAACAACTCTAGAGCATATTTTCTCAGGGATAAAATGAGACCTTGTGCAGATCTCGCCACTTCTAAACCCAGGAAGTATTTGAGCTGACCCAGATCTTTAATTTTGAACTTAGCATCCAAAACTGTCTTTACAGTTTGGATTTCGGTAATATCATCTCCTGCCAAAACTATATCATCCACATAAACAAGTAATATGGTGATATGAGCAGAATTACTTTTTACAAAAAGTGAATAGTCAGATTTTGATTGTAGGTAACCCAAGGACAGCAAAGTAGTTGTCAATTTATGATTCCACTGTCTGGATGCCTGTTTAAGTCCATACAAATACTTAACCAGTTTGCAAACCTGTCCTGTTTTGGCGGTCTTGTATCCAAGAGGCAATGACATGTATACCTCCTCATCAAGGTCTCCATGTAAGAAAGCATTATTTACATCCAATTGATGTAAGTACCAATGCTTTGAAGCTGCCATAGCCAAAACTAGCCTTACTGTTGTGAGCTTGACAACAGGTGAAAAAGTTTCAAAATAATCTAGACCTTGTTGTTGAGTGTAGCCTTTAGCTACTAACCTTGCCTTATACCTTTCAATGCTTCCATCAGCCAATCTCTTGATTTTATACACCCATTTGCACCCTATAGGTTGCTTACCAGGAGGCAAATCAGTTAAAATCCAAGTTTTGGTACTTTCTAAAGCTTCAATTTCCTGGTCCATAGCCTTTCTCCAACAATCATGTTTGATGACTTGATTATAGGTTTTGGGTTCAATGATTTGGGAAAGACTCAGAGCAAAGGATTTATGAGAAGAAGACAAGACATTATATGAGAGATAATCAGAAATAGGATACAATGTACCTGTAGTTGATTGATCAACTGAAGAAATAGCTGACATGTTGCAATGATAGTCCCTTAGGCAAGAGGGTTGCTGTGTAGACCTGGTGGATCTTCTCAGAGGAGTTTGAGATGGTGGTTGGGGTGGAGGTGCAGGATCAAGAAGTACAAAGGGCTGAGAAAATGAGGCTGGTGTAACAGGAAGAGGATGCTGATCAGTAATATCAGAAAATATTGGTGAACTAGGTGAAGATAGTTTGGCAACAGGATCTAAAAATTGGTGTTCAGGATCCTTGTCTCCATTAAGAAAAGGAAATATGTTTTCATAGAATACCACATGCCTTGATAGAAAAATTTCCCTATTATTGATATCTAATAAAAGATAGCCTTTTACTCCTTCTTTGAAGCCAAGTAAAACACATTTTCTTGCTCTAGGCTGAAATTTAGTTCTATGAGCTTGAATGGTGGAAGCAAAACAAAGAGAACCAAAAACTCTCAAAAAATTAATATCAGGCTTAGTATTATGCAAAAGCTGAGATGGTGAAAGATATGCTAAACCTTTAGAAGGTAAAATGTTAATGAGATGAACAGCATAGCTAACAGCATAAGACCAGAAAATTATTGGCAAATGGGATTGAAACATTAAAGATCTAGCAACATTCATAATGTGTTGATGTTTCCTCTCTACCACCCCATTTTGTTGGGGTGTTTCAACACAGGACAATTGATGTTGTATTCCCTTTTGTCTATAAAATTCTGTCATGGCAAATTCATTCCCATTATCTGATCTAATAGCTTTCACATCTATGCCAAATTGAGTTTTGATGTAGGAAACAAAACCAACAAGTTGTGGTCTTGTTTCTGATTTATTTGACATCAATTTAATCCATGTGTACCTGGACATATCATCCACTATGGTTAAGAAATATTTAAAACCATTAACGGATGAAATGTGATAGGGACCCCAAATATCCACATGAATGAGATCAAAAGGAGCTTTAGAAATAGTAGTACTCAATGAAAAAGGTAATTTTCTTTGCTTAGAATAGTGACAAGTATCACAATGTGTGTGGAAAATATCAGGTATGGTATCATACATGCTTTGTAATTTGGCATAACAAGAAAAAGAAGGATGACCTAGCCTTAGGTGCCATATATCAACAGTATTAGGCTTTATTGTAGAAAAAACTGCAGAATTAATAGTGTGGATAGTAGTTAGGGGTTCAAAGGAAGGAGGTGTAGGAACTATCATGACATACAAGTCATTTATTTCTTCAGCTTTCCCAATCATCTTCAGGGACGACTTGTCCTGTATCACACAAGAAAACTCAGTAATATCAAGTTTACAAGACAGAGATTTGGTTAATTTGGTAACAGAAATCAAATTGACTGAGAAATTAGGAACAAAAAGAACATTATACAAGATAAGTTGGGGAGTAAGTAAAACAGTTCCAGAATAATGAGCTAATGATGAGTTTTTATTAGGAAGAGACACTGAAATTGGTGTTATTCTACGATAGGAAGTGAAATAGGACAAAGAATTAGCTATATGATCAGTGGCTCCCGTATCTAGAATCCATTGAGAATAGGTATTACCTTGAACTGGAGAAGAAGTTGAAGCATTATGGGAGCTCACAAGATTGGCAGAATGTGTGGCTGTCGGATTGGATGGAGGAAGAAGAGCTAATAAACCATGAATTTGTTCTTTAGAAAGTCCAAAAAGAGGATTCCAATTGTGCCTGAGTTGCACCAGAAGAATTAGGATCTGCACATGATTGTGTGGTAACATTGTGGACTTTCTTGGATTTGAAGCCTGTAGAGAAGCCAGGTGGGAAGCCATGTAGCAAAAAACAAGTATCTATGGTATGATTTGACCTGCCACAATGTGTGCATTGTCGAGACACACCAATCTTGCCCCCTGAATATCTATTCTGAGCCTTTCCTCTACTATAGTCAGAATTAGATGATGTCTTTCCTCTATTCTGAGAGTGTTGTTGAACTTGAGCTGCCATAACAGAAGGTTCAGGAAGAATTCCTAGTTGTAGCTGTCTCTCTTGTTGAATTATCATCGAAAAAATCTTGGTAAGAGAGGGCAAAGGATCCATGAGAAGGATCTGAGATCTGACGGCAGAATAATTGTCATTCAACCCCCTTAAGAAGCACAACACACAATCATTTTCCCGATACTGCTTCATTGTTGTGGCAACGTTACAGCAACATGAAGTAGAAGATGTACACTTAGGAATAGGTCAATAGTTACAGAGTTCATCCCAAAGAATCTTCATTTTAGTGTAATAAGCAGTAACAGTGAGATCAGATTGATGCATGGAATAAAGATCCTGATGTAGTTGCGAAATTCGTACAAAATCACCTTGGGAAAATCGATCTTTGAGATCTTGCCATGCTGCAGCTGCTGTGTCGGTCCAGAGAATGCTTGTAGCAATTTCATGAGAAACAGAATGATTAATCCAAGATAGCACCAAATTGTTGCATCGTTTCCAAGCTGGAACCATCGGATCCGTCGCAGCTGGACAGGGAATCGAACCATCAGCAGAGCCAAACTTGTTTTTCATCTGCAATGACATAGTCATCGCGCGAGACCAGCCATGATAGTTGTGACCTTCAAGAATCGGAGAAACAAGAACAAGTGAGGGATTCTCATTAGGATGAATATAGTAATCATGTGTGGAATCTTGCAAAGATGCAAGAGTAACTGACTGTGCTGCCATTGACGAGAACAGCAAAGCTCAGAAAGATTGAGGAGAAAAGAAGAAGTTCAGAGAAGGAATGAAAAAGTGCGGAAGAGATGTGAGGCCAGTTTGCCTTCTGATACCATGTTGAAAGGTAAAGTAATATTGAAAAATGATTATCTTATTTGATTACTGTATCTGATACAACTTATATACAGAATTATCTATGAGCTGTCTATGAGCTGTTACAGCTTGGCAAAAACTAATTCTGTAACAAACAAACTAACTCTAACAAAACTAACTTGCAAACAAACTAACTCTAACTTAAGTAACAGAAATTAAGTTATATACAGAGTATTTCCAATACGTTTATAACTAAGAGAGCAGTTCTCGCATCATGAGCACAACACCTAATTGACACACAACCAATCAAAAACTTGAGATGCTTTAAAATAATGAATGATGATAAAGACATCAAAACTCAAGCTGAAGTTATTTTGATAGTATCTTAAGCTTTTAGTTGGTTGCATGTGCTCATATAAGAATTATTCTATATAGATAACATTATGGGGGTTATGGGAAGGTATTTAATGCCTTTTGTTTACTCCATTTCTCTATAGTAGTTAAGAAATAACAAAATAGATTAATTCTAGTGAAACTACATGCACAATCAAATCTATTCACACCTGCACAGATGGCAGCATCAATCTAATGTAGTTGGTTCGAACTTTCAACAAGATGACGCATTCAATTATTATAGTATCATGTGTAGTGAAGCCACATTTTATTCCTGTATCATGAATTTTCATGGTACTCTTTCTGGAAGAAGAAATGAGATTGTTTTGCCGGCATGTCCTCATTTTTGCAACTGGGATTTATGAAAATTATATAGTTCCAATTATTATATCAATGCCCACTTTTGATTCTAACATGTTATTGAGATTTAATTCTCTAAATCTCTTTATTTATTTGAAGCAGAGATACTGAAATTGTTTAAAAAGTAGTAAGTAGTAAGCCAATATTTAGTTGAATAGTTTAGTTGAAAAACCTCATTTGTTATACCAAATTTTAGCTGGATGGGCTTTTCCAAAATGCTTGTTTTTTGATCCAAAGTCAGACCTGAATATAAATCACATAAATCACAACCAAATGTTCAATATCACATAATAAGTATAACTCTTAAAAGTGTGGATAGGAGGTAAAACGAAATTCTAAATAGAACTAAAACGAAATTCTAAATAGAATTAAATAGAAGTTGGTGGTCCATGATTTTGAGATTGTTGAGTAGTGGAGGAAGAACGTCGCACTCCTACCCGTGAAGCTAAATCAGGAACCTGAAATGATTAATAAACAAGCATCCTTATCAATAAATCACAAAGCTGACATCCTTATCAAACAAAACTCACCAAGCTGACATCCTTATCAAACAAAACTCACCAATTTGACATTTTTATCAAGTAAATTCACCAATCTGACATTTTTATCAAACCGAAATTCATGCATTTTGAATGAAAAAACAGCAACAAACTCAAGTGATAATTCATGAGAGCAGCAAATCAATCCTGGCAGCAAGGCAGTGAAGTCAAGTTGAGCAAGCAAACTCAAACCTTATCTAATAAACATCATCAAGAGCAAGAACAAACAACAACAAAACAGCATTCCATCAAGCAAAGGAAATAAAAGACTTATGTGATTAAGTTATAATTGAAGACATGTAATTCAAGTCTAATTTTTCATGAGTGATGAGAGTCAGATAACCATAAAATTCACATGATGTTGGTGGCATTTGACCTCCAAACCGCTGAATGAAAAATTTCAATCGTTCCTCTAAAACTTGATATTTTGCATTGCTCTCCTGCAACTCTGATTTCATGTTATTCCAATATATGAAAGTCATGACTTTTTAGCATCCCATTCAACCGATTATTGACCACATCAATGCAATTAGAAATGTTGCTTGAATAGCCGTCAGGAACAGTTATATTCCTTAAAGTTGTTAAAAAATATTTATTTTCTTCATTAGTCATTTGATAAATGGCCGATGGATAAGTTCCATTTTCATTTGGCCAAAGGTCATGCCTAAGGCCCATTTCTTGAAGGTATCTTCTAGCAGAGAAATGATCTTTCGACTTTCCATCATTCAACAAGGTATAAAGGATATTTTCACACACATTTTTCTCAATATGCATGACATCGAGATTGTGGCGCAGCAAATTGTGCTCCCAATATGGAAGCTCAAAAAATATACTTTTCTTTCTCCATTGTTGAGTGCCCTGTTTGAGGAACGACCTCTACCGCGTTTCCTTTTTCCCTTTCTACCCTTTCACAACTCCTTTACCAAAGGTGATATTGATATCTTTAACTTGGTCAAAAATTGCAGAACTGGATATCTATTGGGTGGATCACGCATATCTTGCTCTCCATTAAATCGAATCTTGTTTGATTTAAATTTATGACCTTGAACAAGAAATCTTCGATGACCCATAAAACATGACTTTTTACTATAAGGAAGGCGGCAAGGAATAGAGTCAAAATTACAATTTGGACATGCTAGTCCCGTGTATGTGTTCCACCCAGAAAGAGCTCCCAGTGCTGGGAAGTCATTTATTGTCCACATCACAACTGCATGCAATTTGAATCTCTCTCGTGTTGAAGCATCATAACCATCAACACCATCATGCCATAACTCCTTCAACTCCTTAATTAGAGGTTGTAAGTAAACAACTATATCATTTCCGGGGTTACCGGGAATCACCATTGAAAGGATAAAAGATGTTGGCTTCATACACATCCATGGAGGAGTATTGTAAGGAATTAGAATAACTGGCCAAATGCTGTTATGCACACTCATAGTACCAAAGGGATTAAAACCATCAATAGATAATGCAAGACGAACATTTCGTGGATCTGATGCAAATGATTTGTGAGCATCTACAACATGCCACTTCTTCCAAGCTTCTGAATCTCTAGGATGCCTCATCATTCCATCATTGTGAGTATCTACAGCATGCCACCTCATATCCGCAGCAGTCTTTGAGGACAAAAATAATCTCTGCAAACGCGGTTTTAATGGAAAGTAACGAAGAACTTTAGCAGGGACCTTTTTCTCATTGGATGCCTCATTCTCACCATCTTCTGTTGTTTTCCATCTAGAGTATTTACACACTTTGCATGCTTCTCTATTTTCATCCACAACCCAATACAACATACAATCATTTGGACACGCGTGTATCTTTTCATAGTCCAAACCAAGCTTGCTTATCGTTTTCTTTGCCTCATAGAAGGAACCTGGAATCTTCGCGTGTTCAAATGCATCATGCAGTAGTTCTAAGATCATTGTCATAGCTTTATCAGTCATACCACATAAGACTTGATATGATACAACTTCACCAGAAAAGCAAGTTTAGAATACTTTGTGCACCCTTCATACAAAGGTTGTTCACCATCTCTTGCTAAGTCATAAAAATCTTTAGCTTCATGCCTTTCTTGAGTTGCATCTGGAATCACTCCTTCATCTTCAAAGACGTCATCATTTGATTCTTCTGCATGGTGCATATCAACTCCAAAAGCATCATTGATCATGACTTGAATTGGATCTTCCTCAACCATGGCTTCTTGTACTGGATTTGGAAAATTTTGTCGTTGTATATATCTACTAGGCAATTTCAACTACAGTTATGCAGAGCAATTCACAAATCAAGCATCGTTTATAGTGCAACCAGAATTGCAACCAAAACATACTTAATAATCAATTCACAATACGCATAGAAATCATCTTAGAAAATATCTAGATATTATGATGCCATTAGTGTTCAATGTGATCCGAATATCCGTGTTGCTGTACTGAGCCGACACTTAGCTGATTGAGGATAAGCTTGTTACCCAAATCGTATTGTCTTCACACAGTCATCACACAGTTCACACAGTCATCACACAATCTTCACATAGTCTCCACACAGTCTTCACACAGTTCACCTAGTCTGATGGATGGATAGTCATGCTATTTCAATCAGCTGAAAGAATGACGACTACGTCGTCTTGAGGAACGTTCATGAATGCACAATTCTACATGCTACGAACAAGCAACAACAACAATATAAACGGAGGCGTCTTGACGCGAGTCCAGGTTCCTCGTTCCAATGTCCCCAAATAGTGGAAACGTTGTTTTACGAGTCCGAGTTCCCTTTCAAATGCGGGGTCATCCTTGTCGGAGTTTCCTTCAAGAAAGCTCATAGTCTTAATTGCAAGTTTTCTTGAAAGCATGTTTCCAAAAACATTCATTAAGTTTCTAAAAAGAAGTTTCTCTTCTTATTCTTTCTGAAACTATTAAGCCTTTATCTTTTCAAAAACAAAATCTTTATACTTTATTTGAAAGAAACTCTATCCCCATGGTAGCTTACTTTATTTTTCCCCCGGCTAGCGCACTCGATAACAATCTATGATATAGTATAGCAACATTGCAACAAGTAAAATCAGAGGGAAACCATAACGCAACCAACATGTTATCAAACATAACATAGCATACATTTCAAGTACGACTTGCTCTTTTCATATGAGCTAAATAACATGTTTTCTTCTAGTCAATGCCCATTGGTAAAATGGTTGTTATTTTTTGAAAAGATTGACCTCTCCTGCCTCGCTTTTAAAGCTGTTGATTGGAGGTTGTAGCATAACGCTTCTCTTCTTCATAATAAGCATTGAAACCTACGATATCCTTAATTTCTTCAAAAGATGGCATGCTTTCCGCTGGAGGAATACCACCTTCCTTAATGGCAACAAGCGCATCCTACAAATTCAGTCATAGAAGATATCATTCAGCTATAAATAATAAAATCCAATCGCTAGATCAGTCTCTCTTTTTTCAGAATCTATTTTGAAACCCAGAAGCTACTCACATAAGCTTCTCCGAAGAACTAAAGCCAAAATCAATAGTAGAAGGAAGCCAAACATGCACTAAATGATACTTCAGAAAAAGGTGAAATAGGTTTTAAGACTTCACAGGCATGCATCACAAAGGAATGTATCTCATAGCATGTCTCATCTAAAAGGTGAATTTATCAGTGCAATCAGTATCAAGAGAACATAAAAGGGAAAGACATGTTACTCACCTGCATTGCTTTTATAGAAACCCCCAGCAAGGAGAGTGGATAAACAACAAGCTTATAACCAATTTCGTCAAGCTCACGAGGGCTGAGTATTGGTGTTTTACCTCCTCCTTCAAGCATATTAGCCTACACAAGAGTACAAGTCAACATACCATTTCCTTTTCCCTCTTTTCAAGTTAGAGTGTGGACTGTGAAATTGGAAAAAATTAATAATTATTACCATTTTAGGAACATGGGGAGCAACTTGACAAAAAGCTTTCATCTCTTCAGTTGAGGCAAGTGCATCAATGAAAAGAACATCAGCTCCAGCATCTGCAAAAGCCTTTGCCCTGATGAGTGCTTCATCCAATGATACAGCTTGCCGAGCATCTGACCGTGCCACAATGACAATATCAGAGCCACTCTCTCTTCTGGCATCAATGGCCGCTTTGATCTTCATCACCGCCTCTTCTCTAGACACCACTTTCCTCCCTTTTGTGTGCCCACATGCTTTTGGAGATAGCTACCAAATCAAAATCCATGAAGAGAAAGTTTGTTAAAAGGTATACAGAAATATTTTTCACAAAGTAAGCTTGAGAATCTAATAACATCCCATGCATCATGCATGCTAAGTTTTTAGGACTCACATTCCAGTAATATGACCTTAAAAATTAAAAACAAACTCCCCAACAAATCAAGATTATGGCTTTAAATTGTGTTGCACAATTGAAATTAAGTACACTTACTACTTCCATATACTTATAAAGTATATTTAAGTGTTTATAACAAACCATATAGGCATATACTAATTAAAATTGGAACAGCAAATGCGTGTTTGGATCAGCATGGTCAGAATTGAATTTGCTAAAATTGATTATGGTAAAAAGTTAAGCAAGTTGAAAGTGGTGGAGTGGATTATGTTTAGATACATTTTAAGAGAAAGTTATTTCTGTAAGTAGTATTGTGAAACTCATGTTTAAAAACTCCTACGATTAATTATCTATGATTTGACAACGCAAAAGTCAACCTCTCTAACTTCTCCAAAAATTTGATTTTGATAGTAAAAATGATTTTCTCATTCGATTCCGTAACATCTTATAACAAATTAGGAGGTCTAACTCAACCACAAAAGTTAGCTTGGGGTTAAGATTTGTTAACACTGTTCATGTCTTTAGTCAAAGTGGACTTCTAACACATCATGCACAATGATAGTTGATTCTAATGTTGGTGAAGTAAACCAAACAACAGTGAGTAATGAATGAAAAGAAACCTGATCTTCGAGCATGATTCCGGCGAAGCCAGCAGCGATGAAACCCTTGACGGTCCTCTTGACGTTGACGGCGTTTCCGAAGCCGTTATCAGCGTCGCCGATGACAGGGAGAGAGATGGCCTGAGTGACGAGGCGGCCCTGATCGACCATTTCGCCGTAGGAAATGAGTCCGGCATCTGGCAAGCCGAGCCTGGCGGCGGAGATGGCGAAACCGCCGGTGAAGCAGAAGGGAAATCCGGCGGATTCAACGAGCTTGGCACTGAGGGCATTGAAAGCAATGGGGCCTTGATGAACCCCTGGGGTTTCCAGAATTCGACGAAGCGCCTTCGCTCCTTTCTCACTCTCTTTTTCCATTTTTCAGCAATCTGCAGCTATCAATGGAGTGAAGTGTGCGTTTCACTGGACTGCGTGGACTAAATACCGATTTCATTTGGATCGGTAATGATTGACTATTTTTTTCATATTTTTCTATGCATTTTCATCACATGCTCATTTATTTCTTTTCGTTGAAGTGAATCTAGTTTATCAACCAAGTATTATTCGTAAGTCGTAACGATTAAAAACAAAATTCATGTGAAGTAAAACACAACATTCATTATAATCATAGAATTTTGGTGCTTTTAGCGTAACTCAATAAAAAAAAGAAAAAACAAAGTGTAACTGTCCTTTAACTATAACTAGTTGGATTTACCCATGCGAGGCACAGGTAACTTTGGATAAACTTTGGATTTACCTGTATGAAATGATATATTTTTATAACTTCTTTAGATGCTATTGTAAGGTCAACAATAATGACCAATATTGTTGCCGTGAGAAATAGTTACTTAGCAGTAAACGGTTTTCGACAATTTGCGCTTAACTCACATGTGCAAGGATCGAAACCCCCTTCTGCATGGTCATGGGATAAAGTTAGCTAACTACCACGCCACATCTTGTGCTAAATTTAGATTTTATTTTGTCATGTTGATTCCTGGATTATTGGTATAAGAATATTTAGCCTAGAGTGCGACGTCCTCTCTCCGAGCAACAACAGTGCAGCAAACCCCTCGAGGTAAATTAATGACAATATCACCTCTCGATCCAATGGATGCCGATAGAGTGTTCCATATCAATTATTATTTATAAATAATATTATTGATACATTAAATTTGGGCAAACTCTCTCACATGTGTGATTTTAGCAACCGTTTCATATAAATATAATTAAATTGATAATTTGCTACTTTTAAGTAAAACTACTATAGTTTAGGTGGTCTAATATTTTGACATGCAAAATTCTATCTTATGATAGATGTCAAAATATATTGGTGACCTAAGAGGCTAAGATTAAAGTGAGTTTACCAAATATTTACCTTGACATTCTCATAAGTAATTGTTGTAAAAGAATTTCTATTGTTTGACCATCATATAGGAATTATATATATTATATGTTTGATTCAAATTATGAAAGTAAGTTTTTTTTATGGTAGATAATAAAAACAAAGCTCTTTTATTGCTAAAAAAACTAAAACATCCCCACTGCAAACAGAGGAGACGGAAGATAAGTGAATTTTTGTATCTATACTGTTAAATATGTGAAGACGGTATATTTGGAATTTGCATTCTATTTTGTTGGATTGTAAGAATTTAGTTTTGACTTTTTCTGTTTTTGAGTTTGGTTTTGTCCGCCAATCTGGGAACTGTGTTGTGGACTTCCTCACTCGTTAGGCTCTCTCTTTTATCAATCGTGTTTGGGTGGAAGAGGGGCCTCCGGGGTCCGGGAATTAAAGCTTTCTTTCTCTTTGATGTAATTGCATCTACGGCTTCTTCTTAATATTATTTCAGCTTCCTAAAAAAAACATACTTGATTTGTTCAAAATCTTTAAACTTAGTATATTTCTGTAAAATGTTCATTATTTACATTGTTTGAACTTGACATTAAAGCTTTCACTAAAAAGTTCAAAAAGAATTTGAATTCAATCTCAAATTACTTGTAAATATTCATTTGTTTAGAAATAAAATTAAACCGTGCAAATGCTTGAATAACTTTTGATAAATCAAAGCTAAAGTGTGTGTAATGTTATATTTTATAATGTTACTAAAACGAATTGAAGAATTCAAACATAATAACGTTGACATGATCCATTTCCTCGTGACGGGATTTGAGTTCGCTGATCCTTTAAAAATAGAGGAACTCCTAGCCTCTCTCTCTTTTGTGGAAGAGCGTGCTTCCCATCCCCTTCATCTCCTATACCCTACAAAATTGAGGAGAATGTGAATATTGCAATCAAGATTAAAAGAGAACCAAACAAAAAATAGATAAAATTGCAACATGTGAAGGAATCAAAACTAAAACAAATTGAATGATTAGAACGCGGTAACGCGTGTAGAATAGAAAAACAAAGTTTGTAAGAATGAACTGATTGTTTACACAGGTATTCCATAGTTCTCACGATTGATTTTTGAGTTTATTCTTTTAAAACGATATAACAAAAAAACTATAGTGGTACAATTTATAGCATCAAGTGAGGAGACAAATTGTTAATAAAAATTCATATATGAAAACAAAAAATTAATTTGGTATTAATTAGATATGATTCATTCCTTATTTTAAAATTTGGTTAAATATAGGGGTGGCAATATGGGCTAGGCCCGCTGGGCCGACCCGTTTGGCCCGCCATTTTTTGCGGGTTGGGTTGAAATTTTCAACCCAAATACCCGCTTATAACCCACTTTAGAAACCCTTTTTTTTTGCGGGCTTTGGCGGGTCGGGGGCGGGCCAGCCCGCCAGGCCACATTTTTTTTTTTTGGATTTAACTAAAGAGAAAAAAATCAAAATTGAAAAAAAATCAGTACACTACTACAGACTTCAGTGTGAGGGACGAGAGTTTCTAAAGTGAGGGTTTAGGTTTCTACAGACTTTAGTCCGCTGCTTGACGCTCTCCTATCTCCTCTCCTCCGCGGCGTTCTCACCTCCTCCTCCGCGGCGCTCTCATCTCCTCAACCGCGACGCTCTCGTCTCCTCCACCGCGGCGCTCTCCCCTCCTTCGCGCGCTCTCCTCTCCTCCACCGTGCTTTCCTCCCCCGCGCTCTCCTCTTCTCCACCGCTCTCTCCTCTCCGCCACTGAATCTCGCAAACGCTGCGCTCTCCTCTCCATCGCGAATTGGTAAGTTTTCATTGAATCACTCCTTAATTCTGATATCTTATCAGCCCATGAAAATGGAGATGAATGCCTATTTTTTACCATGAAAAAGGGATAATATTCCTTTAGGGAAGCAGGGAAGATCCAAGTATGGGAAAACTATTACTCAGCAAGGCTGAATGTTCTTGATAGGAACACCACCAACTCTACTGCATAATTAGATTTTATATGAAAATTGGTTCAAATGTACTACATTATATATGAAAATTGGTTCACAATTATAGTTTAGTGGTTCTTGTTTGCACTTAACGCTTGCTTTGCGATCTTTTGTGAGGATATAGAACTTTATTGGTTTGTCATTTGTGCTTGCTTTTGTTGTGTTAAGAGACAATTATGAGTTGTGGCTTGTGACTTTGTGTTATTTGTGTATTTTTGCAACTTGTGAGAATGTAGAACTTTGTTGGTTTGTGCTTTCTTCTCATAATTACTTTTTTTTTCCACTACATTAAATTTTGGCGGGCTAGCCCGCCAAAATATGGGTTGGGTTGAGACTTTTAACCCATATACCAAATGTGGGCCAACCCAACCCGCCCCGCATTTTGGCGGGCTATTGACGGGTCGGGCCTGACCCGCCTCGCCAGCCCATATTGCCACCCCTAGTTAAATATTTAGTATTAATTAGTTAGGGTTCGTTCCTTATTTAACATTTGTAATCAATATCAATTTTTGTTCCTATTAAAATTTGGTATTAATCAGTTATGATTCGTTCCTTAAGATTTTGTTAAAAATTTGATATTAATTAGTCATGATTCGTTCCTTATTTAATATTTATATTAATTTTATAAATATTAATTATTTAGGGTAGGGTCTTAGTGGGTAAGTCATAATGAGGGTAGTTAGGATTTATACTCCCTTCGTTCCTTTTTATAAGAGGTGAGTTAGGGGTGTTGGCCGTTCCTTTTTATAAGAGCTAGAGGAAATTTTGTGCCAAATTAATCATTTTTTCACCATTCTACCCCTATTCAATTCTGGATAATAATTGCATCACATTAATTATGATATTTCTTTTTTCCATTTTCTAAAGACTAGGTACATGAACTATGCTTATAAAAAATGTGAACTGTGTCTTTTCATCTATTGAGGCAATCAATTATCTAACCTATCTACTCATATTTTATCTCTTTAAATGGGAAGGTAGCAAATGGCTCTTCTTAATGATTCCTCACTCTCTTCTTTACAATAAATGGTGTTGGTTTATTCAAAAATAAATAAATAAAAATAATTAGAAATATGGAAATACATGTACTATGTTAAAGGGCAATTTTGGAAATTCAACAACACTTTGGAACAAATTTAATGTAAAAAACTAGATAAACTAACTTTCTTAAGGGGTGTGCAAAGTTAGTTTATCTCTTATAAAAAGGAACGGAGGGAGTACCTTATTTTAGTGAGTAGGTGGGTATAAACCTTCTTTTATATAATATATAGATAGATTAGGTTTGAGTTTATTCCTCACTCATGAGAGCGAAATGTATGTTTTTTTTTTACAAATTAAACAGGGCCTCTTAGCTCCGAATTTTTTTTAGTATTACTTCAGTACATACTCCCCCACATTAAAGCATGACTGTGTTGTGTAAAGAGCGTTAGATTTCTCATTCCATGAACAAGATCTCACACCCTTCTATTTTTGCCTTCAGGCATTTAAATCCCAAAAATTTTACTTCTGAGATTTGTAATTCCAGAAAATTTGCCTTCCAAGTTTTAAATCTCAAAATGGGAAAGGAGGTGCAAAAATGGGTTGTTAGGGTGGAAAATCTGACACCCGTATTGAAATTGCACCAGAAACTTAATACCCCAAATAAGATAAGTAGTATTTACTTTAAAAAAAAATACAATAATAAAGAGTAGTGTTTTTTTTACTACCGTGAGACTAGTTCTTTATCCGATACATCATGTTAATTTCTGTCGTGTAGTATATTTTAAAATAAATTTTTACATTTTCATCTAATCATTCTATTTTTTTAATCATGATAATATATTCTTTTTTATTTATGATTCAGATAAAGACATGCAAAGGGCATACGTGATTAATTCTCCAAATGTTTCTTTCTTTAGGTTATTATCCATTTATCCTCATCAATTTCCTTCTGTAGAAAAAATATCGGATAATTAACAACATACTGACAAAAAAAAAATTGACTGTAATTTCCAAATTAAAATAAAAATCCTCAAAATTCCATCTAAAGAACGAGCCCAGCATTCAAATGATAGAAAATATGGACATTAATCAAAATGTTTGCTTTGTGGATTGCAAGTCTTTGGAGCTGCAAATACAAAGTAAAATGAGAATAGTCTCCACTGTTGAAGGAGGCTCTTCCTCAAGGTTTTCCCCCTCTCTAGGTCTATACTTTCTTAAGCTGCCCAGGTTTTTGAGCTTCCAGCCCCACTTCCTCTGCTATGATCTCCTGAATTGGCTTCTTCATCCTGTTTGATTCTGGGAGGATCTTCATCAGAATTAGGAGGCTGCTGATCCTCATCTTTTTCACCTCTGCAATCAGATGAAACACCCATAGGCAAAAATACTTAATCTATTACAGATATTAAAGGGCATACACAACACACAGGTCAGTACTTTCTTCCACAACCAAGTTATTGAGGGCTAGCTTGATTCCATTCTCAGTTTTCTGAGTTTAAAAACTATTTCCATAAACAATTTTTAGAACCTGTTTTTGGAAAGAGGAAAAGCAAAAAATTGTTTGAGTGGTATGTTTTTCAAAGCTTAAAAACTTATGACTTGAAAACTAAAAATAGAAACAGAAAACATCTCCAAGATGTAGTACTGGGTAAACAGGCCTAAGCCCGTGGGCCAGCCCGCAATATGTGCGGGCTGTAGCCCGGTGGTTACTAGCCCGTTTAAAAGCGGGCCTAAACGGGCTAGCCCGCTTAGTCCGTGGGTTTAAGCGGGTTAATCCGCGGGCCCGCGGGTTTTTTTTAAAAAGAAAAACATGTCTTGAGTCAAGGAAAGGCCAGAAAGAAGAAGAAAAAAAAAAAAACCAAGCCTGAACCGACCGCGGTTCAGCCCAAAAAGGGAAAAAAGAAACCACTCAACCTGGCCCGCAGGGCGGACTCGGGCTACTAAAATGGAGGTCCGTTGAATTGCAGGCCTATGCGGGGCGAGCCAACCCGCCTACCCAGCTCTACCAAGATGTTTCGAGATTCTACTCTTAAAAAACTGAAAACAAGAACAGCTATTGAAAATTGGGTACATTATTCATACCCAATGAGTTTTTTTCTTTTTCAGCTTTTCAAAACTGATAATGTTTTAGAAAACAACAAACAGGCATGAGTCTCTTTGAAAACTACTATGTTAAATTATCATGAAACAAGCATCGCAAGAGTTTAAATTTATTTGCGAAAAGCACATGAATGGTTTTATCTGCAAGTGAAGCCTGGAAATTGCAAAGGGTTCACCTTATCTGGTGCTGAAATTCAACTTGTATTTAAAGGAATGAAGGCTACAAAGTTCAAAATATTGACTACATGGTAATAAAGGTTATTAGATGAAGGCATATGGAAGATGTTACCATATTTTTAGGTTTTAACACAACAAGCAACGAATACGTAGAATAAACAACCATATTGGCCATGCGCCCATGCAAGGAATCACACCATAATACGAGAAACCAATAATCTGGAGTACAGAAACAGCTGAGCTACATGATCAGTATAGAGCACCCTGCTGCTCTATAGTTCAAATTGCCTTATTAGGCACACATTGATTTGTTTGATTCCCTTCTCATTTTTTTGAATTAATAAACTATTTTCAGAAATAAATTTTAAAACCTGTTTTTCAAAAGAAAAAAATAAAATAAAATGTTTTTTTCAAAGCTGAATGACATGTGACTTGAAAACTAAAATCAAAAACACAGAAAACAACTGACATTTATTGGGATTTTAGTTTTAAAAACTGAAAATAAGAACTATTTTTAAGAATTAGTTCTTTTCTTTTTCTGTTTTTTAAAACTACAAAATGTTTTACTAATCAGTAATCAAACAGACCCTTTAAACAACATAAACATGGTCCCAAACTATGTCTAGTGTATACGCTTTTAGTTTAAATGCGTGGTTAATGGTCATTGATATCCATTGCAGAGGCTAAGTTATGTAATACTAACATGCTAGAATTGGCTGAAGCAGTTTTGAAATAATTCATTATTAGGAAAATCCTGAAAGAACCTTATAACAGAAACATCAACTGTGGGAAGTAAGTGTAAGAATGCATACCCAGAGTAGATAAGAATCCCAACGGTAACACCACCAAAGGCCACAAAGTACATCCAATCAACCTGCAAAGCACAATTAGCTCTAGAGATGTTAGCACACTCACCGGAAATGTGACTCATATACGAGGAATTTCTGAGTGGGAAAAATAAAATGGAACTAAGGTTAATTTCAGACCTTCTCATGGTAAGCAAAAATGCGAATTACGACGGCCCACATGTCTGAGGTCAACAGAGACAGATTTAGCATGGTAGATCCGTTGATCTGTGGCAAAATAACAAGCACATTTAAAAACCCTTGTTCCCAGTAAAAAGCTAGATATTCTTCACCCGCCTACTTTTGCTAGGAAAGAACAACCTAGCATTTGCACCATGGCACAAGAAAAATGCCACTGCCAGTTGGATTTTTTAGACTAAAGAATATGTTAAAAATTTCAAGATTCTAAACCAGTGATAAACTATTTTGCTCTAGAATTAAAAATCAGTGTGAAAATGTTGATTACTCAATTGCAAGGTAGGGGACTTGGTATGGGATTCTAATGTGGGGTTTATAAGGCATTGGGTTATCCAACTACAACAGCTAGCTTTTGTGGTATGGCTCTCCCAAGGTTCTTATCAAAGAGAAACATTCGGAGAGAGAAAGAGAGAGATTAACACCAAAGAACTGCATCCCTAGAGATTTTAAAATTAATTATTTCAATAAGTTCCTTTTTTTTTTGGTATACTTCCATTGTTTTATTCCTCAGTCTGTCAGTCATAATAACAAAAGTAATTTGTGAAAAAATAAAAGAACTGTAGAATTGTTATGGTCTGAATTCACACCTTAAGCAGAATAGGGACTAAAGAGTAAAACAAAAACATAGCCACTGAAAATCCAACAAAAGGAAGCGCCTGAAACCAAATTGAAAGAAATTAGCATGAATAACAGCATTTATAGGTCTGACATGTACAACTGCATATAAATATTAAGACACTAAAAAGAAAAGGTCTTGCATAAAAAATATTAGTTAAGAGAAAAACAATAAGATAAAGATAAACAGAATCCACTAAACTCAAAGCTCAGCTATAACCTTTGATGTTTATTCTTTATCAACTCTGTTGCGGACCCAATTTCTAGAGATAGGCCCAATATGACTAGAGTCCATGAAAGCAGGAGGAAGGTGTGAAGCACCTGATAGAAGCTAATAGTAGTGGCACTAACTGCCTTGCTGACGTGGCAAGGAGTGTGTAGTGTGTGAGGCAATCAGGTGAGTGGGAAAGAGTGAGAGAATTAGGGGGTATAAGTGTGTTTGGTGAGACAGGTGAGGTAGGCTTGATTTGGGATTAGGTTTGGGAGAGAAGAGCACTCTCAAAATTGCTCTGTAATTTCCTTTCTTCTTCTACATTCCATCTATATTGTATCCACTTCTATACCTGATTCTGGATTATTTCCAAAATCTCAGTAAACTATACAAGTTATTTCAGTATAATTACTTTCCATTTCTCTGGTACCTAACAAACTCCAAGTGGTTTTATCCTGAATATAAACTTCCTTAAATTTCATTATTAATAATATCCCTCATAATCTCGATTTCATATAGCCGACTTCACTTAGAGGGATAAGGCTTTTGTTGTTGTATAAACTTCCTTAAATTCTTACCTTGCTCATTAGCATTGTTGCTTCTTTAGGGATAAAGAGGATGAGAAGACAGGTCATTTCCATTTTAAATCTACTTATACAATGTCAACTACAGGTAGAGGTATACTGATAGAGTTAGGAAGTAGGGGTGTTGTTAATGAAGGAATTTACCCTCTGTACAGTTAGTTGAACAATTTTGCAAAATAACTGGTTTACAGTGATTGGCTGACAGTTTTGTACGATAACTGGTTGACAGTTATTGGCAGTTTTGGAGGGAATTCCGTTGTAACTGCTGGCTAGTTTCCTTTATAAGGAGGAAATAGGTTTGTTAGAGGGATATTCTGGAAATCGGGAATAGATTTGGGGAGACTACTGGTCTCTCTAATACCATCAACCATTGTAGTTCCTTTGTTATTCTTGATTCATAAATAGTTTTCCTTTTCATCCATTATTGGTACCTATCATATAGATTGGACACTCACAGCCTTGCATTGCATACATCATAGTTAAAGTGGAATTCTATCATTTACTCAATCATATGAGAATTAGAGTGATAGAGAACTTACTGCCTCAGCCGACCAATGAATAGATTTAAGTTCATTGCGCTCAAGTACGCTTCTGTAAAATCATTAAGGATACAACAGGTGAAAGAAAACTAAGAATGAAATAATTCTAGTCATTGGAATGGACATGTATTTTCGTTTTATTGCTCCTCTGTTAAATCAAATTCACATACCAACATCGCCACTTTTCTTTTCTTTTTTTGGTTACAAGAGGAAGACCACCACTTTTCAGTTCTTAATTTAAAAAATATGGGACTTAACTAAAATTACATTTCATTCACCTGTGATAACTACTCTTAATTCCAAAATCAAGTTTGAAGTACAATATGATTATGACATAGAACAAGTTGTTAAGCTAGTAGAAAAAACCAATATTATCCTGCACAAAGATTAAAATTAAATTCTTAAGCTATGCAACATGTCAAACTGTATTGAAAGTGCAAAGAAATATAGTCCTGTATTAGACAATAAATGGTGGAAGGAACGTTTGCCAAATAGATTCTCTGTGCAATTTTCATGGAGGAGGCAGTTTGAAGATGTAAAACACTTTGTGAGAAATAATTAAGCATATAGGAAGCTAGAAAAAAAATCAAAACAAAAAGATCCCATAGTCCTCATAATATATTTAACTTTCCAGGATACATTTGAATGGCACTAACAATGCCACCAAAGAGACCTAACATTCCCATGAGCTCAACTCTATCAGCATGTTTTACCAGAAATTCCTGCAATGGAAAAGAAATAACAATAACACGAGAGGTTACACAATATGAAATACTAATATGAGTAGTCAAGTGTGAGTGTAAGATGTGATTGCATCTCAAGAAATAGCCCAAATTCAATATATTGATGTTTTTCTGTTAGGAGGCCAAAACCTATTTCAGTCTGCCGTGATAGTACGGACAATAAACACAAGCCCATAAATAACCCACCGGTAGTCATGGATGTATTACATGTAAGTGTTTTAGATTAATCAAACTTTCCATTATTGATAAATCCTTAACATAATAAGGAGCATGGCCAAATTAAGTCCCATGTCATATAACAAGATAGCTCCAGTAACATTTCTATTAAGTTTAAGATACATAATTGGCAGTTTAAGAGCACAGACTAAATTGGGAATGAGTGGTAGAAAAGTAGACAACAAAAAAATCTGTATTTAGAATCACACTAAAAACGTTTATACAAGGAGCTTCACAGTTTTCGGAAGTACCAACGCATGAAGTATAAAAGCAAATGAATTGGATGGAGGTAAGGATGGAAGGGTCTAAAACAGGTATCAGAGTACAGATCCATATTACTTAGGAATGAAGAAATTTTAGATTCAGTGGATGGGAAAGTGTGAAACACTCACCTTATAAAAGAATTCCCATTGAGAAGGAGAAAAGCACAACCTTTGTATATTAACCAATATCTTATATAGTAATTAGTTTGTATATGTATTTTCTCTGTTGTGTCAGACTGTTGTAAAATGCATTAAAGCACAAGAGCAATCAACTTACCTCACTGACATTACTGATTGCATACAAGGTAGCACCAGCAATAACAAGAGCGTCCCCTTTAAGAGGACTGCTTCCACCTATGACAGGTGAATATAACATCATCAGACAACTACCATAAATGGAATGACGCATGTTGCTGATGATGATGAATGATAGGACCAAAATTTACTAGCCGCATGATTTCCATGAATAAAGGTATGGAGAATGTGCATGCAAACTCTTTATATATGTGTTTAAATATAAATGAGATAGAAATGCCAATAATCCAGTTCCTAAAAAGCCACCAACCTGCCCTGTCTCCAGCATGAACATCTGAAAACACAACTGCGACAAGGCCGGCAATGCAAACAACTACACCAGCAAACTTCTTGAATCTATATATTGTTTTCAAGAAAAGCCATGTAAGAAGCATGACACATGGAATGGACCAGCAGTCAAGCAGCATCACACTTGTTAGTGAGGTGTATTGATAAGCTTTCACAACTGTTCATTAAATCAGAATTAGTTTGTCAATAGTTGAAAGTAAGACCATTGAAGTCAACACTTGACTTGCTTCACTTAAGTACATAGGAAGAAGTGAAGAGCCCAATAAAAAATACACAAGAAATGAAATCACGCACTTAGTGAGTAACTTAGATATCAATATTTAAAATTGGAACCTATAGGTTGGTCATTTAATTTTAATGTGTCAACCTTTCTTGAGAAGACTGCATATAAATGTATTAATTTCACCATTGCTTTCTATGATAAATTATATCTCTACTACCATGAAACACTTACCAAGAAAATTTGCTTCCACATCAACCAATCCAAGAATTACATAGTAGTACCATTTTGCCTGTGTGAGAACCATGTGAAGTTAATGAAATTGTGTTCAAATGTTTGACATTGAGAGGAAAAACAGCTAGAATAACAACAGTTAATCTTTTTCAAAGGCAACCCCCCAACACACTCTCCTTAAAGCAGAGATAAAAGAAGAACATCATCGACTATGATCAAAAACCAAAAAGGAGGGCCATAAGGAGTATAACATAAACGTACAAAAAAATTACACAGATCATACAAAAACTGTTGGGGTGTTCACTTCTTTCCACTAATGGAATTAGAAAATCAAGGGGAACTTATTGCTTTAAAACTCCAGCCATGGAGAATTCCAATAGAATTGATTAAGAAAATAGTATTTCATCATAGACTAAGGTAAGGCAAAGCATCATACTTTGCAAATAGTAAAATCCTATTTCCAATTTATAGCAACCTTAAGCACAAGTTCATGAGTGATGAAGCATGTAGTATATAACCTGGAGTGCTTTCCTTCGGTACAGTAAAATACTTCCATAAACAATCGCCAAAAACACATAGTTTAAAAAGGACTGAGAAGTGGGAGCATTAATTCCTGCAAGGACCAAAAGCACAGAAGAAGGAACAGAATCTTATTATAAAACTGAGTAGGCCAAGCCAAGCCTCTAAATTGAAAACCCACATGGGCAATCAAATTCAGCAGCACTTATATTACATAATTTAAATTTAAATCAATGAGTCGAGAAGATACAATTTTGTAATAAAAAAAGGAAGGAATGAAGAAAAGGGGTGCTGAAAAATTGCAAAGGATTGACCTTTTTTAGCCAATTCAGAAGAAGTGAAGCCAGTGGAAGTGATGAGAAGAGAAAGAAACTGCCCCAGCCCAAGACCAATTAACGTGTTTCTCGTCCAAAACTTTCGAAAATCCATCGCCATGTTTCAAATTCAAAGCTTTTTCCAGCTACAATCCAGAAACAAAGACACTATAGTATAATTCGGATTAGTGGAATGTCAGATATGAATTGCGGCAAAGGGAAACGAAGCAAAGTGGAAATAGTGAGGAGTGAGTGAGGTTGTAGTGCAATGCAATTTTTCAATTATATGATGAAATGAAACAGATAGATTGATCGACTGATTCAAAGGCTTTGAATTGAAGAAAGGTTTTATTATATTGGGTGAGAACTGAGAAAGTGAAAGAAAAAGAGGTTTGAGCAAAAAAACCGCATATTGTGATGGTGCGTTGAGTTTTTTCAGCCGTCAATTGTTGGTGACACTGCCACAAATATTTCATTACTCTATTAGACACAATCAATCCCTTTTCGGCTTTCGCCTCATGCGTGTGTATGTTTCTTTTCTTCATCGGAATTCACTATTTTCAAAGGCTAATAATAATTGAGGACAGATCCACTTAGTTGAGTATTAATTATAATTATTACTCGCTCCGTCTCAAATTATAAGACCCACAAATTTGGTATTTCAAACTATAAGACAACTTCTAGATTTTAGAAAAAAAACAATAAACTTTTTTTTTTACCCCTTGTACTATTATCACCCCTACTAATTACTTCTTTTTCATATTTTTCAACCAACTTTTGATATATACAATACTAATATTGGGGCATATATCGAAGATTTGTTAAAAAAAATAACAAATATATTTTTTATTAAATATAAATTTAACAAATCTAACTTTCAAATAATGTGATATTACAATTACAATTATGTATACCAAATATTGGTTATATCTGAAATTCAAAAGTATGTAATTTTATAATCGATATTTATTTCAAGATGTATATTATCTATTAAATTGAAATTACCTTGTGAAGTACGTAATGGTTTTGAAATTTTCTAAATCTATATTCATTTAAAAGTTTTAGTTCAATAGTTTGGTTTGCCAAATTAATATTATAAAAAAATTATCAAGTGAAGTAACTTTGATAAAAACTAACTTGACTCCTCTTCATGCTAATAAAAGTTTGATAAACTATGAAAATATGAACTATGGATTGGAACTATATATATGGGATGACAATTGGACTCAAATCCATTAAATGCCCGTAAAAAATACTTTATGAGTATGGTAAAAAACCCGCTAAATAAGTATGTGGTTGGGTATGAATAAATGCTCGCAAAAATTAATGAGTACAAGTGTAGGTATGCGTACTATAGTACCCATTCCGTCTCATAGCCGTACACACATTATATGCATAATTATATATAAAATTGTTCTTATTAAAACCATTTTTTAAAATTTTTCTTTATAATATCATTTACTGTAATGTATTATTATAATTATAATATAATGTTAATTTATAATATATATGTTAACATAATAATTTTATTTAAGTTTTTTTAATAAAAGTAGTACGTAATTTTTTTAATATATAAGTTTTTTAGTGAGTTAAATTAGTATGTAGATTACCATATAATTTAGGTTTGAAATTTTAGAATGCAAATAGCGAAAATCATATTTTTTTAACTGAATTGCGAGTAATGGGTATTTGTACGAGCATATAGGTACCCAAAAAGTATGGGAATGGACACTCAAGTTGCTACCCACGCAGGTATGGGGACAAGCACGAGTACTATTTAAAAGCGTAGATATGGGGATAGGTACTATAGCACCCTACCTAAACCCTACTCATTGTCATCCCAATACATAACGTATTAAAAATATTTGTAGACATATCCTGATTGTGATTGTAAAAGTGTATAGATGTTCCGGGGATGGTCTTGATCGGTCCTTTACCTGAACGACCTACGTCATTTTTCACTCGGGCAAATTCACAATTACACAGAACCATTTTCTATGCGATGACCTAAAATTCGATGTACTTTTTGACATCCATCACTAAATGTCACATCATCTGTATCTCCAACTCACACACTCATATAAAAGGCAAGGCCTAAAGCGTCATCGGGTACACACTTCTTTCTAACATTAGCTTAAATATCTCTCTAAAACTCCACCACTTACTGTGGTATCAGAGTCTCTTTGTTTGGACATATTGCTTGCTCGTGGATTCTTCCCCTCGCTTCAATCTTCAATGCTCGTCTTCACCAAAATATCGATGTACCTCTTTAATCAACATCGTTCGCGGTGATTTAGCCGAATTTATTCATTCAATAGTGATGAAAAAGATTGGAAGAAAATTATAGACAAAGGCAAAAGATGGAATTGATGATATAATGTATGTGAGATAAAAATATTGTCAGTGTACTTTTTTATTTTTTATTTTGGTCAAGAGTGTATAAAAAATTGGAAGTAACGTAATGTACCATAGTTATAAAATAAAGTTTGCATAAAACTATAATTAGTGAACTTTGATACTTTGTTCTTTGTGGGGCCAATTTTGACGATCACCTCTTCTCTTTTGTCCTTACGGAAGCCATCATTGCCAAAGTTTCCATTAGTGTGTAAACACTGAGTAGTCGTGTACCAGGTATTCAGGTTATCCTTTTCCTCGTGGAATAGTAAAAAATTCCATCATATCCATAGGACCTTAGTTATTTCTAATGAAAATTGTTTAATCTTAAGAAAGGTATATAATAAGGAAAGTGTTCGACACATCACTCCCTTATACAACCTTTTCTTTCACACTCTTTTAATATGTATATTATGAATTTTCCTTCAAGAAATATTAGGATAGATTCATTTTAAAAACTCACGATCTTAATCGCATGTTTTCTTGAAAGCATGTTTCCAAAAACATTTATTAAGTTTCTAAAATGAAGTTTTTCTTCTTATTTTTTCTGAAACTATTAAGCCTTTACCTTTTCCAAAACAACATCTTTATACTTTATTTTGAAAGAAACTCTATCCCCCAGTAACTTACTTTATTTTTCTCTCGGCTAGCGCACTTGATAACAATCAGTGATAAAGCATAGCAACATTGCAGCAAGCAAAATCAGAGGGAAACCATAATACAACCAACATGTTATCAAACAAAACATAACATACATTTCAAGTATGACTTTCTCTTTTCATATGAGTTAAATAGCATGTTTTCTTATAGTCAATCAACATGTACTTATGCATCGATCAAAGAGAAATCAACAACATGACAAAGCAAGCAATGCCACCAAACAATTTGCCATTCATAGACTTTAAATCATCAATAAATCCTAATCCAGCATATCAGATGCCTTCAGCTCCATTTCAGTCAATATAATTCTAATCGGGTCGTTCTCAGAACGCCATCAGCTACAAATCTCAATATCATAGTATATACATTCACATAATTATATACATATGCTTAGTATCTAAGAATAGAGAAGTGCCATTACCGAAGAAATGATCAATCCGATTAGTTACGTATGCTCTGTTCCCCTTGTTCGGCCCGAAGTCCCGTAACCCTTCAAGGAACATAGCCTAGTTTAGAACTTAATACTTAATCCTAAGACTTAGCTACAATTGTCCTAATTCATAAGAAAGGATCCTTGGAAGTGAAAATATTTTAGCAATTTTGGCAACCTTTAAAAACCCTTGAAAAACTCTAAGTTACAATTTCTAAATCTTTCCAAAACTTCACAACTTTTGAAGAGAAAATAGGCTAGATGTTTACTTATAAATTTGAGAGTCTTAAACAAATTTTTGAATGCAAAAACACACACTACCAAAAGGGCTCAATTCTGTCCAAAAACTTCAAAACCCTAAAAACTTCACATTTTCACCAAGCAATTCACTAAGTCACTCAAAACAACTTCACAACCCAAAACTTAAATTCTCTTACAAGTTTCTAAAACAATTTCCAATTCTTGAACTCAACAAACCCTAAGTGTCAAGAAAACCCAAAATTTATTCAGTTGTCAAACTTTTAAATTCTTAATTTCTCAACTTCTAAAAACCCTAAAACAAGCTATAAGTTTCAAAACCAATTTACCCAAGAATTCAATTTTGAACCCCCTAAACATAAACTCTCAAAATCATGTAGAAATCAATTTTCTCAAGTCTTAAACAATCAATTTTGCTCTCGTCCCTCTCACATTAATTAGGGCAAAATCTTTCATTTACAACCAATTTCACCTACAAGCTTTAAACACTCTAAAAACTAGTTGAAAATCAATTCTTCCAAGCCCCTTAAACAACCCCACATTCGACCATGTCTATTTAATTATCAAGATGAATTTTTCTTTCAAAACTAACTTGTACACATTAAAGGCATAAGAAAATCTATGGTGAAAATCAATTTCAAAGTTTGAAAATAGTTTATTTCAAATAATCACTTTTCAAAAACCCAACTTCTTGAAAATCTAATTAGAGGTATCAATAGATCAATTCTATGAGAATAACATTCCTAAAGGAAACCGTAGCAAAATCTCAACATCAAAATTCTCTAGGGACCAAAACTCAACATATTGAAGTTCTAATCGGTTCAAATTGAAGATCAAGGCCACGGGAACAAAATTTATGAAGTGGGTTTAGTATACTATCAACTATCAATAATCTAAACTCAACATATTAAATTCTAAAACCATGGGATTGTAGATCTTGAAGAGGAGATCAACTTACCTTAGAGAATCAAGAGGAGAAAATGAATGAAAGATGGAGCTATGGAAGAGAGAAGATTTCGACCATGGGAGCTTGGAGGAAGAAGATGATGAATAGTTCACTTGTTCTTCACTTTCTTTCTCTTAGTTCTTTCTTCAAACTCACCTAATGAAGCCTTAAGTTTAAAAGCTCCAAAACTACCCATTTTAAGGGGGGAGGCCACGGGTCCATGGGCCTTAGGGAGGGTTTTTCCTAACTTTTCATTAACCCTAGGGACCAAAGTTGAATGGGTAAAAGTCTAGGTAAAAATATCATTTTACTATTTGGGGACTATACCGTAAAGTTTCAAAGTTTAGAAAGTTTAGGAAAATATCTAGGATTAGTTTAATATTATATGTCTAATCCCAATGACACGTCGTTATGATGGTGTCATATGGTCAGTGCATCAACTGCGTCATAATTCTCATTGTTATCTGAATCCGGTCGTCGGTACGTTTTCCAACGTTGCTAAGAGTACCTAACACTGGTTACTCATTTGTTTTGGACCTTATGCTCGTAGAACTCGAGCCTGGGTCATTTCTATCGAAATTCGTGCTGAGTCTGGCCCGAAAACACTATTCATGGAAACATTGCTCGTGAAAACTATTCACGAAAAGTTTTTATCTCATATCTAGATTTGTCACGTCAAATGGAGTCATTTGGTGATTCCCGAATTTTTCGATCTGAGGTCTCGAAGTCGTTCGTTTCACTTGCTGGATTTTTGACTGAAAGTCTCGCTAGCAAGAAATGCTTTTTTCGGGCTCCAGAAGGAAACCATATCAATATTACAGTGTTCTTCTCGAAATTCTTCACTGATCATCATGAAGATAGTGAGAACGTCTTATTCTCGCTCGAATTTCAAATCGAGTTAAGATTAATCCTACGACGAACTGTCGTTTGGAAATCGTCGCTACGATGATCTGAATAGCTCTTGACTTTAACTCTCGCATGCAAGCATCCCAAGGTATGAATTGACTGATTAAATAATTATTTAATTATTTAATTTATTCAAGGTCTTACACTCTCATTCAATAGGAATAATCAGATGCTAATAAGATCTGATGTACTAAATGGTTTGCAAGAGGCGGTTCATAGGGGTGAGACTGATCCAGCATCTGCTGGACAACGTATTATATTACCACCTTGTTTCACTGGAGGCTACAGATATATGTTCAAAAATTGGCAGGATGCTATGGCAATCTGAAAAAAATGGGATTTCCAGATTTGTTTATCACTATTACATGCAACTCTAAATTGGAGTGAGATTAAAGACTTCGTGCAGTTCTTTCAAAAAAAAGACTTTGTGCAGTCAAGACATTTGAATGCAGAAGACCGACCAAATATTATTTCCTGAGTTTCCAAAATGAAACTTGATAAGCTCATCGAAGATTTCAAGAAGAATAAAATATTTGGACTAGTTGATGCTGGTGAGTTTTTATTTTGTGTTTGAATTTCTTTATTATGGTCTCTACTTTTTTTTTCTTAAAAATTGTTTGTCCTTTATATCCTATCATAAAGATTAATTTTGTTAATTAAAAATCAGGGATGTACACCATTGAATTTCAAAAGACACTACTACAAATTTGCCATATTACCACGGTTCCGAGCAGCATATTACCTCGGTCGAACCACGGTAACAGGTTGAGAGGTAATAGATAAGTCACCACGGTTGAAGGTGGAACCATGGTAACATCGTACATAAAAAATACCCAGTTTTACACGGAACCGCGGTAATATCAGGCCTCTGTTACCTCGGTTCAGACTGAAACCGGGGTAACATCTCACTCTTTTACCGCAGTTCATTTTCGAACCGTGGTATTAATTTAGTTTTTTTTTAATATCTGTTACCGCGGTTCCTTTATGAACCGTGATAACAAATTTGTTTTTTTTTGTGCAACGTACAATCAGAGATCAGACATGCAATTCCAACAGTAAACAAAATATAACCAGGACATGCAATGCAGTGGAAACAACCCTGACAACATAATATACAAGCAATATATATAATATGTACAACAAACCAAATATGTACAAATTATGTACAGACCCCCACAATTATGTTACATACATATGAAATATATCTTACACATACAACATTATAAAAAAATGCATACTTTTTTAACTTGTTTTACTAGTCTTTTTCCTCTTGTGGTTCAAAAGGCGCATACTTCCTATTTTTTCATGGAATTCCACATTCATCCAAATTCCCTATTCATGATCATCTCGGACGTACAAACAATCATCTTCATCTGAATCAGGGTCGAATGGTTGTTGTAGCCCGAGGAATGGGTCATCTTCAATAGCATTTTCGGCATGAAGGTCTTGTCCATCATCGTTGTTGATATGTGCATGATTTGTTAAAAGAACAATTGACTTTTTATTGTCAGCGGGATCAGGGACAAAAAATATTTGCTCTGCTTGGGATGCCAAAATAAATGGATCATCCTTGGACCCGACCCTATTAAAATCAACCTAAATGAACCCTAGGTCATCAATCTAAACTCTAGAGTTAATGTCAACCCACTTACAACCAAGCACAGGAACCCGGAATGTTGTGTAATCCAGCTCCCATATGTGTTGAATTAGCCCAAAGTATGAAATGTCTGCATATATTGGGTTTCTATCTTTGGCGCTAGAGACATGCATAGCTCTAGCAACAAGAGTCACTCCACTATTTTGCATTGTACTCCGTTCATCTTGGGCTTGCGTATAAAATGTATAACCATTAATTACATAGCCGTTGTAAGAAAAGGCATGTATACTCGGACCCTTCGACAACCATTTCAATCTATCTGAAACAGAGGTAAGATCTTTTTTCCACTCCTGATAAACTTTATCCTTTAGCCACAAGATAAAAGTCTTGTTGTGCTCCTTTGCTAACCAATTTTCATACCTATTAGGGTTAAACCTCTTAATCTCATCCTTGTGCATGTCGACATATGGCCTAACCTCATCCGCATTATCCAAAACAAATAAGTGTGCTTGTTGCCATTCTTTGGTCAGAATAGTGACTATCTCACATTTAAACAACCCTTCCCCTTCTATTCTTCCTGTGTGACGAGACTTTAGAAGCCCAATGGAATCCACATTAGACAGGTATTCGGTACAAAATTCAATAGCTTCTTCTACTAAGCACCGTTCAACCATACACCCCTCTGGCCTGCTTTGGTTTTTTACGTAACCTTTTAAAATCTTCATGTAATGCTCAAAAGGGTACATCCATCTCATATAAGTTGGCCCGCACATTTGTATTTCTCTAACCAAGTGAATGGTTAGATGAACCATTATATCAAAGAATGAACGTGGAAAGTACATCTCAAGCTCACACAAAGTTGTAGCAATTTCTATCTGCAATGCTGTCAACTTAGAAGGGTCAATCACTTTGCTACAAATAACCTTGAAGAACAGACACAATCTTGTTAAGGTACCTCGCACTTTTTTGGGAAAAATGGAGCGTATAGCTACCGGTAGCAAGTTCTTCATAAGAATATGACAATCATGAGTCTTCAAACGCTTTAACTTAAGGTCTTTCATTGATACCAAACTCTTAATATTTGAAGATTACCCCTGTGGAACCTTCACACCACTGAGAAACTTGCACAAAGCAACTTTCTCTTTCCTGCTCAAAGTATAGGTTGCTGGAGGGAGATACGTACGTTTTCCCTTCTTCACTGGTCTTAAATATTTTCTTATGCCCATACTAACCAAATCAAGTATTGAATTGATGCTATCTTTAGACTTGCCTGACACATTTAGCAAAGTACCAACAACACTTTCGAAAATATTCTTCTCAACATGCATCACATCAATAAAATGTCTCACATAGAGTGACTCCCAATATGTCAACTTAAAGAAAATTGACCTTTTCTTCCAACCACTTTTAGGAACTTGTTTTTTGAAAGTCTAGCCAAGTGTACACCTCAAGTTCTTCACCTTGGCAAACCGATCAACACCCTTCAATGGCTTAGGAGTTCTACCTTCTTCTATGTTTCCATTGAAAGCTTTTGACCAGCCCTGATAACGGTGTCTTGTAAGCAAGAACCTACGATGTTGTAGGAAAACGGTATTTTTACAATGTTCTAATCGCATTGAAGCTATACCATCTTCACATACAGGGCATGCAAGCTTTCCTTTTACACTATATCCCAACAAATTGCCATATGCTGGAAAATCATTGATCGTACCATACAACATTGTCCTCAGCCTGAAAGTTTCTTCCCTTGACCCATCATACACCTCTACACCAACATCCCATAATTTCTTCAGATCTTCAATTAGAGGGGCCAAGTATATGTCTATATCATTTCCCGGTTGCTGAGGCCCAGAAATTAACATAGATAACATCATATACTTGCGCTTCATACAATGCGAATGAGGTAGGTTGTATATCACTAGTATCACTGGCCATGTACTGTGGGTGCTACTCTGAAGGCTATGTGGATTTATTCCATCAGTAGACAATGCAAGGCGTAGGTTTCTTTCCTCTTTGCCAAATTGGAGGTAGTCCACATCAATTTTTCCCATTGGGGAGAGTCTGCCGGGTGTCGAAGCATTCCATCACCTTCCCGTCTAGCTTTATGCCATGTTAGGTGTTTCGTAATTTCAGCACTACGGTACATGCGCCTAAATCTGGGTATTGTGGGGAAATACCATAACACCTTTAAGGGACCAGATTTTTCCTTCTTATATCGTGGAGCTTTACATTTATGACATGTATCCAGAGATGCATATTCATTACGAAATAAAATACAATCATTAGGACATGCATGAATCCTCTCATATCTCATTCCAATAGACGAAAGCATTTGTTTAGCCTCATATGTTCGACAGGGAAGAACGTTCTCGTCCGGAAGCATATCTTTTAAGAGATAAAGTAGGTCGGTGAAGCTCTTATCGGTCCATCCATTGTCAGCTTTCAGGTTGTACAACTTTAAGACCGTAGACAATCTTGTGAATTTAGAGCATCCTTCATAAAGAGGCGTCTTCGCATCAGTTTTAAACCTGTTGAACATTTCAGGACAATCACGAAGATCATCTTCCACCGCCTCCGCTATTTCGTCAACACAGTCACCCTCACATTCATCTCTCTCCATATCAACTGAGGGGTATCCCAGAGTATCTGTTGCATCGCTAGAATCAAATATGGACTCACCATGATTTGTCCAACGTGTATAGTTCTTATCAATTCCATTGCAGATTAGATGGTCTTCCAATTCAAGTGGGCTAACTCTATGACCATGACAGCAATTTAAACAGGGGCATAACATGCTATTGGGGTACTTTGAGCGTTGAACCACGAAGGAAACGAAGTCTTTCACTCCGGCCTCATATTCATCGGATAAGCGATTAGCAAACATCCATATATACGTACCTGGATCAATAAATGTTAATGTCTACAGGCCCCATCCTCAAAGTCTAGTACATATCCTACTAAAATTCATAGGTGAAGGTCCCTATTCTAGCCGGGATTAAATTCCACTGAAGTACTGAACAACAACAAAATCTTCAACATTCAACACAGTGTATTGAACAACGACAGCAAAGGCATAAGAACTAGTAATTATCGAATAGATAAACTCCTTAAATTCCACAAAAATTAAAGCATCAAGCAAAGGTACTGAACAACAACATAAATCTTCAAAAAAAAGATAACCTTAGAAGTAGAAGCAGGTCAAGAGGACTCACAGGTGAGGTGTGGAAGCAAGATAAACGAGCTGAGTAGCTGGAGGAACGATCTTAGTGAGCACACAAAGAGGGAGGCTGTGAGCAAGGGAAGGAGTAGCCGCGACGAGCAAAGCAGTTACGGAGCGAATGCAGAGAGAACGAGCGCCGATGATGAGGTGGTGCGACAGGCAGAAAGGAACGGAGGTAATGGGGTGCAGAAGAGAGGAATGTCAAATGGCAGTGACAATGTTGAAGATCGACGGAGTCGAGACAGAGAAGCGAGAAGACAAAGGGTTTTTCTCGAGAGAAGGGTTTTCTTGCTAACAGGTGGCAAATGACCATATTTTTAATAAAATGATACATATTACCACGGTTCGACTAACAACCAGGGTAATAGACAATGTTAGATAATAAAATAATAAACTCTATTACCCCGGTTCTCCTTTAAACCTTGGTAGTAGTCTTTTTTAAGTAAAAAAAAAATTAAAAACTATCCCAGTTACCACGGTTTTGACGGAACTGGTGTAAAAGATAAAATCAGTTACCTCGGTTCCACAAGAAACCGTGGTAACTGAGCTCCAGGCACCATTTTACCTTGATCCGACACGGAACCGGGGTAACAGGGGCAAAGTAAAAAGGCAATTCTGTAATAGTGAGAGAGTCCTTCCACATGCTCACATACTTCTTTGGTTACATGGTGAAAACAAACTGAAAACACCTACTGATATTGATAGAATAATATCAGCTGAGCCTGATCCTATATTATATCCCAAATTGTATGAGTTAGTTTCTTCCTTCATGATCCATGGTCTGTGCGGTGCGTTAAATCCGCATTGTGCGTGCATGAAGGATCGGAAGTGTAGCAAATACTTTCCTAAGATATTTGCAGCAGCACAACAATTGATGAAAATGGATATCCCAATTATAGAAGACGGATGACAGGCATTACAGTTTCAAAGAATGGTATTGAACTTGACAACCGTAGTGTTGTCTCTTATAACCCACATAAATGTGGAGTACTGCAACTAGTCAAACTCCATAAAATACCTGTTAAAATATGTTAACAAGGGGCAAGATAGGGAAACTGCTCAAATTTTTAAATCTTCAAATTTCATCTGGGTCTCGACGTGTTATTGATGAGATAAAGAAATACTACGACTGCCGATACATTTCACCATTTGAAGTAATGTGGAGAACTTTTTCTTGGAAAATCCATGTGAGGTGGCCCTCAGTGAAGAGATTGAAATTCCATCTTCCAAATGAACAAACCGTTATATTTAGAGATGATCAGCCTATTGATGAAGTTGTTGAACTTAAACAAGATGATTAAACTATCTTTCTAGCATGGATGGATGCCAACAAATCATATCCAGAAGCAAGAAACTTGACTTATTATGTATTTCCTAACAAGTTTGTGTATGATCAACAAACACTATTATAAAATTATCATTTTACCACGGTTCTGGGCAGCATATTACTACAGTTCAACCGTGGTATAACTAGGCGTAGTGATAGATCAATTACCACGGTTGAAGGCGGAACCGTGGTAATATCATACCTCTATAATACTCGGTTGAAGGTGGAACCGTGGTAATATCATACATCTGTTACCACAGTTCAAGGTGGGACCGTGACAATATCCCACATTTGTTACCACGGTTCAGGGTGGAACCGTGGTAATCACACCTCTGTTACCACAGTTCAACAAGGAACCGTGGTAATATCTCTTCCTATTACCACGGTTAAACATTGAACTGTGGTAACATGTCTATTTTTTTTTCTTCTATTCTCACTTTCATTGTGCAAATAAAAAAATAGTCTATTGCAATACATACAACATTGTGTCTAAACTGAAATTATGGTCAAATCTAAACTTTAAATACCAAATTACCAATTAAACTATATAGCCATCAACGAAGACATATATACAAGAAGCAGAACATAAACAGAGACAAATCTACACTTTAAATACCAAATTCTTTTTTTTTCCATTCAAATAAGAAGCATACCATAAACATTTAGTAATAATGTAACCATACAGCCAAATTTAAAAATCATACAGCCAAATTTAAAAATCACTCTAATTCAACAGCCCATAATAAAAGATACAACATGTACTGCTTGGTTGTGCTAGAAATCAGGGAAAAGGGAAGGAGCCTATTGATTATGAAAACGGTTCCCCAGAATCATCAGAGTTGTCCCAAGAGTCATCCGAGTCTTCGGAGAGATCAAACAGTGGATCGTTAATGACAAGAACCTTTGGCCGGAAGTCTTCTACTCTGATCACCTGACAAGCCAATTCCTCTAAAGCGTTCAAAGCCAAGAAGGGCAACCCATTTGGACTCCTGAGGAGTTATGTTACGAGGAAACCATAGGGAATGACTTTCTGGTTGTCAACCAGAGCAGAAGCAAGATGATTGTAGACGATGTCTACAATGTTAATGTACTCTTCATTCAGAATTGAGTACATGATAAACAGGTCTTTGTCAAGTACGTCTCTCAGACGATCTTGTCTTGGACAAAGCATGGTTGTGACCAGTAGATGTAAAACTCTAGCAAGAAAGGTGAGGGATGAGTAGAGAGAGCACAGAGAGAGGGGGGAGGAGGATTTTCCATGCAATAGATGACTGCATCAATATCTTCATCGCAGTTTCTTTGCGACAATTCAGAGTACATCACTCCTTCATCCTCACTATTAAGGAGTTCAGCAAGTTTCTCTTTGGTTAGGGAAAAGTCATGATTCAACACTCTTCCAACAAAGCCTCTGTTGTGAACAAAGGACAAGGAGGACCAGAAGGCCAAGATGAGTTCTGAGTACGACTCATCAGAGGCATCACACAATGCAGACATACGTGTGTGACGCAGAGCATTGGTGCCAGGAACTTGATAGCGATGTAGTTTTGGGAAATTGATGGTAAAAGGAAGACAGATAGTCACGCCATTTGTCATTTCTGTTTTTAAGGAAGAAGGATCACAGAAGCAGAGAATATAGGGAAGATGATGGAGTGGTGGATGGAGAACAAATGAGAGATACTTCTGGAATTTATAAGCAAACGAGAGAATTTGAGGGGTGAAGAAGAGGGAGATTAAGAGGATGTCTTGAGAATTGTGAAACTTATGTGGGAAACAGTGCATGTTGAAAAGTTGCAGAGTAAAGTGGGAAGTAGTTAGAAGTTTTAATTGTGAAACGGCCCAAGCTGAAGCATTTAAGAAGACAAAACATAGCTGACAGGACTAGACGATGGAGGAGACGCGTCTTGTGCATCGGGAAACGACATGACTGTCTGGGCTGACATGACTAGACGATGGAGGAAACCCTAGTACTGAACAACAACAAAGCTCGTCGGTGCCCTATATATTTTGAGAGAAACTTTCTCATGACAGAAAAAAGAAAACCCTAGTACTGAACAACAACAAAAATCTTCAAAACAAAACCCTAGAAGTAGAAACAAGTCAAGAGTACTCACGAGTGAGGTAGAGAAGAGTGGCCAGAGGGAGAAGATGGGAACGGCCATGCACGAAGACAGAAACGGCGTGACTGTCACGACTGCGAGCAAGAGTGTGCATGGCGGAGATGAGCTTAGCGTCGACGAGCTTGCGAAGCAATGGCAGTGCCATTGCAGATAGAAGGAGTGACGGTGATGAGGTGCAGCGGCAAGGAGCGACAGTCATAAGGTGCAGCGGCAAGGAGTGGCGAGTGGCGGTGACGAGGTTGAAGAGTGATGGAGTCACAACAGAGAAAGGGGAAGACAAATGGGTTTTCGATCTCCAAACAAGGGTTTCCTAACTAACATATCACCATTTTTTTAATAATATAATTCCTATATTACCACGGTTCTCATAACAACCGTAGTAACAAACTATGTTAATTAAAAAAATTATAATACCTATTACCACGGTTCCCCTGACAACTGTGGTAATGGACAATGTTAATTTAAAAATTAATAAAAACTATCTCAGTTACCACGGTTACCATACAAACGTGGTAATAGAGCACCTTAATTACCACGGTTCAACACAGAACCGTGGTAATAGAGCTCGTAACCTCTTTTTACCACGGTTCGACACGGAACCGTGGTAACAGGGGCGTGGTAAAAACCATTCAGAAAGGAAGCAAGGATATTAAATTGCCAGGCTGTCATATATTCCTCCTGGTACCGCTAAACTGTATTATATGCGAATGTTACTAACCATTCAGAAAGGCTGCACGAGCTTTGAGAATATAAGAACGGCGAATGGTGAACTTTTCAAAACTTTTCAAGATGCATGTCATGCACTAGGTTTACTGGATGATGATAAAGAGTTCATTGCAGCAATCAACGAGACAAGTGAACTTGGATTAGGGCACCAGATTCAAAAGTTATTTGTTTCTTTGCTAATTACAAACACTATGAGTAGAGCAATCCATGTTTGGTCTAAGACTTGGAAATTGCTAGTTGATAGAATTGAGTACAACTTGAGAAAATTCCATCATAACTGTGCTAAGACTACCAAACTTTCTCTTAATACTCCTTACTCTTCAATACATGCCTTAAATTGAATTCTAATTATATTTATTCTTGAAACACAACAAAAACTGCCTCAACCACATATATATCATATATTCTTGATGTTTCATAGTTGAATTTCCATTGTCACTAATAGTCCCTATCTTTTGCATACTTATTTGTTATATTAGAAGATTACTATGAACTCATTCTAGAACTATTATTCCAAGTATAAAATTTAATAATTTACATGTTGATTTCCTTGCAGCTCTACGTATTGAAGAAGCTGATCTTCAAAAACTGTGTCTTAAAGAAATTGACAAGCTTTTGCGGGCAAATGGTAGGAGATTGGCAAATTATTCTGGTTTCACCGATTATGATTCGTCAGATGATGATATTTTTGAAAATTAGTTTATAGTTGAAGAGATGTCGTATGATAGAAGAAATGCGTGTATTGCATGAAGAATTGGTTAATTCATTGACTTCTGAACAAAGACAAGTCCATGATGAAATGATTAATTATGTAACCAGCTTTTTTAGCCAATTTTTCTTTGTCTACGGCTACGGTGGGACAGGAAAAACACATATTTGGAAGACTTTATCTGCAGGACTTCATGCAAAGGGAAAAATTGTACTAAATGTGGCCTCAAGTGGAATTGCATCATTGCTACTACTTGGGGTCAGACTGCACATTCAAGATTGTCACTTCCATTAAATCTTAATGAGCACTCAACATATATGTAATATTAAACAAGGAAGTTTGAAAGCAAACTTGCTACGCCAGTGTTCCTTGATTATTTGGGAGAAGCACCAATGATGAATAAATACTGCTTTGAAGCTCTAGATAGGACACTAAGGGATATAATGTCTTCAGAAAGTAGAGCAAATTCTAAAAAGACATTTGAAGGTCTTGGGAGGAGATTTTTGGCAAATCCTTCCTGTTATTTAGAAGGGTTGTAGGCAATATATTGTTTCAGCAAGTGTAAATTCTTCATATTTATGGAAGCACTGCAAAGTACTTTCCTTAAGAAAAAAATGAGGTTACTCAACTTAAATAAAGAGCAAGATCATAATGAGGTCAAACATTTTGCAAAATGGATTCTTAAAATAGGAAACGGTGATTCTGAGATGAACGATGATGGTGAAATGGATATTGAAGTTCCTAATGATCTATTGATTACAAATCCAGGTGAACCTTTGCTTTAGCTTATTATTTTGCATATCTTGGTTTAGCTCTTAATATGTCAAATCCTAATTTTTGGGAACAAAGAGCTATTTTGACCCCTACATGTGAATCTGTAGAAAAAGTGAATCAATATATATTGTCCAGTATTGAGTGAGATGAAAAGGAATATCTTAGTTGTGATTCACCCTACAAATCAGATGAGGATAACGACGTCGAAGCAGAATGGATAACTGAATTCCTTAATAAAATCAAATGTTTGGGAGTTCCAAATCACAAATTGGTACTTAAAGTTGGTGTTCCAATCATGCTTCTAAGAAACGTTGACCAGTCAGCATGTTTATGCAATGTAACTCGACCTATTATCAAGACTTTGTCCTAAAACAAGAACCTTTAACTTTTGATAAGTTCTTGGTGGTCCTTTGTTTGCTGAATCTTTAGAGGACCCATCAAAGGTTCCATTGGGGAAAGTACCCTTTTGGGTACATGTATTTGATCTTTTGTTGGCTTATTGTAAGGAGGTTGTTGCGATGAATGTTGGGGGCATCTTGGGCGGTTTCATGCCCTCAGAGTTGATTGTCATCTAGGTTTGTTCCTGAGGTTAGAAGTGACAATGAATGTAACGAAACTGCTTCGATGTGGGACCATATTTGCTCATAGTGCCATTGAAGGTTTTGTTTCAGTAAGAAAGGTTGGGGAGTTTTTGCTTTGGGTGTGGGGGGTTTAAACCATCTACTAAAGGACTGTGAAGAAGCTGTGTTGGATGGGGAAGGTGAGTATCATGATGATCTTCCTTTTGGTCCTTTGTGTAGCACCCCGAATTTCAAGGGTCATTACAGTGACTCAAAGATAATTTAAATATGCTCTTGATCCTTCTAAAGCCTAGAAAATACAAGTATATTTTTTTTCTTTCAACACATACTCTAACTGATGCATAATAAATACCCATAAATCACATATAATAATTGAGACTTCCAAAAGGAAAACTTCACTACTATGAATTCCTAAAATCAAAAGACTCCATATGCCTGACATGCTCCCTGTGATCTCCATGCAGGGCAGACCACACAAAATCAAAAACATCGGAACCTTCCCTTCTCCTAAACAAAAGATAATACAAACACAAGCTGAAACAAACCTACATATTATAACCAACAACGGTAAACACTCTACCTCAATAGGCACTAGCCTTGTCCTGGAATCTGCTACTACGAGTCTTCCACAATCGTCCATCAGGTTTCGATGTCCAACTCATCTACTTCTGACTCCGGGTACGAAGGTCCGATACCCATGTCGATGGGCCTTCTACGTCGAGCAGCACAACAAGACTTTTGTGAGTGTAGAACTTGGTTGTCCTTCCATGTGTCGTCGCCTGGCGACGAGTCGCCCAAACACAAACAATAGGATTAATTGCAACTTTGGTCCCCCACTTACACACTTTCCACGATTTTGGTCCCCAACAAGAAAAACCACGATTTTGGTCCCTCACGAATGCTTCTGTTAGCAACTTTGATCTTTCGTCCAAAACCGCATCTTCTTCTTCATTCTCCACTATTTTCATTTATCTCTTAGCCTAGCACTCTTCATCAAAGAGATAGGTGATCTCCTAAGATTTATTTTCATGGTCTTGTTTCTTTAAAGAGCCAAGTTTTCATGTAGAATGAGTTTTAAGTTGGGTTTGTCTTAAAGTTTTGATTTTTAGCTTTAACATTTCACCAAGTTGAAGAGAATGCCTTGATCTATACTTCTATGAAAATGTTTTCTTAAAAATCATCTTTAAAAGTGATTTTGAGTTTTAACTTTAGCTTTTGACTTTTAGCCTTCACCAAAGTGTTAGAGAATGTCTTAAACTATCCATGAGTATACTTTGTTTTTCAAAAAGTTGGTCTCTTGAAAATGGATTTTAAAATAAAAGTGATTTTGAAACTTCTAAAGTGATTTCCACCATAGATCTAGCTTAACTAAGCCTATGAACAAAAAGAATTTGAAATAAAAAACGGGTCTATCCCTTGAACATGTCTTAGTCGAACCTATATGCAAGTTTTAGGGAGTGAGATTTTGATTTTTGGCTTAGTGTTTGAGAAGGAAAAATGTTGATTTGGGTAAGATTAAATCGTTTGTGGATGAAATAAATTATTGGGTGAAAAATGTGGGAGAGGCCGAGAGCATGGGGAGAATTTTTTAGTTGAAAAATTGATTTTGAAACTTGATTTTGGGTGGAAAAGAACTAGGATTAAGTTTGGGGTTTAAAAGTTAAGTTTTTGAAAGTTTGGGGACTTAAACTTGATTTTGGAAACCTTGAGATTTTAAAATGAAGAGGCCGGTTGTTAGAGGTTCTAAAATGAGAAGAAAATCTTTTAACGAACTTGTCTTTATTATGTGTTTTTTTGGGGACTAAAAAGGGTTTTGTTAAGAGTTTAAGGACCTTTCTAAATGTGGGTTTTAATAAGGACCAAAATTTGTTTCCTTCAAAAGTTAAGGGATGTATTGTATTTGTATTTCCTTAAGGGACCAAAACCTGATTTTAAGGAAAATTCCATGGGAGTGGTAGAAAGTCGATAGTATACGCCTTAGATCGTAAGTTAGCTAGTTGACTTGAATAGAAACTTAGTAAGCGTTTACGTGTACGGTACGAAGATCAAGAACACAGACGCATCGGGACTAATGATCGGGAAGGAAGGCGGGTCGTTACAAGAGACGAAGACTTGATCGGATCGGAGTCGCTATCTTGGAAGGAAAGCGACTGAGGGAACTTCACATAGATTATATATTATGCTATGAATATATATATATATATATATATATATATATATATATATATATATTGATTAAATGATAAGTATGATATCTTGATTTCATGATAGTTGTTGTTAAATTCTTTCTATAACATGTTGATTTCATCATGATAATGTATATCTCTATCTGTCATATGCTTTTTATGGATCATAAATATGTCTATCGACCTCGATCGAATGGGAACTGTCAGCGGAAGAGACCACATCAAGAGGACAACGTGATGCGAACACGTCGTTAAGGGTGGCCCCACCTGGGAAGGAACTTGAACTCGTGACAGGGACGATGAAGTATTATTTTCCATCGGAGCCCAAGGTGAAGAACCGGGAAGATGAAGTTCTATTTTCCATCAGAGCCCCAGGTGAAGAACCGGGACTATGTATTATATCCCATTGGAACCCAAGGTGAAGAACCGGGACGATGAAGTTTTATTTTCCATTGGAACCCACGGCGAAGGACCGGGATGACGAAGTTTTATTTCCCACAGAAACCCAAGGTGAAGAACCGGGACGATGGAGTTATTTTTTCGATCAGAACTCAAAGTGAAGAAGCGAGATGATGGAGATCTGTTCTGCCTCATGTTTGGTTGCTGGTATAAGAGGCATTCACCGACATTGTCATCAGCTTAGGCTTTATGACTATCAATTGTTGTCCACAATTCAACATGTGTCGACGTTATATCCGGATTAGAGAAAAGTAGATGCACAAGCATATAAGCTAACCTTAGGGATTGATTTAAACTTAGGCTTAGGAAAATGTGTAAAAATTTTAAAACTTATTTGTTTTATCACTCTTTAAATAATTACTTGAGATTTCAACTAATTTTTTTTACTTGTTTAATTAATTTTGATGGTAATTTTTATGCTATTAATTATTAATATATCTACAACGCCAACTCAAAATGAGTCACATACACATATTTTTCTTTTTATAGAAAAGTGAGAGTTTGAAATATAACAATTTAAGAAAAAAATACAATATACATGCGATACATTTCTCCCACAAAACAATCATCAATAAAAGAAAAAATTCTTTTTTCAAGAGAAAGAATTGTAAGAATAAAAATATTCTAAAGAAGATAAATTTTTTTTTGAGAGCTAAAGATCTTTATTCTAATGAAAAAGATAAAAAGGGAATGGACACATCCCCAAATAGGCTAAAGACAATCACAATGAGGATTTACAAAATAATAGAAGAGAGGCAAAATTACTCCCCCTCTTAACTAAGCAATCTGCTATTGTATTAGCTTCGCGGAAAATATGCCTCACCTCCAAACAGTCATACCTAACTCAACGATAATAAATGCACATTTTTCTGGCAAGATTACATTTTTCTATACTTCAAGTGCATGTAAAATCAATCAACATAAAATTGTTTAAATTGATATTAATAACATTATATAAAATCCATTCAATGAACAAAATATATTAAAAAAGCATTCATTCATATATATTCCTCTAGTTGTCAACGTTATAATATTCTCACCACATAATGATAATGGTTATACAATTTTCTTCACCGTCGTCGGTGATCTGATGAACTTTAATTTATAAGTTTCGTGGCCCTGTGACTCCTTTAAAACTTCTGATTCTTGTTGACCAGAAAAAAATTACTTAAAACTTTTGATTCCTTCTGTAACCATCGTGGAATCAAACCACGTTAATATATGCTTCTTTTAGTAACAAAATATGTGTTTTTTAAAATGAATAAGCCGAAAATCCCCATTTATTATCAGAAAAACAAAATATTTTATCATGTTTCAGAAGGCAGCTTTAAATACCGGAGTGCGATGGTATCTGCTATCTAGAGTTTAGGACACGCTCAGGCCTTATAAATTTTTCTAAACTTAAAGATTAGCAACATTTATTTAAGCATTGAAATATTTTTTTGGGTGAGTCCAGGGTATCTTGCCGTAAATGCTCGCACTAAGCGGTAAACGGCTGGTCGCAAAATATGCTACATTTTCATGAGTGAGGATTGAACCACAACATTACAATTAAGGGATGAAGTAAACTAACCACTACACACCTGGTTAAAGATTGAAAGTTGAAAGTGAAATAACACAACTGAAATGTTTATGACAATAGAAATTGACGGTGTTATATCAATTTTTTTAGGCTTAAATTAAATATGTCCAGGGTCGCTAACATTATAAGAGGAATCAAATTGAGCTCCTCAAAAAAAAATCTTTAAAATGTCATTCTTAACAATTTTCTTAATCAAATTAAAGTTAAATCTTAATTTAAACTGATTAATGGCCTAATTATCCCTATCATCATTTCCACATGTAATTAGCTTATCCTAATCATCTTTTTTCACCTATTTTTATTATTCGACATCAATCACCTTCTCTCTCACTCAACAGAACTCTAATCCTCTCTCTCACTCCAACCAGCACCCACTCTCGTCATCTCATATATCTACAAACCATATTTGGACCTTTTCCTCTTCCATGCACGATTTTAAGAGAAATATGTAATTTTAATATAATACTTTTGTAATTTTTGGCGGTCAATATAATAATTTAATGTAACATAATAGAGGATTTATTCCCAAAGTTATCGTAAATAAACAAAGAACGAGCCAATAAATGCATGAAAAATTTAGGGAATAATGTGAGAGTGGAAGGTAGAAAAATCTTAAGGATTCAAAGAGCACTTATAAAATATTTATATTTACATCATCCTAAAGACAATGGTGGGGTTCAAACCTACGAATTACTCTCTTCTTTCTTATTTATAAATTACTTTTACGTAATTCATATGCATCAAGCCATGTAAAATGTGGGTAATTTTGAAAAAAAAATCAAATGCTTTCATTTATTGATATTGTAAATTGACTTATGTATAGAAATTACATACAGAAATATTTTTCATAAAAAGTATAGGATTAATGGTTTACTAGGACCCTGTAGTTGCACTAAAATTTGTCTTTGGTCTCTCGCCAGAAAAAAGTTTGCGATAGGTCCCTGTAGTTGCACCAAGTTTGCTATAAGTCCCTGCCGGAGATCGGAGCTCCGACGAGTGCATATGTGGTAGGATGGCTGTGTTAATGAAGATGATGTGGAATTTATGTTTTTTAATGGGAAAATAGGTCAAAAAATTAGAAAACCCTAAATCCCTAAATTAATCTTCCTCTTCCTCAATTTTATTCTTCTTCTTCTTGGTTCTTTTATTCTTCTACGCCGCTTTTCTTCTTCTTATTTATGTTATTCCTGTTACTCTTGTTTCTTCTTCTTCTTCTTCTTCTTCTTCTTCTTCTTCTTCTTCTTCTTCTTCTTCTTCCTTGATTGTGGGTTCTTATTTGTAGGTTGTTTGTTCTGCTCTCTCGTACCGGGTCTGCTCTAGCTTCTTCATTCTTCTTCATTTTGCACGTTTTTCCTTTGTTCTTGAAGTCACTAAATCCATAAGTAATCTTCCTCTTCCTCGAGTTACCTCATCTTCTTGATGTTTCTTCTTCTTCTTCATTCTGGATTGTGTGTCCTACCAAACCTGGGCCAGCTCCAGCTTCTTCATTCTGGATTGTTCATAATAACATCGCACCTGGAATTGAAACGAAATGCATGCTTGCAACAAGTTTCTATTGGCTTATCCATCAGCCATTCATATGCTAGAAGATTGTTTTCCTTTTTCTGCTTCATTTTATCATTCCAAGCATGCTTGTATGTAGCTTTAGCAGCCCCCATCATAAGATCTATGATTATAAATCCTCCTCCAAATTTGGAGCAGGCCCAGGTTTGGCAGAACACACAATCCAGAATAAAGAAGAAGAAGAAGAAGAAGAAGAAGAAACAACAACAAGAAGAGGTAACTCGAGGAAGAGGAAGATTACTTAGGGATTTAGTGACTTCAAGAACACAGGAAAAACGTGCAGAATGAAGAAGCTGGAGCAGACCCAGTACGAGAGAGTAGAACAAACAACCTACAAACAAGAACCCACAATCAAGGAGGAGGAAGAAGAAGAAGAAGAAGAAGAAGAAGAAGAAGAAGAAGAAGAAGAAGAAGAAGAAGAAGAAGAAGAAAAAGAAGAAGAAAAAGAAGAAGAAACAACAACAAGAAGAGGTAACTCGAGGAAGAGGAAGATTACTTAGGGATTTAGTGACTTCAAGAACACAGGAAAAACGTGCAGAATGAAGAAGCTGGAGCAGACCCAATACAAGAGAGTAGAACAAACAACCTACAAACAAGAACCCACAATCAAGGAAGAAGAAGAAGAAGAAGAAGAAGAAGAAGAAGAAGAAGAAGAAGAAACAACAACAAGAAGAGGTAACTCGAGGAAGAGGAAGATTACTTAAGGATTTAGTGACTTCAAGAACACAGGAAAAACGTGCAGAATGAAGAAGCTGGAGCAGACCCAGTACGAGAGAGTAGAACAAACAACCTACAAGCAAGAACCCACAATCAAGGAAGAAGAAGAAGAAGAAGAAGAAGAAGAAGAATAATAAGAAGAAGAAGAAGAAGAAGAAACTCGAGTAACAGGAACAACAAAAATAAGAAGAAGAAAAGCGGCGTAGAAGAATAAAAGAACCAAGAAGAAGAAGAATAAAATTGAGGAAGAGGAGGATTAATTTAGGGATTTAGGGTTTTCTAATTTTCTGACCTGTTTTCCCATTAAAAAACATAAATTCCACATCATCTTCATTAATACAGTCACCGTGCCACATATGCACTTGCCAGAGCTCCGGTCTCCGGCAGGGACTTATAGCAAACTTGGTGCAACTACAGGGACCTATCGCAAACATTATTCCGGCGAGGGACCAAAGACAAATTTTGGTGCAACTATAGGGACCTAGTAAACCATTAACGCAAAAGTATAACTTATAAATAGAAAGGGGGAAGAGGAAGGATTTGATATGAGTCAGTTTTATTCAGTGTATTAAGACCCGGTTCGACTCGGTCGGTTTGATCGGTCGAATCGGGACTCAGTCACCTGACCGAGCCGAGTCAGCCTTTGGATCGGTTGTGCTTTAGGACCGGTAAGAATCAGTTGACTTGGCCGAGTCAATGGTGAAACCGGTGACTCGGTCGATTTTGGTCGAACCGGCGAGTCACTAGATTGGTTGTGCTTGTATGTGACTATTTCATGCCTACAACAACTCCAGGAGCTCAACCCACCATAATAAGTGTGTTGCAAAGTGAAGAGGTGATGCAAATGTGTGGCATTGCCATTGCAAAGTGGATGTTTGATGCTTTTGTACCATTTAATGCAGTTAACTCAGCATATTATCAACCTATGATTGATGTTATTTATAGAATGGGTTCGGGGTACAAAGCTCCAAATATGCAAAGATTTCGTGGCTTTTTGTTAAATAAGTTGGTTGAAGGTGTGAAGAAACTTGTTGATTCTTATTGTAATATTTGGAAGCATACTGGATGTACACTTATGGCGGATGGGTCGACTGATCGTAAAAGGAGAACTCTCATCAATTTTCTAGTCTATTGTCCTAAAGGAACATTTTTTTTTGAAATCTGTAGATGCTTCTCAGCATTCCAAAACTGCTGATATGTTGTATAATCTTTTCAGGGATGTGGTTTTATTTGTTGGGGTTGAAAATGTTGTTCACATAGTGACAGATAATGCTGCAAATTATGTTGCTGCTGGAAGGTTATTAGAAGCTGAGTTTCCTAAATTATATTGGTCTCCTTGTGCAACACATTGTGTTAATTTGATGTTGCAAGATATTGAGAAGTTCGAGGACGTTTCTGAGATTGTGTCACAAGCTTCAAACATTACCACATACATTTATAACCATTGTTATGCATTGCATTTGATGAGACATCATATAGGTGGAAGAGAAATCCTTCGTCTCGCTCCAACACGCTTTGCAACTAATTTCATTGCATTGTAAAGTATTTTGGCTCAAAAATATGTACTACGAGTCATGGTTACATGTAAGGAGCGGACAAGCTCAGCTTATGCCAAAGATGTCAAAGCAAAAAGATTTGTGGAGCAAGTCTTAGATTCTGGGTTTTGAAAAAACTGTGCTGATATTGTGATACTTACTGAGCCACTTGTTCGTTTGTTATGTCTTGTTGATAGTGAAGATAAACCTACCATGGGTTACCTTTACCAACATTTTTATCTAACTAGAGAGGAGATGGTGAATGAGTTCCGAAGAAATAAGAAGAAAGTGGAGCCTTACTTGAGCGTCATAGATAGTCCTTGGGATTCTCAGCTTCATATAAATCTTCATGCTGCAGGTTATTGGTTAAATTCAGGTTGTCGGTTTAATTTTGAAGAATTTGGAAAGCATGCAAACACAATAACTGGCCTCTTGGATGCGATTGAAAGGTATGCTCATGGAGATCATGATTTGGAGTGTAAGTTGTCAAATGAGATGAGAATATACAAAGATGCTGAGCAAGATTTTGGAAGGCCACTTGCTGTGCGAGAAAGAAATACGATATTGCAAGGTAAAATTATTGGTTCATACTTTTGATGACTTTGATTGCCATTGATCTTTGATTTTGATTCTAGACTTCTATTTCAATATGTATATTCATTTGTTTACCTGTGATATTTTAGATCAATGGTGGGAAACTTTTGGATGCGGTGCACTGCATTTGCAAAAGTTAGTTGTTCGTGTTTTAAGTCAAACTTGCAGTGTTTCGGGTTGTGAACGAAATTGTAGCGTATTTGAGCACATTCATTCAAAGAAAAGAAATAGGTTGGAGCATCAAAAGCTTCGTTACAACTTGAGGCTACAACAAAGGTATGATTAGATTATATCTTCATTGATTGTTTGTTTCATATGATGTATGAGTATGTTCGTGAAGTTTTTGATATTGATATATGAGAAAATTAATAAACTTAGGAATCGGTTGAAGCATCAAAATTATGACCCATCAATTTTGAAACAATTGATGACCATTCTGATTGGGTATTGGAGGACTCACCACCATTTTTGACTAGTGAGGAGGTGGATGCATTACGCAATGATCTTGCCAATATGACCATCCAACCACCTTCGGATGATATTAGTATGTATTTTTGTTATAATATGAATGAATGTATGACTCATTGGTTTATATTTTGTTTCAATTGATGTTAATTGTTGCATGACATCCAAAATAATTTTTTTCACAGATCAATTAAATTTGGATGTTGATGTTGATACTGATGATACGCAAGATAACATTATGGAAAATGCAAATCTTAATGTTGGAGAAGCTTCTGGTACATTTGATGAAGATGGAGAGTTTGATTTGGATTCAACTTTTACTGATTCTTCAATAGTTAATCAAATCATATGTACGAATCATTGTCATTTTATGCATCCTACTATTTCCCACGATACTTCGAATTTATTAGCAAAAAAACGAAGAAATAGATTCATCATTCCATTTGAAACTTGAATGTTGTGTTGTGTTTGTCAATTGTTAGCTTATGCACCCATGGCTGTTGAATACTATGTTTAACACTAATTTTGTGCGCTTTTGTTGTGATTAAAGCGTAGAACCTATGATTTTATGACATTTACAACTTATTAGTGATATTTTGTTGCAGTAAAATCTTTGTTGGTTGTTTAATTTGAATTATGAAGTTATTAATTAATGTTAGGTGGTATTATTATTATTATTACTAATATTTTTTAATAAATAAACAATCCTCTCAATAACTTTTTGGTCCAACGTTGACTTAATGTCTCAGTCGAGTCGAGTCGAGTCGAGTCGAGTCTTAAAACACTGGTTTTATTAACTTTGATCTGTTGTACTGTAGTACCATAAATCCGTTAATTATTAGCCCTGTTTGGCAAATTGATAGTTTTGCATAATAGCATGGCACATACAGAGTCCAAAGCCCCATATTTTTTGGCATTCCCTTTCTATCAATCTGAACCGACCAACACTGATTCTCCTTAATTTCGTCACTCCATTTCACATATGCTGTTTTGTTTGTTATCTATTCTCCACTTCACTGCACTCACTCACACAACACAAAAAAATAGATAGATACTCTGTTCTATTATCCACACAACATAGATATACAAACCTAAGCTATAAGCATGCCCCTCCAACATTTCACGACAACTCCAATTCTCAAAATCTTGTTCCCCCTCATCTTCTTCTACCTCTTGTACATAATTTTTTCTTCTTCCTTCACCTCATATCCACAACAACAACAGCAGTTGGAATCTCCATTAAAATCAAATTTTGAATTCTGCCCAAGCAACTACACCAACTACTGTCCCTGTGAAGACCCCAAAAGGCAGAAGCGATTTCCCAATAAGAGATGGTTCCGCAAGGAGCGTCACTGCCCACAGAGCAATGAGAGGCTCACATGCTTGATTCCAAAACCAGTGGGGTACAGAAGACCATTTCATTGGCCTGAGAGCAAGGAGAGTGCATGGTTCAGCAATGTCCCTTTTCCTAAGCTTGCGGAATATAAGAAGTCGCAGAATTGGGTTAGATTGGAAGGTGACCGTTTTGTTTTTCCTGGAGGGGGTACCTCGTTTCCTGAAGGAGTCAAGGGTTATGTTGATGCTCTCAAAACTCTTCTTCCTGTGCCTTTGGAATCTGGGGATATCCGAACAGTTCTTGATGTTGGTTGTGGGGTATAATCTTAGCTCCACTCTACACGCTATGACTCATTTGATGTGTTTTATTTCTTCGGGTGACACTTAGCTTGTGTTTGGATAATACACTAATTGAGTGCAATGTGAACAGATTTTCATCTTAATCCATAAGAATAATTCCGTTCACTTTTTGTTTCGAAATTAGTGCTAACTTACATTTACGCTGCTGGTGCCAATGGGTATCCAGGCATACTAAAATTTGGTTATTGTTCTTCTTGTTGTCTCAGATTTTGAGGTTATACTACAAATGACTATTGAAGAGAGTTTCTTAGGAGGAAAACAGAGAGGAGTTTTAGAATTTAGATTGCTTTTTCAATTTTTATGGTAAAAAATGTATTGGTCCGACTATGTTTGGATACTCGTTAGCACGCCAAAGAAAGTAAATGAAACTCTTCTTATTCCATTCATGTCTTCTTTAAAGTGCACCTTAACTCAGTTCTTTTAGTTTTCTTCCCCTGCTGCAGAATCTCATGTCAGTGGAAACCTAGGATTTGACTGTCCTTTAATGGAGTTGATTAGTTGTTACTCTTCCTTGTTGTTCCTTCCATATTGAAGCTGTTGAATATATGTTCATGTCAGATACTTGACTTGAGGAACACTGCACTAGCAGTTCTCTCTCTCTCTCTTCTATTGTTTGACCTTCTATATCAATACAAATGGGAATATCATAACATCTTAGCTAAAAATGTTGATTCTCTTTTTTATTGAAGATTTATATTTTCATACAAAATTTAGATTGGTACCTATGATGAATTTGTATTTTGAATGTGTGCAATTGCAGGTTGCAAGCTTTGGTGCATCTCTAACAGACTATGATATCTTGACAATGTCAATAGCACCGCGAGATGAACATGATGCTCAAGTGCTGTTTGCCCTGGAAAGGGGACTTCCAGCTATGCTTGGAGTACTAAGCACTCACAGGCTAACATTCCCTTCAAGATCATTTGATATGGCTCATTGCTCCAGATGCCTTGTTCAATGGACTGCTTATGGTATTACTTTAATCTTGTTATTTAGACACTAGCTACACTTATTGAAAATAATAAGGTCTTTTGATGTTCCTTTTCCTAGTGACGAAGTATCAAAGTGTTAAAAAAAAGTTTCAGGAAAGTAAAAAGAGGTACCACATTCTATGAGAACCAACAACCCTTATAATTGAATTTGATTCATGCAAAATGATGTAAGGGATTCATTTTAAAGTAAAATGTAAGGAGTTACAGCACTTAACATTGTGATCATTTGCATATGTATAACAGAAGTTGTATAAATATTGACCATTGATTTTGTAATTAATGATTATATATGACTCCTTACATTTTCCTTTGAAGTCACACTAGTTATGTCTAGCATACTCATTGTACAGAACTTGGTTTCAGTTTATGATGCTAGTATCTGACATTGTTTAATTTGTTCAAGATGGGTTGTATCTAAGAGAGATTGACCGGATTTTGCGTCCGGGTGGATTTTGGGTACTGTCTGGGCCACCTATTAATTGGAAGGTGAACTATAAAGCTTGGGAAACAGAGCCTGAAGTGTTGAAAAAGGAGCAAAACATGTTAGAAGACCTTGCGATGCAACTATGCTGGGAAAAAGTTGCTGAGGGAGAACTAATTGCTATATGGCAAAAACCCATAAATCATATCAGCTGCACACAAAAGTTGAAGCCTTTGAGATCCCCCAAGTTCTGCAACTCATCTGACCCTGATGCTGGATGGTAAGTTTCTTTAGTTTCAAATTGTTATTACCTAGACATGAATAGTATCAGCAACACACTCTTTTAAACACATTCTTCAACAAACTATTGGTTTATTTTTTAAAAAGTTGACCCATTTTTGAAAAAGTGAGGCAAATGTATTGATTTTAAAAAGAGCGTTCTGCTAACATTTCTCCACACTGAGTGTATTTTTGGTTACTCGTTGAACATCACAATCAATTCTTAGTGAGTAAAATCACTTTTGGATGACAGCATAGCTGTTGGAGAGGCATCTTAGAGAATTGTTTTCAGTCTCAAAATCAATTCTGCGTAAAAGTGAGAGAAAGTAGCTTCTGCGTTAATAGACTATCGAATTTTACAAATGGATTTCATAACATTACCTTTCCATCTTTGCTCTGATGCTTTTCTTATTATTTCCCATGGGGGCTCTTTAGTTTTTGCTTCAGTCTGGAGCGTTTCTATTATCTGTGTAATGGGACTATTGTTTCCTAAGCTTTTGTTGGTATCTGTCATGAATATGCCATGGTTTGCTGCCTTTTTCTGTAATGGGCTTGGCCCTCTCTCTTTATTCTCTATTAATTAATATATATATTTGGTTTTTCCAAAAAATAAAACATTCAGTTCTTTAAATGTATCTAAACATAAATCAATTCATTCTCAACTACTCCAACTCACTTTTACCACAATCCATTTTACCAAAATCAATTGTAACAATGTTGATCGAAACACGCACTGAGCAGATGGAAATCTCAAGTCAAATATGTATTTTGCCAAGGTTTCTGTTATCCCAAATCTATGCAAGAACTTTGCGTTTTCTGTATTGCTAAGGTTTCTGTTAACAGATTTTCCATAGCGCGTTTATATTCTAGAGCATTTCCCATGTTTTGTATTCATACTTCATAATCATAGGCATGAGCTATTCAACAGGTATACCGAAATGACAGCATGCATTTTTCCTCTTCCAGAGGTGAAGGATATCTATGAAATATCTGGTGGTACTCTTGAGAAATGGCCTTTGAGGTTGAACACTGCCCCACCAAGGATCAGAAATGAAAACAAAGATGGCTTCACACTCAAAATCCATAATGAAGATAATCAGACATGGAAACGAAGAGTATCCTATTACGGGGACCTGCTCCCATCCCTCTCTTCTGGTAACTATAGAAATGTTATGGATATGAATGCTGGGTTTGGTGGATTTGCAGCTGCAATGGTGAAATATCCAGTTTGGGTTATGAATGTTGTTCCCTTTGATGCAAAAATCAACTATCTTGGCATTGTCTATGAGCGAGGCCTAATAGGAACTTACATGGATTGGTATTTACTTCTTATCATATTTACTTTCTCCATTTTAATTTCTGAATAACTTTTCAGGTTTCTTAATTTCATATCTGAACAAGCTAAGCTTGATCGGACCACCACACTCGGTGGTTGAGGAGAGGTGGGGAGCGGTAGGTTGGTGTCAGGTTCCTTCAGGTGTAAGTCGTCTGTCGTCCTTCTTGTGCCCGGGAGGGGTCCCTGCAAAGACACTCCGATGCCAAAGTAAAAGGTCAGGGTCACAGGATTAATCCGAGTAGATTGGGATTAGAAGTGTGTACCTTACGGTTTAGTGGATCCTCCTTATATAGAGGTTTGGAGGTGGTGCGACCCTCGAGGATAGGTGATGATGACCTTACCAGAGGATCGTTCCGGATTGTTGGATCTTCTGCCACGTCCAGGGGATCGGACGGTCAAGGCCGGTCCTGGGTCAGTGCGCCTACGAAGGTAACCTAGTGATAAGACTGCTGATTTGACGTGTAGGAGCGATCGGTGTACTTGCCCCCTCTCGGCCTGTCGTCGTAGGATCGAGGGGGTGAAGGGCTCTGCTGGCCGAGTAGGGTTCTTCCGAGGGGCCTGGTGCGTGGCTGGGAGGGTTACTCCCATAACAGTAGCCCCCCAGCCAGGGCGCTTGGTTACGAGGGCCCAGGGTTAAGTTGTGAGTGATTGGCTCGCGGTTCTCGGGGTGTCCCCCTTCAGGTGGGGCCTGGAGGGTTACTCCCAGAACAGTGCCCCCTGCCCGAGTGCTCGATCACGAGGGCCCAGGGTTAAGTTGTGAGTGTTTGGCTCGCGGTTCTCGGGGTGTCCCCCTTCACGTGGGGCCTAGAGGGATACTCCCAAAACAGTAGCCCCCCAGCCTGGGCGCTCGGTCGCGAGGGCCCGGGGTTAAGTTGTGAGTGTTTAGCTCGCGGTTCTTGGGGTGTCCCCCTTCACGTGGGGCTTGGAGGGTTATTCCCAGAACAATTTCTATTTTAACATGTTTGTTAAGGTTCTCAAGATATGTTTAGCATAACATGAAAGATTTCAGCTAAAAGCAATTTTTTCAGCATTTTGAATGTAAACTTTACCCTTTTTGTGTGTTTGGTTCCACATATGAGGAGTTTAGAATCAATTCTCATTTACCTGAATTGCTTTTATGTGATTTTATAGATGTTTGACGATCGCATTAGAGAATTGATTTTAGTCTCAGAATCTATTTTGCAAAGAAACTTGAGAAATAGCTCCTGTAGTGGACATAATCAATTGTATCATTTCGCAATTGAATTTCGCAACACAACTCGGTAGCGGTGTAGCCTATAGAAATCATTTTTCCCATAAATTCCAAACATAAATCATTCACTTTGAAGTCACTTTTATCACAATCAATTTTATCAAAGTCAATTTTATTCAAAATCATAATCCAAACAGTTAGTTTCAAATCATGAGCACATGCATAAAGTATGATTAGTAACAGTTGGTTATGAGCACAAACTTGATTTCTTTTTTCTTATGCTTTTTCTGTTCTGTTCTTTTCTCATCTTTTGTCCTGTTTTCTCACATTGTCATTCGAGTTCTTTAATTTCTCCATACATATATGTACTTTATCTCACACTATTGAGGTTGAAATAATGGAGGAAACAACATTGGTTGCAGGTGTGAGCCGTTTTCAACATACCCGCGAACATATGACTTGATACATGCTAGTGGTATATTCAGCATGTATATGGACAAGTAAGCATATGCATGTTTATTATCATTATTTGATGCCTGATATGATTATGATTGATGTGCATAGTAATACAGAATTTTGTTTGTTTTAGGTGTGATGTTACTACTATTCTTCTTGAGATGCATCGGATTCTTCGTCCCGGAGGAGCTGTTATTATTAGAGATCACAAAGATGTGATTATCAAAGTAAAAGAATTAACAGATCGAATAAGATGGGATGGTGTCCTTCTAGCGGGTGATCAGAATGGACCTTTTCATCCGGAAATGATTTTGTTTGTTACCAATACAGACTAAATTTAGGGAGTTGGGTTTAAGACCATCCATTTAATCCTAAAACCATCCCCTCATATTTTATATTCCCAGAATACCCTGGTTTTTAAAAAAAAAAAAAAAACTCTCACCCCATCACTATCACCATCGATTGCGTTCTTCTTCTTCTTTCTTCTTCCTGTTTCTTCTCCTCCAAACCCACAAACTACACAGAGGCCTTCAAACACCCTTTCTTCCTCTCACTAGCGCCCCTTCTTCTCCTTGTTCTTCCTCTCACAGCCATTTCTTTTTTGTTGTTTGGGATTTCTTGTTAGGGATTGTTGTTAGGGATTCCATTGTTAGGGATTGTTGTTTTTTGATTGTTGTTGTTGCTTAAATTTAGATTATTAGGGATTTGTTGCTGAGAAAATGAGTGCAGGTTGAAGTTCGACGGATTGGTTAAAAATTGCACCTTTAGGTGCGAATTGATATAGTAAAATCGCATTTATAGGTGCGAATTTAATAAAAATAATGTGATTTTTCAAAAATATATTGTGGTCGCACCTTTATGTGCGAATTTTATTAAAATTTCGCACATATAGATACGAATATCATAAAAATAATGTGATTTTTAAAAAATATATTGTGGTCGCACCTTTACGTGTGAATTTTATTAAAATTTCGCACATATAGGTGCGAATTTAATAAAAATAATGTGATTTTTAAAAAATATATTGTGGTCGCACCTTTATGTGCGAGTTTTATTAAAATTTCGCACTTAAAGGTATGAGAAATTCACAGACGACATTTCAAAAAAAAACACAAGGATCGAGAAAAATGAGGAAGAAGAAGATGATGAAGAACGAGAAACAGACCTTCATGTAGATGGGGAAATGCGATTATCACCCTCAAAGATGATGACTGGTTTGGTTTGAGGTTGGAAGTGATGGAGGTTATGGTTTAATGGAGAAAAAGATGGTGGAGGTAGGAATGGAGTAGGAAAGGTGGTGAGCAAATAGAGGTACTAGTGGTGGTACTGGTGATGGGGATGCAAAAAGGGGTGGTGGAGAGTGAAAGATGAAGAAGAATGAAGGGGGTGGTGGGTGGAGGGAGCGAAAGAAGGAGAAGGACATGAAGGGAATGAAAATTATTTTTAAAGGATAAAAATGTATTTCACACATAAGAGATGGTTTTATGATCAATTGGGGTGGTCTTAAAAGCAACACCCGTAAATTTATTGCATTTTATTTTTAGGCAGCCCCTTAATAGTGTGATTGCTTTGGATAATTTTTTTTTTTTGGACTTATTATTTCAATAGACTCTTAAACTTATTTTGTTTTATAGTTTTATGTAGAAATATAAAATAACATAACACCATTCCTATGTCTTTATTCAATAATTTAAATTTATAATATGGCATTTGAGCCAATATGATCAAATAGTTGATATGTAGTTTTGATCTTTTACGTGATAAGCGCCTTAGAAATATAAAATATGATGCAAGAACAACATTTGTATGTTTTCGGTCAACAACATTTGGAATAGGTACTTATAAAATTTACTTATCAAAGACACAAATACATGCACAATAATAGAGGAGGAGGAGGTTATGTGACCAAATGGAAAATCGAATCTCTATCAAACCTCTATCATCATACACAAATGCCTTCTCGATTCTCTTCACACCGGTGGATTGCTTGGCCGAGACCGCCGTTGGGTTGGGTTGTATTGAGTATGGACGAAAGCTCCCTTGGTAATCCCAGAAAGGCTGGGCTTGGAGGTTTGCTCAAGGATTGTGGAGGTGGTTGGATTCTTGGTTTTTCAAGTTCCTGGGCGATTTCTTCGCACTCCTTGTTGGCGGTCCAGCTTGTCATAGCTATGGTTCCCCCTTGGCATCATTTTGCAGCAATGATCGCTGCTATCAAAGGGTTGTTGTGGTTGCAGTGGGAGATTTCTTAGAGCATTTGCCTCGTGAAGGGAACATGGCAGCATATGTTCTTGTAAAGTTGGGGGCTTCTTCTACCGTAGACTTCTTGATTCACTCATCTTCTCTTAAAGGTTGCATGACATTTTGTTCAAAAATGTTGTTGGTGTGTAGTTATTTCTTTCCTTGCTTTTGAACCCAAAAAAAAAATCTCATTTAAATAGGTAAACAAAAAAATTATTAATTTTTTTAATCAGCCGAAAAATCACTAAAAGAGATATAAGGGTAACTCAACCCGAATTTATCAACAAAGTTTTAAATAAAAGCTAGACAACTTAATAATTTTATATACCACTCAAATTTCACCTATTTTCACCAAATGTTAAATTAAAGTCCAATATCAAATGGTAGGGATAGCAACGGGTAAGGTCGGGTGCGGGTTTTACTCTTCCCAAACCTGAAATTATAAACCCGAACCCAGTTCGGATGGAAAAGCTAAATCCATACCTGAACCCATTGGATTTTGGGATTCCCAGACCCGAACCTGAATAACATTTTTTTTATTTTTTATTGAAATTTAACATTTTGATTAGTGAGCTTTGATGAGAATAACATCTATAATAATTAGATTGATTCAATTAGTGAAGATTTTTCTCAAATGAGAATTTGAGAGACTTAAGAAGAAGAATAATGATAGAGGCCTTGATTTGCAACAATTTAAAAGTTGGGGGACTAATCTGCTCAAAAAATTATTTAGGGACTAAAATCACTCATTGTCAAAATTATAGGACCAAAAGTGCAACTAAACCAAATAAAAATTAAAACAGTTGTCTTGTATGCTGTACAGGCAAATAATAGATCAGATAGTTTTCAGTCCCCTTTACATGTATTTTGAGCAAAATTTTATCAAATGCTTAAGATTGGTCAATGAAAAATAGTGAATAAATATAGACATGCAAAGTCAAATTGGTCAATGTTGGTCATGAATTGGACAACTAAGATATATGGTTGATCATTTTTATGGCTGTACAAAAGTTGAAGGGATAATTTGGTCATGAATTCAGTAAGTGGTTTTTTTTTTTATCTCTAACAGAGATTAAACTAATGGCTGAAACCAAGCCAAATGACATCTACAAAACAACTATAATCAAACCCTAACGAGAACAATATAACCAAGTACCACATATAAAAAAGTAATCCAGATTCACATACTCTAAATCACAAAAGACAGAGTAAAAATCACATTAAAAAGGGTAGCCTGGTGCACAAGTGCTCCCGCATACGCAGGGTCTGGGAAGGGGTCCCACCATTTGAAAAAACAAATAAAAGAATATGAGAATGCTCCAGCTCCAAATCGTGTCTTTGACAAATGAATCATTGAACTCTCCTCCTTTTGTTGTTGTTTTTCACCTCCTCAATATTACTGTTATGGTTAGCAACTGTGTCTGCAGCTGTTCTTCCCTGAACCTCTAGTGCACTTTTAACAAAAATATTCAATCTCCACAGTGTGTAATCGCTCTGTACATAGTAGTAAAGTTGGTGAGTAGCTAGAACATACTTGTTAAACAAAATAGAAACTCAACATAAGACATGCTAGATTAGAAAATAAATGGCAACAAACACTAGTAGCTATAGACAATAACATCACAAACCTGAGTATCAATGTCAAGGTTCACCTCTTGAACATCTGATTGGAAGGTTGGATTATTCTCAGAAACTATCTGCATTGCCCTCATTAGATTTTCATGAGACAATTTGGTGAGAGCTATCCCAAGGGCTACTTTCTCATGAGCTGACAGTTTCCTAAGATATTGTCAGCAACAGAAGAAAAATGAGTCAACAAAATTAATAGGTAGCAGAGGTGATTGAGAAGAAAAATGTTTGTTATTCAAGAATAGCAATGAACTACAATTACTGGTTATTGGAGAGAACCAACACTCTCCCTAAAATTCCTTAGTTACAATCTAGGTACCCTCCTATTAGCGTTGGCCTTGGGGTCGACGCTAACTTTAAACCGTTATCATCGGCCATTCACACAAGTCAATATTCTTGTAGTGAAGCAACTCATTAATGTTAGTCGTGACGCCAACACTAAGCCCGGCGCTAAATTAACATCAATTTTTACTTCATTAGCATCAACCTATGGCCAACGCTAATAAAGCTTATTCTAGTAGTGAAGCAACCCAGAATGCAGAATGTGTCTGAATTTTTTTGCTGTTTGCAAATGAAATGTAAATAAGCCACAACAGGAAAACTTGTCAATAGGTGAAATTTAAATACATGCCACAGTAGGAAAACTTGTCAACAGGTACATCCAAAACTTGTGGACCTGTTCTGCAAATCTAGTTATATGAATTTTTTTCTATTACATCCCCTGTAGTTTGCACACCAAGTTAAATAATATTGCACATAAAAATTTACCAACTCCAACAGAAATAAAAATTCATAAAAATACTGTCCAGAAGACAAATTTTGCTTGCTTCTTCTCTGTGAAGTGTTAATTAAATTGAACAGTGCTTGAGCCTTTTTAGGTCTTTTGAATTTAATCTCAATCACAAAGTCTCAAGATTTTAATCAGATATAAACGTCAATGTTAAAGACAGGATAGTAAGTAAATAGATGGCATGTAACTCTTGCTTATTGCAATTTGACTTGATCACTAACTAATATAGGATGGTTCTTCCAAACCTGCAATTTTCAATCACCACTGCTTTGAGATTCCTTAAATCTATGTCAACCTCACCCAGCTGAAACATCAGGTCACCATAAATGCATTAATATACCTCCAAGTAATGTAAATTTAAAGCAAGTGATTTTAAAAACAATTCCAGCAATAAAATAATCAACCAACCTCAAAGCTTATTTCCCTAGCCATATTGGAACAAGTGGCTTGTTTAGCTAATGCTTCTTCCTCTAATATTCCACTCTCCTGAATGTAGTCAAATATAGAATTAAACATTGGATACATGGTAAAATATTACATCTGATGACTGAAATTGCAACTATTTATATGAATGCAACATAGTAAATCATATATCAGACAGCTCCATTCATCCTAAATCGAAAATATTTTCAGAGAAAAAGAAAATTACCGCCTCAACAACTTTAGGCAAAAGTTGCAACCATTTCTTCTCAAATTTTTCCAGCAAGCTCTTCGCCATAACATGGATATCATTTTTTCTGTCGTTATATTTCATCGCATTCTTAAAAATCAACCTGACATCAGAATATATCTCCCTCACGTTCTTATAACCAGAGCCATCCCTAGCACCTATTTTTCTTCTTATTGTGCTGAAATCCATAGGTTTTTCAATAACCTAGAGGAAGTTAAATAGTCAAATTATTTTTCAGTAGAAAACAGCAAAAAGAACTCTGATATAAAAGATAGATGGTTAACAAGCAAAAAAAGTCCTAGCAGAAACACTGACCAAGACAAAATCTTATGTAATTTGTTCTGAAGTGTGGCAGATTGATTTCTAAGGTCACTTATGTAATTAGGATAAAACAGTCTAAATCAAGAGAAAATCTTTAAAATGAAAAACAGAAAAAAGAGAGTACCTCATAATAGTCATACAACCCAAGACCTTCAACATCTACAGGCTCCATGAAGGGCCAAGCCCATTTATCCTGAGTTATCTGTTGAGAAAGAAGTGTATCACTATACTGATTCAATTTTCTGTGAGAATACAAAAAGAAAGCCTTAGGGTTTTAAATTGCGGTCTGCGGCCACAGTTGCAGTGCAACATAAATAGTTTTGGAGTCCCCACGGACGGTATTGCGACGGCAATTGCGGCCACATCAACCCACAATTTCGCAATGCAGCCCGCAAATTAGATAATAAAAATGGCTGCAAGGTATTGTTGCACTTGCCTCATCCAATATTGTGGCAAACCAGCGCATGAGCTCTTGCATTTCTGGAGGTTCCCTACTTGATGATGCACCATGTAATATTGGCGACTTCTTAGTGCCAGAAAGATGCTTCTCCTTGCCTTTGTAATGATTATCATCAGTGGAATTGTAGAATTGTTCAACTTCAGTTACTTGCTTCTCAAGCTACATTGAACGCCAAATACAAATAAAGTTATCAATTTGTTATTTCATCATAATTTTTTTTTGTTGTATTTAATTGCTTTAGCAATTTCAACTTGGGCGTGGTGAAGGGCAAAGATCTCCCCAATAGTGTTGCTCCTTCCAACGGTCACTTCGTTGGGTTTATTTCAGATAATTTTGAAGAAACAAAAATTTCATTCCCTCATTCCTCTTAAATTAGAGAGGAAGAGAAAGTGTCACATGATTCAGCTATATTTAGTTTTAAAGAACAAAAAAAAATATAACTTTCCAAGAATCCATCTTTTTTCTTCATTCAAATATTTCCTTAGTACCCCCAATTGAATTTTGACAGGACATGAATGAATTACAATCAGAAAAGGTTAGCACATGATGAACACAAAATAATCTTGTTCAAAATAAAGAGTTTTGAATAATGTAACAAGAATTCACTCACCTTTTGGACTTTGGTGAGAAATTCATCGACAAAATGCCTGTAACGGTTCAAATTTTCCTCTGTGACAATGGGACACGATGCAGCAGCAGCAGCAGCAGCAACACCAAAAGTAGGATCCATTGAATTGAATTGATACTAATTAATTGTTGCAGTGAAATAAGTATTTACTTGAGAAATGAATGTCGCTTTCCAATGTATGCAATTATATAGTAGTAACAGTTTCTTGAAAAAAAGAAAATCCCCGTCGACATGGATTGGCTCGATAATCTATCTATATACTCCCTCCGTCCCAAATTATAAGACCCTTTACAGACAAATTTGGTGTCCCAAATTATAATATCCCTTCTAGATTTCAGGAAAAAAGAATTAAGCTTTTCCTTTTTTACCCCTTGCATTCATTATATTTTAAATTCCAAAACTTTAATTACCACCTCTATCAATTACTTCTTTCATATTCCCAACCAACTTTTGGTATATCCAATACTTACATTAACAATTTTCAGATTTTTTTAAATAGGGGCATATTTGGAAGATTTGTATAAAAAGTAACAAAACCAACATATTAATTAGCTTATTACATGTTTTCTTAATAGGCGTGATTGTCTGAAAAGGACCCTATAATTTTGGATGGAGGGAGTATTATATAAAATAAGGTTTAATCTCACCTACCTTAATATGTCTTACCCAGATCCTACCCTAAATAATTATTTTTTACCCTAAATAATTATTTTTATAACTATTTCCTAATTTGAAGAATTTGGATTTGCCCAACTATATTTTTCAATTAAATATTAAAATAAAGTTTTGATTTAACACACTATTTTAAGTAATATAGAATAGGTTGATTTTTTTAAATATTATATTCACGTAGGATATTTATATATTTTAAGTAATATACATGATGAGCGCTTCGGATTGTCCCCTTTGATGCCCATGATGAGGTAGGGATACAGACGCGGGCAAGAAAGTCTTTCCTTACTAGTCAGCGTGTGGGTTTATTGTTTGATTGTTCAGAGGAATTGGCAGTGCAGGGTCTGGTTGATCAGCTCCAATCTTTATCTAAACAGTAATTGAAAGCACTTTATCCTATGTCTGCGGTGTGGGTTACTTGGAATGTTCGTGGCTTGGGGAGTTTTCGGGGTAGTGCATTATGTGTTCATAATATTGGGGCTGCGGTTTTAGTTACAGTTTGCTGTATTGCAGATCAGTTTTTTTGGTCTGCTATTTTATGCATGGGAGCATTTTGGCTGGGGAGGATGTCAGTGGCCGGGTCCAGTTATGAATTGGGTCTTGGTTTATTTTGTATTCAAGTGTTGTTGCAGAATAATGCAATATGGATATGCTGCATGCGTGGCTTGTTAGAAGCTTGAATTTAGTTTGTTATGAATTGGGTCTTGGTTTATTATGTATGCAAGTGTTGCAGAATAATGCAATATGGATATGCAGCATGCATGGCTTGTTAGAAGCTTGAATTTAGTTTGTTATATATGCAGGTACTTATATGTAGGATTATTGTGTAGGCTGTTATGCATCCATGCTTCAGCTGTTTTGGGTCTTTATTGAATAGGTACTTTGAGGTGTCAGTGTTATGGAGGTTGGATCTGTATTTGAGTTTAAGTGCGGTTTGGGTGTATTTTTGGCTGCGGTATTGGTGGTGTATTTTCCTTACTTGAGAGGGTTGTTCTCAACTTGTTAGCTTTTTATGAATAAAGTGTTTCCGTTTCAAAAAAAAATATACAGATTTTTTTTACACACTATTTTAAGTAATACAATATTTTTTAAAAATTAAAAAAAGTTGAGGAATAAATAATTATTCAAATATGTTTTAGATTCACAACCAACTACAACAATATATATTTTTTTTGGTAGATTTGATTTTTTAAAAAATTATACCCTACCTTAAATAATTATTTCTTACCCTAAATAATTATTTCCTAATTTTATATATATAATAAGGTTTAATCCCGCCTACCCTAATATGTCCTACCCAAACCCCATATAGTGGCAAGCAATAACCTTTACTATCAAGAACCAGTTAACACGTTAGGATAGACAAGTTCGTTACAATTACTGTTAAGAAGGAACACCGAGAAAATATTTTTAAACTGGGGTTTAGATTCCAAAATGATAACTCTTAACAACAATTATTCAAACATGGCAGCAAGATAGTGGAGGCAAGTAAACTTTTAAGACCGAAGAAAACTTATCAAATAATTAGCAACAAGTTCCACATACAATTTTGGCCCAACATGTTGCTTATGCAAGATTGATATAAAAGAGAACACAGAAACTATATCTTATTTTTAACATATAATGGACCTATGGTAAAAGTAAAATAAATGCTGATTATGAATTATGCCATGTAAGTAAATCCAAAGCCTTTTGTACTAATAAGATGGTGAATTCTAATAAGTGATAACTAATATATCACGATCACTGCATCAATTTAAAAAAATAGATTTTAGCCCCTATTTTGGTAAAACACACACATATGTAATATAATAACCACACACATATTAAGCTAATTAACGACAATTCCTAGCACTCGCACAGTAGCAAATAACACACCCACATCATTAAACGCACACACATCACAAACCAAAATATACTCACAAGATTCTCAATTCCAATCGCATAAGGTCCTGGAAGCATGTGAGGGACAAAGGCAGACCAACAACGGCAGGTAGATCCAAGGTGGCTTGAGGGGCTGCCGGAACAGAGGACGGGAAGCTCGCAGCGGCGACGGCGGCAGAGAACGAACGGCAGCAAAGGAAGGGGGCGCGCTTTGAGGAAGTGACAGCGGCGTGAGGAGAGAAACGAACAGCAGCAGTGCGGGCTTGGCGACGGCGCGAGCTTGGACGGTGTGGTGGCGCGTGCTCGGAACCAAGGAAGGAACAGAGGCGACGAGCGGTGGCTGTGCGAGGTCGAGGGACAGCGAACAGGAAAGTCAAGGGCTTGGATGGGTCGATGGTGATGAAGTGAAGGTGTTGGTGTGGAGTTCGGTGGTTGTAAAGTGGAGCGGAAGGTGAAGAGGAAGGGCAGAGGCGGTGCTGGTTGCTGCTAGAAGAGGGAAGAGGACGACGGCTGGTTGTGTTGCCAGAGAGAGGGAAGAGGAATTAAGAGTTTGAAATGTGAGTTGAGAGAGAAAGAGAGAGGTGAATTTGTTATTTCAGTTTTTTTCTTCCGTATTCATATCTTAATTTTAAAATTCAAACACAATTTTAATAGGAATCTAGTATAGTTTAATTAGGTTCATAATTCAAATAACTAATATATAATAAAACAGAATTTAGTATAAATATATATATAAATAATATCAACGTATACGGCATACTGTTATTATTATTATTATTTTTCTTTCTTATAATCATATATATATATAGATATAAAAACTTACCAAAACAAAACTACAACTAATTAAAACAAAGATAAAAATAGCTATTAGTATATCACATAAAAATAGGTAATATGTTCATCTTAATTTTCAAATCAAATCTACTTAATTTAATAATAAAATAAAATATAATTTGTGTTCAAAATATGATCTCAACCAAAATTTAACAAAACAAAATATATTTCAATAAATATATCAGAGTCTGTGTTATATATATATTATTATTTTCTTTTTCCTTTTCCTTTTTCTTTTTAAATAAATACGTATTGACATAAAACATTTCTTTAATATAATATAATATATATATATATATATATATATATATATATATATTTAATATAGGTTCCTAAAATAGTTTAACCCAAAATACTCACATTAGAAGACATATTTTTAACAGTTTAAAAAATAATAATTCATATATATTCTTCCAAAATTTTCATGATAAATACAAAACAATTCAAGTAACACAAAGCTCATTACAATAATAATAAAGTCAATCAAACGGACAACCAAGGACCAAACTGAAACTACTAAGTAGTTCAGGGACCTAAACATAAATACTGAAAATAGAGGGTCTTACATATATCACGTAGGATATCTATATATTTTAAGTAATATATAGGTTTTTTTTTACACACTATTTTAAGTAATACAATATTTTTTAAAAATCAAAAAAAAAGTTGAGGAATAAAATTATTCAAATATGTTTTAGATTCACAGCCAACTACAAAAATATATATATTTTTTTTGGTAGATTTGATTTTTTAAAAAATTATACCCTACCTTAAATAATTATTTCCTACCATAAATAATTATTTCCTAATTTATATATTTATTATATATATAAAATAAGGTTTAATCTCACCTACCCTAATATGTCCTTACCCTAAATAATTATTTTTATAACTATTTCCTAATTTGAAGAATTTTGATTTGCCCAGCTATATTTTTCAATCAAATATTAAAATAGCAGTTTTGGTTTAACACACTATTTTAAGTAATATATAATAGGTTGATTTATTTTTTTAAACATTATATCACGTATGATATTTTAAGTAATATATAGGTATTTTTTACACACTATTTAAAGTAATAAAATATTTTTTGAAAATTTTAAAAAGTATTTGAAGAATAAATAATTATTCCAATATCACTACAAAATAATTATTCTCAAAATCTTGTTCCCCCTCATATTCTTCTACCTCTTGTACATAATTTTTTCTTCTTCCTTCACCTCATATCCACAACATCAACAGCAATTGAAATCTCCATTAAAATCAAATTTTGAATTCTGCCCAAGCAACTACACCAACTACTGTCCCTGTGAAGACCCCAAAAGGCAGAAGCGATTTCCCAATAAGAGATGGTTCCGCAAGGAGCGTCACTGCCCACAGAGCAATGAGAGGCTCACATGCTTGATTCCAAAACCAGTGGGGTACAGAAGACCATTTCATTGGCCTGAGAGCAAGGAGAGTGCATGGTTCAGCAATGTCCCTTTTCCTAAGCTTGCGGAATATAAGAAGTCGCAGAATTGGGTTAGATTGGAAGGTGACCGTTTTGTTTTTCCTGGAGGGGGTACCTCGTTTCCTGAAGGAGTCAAGGGTTATGTTGATGCTCTCAAAACTCTTCTTCCTGTGCCTTTGGAATCTGGGGATATCCGAACAGTTCTTGATGTTGGTTGTGGGGTATAATCTTAGCTCAACTCTACACGCTATGACTCAGTTGATGTGTTTTATTTCTTCGGGTGACACTTAGCGTGTGTTTGGATACTACACTAATTGACTAATTGAGTGCAATGTGAACGGATTTTCATCTTAATCAATAAGAATAATTCCGTTCACTTTTTGTTTCGAAATTAGTGCTAACTTACATTTACGCTACTGGTGCCAACGGGTATCCAGGCATACTAAAATTTGGTTATTGTTCTTCTTGTTGTCTCAGATTTTGAGGTTATACTACAAATGACTATTGAAGAGAGTTTCTTAGGAGGAAAACAGAGAGGAGTTTTAGAATTTAGATTGCTTTTTCAATTTTTATGGTAAAAAATGTATTGGTCCGACTATGTTTGGATATTCGTTAGCACGCCAAAGAAAGTAAATGAAACTCTTCTTATTCCATTCATGTCTTCTTTAAAGTGCACCTTAACTCAGTTCTTTTAGTTTTCTTCCCCTGCTGCAGAATCTCATGTCAGTGGAAACCTAGGATTTCATTGTCCTGTAATGGAGTTGATTAGTTGTTACTCTTCCTTGTTGTTCCTTCCATATTGAAGCTGTTGAATATATGTTCATGTCAGATACTTGACTTGAGGAACACTGCACTAGCAGTTCTCTCTCTCTCTCTCTCTCTCTCTCTCTCTCTCTTCTATTGTTTGACCTTCTATATCAATACAAATGGGAATATCATAACATTAGATAACAGTTTAATATGCCTACAAGGAATCATCTTAGCTAAAAATGTTGATTCTCTTTTTTATTGAAGATTTATATTTTCATACAAAATTTAGATTGGTACCTATGATGAATTTGTATTTTGAATGTGTGCAATTGCAGGTTGCAAGCTTTGGTGCATCTCTAACAGACTATGATATCTTGACAATGTCAATAGCACCGCGAGATGAACATGATGCTCAAGTGCTGTTTGCCCTGGAAAGGGGACTTCCAGCTATGCTTGGAGTACTAAGCACTCACAGGCTAACATTCCCTTCAAGATCATTTGATATGGCTCATTGCTCCAGATGCCTTGTTCAATGGACTGCTTATGGTATTACTTTAATCTTGTTATTTAGACACTAGCTACACTTATTGAAAATAATAAGGTCTTTTGATGTTCCTTTTCCTAGTGACGAAGTATCAAAGTGTTAAAAAAAAGTTTCAGGAAAGTAAAAAGAGGTACCACATTCTATGAGAACCAACAACCCTTATAATTGAATTTGATTCATGCAAAATGATGTAAGGGATTCATTTTAAAGTAAAATGTAAGGAGTTACAGCACTTAACATTGTGATCATTTGCATATGTATAACAGAAGTTGTATAAATATTGACCATTGATTTTGTAATTAATGATTATATATGACTCCTTACATTTTCCTTTGAAGTCACACTAGTTATGTCTAGCATACTCATTGTACAGAACTTGGTTTCAGTTTATGATGCTAGTATCTGACATTGTTTAATTTGTTCAAGATGGGTTGTATCTAAGAGAGATTGACCGGATTTTGCGTCCGGGTGGATTTTGGGTACTGTCTGGGCCACCTATTAATTGGAAGGTGAACTATAAAGCTTGGGAAACAGAGCCTGAAGTGTTGAAAAAGGAGCAAAACATGTTAGAAGACCTTGCGATGCAACTATGCTGGGAAAAAGTTGCTGAGGGAGAACTAATTGCTATATGGCAAAAACCCATAAATCATATCAGCTGCACACAAAAGTTGAAGCCTTTGAGATCCCCCAAGTTCTGCAACTCATCTGACCCTGATGCTGGATGGTAAGTTTCTTTAGTTTCAAATTGTTATTACCTAGACATGAATAGTATCAGCAACACACTCTTTTAAACACATTCTTCAACAAACTATTGGTTTATTTTTTAAAAAGTTGACCCATTTTTGAAAAAGTGAGGCAAATGTATTGATTTTAAAAAGAGCGTTCTGCTAACATTTCTCCACACTGAGTGTATTTTTGGTTACTCGTTGAACATCACAATCAATTCTTAGTGAGTAAAATCACTTTTGGATGACAGCATAGCTGTTGGAGAGGCATCTTAGAGAATTGTTTTCAGTCTCAAAATCAATTCTGCGTAAAAGTGAGAGAAAGTAGCTTCTGCGTTAATAGACTATCGAATTTTACAAATGGATTTCATAACATTACCTTTCCATCTTTGCTCTGATGCTTTTCTTATTATTTCCCATGGGGGCTCTTTAGTTTTTGCTTCAGTCTGGAGCGTTTCTATTATCTGTGTAATGGGACTATTGTTTCCTAAGCTTTTGTTGGTATCTGTCATGAATATGCCATGGTTTGCTGCCTTTTTCTGTAATGGGCTTGGCCCTCTCTCTTTATTCTCTATTAATTAATATATATATTTGGTTTTTCCAAAAAATAAAACATTCAGTTCTTTAAATGTATCTAAACATAAATCAATTCATTCTCAACTACTCCAACTCACTTTTACCACAATCCATTTTACCAAAATCAATTGTAACAATGTTGATCGAAACACGCACTGAGCAGATGGAAATCTCAAGTCAAATATGTATTTTGCCAAGGTTTCTGTTATCCCAAATCTATGCAAGAACTTTGCGTTTTCTGTATTGCTAAGGTTTCTGTTAACAGATTTTCCATAGCGCGTTTATATTCTAGAGCATTTCCCATGTTTTGTATTCATACTTCATAATCATAGGCATGAGCTATTCAACAGGTATACCGAAATGACAGCATGCATTTTTCCTCTTCCAGAGGTGAAGGATATCTATGAAATATCTGGTGGTACTCTTGAGAAATGGCCTTTGAGGTTGAACACTGCCCCACCAAGGATCAGAAATGAAAACAAAGATGGCTTCACACTCAAAATCCATAATGAAGATAATCAGACATGGAAACGAAGAGTATCCTATTACGGGGACCTGCTCCCATCCCTCTCTTCTGGTAACTATAGAAATGTTATGGATATGAATGCTGGGTTTGGTGGATTTGCAGCTGCAATGGTGAAATATCCAGTTTGGGTTATGAATGTTGTTCCCTTTGATGCAAAAATCAACTATCTTGGCATTGTCTATGAGCGAGGCCTAATAGGAACTTACATGGATTGGTATTTACTTCTTATCATATTTACTTTCTCCATTTTAATTTCTGAATAACTTTTCAGGTTTCTTAATTTCATATCTGAACAAGCTAAGCTTGATCGGACCACCACACTCGGTGGTTGAGGAGAGGTGGGGAGCGGTAGGTTGGTGTCAGGTTCCTTCAGGTGTAAGTCGTCTGTCGTCCTTCTTGTGCCCGGGAGGGGTCCCTGCAAAGACACTCCGATGCCAAAGTAAAAGGTCAGGGTCACAGGATTAATCCGAGTAGATTGGGATTAGAAGTGTGTACCTTACGGTTTAGTGGATCCTCCTTATATAGAGGTTTGGAGGTGGTGCGACCCTCGAGGATAGGTGATGATGACCTTACCAGAGGATCGTTCCGGATTGTTGGATCTTCTGCCACGTCCAGGGGATCGGACGGTCAAGGCCGGTCCTGGGTCAGTGCGCCTACGAAGGTAACCTAGTGATAAGACTGCTGATTTGACGTGTAGGAGCGATCGGTGTACTTGCCCCCTCTCGGCCTGTCGTCGTAGGATCGAGGGGGTGAAGGGCTCTGCTGGCCGAGTAGGGTTCTTCCGAGGGGCCTGGTGCGTGGCTGGGAGGGTTACTCCCATAACAGTAGCCCCCCAGCCAGGGCGCTTGGTTACGAGGGCCCAGGGTTAAGTTGTGAGTGATTGGCTCGCGGTTCTCGGGGTGTCCCCCTTCAGGTGGGGCCTGGAGGGTTACTCCCAGAACAGTGCCCCCTGCCCGAGTGCTCGATCACGAGGGCCCAGGGTTAAGTTGTGAGTGTTTGGCTCGCGGTTCTCGGGGTGTCCCCCTTCACGTGGGGCCTAGAGGGATACTCCCAAAACAGTAGCCCCCCAGCCTGGGCGCTCGGTCGCGAGGGCCCGGGGTTAAGTTGTGAGTGTTTAGCTCGCGGTTCTTGGGGTGTCCCCCTTCACGTGGGGCTTGGAGGGTTATTCCCAGAACAATTTCTATTTTAACATGTTTGTTAAGGTTCTCAAGATATGTTTAGCATAACATGAAAGATTTCAGCTAAAAGCAATTTTTTCAGCATTTTGAATGTAAACTTTACCCTTTTTGTGTGTTTGGTTCCACATATGAGGAGTTTAGAATCAATTCTCATTTACCTGAATTGCTTTTATGTGATTTTATAGATGTTTGACGATCGCATTAGAGAATTGATTTTAGTCTCAGAATCTATTTTGCAAAGAAACTTGAGAAATAGCTCCTGTAGTGGACATAATCAATTGTATCATTTCGCAATTGAATTTCGCAACACAACTCGGTAGCGGTGTAGCCTATAGAAATCATTTTTCCCATAAATTCCAAACATAAATCATTCACTTTGAAGTCACTTTTATCACAATCAATTTTATCAAAGTCAATTTTATTCAAAATCATAATCCAAACAGTTAGTTTCAAATCATGAGCACATGCATAAAGTATGATTAGTAACAGTTGGTTATGAGCACAAACTTGATTTCTTTTTTCTTATGCTTTTTCTGTTCTGTTCTTTTCTCATCTTTTGTCCTGTTTTCTCACATTGTCATTCGAGTTCTTTAATTTCTCCATACATATATGTACTTTATCTCACACTATTGAGGTTGAAATAATGGAGGAAACAACATTGGTTGCAGGTGTGAGCCGTTTTCAACATACCCGCGAACATATGACTTGATACATGCTAGTGGTATATTCAGCATGTATATGGACAAGTAAGCATATGCATGTTTATTATCATTATTTGATGCCTGATATGATTATGATTGATGTGCATAGTAATACAGAATTTTGTTTGTTTTAGGTGTGATGTTACTACTATTCTTCTTGAGATGCATCGGATTCTTCGTCCCGGAGGAGCTGTTATTATTAGAGATCACAAAGATGTGATTATCAAAGTAAAAGAATTAACAGATCGAATAAGATGGGATGGTGTCCTTCTAGCGGGTGATCAGAATGGACCTTTTCATCCGGAAATGATTTTGTTTGTTACCAATACAGACTAAATTTAGGGAGTTGGGTTTAAGACCATCCATTTAATCCTAAAACCATCCCCTCATATTTTATATTCCCAGAATACCCTGGTTTTTAAAAAAAAAAAAAAAACTCTCACCCCATCACTATCACCATCGATTGCGTTCTTCTTCTTCTTTCTTCTTCCTGTTTCTTCTCCTCCAAACCCACAAACTACACAGAGGCCTTCAAACACCCTTTCTTCCTCTCACTAGCGCCCCTTCTTCTCCTTGTTCTTCCTCTCACAGCCATTTCTTTTTTGTTGTTTGGGATTTCTTGTTAGGGATTGTTGTTAGGGATTCCATTGTTAGGGATTGTTGTTTTTTGATTGTTGTTGTTGCTTAAATTTAGATTATTAGGGATTTGTTGCTGAGAAAATGAGTGCAGGTTGAAGTTCGACGGATTGGTTAAAAATTGCACCTTTAGGTGCGAATTGATATAGTAAAATCGCATTTATAGGTGCGAATTTAATAAAAATAATGTGATTTTTCAAAAATATATTGTGGTCGCACCTTTATGTGCGAATTTTATTAAAATTTCGCACATATAGATACGAATATCATAAAAATAATGTGATTTTTAAAAAATATATTGTGGTCGCACCTTTACGTGTGAATTTTATTAAAATTTCGCACATATAGGTGCGAATTTAATAAAAATAATGTGATTTTTAAAAAATATATTGTGGTCGCACCTTTATGTGCGAGTTTTATTAAAATTTCGCACTTAAAGGTATGAGAAATTCACAGACGACATTTCAAAAAAAAACACAAGGATCGAGAAAAATGAGGAAGAAGAAGATGATGAAGAACGAGAAACAGACCTTCATGTAGATGGGGAAATGCGATTATCACCCTCAAAGATGATGACTGGTTTGGTTTGAGGTTGGAAGTGATGGAGGTTATGGTTTAATGGAGAAAAAGATGGTGGAGGTAGGAATGGAGTAGGAAAGGTGGTGAGCAAATAGAGGTACTAGTGGTGGTACTGGTGATGGGGATGCAAAAAGGGGTGGTGGAGAGTGAAAGATGAAGAAGAATGAAGGGGGTGGTGGGTGGAGGGAGCGAAAGAAGGAGAAGGACATGAAGGGAATGAAAATTATTTTTAAAGGATAAAAATGTATTTCACACATAAGAGATGGTTTTATGATCAATTGGGGTGGTCTTAAAAGCAACACCCGTAAATTTATTGCATTTTATTTTTAGGCAGCCCCTTAATAGTGTGATTGCTTTGGATAATTTTTTTTTTTTGGACTTATTATTTCAATAGACTCTTAAACTTATTTTGTTTTATAGTTTTATGTAGAAATATAAAATAACATAACACCATTCCTATGTCTTTATTCAATAATTTAAATTTATAATATGGCATTTGAGCCAATATGATCAAATAGTTGATATGTAGTTTTGATCTTTTACGTGATAAGCGCCTTAGAAATATAAAATATGATGCAAGAACAACATTTGTATGTTTTCGGTCAACAACATTTGGAATAGGTACTTATAAAATTTACTTATCAAAGACACAAATACATGCACAATAATAGAGGAGGAGGAGGTTATGTGACCAAATGGAAAATCGAATCTCTATCAAACCTCTATCATCATACACAAATGCCTTCTCGATTCTCTTCACACCGGTGGATTGCTTGGCCGAGACCGCCGTTGGGTTGGGTTGTATTGAGTATGGACGAAAGCTCCCTTGGTAATCCCGGAAAGGCTGGGCTTGGAGGTTTGCTCAAGGATTGTGGAGGTGGTTGGATTCTTGGTTTTTCAAGTTCCTGGGCGATTTCTTCGCACTCCTTGTTGGCGGTCCAGCTTGTCATAGCTATGGTTCCCCCTTGGCATCATTTTGCAGCAATGATCGCTGCTATCAAAGGGTTGTTGTGGTTGCAGTGGGAGATTTCTTAGAGCATTTGCCTCGTGAAGGGAACATGGCAGCATATGTTCTTGTAAAGTTGGGGGCTTCTTCTACCGTAGACTTCTTGATTCACTCATCTTCTCTTAAAGGTTGCATGACATTTTGTTCAAAAATGTTGTTGGTGTGTAGTTATTTCTTTCCTTGCTTTTGAACCCAAAAAAAAATCTCATTTAAATAGGTAAACAAAAAAATTATTAATTTTTTTAATCAGCCGAAAAATCACTAAAAGAGATATAAGGGTAACTCAACCCGAATTTATCAACAAAGTTTTAAATAAAAGCTAGACAACTTAATAATTTTATATACCACTCAAATTTCACCTATTTTCACCAAATGTTAAATTAAAGTCCAATATCAAATGGTAGGGATAGCAACGGGTAAGGTCGGGTGCGGGTTTTACTCTTCCCAAACCTGAAATTATAAACCCGAACCCAGTTCGGATGGAAAAGCTAAATCCATACCCGAACCCATTGGATTTTGGGATTCCCAGACCCGAACCTGAATAACATTTTTTTTTATTTTTTATTGAAATTTAACATTTTGATTAGTGAGCTTTGATGAGAATAACATCTATAATAATTAGATTGATTCAATTAGTGAAGATTTTTCTCAAATGAGAATTTGAGAGACTTAAGAAGAAGAATAATGATAGAGGCCTTGATTTGCAACAATTTAAAAGTTGGGGGACTAATTTGCTCAAAAAATTATTTAGGAACTAAAATCACTCATTGTCAAAATTATGGGACCAAAAGTGCAACTAAACCAAATAAAAATTAAAACAGTTGTCTTGTGTGCTGTACAGGAAAATAATAAATCAGATATTTTTCAGTCCCCTTTACATGTCTTTTGAGCAAAATTTTATCAAATGCTTAAGATTGGTTAATGAAAAATAGTGAATAAATATAGATATGCAAAGTCAAATTGGTCAATGTTGGTCATGAATTTGACAACTAAGATATATGGTTGATCATTTTTATGGCTGTACAAAAGTTGAAGGGATAATTTGCAGTACGTGGCTTTTTTTTATCTCTAACAGAGATTACACTAATGGCTGAAATCAAGTCAAATGACATCTACAAAACAACTATAATCAAACCCTAACAAGAACAATATAACCAAGTACCACATATAAAAAAGTAATCCAGATTCACATACTCTAAATCACAAAAGACAGAGTAAAAATCACATTAAAAAGGGCAGTCTGGTGTACAAGTGCTCCCGCATACGCAGGGTCCGGGAAGGGGTCCCACCATTTGAAAAAACAAATAAAAGAATATGAGAATGCTCCAGCTCCAAATTGTGTCTTTGACAAATGAATCATTGAACTCTCCTCCTTTTGTTGTTGTTTTTCACCTCCTCAATATTACTGTTATGGTTAGCAACTGTGTCTGCAGCTGTTCTTCCCTGAACCTCTAGTGCACTTTTAACAAAAATATTCAATCTCCACAGTGTGTAATCGCTCTGTACATAGTAGTAAAGTTGGTGAGTAGCTAGAACATACTTGTTAAACAAAATAGAAACTCAACATAAGACATGCTAGATTAGAAAATAAATGGCAACAAACACTAGTAGCTATAGACAATAACATCACAAACCTGAGTATCAATGTCAAGGTTCACCTCTTGAACATCTGATTGGAAGGTTGGATTATTCTCAGAAACTATCTGCATTGCCCTCATTAGATTTTCATGAGACAATTTGGTGAGAGCTATCCCAAGGGCTACTTTCTCATGAGCTGACAGTTTCCTAAGATATTGTCAGCAACAGAAGAAAAATGAGTCAACAAAATTAATAGGTAGCAGAGGTGATTGAGAAGAAAAATGTTTGTTATTCAAGAATAGCAATGAACTACAATTACTGGTTATTGGAGAGAACCAACACTCTCCCTAAAATTCCTTGATTACAATCTAGATACCCTCCTATTAGCGTTGGCCTTGGGGGTCAACGCTATCTTTAAACCGTTAGCATCGACCATTCACACAAGTCAATATTCTTGTAGTGAAGCAACTCATTAATGTTAGTCGTGACGCCAACACTAAGCCCAGCGCTAAATTAACATCAATTTTTACTTCATTAGCATCAACTTATGGCCAACGCTAATAAAGCTTATTCTAGTAGTGAAGCAACCCAGAATGCAGAATGTGTCTGAATTTTTTTGCTGTTTGCAAATGAAATGTAAATAAGCCACAACAGGAAAACTTGTCAATAGGTGAAATTTAAATACATGCCACAGTAGGAAAACTTGTCAACAGGTACATCCAAAACTTGTGGACCTGTTCTGCAAATCTAGTTATATGAATTTTTTTCTATTACATCCCCTGTAGTTTGCAGACCAAGTTAAATAATATTGCACATAAAAATTTACCAACTCCAAGAGAAATAAAAACTCATAAAAATACTGTCCAGAAGACAAATTTTGCTTGCTTCTTCTCTGTGAAGTGTTAATTATATTGAACAGTGCTTGAGCCTTTTTAGGTCTTTTGAATTTAATCTCAATCACAAAGTCTCAAGATTTTTATCAGATATAAACTTCAATGTTAAAGACAGGATAGTAAGTAAATAGATGGCATGTGACACTTGCTTATTGCAATTTGACTTGATCACTAAATAATATAGGATGGTTCTTCCAAACCTGCAATTTTCAATCACCATTGCTTTGAGATTCCTTAAATCTATGTCAACCTCACCCAGCTGAAACATCAGGTTACCATAAATGCATTAATATACCTCCAAGTAATGTAAATTTAAAGCAAGTGATTTTAAAAACAATTCCAGCAATAAAATAATCAACCAACCTCAAAGCTTATTTCCCTAGCCATATTGGAACAAGTGGCTTGTTTAGCTAATGCTTCTTCCTCTAATCTTCCACTCTCCTGAATGTAGTCAAATATAGAATTAGACATTGGATACATAGTAAAATATTACATCTGATGACAGAAATTGCAAATATTTATATGAATGCAACATAGTAAATCATATATCAGACAGTTCCATTCATCCTAAATCGAAAATACTTTCAGAGAAAAAGAAAATTACCGCCTCAACAACTTTAGGCAAAAGTTGCAGCCATTTCTTCTCAAATTTTTCCAGCAAGCTCTTCGCCATAACATGGATATCATTTTTTCTGTCGTTATATTTCATCGCGTTCTTAAAAATCAACCTAACATCAGAATATATCTCCCTCACGTTCTTATAACCAGAGCCATCCCTAGCACCTATTTTTCTTCTTATTGTGCTGAAATCCATAGGTTTTTCAATAACCTAGAGGAAGTTAAACAGTCAAATTATTTTTCAGTAGAAAACAGCAAAAAGAACTCTGATATAAAAGATAGATGGTTAACAAGCAAAAAAAGGCCTAGCTGAAACACTGACCAAGACAAAATCTTTGGTATTTTTTTCTGAAGTGTGGCAGATTGATTTCAAATGTCACTTATGTAATTAGGATAAAACAGTCTATATCAAAAGAAAATCTTTAAAATGAAAAACAGAAAAAAGGGAGTACCTCATAATAGTCATACAACCCAAGACCTTCAACATCTACAGGCTCCATGAAGGGCCAAGCCCATTTATCCTGAGTTATCTGTTGAGAAAGAAGTGTATCACTATACTGATTCAATTTTCTGTGAGAACACAAAAAGAAAGCCTTAGGGTTTTAAATTGCGATATGCAGCCACAGTTGCAGCGCAACATAAATAGTTTTGGAGTCCCCACGGACGGTATAGCGACTGCTATTGCAGCCACATCAACCCACAATTTCACAATGCAGCCCGCAAATTAGATAATAAAAATGGCTGCAAGGTATTGTTGCACTTGCCTCATCCAATATTGTGGCAAACCAGCGCATGAGCTCTTGCATTTCTGGAGGTTCCGTACTTGATGATGCACCATGTAATATTGGCGGCTTCTGAGTGCCAGAAAGATGCTTCTCCCTGCCTTTGTAATGATTATCATCAGTGGAATTGTAGAATTGTTCAACTTCAGTTACTTGCTTCTCAAGCTACATTGAACGCCAATTACAAATAAAGTTATCAATTTGTTATTTCATATAATTTCTTTTTGTTGTATTTAATTGTTTTAGCAATTTCAACCTGAACGTGGTGAAAGGCAAAGATCTCCCCAATAGTGTTGCTCCTTCCAACAGTCACTTTGTTGGGTTTATTTCAGATAATTTTGCAAAATAAAACTAAAAATATCATTACAAATGCAACAGACAAATTAGATAGAAGTCAAAGGTTCACAAGCCAGCAACAATGCCCTCCACGGAAAAACAAGTACATGACTCTAAACCCAAAACCCATATCAGAATAAGCAACACAAATTTCTCCACTTCTACATGCACATGCTACCCCTTTCACGGTCTCGTTCCCTCTGGCTACCGCGTTCGCTGGGGAGGAGAAAACAGAGAAAGAGAGAACGATCGAAGATGTTTTTCAGATAATTTTGAAGAAACAAAAATTTCATTCCAAGAATCCATCTTTTTTCTTCATTCAAATATTTCCTTAGTACCCCCAATTGAATTTTGACAGGACATGAATGAATTACAATCAGAACATGATGAACACAAAAGAATCTTGTTCAAAATAGAGAGTTTTGAATTATGTAACAAGAATTCACTCACCTTTTGGACTTTGGTGAGAAATTCATCGACAAAATGCCTGTAACGGTTCAAATTTTCCTCTGTGACAATGGGACACGATGCAGCAGCAGCAGCACCAAAAGTAGGATCCATTGAATTGAATTGATAATAATTAATTGTTGCAGTGAAATAAGTATTTACTTGAGAAATGAATGTCGCTTTCTAATGTATGCGATTATATAGCAGTAACGGTTTCTTGAAAAAAAGAAACTCGATAATCTATCTATATATCTATATATATTATATAAAATCTCACCTACCTCAATATGTTTTATCCACTAAGACCCTACCCTATATAATTATTTCTTACGCTAAATAATTATTTTTATAACTATTTCCTAATTTGAAGAATTTGGATTTGGCCAACTATATTTTTCAATTAAATATTAAAATAACAGTTTTGATTTAACACACTATTTTAAGTAATATATAATAGGTTGATTTGTTTTTTTAAATATTATATCACGTAGGATATCTATATATTTTAAGTAATATACAGGTTTTTTTTTACGCACTATTTTAAGTAATACAATAATTTTTAAAAATTAAAAAATAGTTGAGGAATAAATAATTATTCAAACTAGTAAGTAACCCGTGCAATGCACGGGTGTTTTTAATATTTAATTTGCAATATTTTTTTAGTTGATGTTGTAAAGCTAATAAATATATGACATATGTCAACATTTTTAAACACGCGTAATATCACATGATATATTGAAGTCCTTAATTGATAAAATCAAAGTAGACACAATGACTAATATTAAAATTGTTCATCTAAAGTTTATGTCATACCAAATTCAAACAACATAATTAAGTTTTGATAGCAGAAATAGAAAAACATCCAACAAATACTTATGTAGCAATAGTCTTAACACAATGAAGATCTTATTTCACTCCTCTATCTTGACACATTTTAATTCTTTAGTTGAGGAAGCTTGTGAAGATCTTATTTCACTTCTCTATCTCAACATGTTTTAACCATAGTTCAAAAGTTATTTTTCATAATAAAGAAAGTTAATATAAGACTGATAAGAAATGAAGATTTTATGGTCGTTTGAAGTTAAGGATGCAGTGTCATCATCAGCACGTTTGGAAGGAGGAAGCGTAGACAAAATTGTGGGGTATTTATTTCTTTTAAAAATTTATTATATTTAATTACATTTTAATATTATTGACTTCTTTTGTTTTAAAAATTTGTGAGGTTAGATCAATACAAAATAAATTAAGCAAGCAATATAAATTAAGAAATAAGAAGAATATCTAAAGATTAAAATATTTTTCAATAAATAGGAAATAATTTTATGACACATTAGGCTAATATTGCTGTGTAAAGAGAATTGACAATATCTGGATAAAGAGTAGGTAGCACTGACGATAATTCACAATAATTATTATATAAAAAGAACATTATTATATAAAAAGAACAATCATAAATTACATGATTTAAATTTGTAATAAATAATTATTTGAATTCCTTAATTATCGCAAATCATGATTTAAATTCAGAAATTTGATTTGATAGAGGGAGAAATTGTTGGGTTGACAAAGTGACACGTGTCGACATATAAGAGAGTCTTTTTTTTAAGAGTTGCTGAGGTTTGAGATTGAGGACTCACAATTAGTAGATACAGTAGTAGATATGTTTTAGATTCACAACCAACTACAACAATATATTTTTTTTTGGTAGATTTGATTTTTTTTTAAAATTATACCCTACCTTAAATAATTATTTCCTACCCTAAATAATTATTTCCTAATTTATATATATAAAATAAGGTTTAATCCCGCCTACCCTAATATGTCCTACCCACTAAGACCCTACCCTAAATAATTTCTTTTATAATTATTTCCTAATTTGAAGAATTTTGATTTGCCCAGCTATATTTTTCAATCAAATATTAAAATAGCAGTTTTGATTTAACACACTATTTTAAGTAATATATAATATGTTGATTTATTTTTTAAAACATTATATCACGTATGATATTTTAAGTAATATATAGGTATTTTTTTACACACTATTTAAAGTAATAAAATATTTTTTGAAACTTTAAAAATTATTTGAAGAATAAATAATTATTCAAATATGTTTTAGATTCACAACCCACAACAACAATATATATATATTTTTTGGTAGATTTTTTTTTTTAAATTATACCTACCTTAAATGATTATTTCCTACCCTAATTAAGTATTTTTATAACTATTTCCTAATTTTAGAATTTTGATTTGCCCAGCTATATTTTTCAATTAAATATTAAAATAGCAATTTTGATTTAACACACTATTTTAAGTAATATATAATATGTTGATTTGTTTTTTTAAATATTATATTACGTAGGATATCTATATATTTTAAGTAATATATAGGTTTTTTTTACACACTATTTTAAGTAATACAATATTTTTTTAAAATAAAAAAAAAGTTGAGGAATAAATAATTATTCAAATATGCTTTAGATTCACAGCCAACTACAACAATATATATTTTTTTTTTTTTGGTAGATTTGATTTTTTAAAAAATTATTATACGTACCTTAAATAATTATTTCCTTCCCTAAATACTTATTTCCTAATTTATATATTATATATATATGGGGATGTATCTAGTGAGAATGCTTTTCTTATATGAGAATGGTGAGAATAAATCGTGGCCGTTAGATATAACAATGAGTGGTCATGATTAAAAGAAATAAGTGGTCACATGACCACTTAAAAATGTCATGTGACTTTTTAAACAAGTCACGTGACTTATTTTTTTGATCATGACCACTCATCGTTAGATGTAACAGTACTATTCTCATATAAGAAGAGCTTTCTCACTAGATACATCCTCATATATATATATATATATATATATATATATATATTCATTTGCCCAGCTATATTTTTCAATCAAATATTAAAATAGCTGTTTTGATTTAACACACTATTTTAAGTAATATATAATAGGTTGGTTTATTTTTGTAAACATTATATCACGTTTGATATTTTAAGTAATATATAGGTATTTTTTTAGACACTATTTAAAGTAATAAAATATTTTTTGAAAATTTTAAAAATTATTTGAAGAATAAATAATTATTCAAATATATTTTAGATTCACAAGCCACAACAACAATATATATACATATTTTGGTAGAATTTTTTTTAAAATTATTCCCTGCCTTAAATGATTATTTCCTACCCTAATTAATTACTTTTATAACTATTTCCTAATTTTAAGAATTTTGATTTGCCCAGCTATATTTTTCAATTAAATATTAAAATAGCAGTTTTGATTTAATATATAGGTTTTTTTTACACACTATTTTAAGTAATACAATATTTTTTGAAATTTTTAGAAAATATGAAATCCATTAGATTCACAACCAATGGCAACAATATATATATATATATATATATATATATATATATATATATATTGATAGATCTTATTTTTTAAATTATCTTTTAATAAAGGCTAAAGTACTATATATTTAGGTTGATTTATTTTTTTGAACATCATAACTATTTCAGTACCTTCTACGGCTAATAGAGAAAGTAATTGATTATGGTGGTGAGTTCCAGAGTAGACCCAATTTTCTTCATCAACATTTCCAACGCTCAAAAGGTATGGAAGACCGTGGTCAAAGTTGAACGACTATGGAGATCACCTAACAGGAAGCAGACTTCATTGAAATGTTATTTGTTGACGCTAAGGTATGTGTGTATACCTTTGAAAACCTTAAACCCTAGACCTAGCTGAATTATATAAATATTTAGTTGAGGATTGGATCTCATGAACGGAGTGTATGAAGAATCATTCGTAGTTTTTGGTATGAATTAAGTGTTGAAATAATGATATATATTCTGATGTTTTATATAAAATCAATTCCATTTTTTTATTTGTTCAAAAGTTATAGGACAAGCAGCAAACCCTTTTAGGCATTTTTACCATTCAAATTCCACATTTTAATAGATTATGAGCTAGCTGTTCCATAGCTTTTTGTAGGGGTTTATCACATTTTGTGCGCATATGCCTTTAATGTGCGATGTCCATCTTAATCTTATATAACCTATGGTCTAGAAATGTTATTAGTAGGAAAACAGGAAAATTCTTTACCTTTTTTTTCTTGGGTATTAGACCATCGAATTTTATTGTTGCATTGATTTTGATTATTATGGGCCAGAAATGTCATTAGTAGGAAAACAAGAAAATAGAAAATAAGGTTGTATCTATCTAATGGACTTTTTTTATGTTCTTAAATATACGCTTATTCTTTTTCGGGAAAAAAGTATATTATTTTATTATTACTATAATTTTTTTTGTAGAACGACACGATACAATGCACCGTCTGGAATAATCATGTGAACAAATTTAAGACTCTTTTCAGAGAAGGCATGTGTTACGAGATTGCCAACCCTACTGTGGCTATAAACCCATACAAGTACAAACCATCACAATATTCGTGCAAGTTATACTTTAAATTAATATCCACTGTGAAGCCAATTGAGAATCCTAGCATTCCTCTGTATGGACTTAATTTCACAAGTTATACCACTATATTTTAATCACCCACAGAGGATACTCACTTAGTCGGTGAGTTTCTTCTCTTTATTCTATAGTGACACCTCAAAAACTCGCATGTAATTTATTATTTTTAACATGATTTTCATCTTATATGCGTGTTTTTTCCCAACAGATGTCATTTGTGTTGTATCGTCCCATGGAAGACTCACACAATATAACTCTGGTGAAAGTCAAACACTTATATTGTTCTTGAGTTGGATAATCTTGAGTACGTAATTTTTATAATTTTATGCGAGCAAAAACATTCCTATATATGAACATATTTATTTATTAAACAATATTTTAATTCGTGTATATAATAATATATTTTTCAGAGGAGGTGATAATATGCTTTGTACACTCTGGGAACCATTTGCGCAACAATTTTTAAAATATATTGCAGATGGGAATAAATTACCTGCAATTGTAATATTGCAATTAGGAAGAATGAAAAAGTTTAAATGTATTGATATTACTAACTCTATATTCATGTGTGTTTCAATTAATTTATGATTAAATCACAAGGATAATGATCGTTAAACCAAAGTTGTTCTCATATTCAGGAAAGATGGGTGTATCAAACACAACATACAATACTAGGCTACTGATGAATATTGATATTCATGAAGTTCGTGATTTAAATTCAAGGTAACCTTAACAATTATTGGTTATGATTTTGCACCTGTTTGACTTTCTCTATCCTTTAAATCGAATATTAACGAACAAATGTCTAATATATTGCTATTAGGTATGTCGTCACTCATCCAGACGCATCGTCTGTCCCACTGCCAAAGTTACATGCAGCTTCAATATACTCGGTAACTAATGATGTCCTGAATGTGTCATTCTACAAGACAACTGCAGAGTTGAAGAGCTCCACCGAGGTATTACATGTTATTATTGTAGGATCACTTGGTTGTATTCTATATGACAACAAATAGAACCTAATTATTTTTAGTTTTTTCGCAAAATTAAAAAATTGTAAAGAACTATTCATATACATAGCAGAAAATCAAGAATGATATTAAAAGAAATAATAAATTATAGCTCAACAAAAAAAGCAGCTCATCTAATAATATTTTATTTTTATTTTTTATCTAGGATTGTTCTTTCGTGACTTATGGAACTGTGAAGGACGTTGACTTAAGGTTCGGCTGGTCATATCGTGGGTGTCCAATCAGGAATTGCTTAACTAGTGTAAAGGATGAAGATGAAAAATATTTTTGTAGAAAATGCAACAAGGGCTATAGTAATGCTACTTTTAAGTACATGACTCTGGTGTGTGAATATTAACTTATCGCATGCAGCTGTTAATTTCTTAATAACATTTTTTAACGTGATCCTCTAGGTACAAAGTTCAATTAACAGTGGCTGATGAAACTGATAGTGCCACCTTCATCATATTTGATCGTGAGACTACCAATTTTCTGAAAAAGAGTGCGGCTAAAGTCCACAATTTATATTCAGCACGGGTAAATTGTCATTTTAGTTACATCAAATAACTTACCAACTCTTACTAATTTAACCAATCTATTTAACAATACTAGGGTCAAGAGGATGAGAAATATCCATAAGAACTTAATACTTTCAAGGAAAGACCATTCATATTTAAGGTGCAGGTCAAAATTCAGTACTTCAACTATACACAACAGACTAATATCCAAATTAACCGGCTTTTTATGGACGACACACTTTTGAAGTCATTTGTGCAAAAGTACAAATTAGAAGAGGTAATCAAAGTCTTATTTAAAGAGTGTAAAAATCAAATATTTATAAGAAAATACATGACATAATATAACCGTTATTGTTATCCTTTCAGGGCCCACTTCACAATGTTTTTGCGATATGTTATCAGAAAATCTCCACACACATGACACAATTAATGTAAGCATAACATAATTTTTTAAACCATTTATTTTAATTTATTTTAACCAAATAATATACTAATGTCTCTCAAATGTTAATCCTCTTAATATGAATAACTCGAAAACAAAATCACCCAAACAAAGTGATCTTGATTCATCATGTTTCGGTATTCCAGGTTCAACTGGAAGGACTGTCGGTGAGAAGTCAAAGTCTTTTACAACTGCTACGGGCTACAGTCAGATGTCTGCTAATAAGGTCCCAAAGCTGATAAAGCAAGAAGATGAGGAATAAGCAAGAATATGAAGACTTTAATTTAATGTTTGGCTCTAAGTTGGATTTATTTTTTATTGTTGTTTTTAATTGTTTCTTGGTTGATAACACGTGGATTTACGTGGCATATTACTCTTGATTCCTTGAATAATTATACATTGAATCAAACTTCATTTTAGGCATGGGTAATTATTTATACAAACTTCATTCACAACATATCCCATGTCTAAATTTAATTTTGAAACAATATGTTTGTTGATAATAGTTTTAAGAATTAATTAGGTTTGTTTTCACTAATACGTAAAGAAACTATATACCTTAGCATTGATTTTTAATAAAACGTGTGAGATATTGATTCTTGACGCTAGTCGGAGGGGGAGACATGCAATGAAAAACAATACACAATTCAGCTAGGGTTGAGGATCAATATCTCGCTAAACTTTCACCTCTAAAATTTTGCCTCGCCTATAAAACTAAGTTAAAAGCAATTTTCCAGCAACAATGATAGAGAAACAAAATAATAGCCCTGCTCCATTTTCACACTCCATTTTTTCCACAGTGAAATTAACGCACAAACATAAGTCAGGAAGACAAGAAGTCAAGAACAACAAAAACAAGGTGTTATTGCCCGCAGAAAGAAATATCAATTTAACATCCTTAATCACTAGTACTCCAATCCAAAATGTGTTTCTTGGATACAAGTTCATGGTAACGGGCTTTCATCTCAATACTTCTTGAACCAAATTACACTCATGTCAACTGGATATCCCAAAACCTAAACCATTTGTTTTCATATAAGGTAAAATAGTTTTTCCAATAAGATACACAAAGGCAGAAAACTAAAATCATTCCCATTAAGACATACATTGAACAAATGCCACATAAAAGAAATTAAATTTTACACATTTCAATAATCTTGCTACCAGATATTCAAATACAAATTTTAGTTAAACCAACCCTGACTGTTAAACTAAACAAGGCAATTGAAGACTATCCCATATTAGTAATTCCGTTTAGCTCCATAATCAGGAATTGACAACTGTGCTTAAGGCCAAAACCATGTTTGCAACCGACACAACCTGGCCTCACAAAAAGAATCGGAGATTTCTTTTTTGAGCTCATAACAATAAATAAGAGTTATTTTTTCTGATTGACCAAAAAAAGGAGAGATCTTTTATTAATAATCTAAAAAATAAGGGTGTTAGAATTAACACCCCAACCACTCATTTTTGCACCCCTTTCACAATCCAGGATTTTAATCCTCGAAGCAAAAAAATTCGAGATTTGAAATCTTGAAAGCAAAATTTTCGGGATTTAAATCGCGAAATGCAAAAATGGGAGGGTGTGAATTTATGTACTTGAGTGTTAACTCTAACACCCAAAAACAACGTGTTGATTTTAATCACTATATAGAAATTAGATTTTTTTAAAATATTTTGAACCAATTTATATTAAAAAGTAATATTGGCTTTATGTGATTGACATTCTTCCGAGTTATTAACAATTAAGCAATCACATTTCTTTCTTGGAACAAAATATCATGATTTTTTTTTCTTATCCTAGATCACCAAACTGAGCAAGTAATCATTGTCCAATATATGCAAATTATGAAGAATTCAATTGTCTCATCCATGACCTCTCTGTATGTAACACGTCCTTCCTAGATACAAGGTGTACACAAGAATACTTGAAGCAAGGTGGGGTAAGTAAGACATTTGAAGAAAAACAAAATCATAATAACGTGATTAATATGGTCCCAAATAAATATTTACAAAATAAATGATTTGAAATCTTTATTTTGAAATCGTATTTTCGTTTAAATTTGACAAAATCTTTTTGCTTTTCTAATTCTGGACAATTGTTTGAATAATATCACTTACACTAAAAAAAATATTTAATATTTTTAGATAAATATTATTAGTGATCTAAAAAATAACATGCTGATCACAATGACTATATATTTAATTTAGCTTTGAAATGGATCAAGGCTTAAGAAGATGCTTTCCTTTGTTAGTGAGCAATAGTAGTTTTACTTAAAAGTAGCAAATTATCAACTTAATTATATCTATATGAAACAGTTGTTAAAATCACACATGTGGGAGAGGTTGCCCAAATTTAATGTATCAATAGGATAATTTACAAATGATAATTGATAATTTTTTCCATTTTAAACCCTTCATGTCAAATATTTTATTATCATAGTAAACAATTGAAAGTGCTAGATTATGAGCGTTTATACGAAAACAAAGGTGGTTTTTTCTTCTTGTATGGGTATGGAGGAACAGCTAAAACATATGTATGGAACACTCTCTCGGCATCCATTAGATCGAGAGGTGATATTGTCGTTAATGTTGCCTCGAGTCGGTTTGCTGCACTGTTGTTGCCCGGAGAGAGGACGACGCACTCCAGGCTAAAGATTCCTATACCAATAACCGACGAATCAACATGACAAAATAACATCTAAATTTATCACAAGATGTGGCGTGGTAGTTAGCTAACTTTGTCCCTCAACCATGATGAAAGGGGTTTCCATCCTTGCCCATGTGAGCTAAGCGCAAATTGTCCCCAACCGTTTACTTCTAAGTAACTATTTCTCACGGCTAAAGTATTGATCACTACTGTCGACCTCACAACAACATGTATAAGAAGTTATAAAAATAAATCATTTCACACACATTAATTTTAGTTTATTCAAAGTTACCCGTTCCTTGCACGGGTAAATCCAACTAGTTATTTCTAATAAAAAAGTGATATTGGTTACTCACGAAGGGCTTTTGACCAATCAGGTTTACGGAATTTACCTCTTCTATTGGTTTTTATATTTAAATTAAATTAGTTAATTAATGCAAGGGTGTTGGATTTTGGGCCACCCATTTGGACCCAACATCATCCACTTTTTCATTATTTCCAATTATACCCCTAATTAAAAAAAGACCTAAAGGTGTGACTATTCTCCTTTCTCACACACCATCCTATTTCTTCTCCTCTGATTTAACGGCCGCAGAGCTCCATTGTTGTGGTTCTTCTTCTTTGACCTGCTTGTCCGTGGTTCTTCTTCTTCTTCGACCTCCTTGGTGATTGTTGTTGTTTGTATTTGGTTGTTGTTGTGTCCAATCTGCTCTACATGTCAAATCTCTCATCATTTTCATGACCTGGATAGAAATTGCACTTGTAAGTGCGATTTGCCTTCTTTGGTCGCACTTACAAGCTTCATCCATTTCATTTCTCTATGTTGGTCATCCTTGTAAGTGCGACCACTACTGCCCGAGTCGCACATAAAAGTGCGACCTTTCCTTTTTTTAATTTTTTTTGTGGTCGCGCTTTAAGGAGCGACCAGTACTATGTAGCCGCTCTTTAACATGCGGCATGATTAATATAACTCATTATTTTAATATATATTATTTTTGTCGCGCTTTAAGGAGCGACCAGTACTATGTAGTTGCACTTTAACATGCGACATAATTAATAAAACTCATTATTTTAATTTATATTATTTTCGTCGCGCTTTAAGGTGCGATTAGTACTATGTAGTCGCACTTTAAGGTGCGACCAATACTATAGCAAACGATGGAATAAGGCAGACGATGGACTTAGCAGGGGTGAAATACTTCAAAATGTGAAATACTTCTGGTCGCACCTATAAGTGCGAATTTTAACCAGTCGAAAAACAAGCAACGAACCTTGGTATGGTGTGCGAAAATGCGAAGAAAACCCTTAAACAATTATGGGTAAGATGGAAATGATGGTGGGTGTGATGGAGAAGATGATGAGTAGGTTTGGAGAAGATGATGGCAATGGTGAAAGAAGGTAATGGGTGATGAGGGGAGGAAGGGAATGGGGATGGTGGAAGAGGTGGGAATTGATGAAGGAAGGGAAAGAGGATATGCTTGGAATGAATTTGTTTTTAAGGGTAAAATGGTAAATTAGCAATTTCAGGATGGTGTTGGGTCCAAAGGGGTGGCTCCAAACCCAAACCCTGATAAGAAGCGTCACAATAAACCTCATAAAGTTCATCACACTGTGGTAATGACAAGACCGGCGCGGTTGTCAAACGTTGTTTCATCTCCTGAAATCTAGTCTCACATTCCTCTACCCAAGCAAACGGCTGATTCTTCCGAGTCAGCTTCGCCAAAGGTCCTGCAATGTTTGCAAAACCCTTGATGAATCTCCGATAATATCCTACCAAGCCCAAGAAACTCTGGATATCTGTCGCAGTCTTAGGTTGTTCCCACCTAGTCACTGCATCTACTTTGCTCGGATCAACAACAATTCCCTCCTTAGAAATGACGTGACCCAAGAACTTCACTTCTTCCAACCAAAACTCACACTTAGTCGAGTTCGCAAAAAGAGTCTTCTCTCGCAGTGAAGACTATCTCCCATGGAGAAACACCAGGTCGAATGAAACCCTTAGCCATGAGATCGTCTATCTGACTCTTCAGCTTCGCCAACTCTATTGGTGCCATCCGGTATGGTGAGATGGAAATCGGTGCGGTTCCAGGAAGCAAGTCGATTGAAAACTCTGTATCACGAGCAGGGGGTATTCCTAGTACATCCTTAGGAAAAACATCCTCAAAGTCACGAACGATCGGAATACTCTGAACGCCATCTGTCGATGATAATTCTACAACACTTGCAGCTAACAGGGCCTTCAAAGCTCCTCTTCTCAGGGAGGAATTCAAAAGGAAAGAGTCCAAGAACTCAGACATCTTCAAATCAGGAATAATTACCTCCTTATTGGCGCAATCTAGTAGAACATGAACTAGAAACAAACACAACAAGAAGGGGGGTTGAATTGTGTGTGTAAAACTTTGCCTTTTTCTAAAACAATTGTTATTTTCTAGAAATCCTTTTTGGCAGACGACAACACTTAGTGTAAATACACGATTTATGAACTTTGTGTCAACAGAGTTTGAGCAGCGGAAATATAACCAGTTCTATCGTGAATGCAATATAAAATCAAATAATACAAGCTATGAGCAACTAAAGCAAGTAAATAAATCAACACACACAGATTTATCCTGGTTCACCCCCTTAATCGACAGGGCTACGTCCAGTCCTTGACTTCACCAAGATTTTCCACTATTTATTCCAAATAGTACAAGTATTATGTAGGACTTCTCCTTACAAGTATTAAACAGGACTTCTCCCAGTATTCTAAGGACTTCTCCTTGAAAGTATTCTTCAGGACTTCTCCTTGCTAGTATAAAATAGGACTACTCCCGATTCTTTTTCAAAGAGGTTTTAAGTTTCTACAAGAATCTCTTCAATAGAGGTTGGTTCTCTGTTTAGGCTGTGTGAAAAATGATAAGAGTTTTCATTCTGTTAAGGGTTCACACAATGGCAGACGACTTAACTCAGAAAGGTAAAACAGTGAGCTTTTGAGTTTTGAACTAGAGCTGATTGCTTAGAGGATGACTTAGAATGCTTTGGAAATTTTATCGTTGAAAGTTGCCAATTGATTCAAGTGTCTAAGTCCTGTATTTATATCTTCAGTAGGGAGTCCCTTGATGATCGTTGTTGAAGATTGAATTGCTTCCGTTTGAATTTGAACTTCTGAGAGTGCAACAGATACTTCTACAGCTCTGTAACAACATTAAATGCATTCTGCCTTGCATTAATTGCAGCATTAAATGCTTTGGTTGACTACGTCTGGTTCTTCAATGCTTCAGCCTTAAGTACTCGTTTGGTCATTAAATGCTCGTGGAAGACAGCAAAGAGAATTTCTTCTTTCTGAACAAGAGATTTGATTTTGACCGTTGGGAGGATCCTATGTTCAGGAAATCACGCCGAATACTCTGAAAAAGATATGATTGATTTAAGGAATGTCAAAGTGTTTGCAGATACAAGGAATAAAATATTTATTATGTCCCTTTCTTCATTCTGCAATGATCAGTGCTTCATTAAATGCTTTAACGAGGTAGATTAGCCTTTATTGCTTGTAGCATTTGCCAAACGAAATCTGCAGCACTTAGGCGGACAGACTCTCTTGGCAAACGAACTCAACTGGAAAACGAACTCTTCAATGAGTTGCCAGACGTACTCCTCTTCTTTGTTTTCCTTTGAAGTACTGCTTTTGATAATGCCTTTAAAGGTGTGGGCGCCTCTTTCGATATTTGATAGATGTTCCTGAAATTTGAAATACTCAAGGTATAAGGAAATCTTTATCTATCAATATTAAACCTAAGGTAAAATTGTTATTTATCAAAACATATTAAATTATAAAATCGTTTGAATCTAACAATCTCCCCCTTTTTTATAATGACAATTTTCATTTGAGAAAAAGGTTTAACAAGGTTATTTCAAAAGCGATACTTATCAGACGAATGCATTATTTTCAAAGTATCAAAGCGTTTTCTCTTTTTTAAAAAAACTAAGATTTTCAGCGTTGAGCAGAAGTTTGTTCTCTCTCTGCCTTCTGAGTTTGTGCAGCAGTAGTTGCAGCAGCCCGATTAGCATCCTCCTCCACACGAGCAGCAGCAGGATTCGCTTGATGCGTCATTAGCGTAGTCAAATTAGTGATGGCAGCAACCATCTGGTTAAATGCGTTCTGATTTGTCATTTCTGTGTTTTGATTCATTAACCTCTTACTCCTGTCAAGAAATTTAACGATTAGATCATCCGTTTCATAGGAAAATTTTACAAAAATAATATCAATAAACAGTTATTCACAAAATTCTTCTTTCGATTGACACCCCATCAATCAATTTCAGAATGCAACTGTTTCCCAACAACACTGGTTATCTTAACCATCGCTCTGATGCCACAAAATGTAACGCCCCAATTTTCGGTCGAGAGTCACATTGAAAAATGCGGAAAATAAAAATTCAAAATCCTTTCAGAACATCTCAAGTTTCCAAAACAAAACGTCTCTCATATATTTATAATAGTGTAGCCCATAATCAATAATATTTATACAACAAAGGAAACAAGATGTAATGAAAATAGTATTCTGCACCACATGTGTTAATTGTTCAAAACAGGGGAATCAAAACATCATCTTTAAGTCTTCCCCAAAAGTTCCTCAGGCTTGCATCAATTTAGTCTTCAAGTATTCCCTCATTGCTGGTCGTCTGGCGTTAAGCGCCCAAACAATAAAACAACAAACCGAAAGGGTTAACTCCAAATACAAGCAGTAATCAACAGCACAGTGATGAAACAGAATAAGCAATGAATAACAGAGCATGAATTATAGTATTAGCAACGTCAAATATTCACAAGTTTCTCATGTTCAAATGTCACATAATCATGCTTGTTAGTTCTTAAAAACTATATGCATAATCTATGGCCAATAGTTCTCCTTAAACTGGGCCAGGACAATCACGTGGGACAAAGATCCACCACATTACCCTCGGTTGATCCCACGGGACAAAGTGTCATCACATCAACCTAATCCTATATATATATATAATGCATATGCTATGAAAAATAATCATTATCCTCATGAACTAACAGTTCACCCAATTCCAGAATCCTCATGAACCAACAGTTCACACAATTTACAGTCATAGTATCAACATATGCATAATATAGTTAGTTCTTTCTTGGAAAACATTTTCACCATGTTATATCCAAACAATTTCAATTTTAACAACGTAAGCATATTCAACATGTTATAATATCATCAACAGTATCCATAACGAGTTCAAAGGCAAACACAATCAGCATCCTCAAACAGAGTCACAAAACACCTCAACAACACAACAAACTAAGACTGAGTTACCCTTACCTTCGAGTGAGTTGTATAAACTTGATCTTCAACCTAGAAATAGCATATGAACTCATTTAAATCAACTATTCTAAGGGTAGGATACAATCTTAAAGGAAATTGGACTCAAAACGGTCATAATCCAAAATTTTCGTAAAACAGGGTAGAACAGAGTACTCTCCAACGCTCGTGCGTTGGACACCAATGCTCGTGAGTTGGACACCAAAGCTCATGCGTTGGCTCCTCGCCTTAGGAACAAAATTATGGCAGAGCCCCAATGCTCGTGTGTTTGAACCCAACGCTCATGCATCAACTCTTGGCCTGAGAGCCCAGAAATAGCGTTTTTCACGTAAAAATCATTTTAAACTCTATTCTTCAAAACTCAAAATTTCTAATGGACAAAACTCATTGTAATATTGATCAAGGATGGTTTCTCTTCAGAATTCAAAGGACTTTTCAGAAACACAAAGATTATAACAAAGCTCTAACATAATAACTGGAAAGGAAACCAACCTCGTTTAGCTCAAATGATCAAGAGGAATGAAACTCAGCTTTCTCCTTCAATGAACAGGAAGAATACGAACACGAAGAAGATGAACGCATATTAATTCAACACCAAGTACTTCTAAAGAGTGTAGAGAACTGAGGTTTCTTTGAAGGAAGGAAAGATTTTGAAAGAAATTGAAGATTAATGCACTGCTACAAGTTCCATATTTATAGAGTCAGGAAACCGACTTAGAAAAGATTTAAATATTCTGAGTCAATGAAATCGGTGGGTCATCATTCCCAATGACAGCTGGCACTTATCTCATAAGGTCAACAATAACGGCTGACAGACCAGACAATACATGAAATAACCGACTTAACCAATCAGCTAAGATGAGAGTAGCAGCTAAGATGATAGTTGCAGCTAAGACGATAGATTGTAAAGTCACTAAGACGATAGTCGGCCAAGTTACTAAGACATAGTCTGCTAAGTCATTAAGACGATAGTCTGCCAAGTTACTAAGACGATAGTCTGCTAAGTCACTAAGACGATAGTCTGCCGAGTTACTAAGACGATAGTCTCCTTCTCGTAAAAAACGTCGTTATTTCAGCCAAGACTTAAACAATACATGATTCAATACACAATCGCACATTTTAAACATGGACAAAATCCAATATATCAACCAAGACTAACTCAAATTACTGAGTAATTCAAGGAAAAGTATAATCATTATACTTCAAAGGATCCAAACTATAATTATAATAATTCCAGAGACTAAGGTGAAATTACAAAAAATTGAGGGTCTTACAGCTTTATTCTCGTTGGCTTTTTAAATCCATTGGGAATGTCGATTGACATGATCTCCATGGAAAATGGAATCAAAATTTTAGCTAGTATGCCAATAGTTTGGCTTGATTCCTCCCATAAATATTTTGTAGTTCTTGCACTACTGCATTCAGGTTCATCTCGTTTCCTACTTCGTTCATGGCAAATGTTCCTTTCTGGGGACTTCTCAACATGACAACTCTGGCTATGAATCTGTGATGCATGAACTGACTTTTCCAAGACATTGATTCGTTGCTCAATTCTCTTGACAAGTTCGTCTAACATTGGAATATGGTTTCCAATTTTTTCTTGAGGAGTTGGATCCTCAACATCTCCAGTTGAGGCATTCCATATGAATGTTGCGCTACAGGTGAATCTCCGTCAAAGTGTTGCCTACGTCGTGTCCCAACCATTGTGATGGGACTCAATTTCTTCCCCACAAATGGCATCAAATGTTCTACCATGAATCAAGTTGTGTATTCATCTAGTCTCCTTGCGGTGGTTTCAGGTTTTGCACATGGTGGTGAGCTGGTTGTCCGCGGTGGAGCACGACGGGGGAGGTAGCTGCATAAGGCACCTCAACGCAAGTTAGTTTGGAAAGAGAGAGAACCTAAAGTCCAGAAAGAACATAATGGGCAAAATGAATACTACTTATGTAATTAAATAGTCAAATTTGTATTTATAGAGTATGACATGAAGTGTAATTGAAGCATTCAACCTTAATGAAGCTATCATGGATAACTTCCACGATAATGGCTACATTTGGGCACCCTTTAAATTATTGACAACGTCGGCTCTACTTTTACCCAGTTAGTTGTTAAACGCGATAAAATCTCTCTTTGATTGTTCTAGTCAGTCAACACGATGTTTACTTGATTGTGAACCCTATGGACCGACTAATGCGATATTAAACCTTATGGCTATTTGGGCTAGCATAACAAATTTATATTTCAAAATTATGTGAGCTGGTTTATTCTCCAAACAACTAAACAAGTTCTAAAATAGTTTATGTTACATAATTATCCATTTAGGATTCTATTTTGGAAGTGTTTTTTTAATTAAAGGACATGTCAACGAGTTTTGTTCTAAGAGTACTTTGTTTTTATTGGATTGATATTGATATTATCTACTTATTAATTCTGTTAGCTCAATTAACACGTCCCTAAAATTGAGTCACTGACGCAAAAGATTTGACCATCAAGTTTTGAAAATAAGTGCTTTGCAGCTCCTATGAATTAGAAAGGAAAAAAAAAACTGCTCTGTGTGCTCTATGTCCAGTGTACATAAATCTATAGTAAAATGAAGCATTGCATTGCAGCAAAGAAATAAAAGGAAGAAAATCCAGCCAAACAGGATATGGAACTGATCACTTTTAATTGAAACAACAAAGAGGAAGGATTGGATGAACCAAAAGATCCAATCCAAGTCAATTCCTTGACAGAAAATAGAATATGAAAATTACAATATGATTCATGATCATAAACATTGATTCACATGCACATTAATTTCAACATCAAACTAAGCAACTCAAATAAATTATAAAAGAATGAGAGATTGGTGTATAACAATTCTGAGTATATGCAAACTTATACACATATATGTAGTATCTGCATCAATCACCAAGTAGCAGATTCTCAAGGCTTTGGTGATTCTGCTTTCTCAACTGCAGCAGCTGATTCAGCAGGTTTCTCTTCCTCTTTAGCAGGTGGAGCAGGCTCAGCTGAAACTGGTTCAGCAGGTTTCTCTTGCACCTTAGGTGGCTCTTCTGATTCAATTTTCTCAGATGTCTCTGCTACTTGTGGTTTCTCCTCTTCAACCAATATCTCCCTATCTGTGGCAGTGCTTGTTTCTTCTTCTGTTTTAGTTTCTGCAGGAGGGGCTTCTTCAACTTTCTCTTCTGTAACTAAGAAAGTGGACACCTTCTCTGGCCCGGAACAAAGGCTGGTCTAAACTTGGATGATGCTTCAGATACTGCCTTTGATCCAGGGAAATCTGAAAATATATTTGAAGCCAATCAGATGAATTATAGCAAAAATCAATCAACTTATTTTTCGTTAGAATCAATTCTGACACAAGAAGATATTTGTTTCTCTCCAGAATTGATTTTAATTAATTTTAAAATTGATTTAAGAAGAATTTACTAACATAGAGATCCAAGTTGCAAGATCATGTAAATAAAAAGTATACAAATCTCAACAAAGGAAATTGTTACCAATTTTAACAAGCTCTTCTATGAACTTGTGGACTTTTGTGGGGTTCTTCTTTAGCCCTGCTTCATTTTGTTCCTTAACCAAACCCTGTGAAAAAATTAAAAGGGGCGTTGTCAATCAATAAAATGGGTGTTATGTTTAATGTCATCCCCACTGGTTTTTATGCCATCCTCTTATTTTCGTAATCACTAAAATACCCCTAAAATAAGAAATGCAAAAAAATCCCCCTAACCCCCCAAACACCCCACCTCCTTTCCTCAAACTTTCCGACCAAACACCACGCCTCTCCATCTCCTCTTCGACGCCGTCATCGCCTCCATCACCACGCCGCCGCTGCTCGGTTCCCCTCCGAAGCCGGAACGTCGCCGCTGCTCGGTTCCCCTCCGAAGCCGGAACGCCACCGCTGCTCTGCTCCTCTCCTCTTCATCGACGCTGTTGTTGCCTCCATCACCACATCGTTGTTTCTCGGTGGCATGACCTAACAACCTTTATCATCCCGTTCTAAAAGAGGATTGAACAGAGAGAGTTTGTGAGATGTTAAAACCTTGTATTTTCCCGATCTGCAAAAAAATTGCGCTTGTAAGTGAGATTTTTCCTCCCTGGTCGCACTTACAAGTGCGAAATTGGTATTTTAATTTTTTTTAATTAAATCGATGTGTATCGCACTTGTAAGTACGATTTTTCCTCTCTGGTTGCACTTACAAGTGCAATATTGGTATTTTAATTTTTTAAAAATTAAATCGAGGTGTATCGCACCTATAAGTGAAAATTTTGCATCAAAATCGCACTTATAGGTGCGATATTAGTGTAAACGATGGAATAGACGATAGAGAAAATGATAGCATAAACGATGGGGGTAGCAGACGATGGGGGGAGCAGATGATGGGGTGAGAAAACGATAGCGTAAACGTGGTAAACGATACAATTCTTCTTCTTCTTCTTCTTTCCCTTCTTCCCCTTCTCCCTCATCGTCCACTCATCGTATGCTCCCTCATTGTTTACTCGCCCATCATCCACTCAACGTCTGCTCCCCCATCGTCCACTCCCCCACTTCCTCAACCTCCAACCCTTTCTGAGCAGACGATGAGTGTTTCTGAGCAGACGATGGACCCAGAAATACTCATTGTCTTCTCCTCCATCTTTTACTCCCCCATCGTCTACTCCCCTGTAAGACCCTCAATTTGGTGAAGTTATGTTTTGGTCCCTCAAGTTTGTAATATTTATGTTTTGGTCCCTGAACTACTTTATAGTTCACAATTTGGTCCCTGTTAGACATTTTCGTTTGAAATAGATTCTGTTTGATTATCCTACTCGAATTTGAGATGAGGATAAAATAAAATCTTCAAACATTGATTGCTAGATTTGATTTGACAATTGATTATTTTCTGAGATATCTTTTATTTAAGTGCCGATTTTATTTCTATTATCTGTTACCTTATTCTGTTCGAAAATAAGGAGATAAAAAGGGGTTAATATTTCTGATTTTGGGAGGTATATATTCTAAATAATTTTTTTTTTTGGAATCATATCTATTAAGTAGTCATTATTCATATTTTTCCGTTAAATGGGGAAGATTCAATTCTTTTTTAACCGCTATCACTTAGAGCTGCTAGGGAAAGATTTGATAGAGATTCTGTTCTGAATTAATGAGAAAATATGAAACCAAATCCCCCTTATTTTCTAGGGTTCAAACCACTATATGTGGTGGCTGCCCATTGTTGCTCTTCATCCAAAACACTAAACCCTAACTCTCTCAAGTGCTGAAAATTTCCCCTATTGCTGTTGCTACCACCGAATTCTTATATTTCCTTTGGAGAATCAAACATTCCTTCCCTCTTGTTGGTGTTACTGTTGAGACCTTCAACCTTCTTTGGAGAATCTAAAATTCCTTTTCCTCTTGTTGTTGTTTTCTCGAGTGTTCTTCTCTTCTTAGAAGACCAAAGACGTTCTCTTCTCTCTTCTTTCCAAGAATTAACGATGAGTAATCCTTATTCTAAACTTCGTTACGAGTGGTGATCGTTGAACCAAGTTTCTAGAATGATTTCTAATTCTATTTCGTTCCTTTCTCGTTCCATTCCAAGGGTTCCGTCGTCAGAAGGTTCCAGCCGTTGCCGTAATCATTGGTTGATCGTTGCTCGAGTTCGAGGCATGCAAGAGTATTCCTTTTCTTCTTCATCGGTCTAAACTCAGGTTGGTCCCTTTCGTTTCATTGTGTTGGAAAATTTGTTTTGTTGAGGAGTTGTTGTCTCGTGATTAAAATTTTTTCCTAGAACCCTTATATCTTCTTATTCAAGCAATCCTTGTGTCTAAAGAATTCTCGTGTTTTTGAGAAAATTTCCCTTTTCAATTGATTCCTCTTTTGCTTTGGCCATGGGAAAAACCTTGTTTTTGAAAAATTTGGGTTTTAAAATTGATTTTGTGTGAAAAAACTGTTGTTTCTGGGCTCCTGAAATGGAGCCAGCGCCTGAGCGGTGGCCTCCCAAGCCTAGGCGTTGGGGTTCTACCCAGGTCGTGTTTCCAAACAAGGAGCCAACGCATGGGTGTAGGGCCCCTGGCATCCCAGTTTGTTGTTGATAATAATAACACCACACAAGAAAGGGGGTTTGAATTGTGTGTGTGATTTTTAAAGCTTTTTCGCAAGATAGTTATTATTCGTTCAAAAGCGTTACTGAGTATCTTGGCTTAAAGCTTGTTCAAATCGTAGATAAACTTGGAAAATTTGAATGCTTTGATCGTGTAAGAGTCGCCAAATTGGAGCTGATGCTAAGTCCACTATTTATATCTTCAATAGGATGATGTCTGGAAGCTTTGCTGAAGATCTTCAAAAATAGTTCCGTTGAATATCTGCTTGATTGTGAGTAACGAATACTTCTGCATCTGCTGTTGCAATCTGCCAGATAATGAATGTTTCTTCAATAATGCAAGATGGTATCGTCTGGTGATGCCTTTTGCTTTGGCCCATAGAAACTGCAATTAATGCTTATGCATTACAGCTAATTCAGTCATTAATGCTCTGACCAGAATATTTTAATTTGACCGTTGAGGAGATACGATGATCAGAAAGTATCGTCGTTAATTCAGCAAAAGCAGCTTGAATTAAGGAATGTCAGAGGATTTGAATCTTCAAGGAATGAGGCGCTTAATTCTGTCTCTTTCGCCATTAATGCTCTGAACCACTAAGAAGTGTACGACAGCTCAGCTTTGGGTTGAACAAACGATCACCTTCAGGATATTTCATTTTGCACGAGTCTTCAATCATTGCTTTTAGTCAACTCAAGTATTCTTCATGAGTTGAGTAGCTGATCAATCAGACGTTCATCACAGGCGGACGAACTCTTCTCTAGAGGCAGACTTATTCACATAGGTAGACGGATTCTTCACTTGCTTTTTGATAATGCTTTGTCGAAATCCTCGCAGTATGTCTCCAGTCAACAAGTGTTCCTGAATATGAAAACTTTTAAAGAAGTCAGTAACTCTTAGCAAAATTGTTATTTATCGAAATAATTAACTCATTGAATTGTTTGATTCTAACTGTTGTTTTGTTTTAAATTGTTTAAAATTCTTTTGGGGGTTGTTTTCCACCCTTGTTCCAATGATTGTTGATCGTTGTTTATTATTTTATCTTGCAAGGTCGGATAGCATGTCTATGCAACCTATTAGACGGTAAGGGTAACTCAGTGCTAGAATCAAGTCAATTGTGATTTGTTGTGTAATTCCCTTTGGAAATTTTTAATTTCTGGATTGTATCTTGAATTGTGATATATGGTTTGGAATTGAAATATTTTGTTATAACATGAATTAATTGTTTTCACATGGTTTATAACATGTTGGTGGAAATTGAGGATTTGTGATATTGATGATAACATGTGCTTATACTATGACTGTTGGAGATATAATATGAATTGTTGGTTCAATTGATGTTGATTTGAGGTTGTTATCGCACTTTCACAATGTAGGTTTATTTAAGGTTGATGCAGTGACACTTTGTCCCGTGGGACCAACCTAGGGCAATGTGATTGATCGTTGTCCCAAGTGATTGTTTTGACCCTGTTTGGGTAAAATCTTGGCCATAGTTATGCATATAGCTATTGAGGACTAACATGCATGATTATTAATGAATAAATTGAGATATTTGTATGCTGAAAATTGTTGTATTTATTACTATTTAATTATTCTCACAGCTATTTTAAAACTGTTGCTATTAATTTGGAAGAATTAATGTTGAATCTGCTGCTTGTTTGCTGTTTTTGTTTTCTGTTTCTTGTTGTTACTGTTCACTGTTGCTGTATAAAAGTTCTGTTTTAATGTTGTTGCTAATTTTTCAAAATTTCTACTATTTCTATTTTTTTTTTAAATTATCACAGTGTTGATAATTAAGTTTTGTTGTATTTTAAAGAGTTAACCATTTCTGTTTGCTTGTTTGTTGTTTGGGCGCTTAACGCCATAGATATACAACATGAGGACTTAAATGAAGAATGAAATTGTGAGCAGCTAAAGGAGATGGTAGAGGATGCTCGAAGATCATGAAGAATAATTATTTCCGCTGTTATTTTTGAAAATGACTTAGCACATTGTGGTGCAAATTATTGTTATTTTTATTTAAACGCATATAAATTATATGGGAATAATATTATGTTAAATAAAATTTTGAGAGACATTCTTTGAAAATCTGAGTTGTTTTTTAGAGGTTCATTAAATTATTTTCCGTGAAATTACTATGTGACCCCTGACCGGAAATTGGGGCGTTACATCCCCCACCGTTTACTCCCCCATCGTCCACTCATCATCTGCTCCCCCATCGTCCACTCATCGATTTAATTAAAAAAAAATCAAAATACCAATTTTACACTTGTAAGTGCGACCATGGAGGAAAATCGCACTTAGAAGTGTGATACACATCGATTTACATAAAAAAAAATTAAAATACCAATTTCACACTTGTAAGTGCGACCAGGGAGGAAAAATCGCACTTACAAGTGCAATTTTTTTGCAGATCGGGAAAGTCGAACTTCTTCCTCCTGCTTCGTCCCTGTCTCGATCCCCGTCTCTTCTTTCTCCTGCTTCTGTTTCTGTTTCTTCTCCACTCCCATGCCACCACACCTTCTTCTTCTTCGATCACACAAAAGCCCTCATACCCACAAACCCTCATCTTCTTCTACCTTCAGATTCAATTCTGTTGAAATGAGATTGGGTGAAGAATGGTTCTGGTATGGTGAAGAATAGTTACGGGAGAGGGTTTCGATGGAGAGGAGGGTCGATGGTGAAGAGATGAGTGATGAAGATGGGAGACTCGGTGATGGAGGTAGGGAAGAAGATGGGCGGTGAGAGAAACAGAGAAAGGTGAAGATGGGTATAAAGGATAAGTAAGTAATAATTTTTTTTAAGGGTAATTTAGTAATTGCACCATTAATAAGGATGGTGGGAAAACTAGTGAGGATAGCAATAAACATACATAACACCCCAATACATTCTTTTTCTAGCTATACTGATAGGGGAATTAGATTTCCCGCCCCCAGCAACCAATTTGGAACCCAAGTCCTGTGTAGTAATTGTCCTAATTACCCCTGTCATCACGTACATTCCGGGTTTTCAAATCCTGGAATACACTTTGATGCACATTCCGGGTTTTGTAATCCCGGAACGGATACTGAATGTTGTACACCGGTTTGTATATCCCAATATGCATATTGAAATACCTTTCGGGAATTTAAATCCCAAAATGATATTTATTCAATATGAACAAATTCAGAGAATTGTAAACACGGAAAATGTTTATACAAACCAGATTTTCAAAATCCAGAATACAAACTAAAATATCTTCCGGGATTTTAAATCCTAGAATGATATTTAGCTTACGGGTTATATATCCCGGAGTGTAACAGGAAAGAATTAAAAACTATGTTAAATTGGATCCCCCAATATGTAGCTACAAGATTTTGAAATCCCAGAATTCATTTTTAAATATCTTCCGGGAATTTAAATCCCGGAATTATACTGCCAATTTGGTCTACCAGGATATATATCTCGGAATGATGTTGACAATTTTATTTACCGGTTTCTATATCCCGGAATGATAAGTCAACAAATTAGTCTACCGGGTTCTACACCCTGGAATTACACTGGTAATCTGGCTTACCGGATTGTATAAACCAGAATGATATTTACATGTTTGTTTTCGGGATCTATATCCCGGAATGATATTTTTAATTTTGAAACACCTGGAATTTTCCCCAGTAATTAAATAATTATTTAATTATTCCGAGGTATTGTTTGGATCCGCTCGGCGGCATCGGCAAGCGATATCATCGGCCGAAGTACCAATGAAGTATTCTTTGCGACACTTGGTAGGAAACAAGCTAGACCTGACTCTGAGTTCGGACGAGAATAAGATGTTCCCACTTTCACCACGACGATCAGTGGAAAATTTCGTGAAGAACGACTGTAATATTGATATGGTTTCCTCCCGGCGCTCGGGAAGGATTTTTCGTGCTAACGAGACTTTTAGCCGAAACTTCAGCAGGAGAAACGGACGACTTCGGGACCCCGGATCGAGAATCTGAAAAGCCCCAAACGATTTCGATTGGCGTTCCGAGACCAATCTCATGATGACAAATTTTGTGAACAGTGACCCGGTGAATAGTGTTTTCGTGCAGCGTGGAGCGGACATCGAGAAAGATCGACCCGACCCCGAATCGTGTGGGCCCGGTACCCCGAAACCAATAAATTACCCCGGGGCAGATATTCTCAGTAGCACCGAGGTACTCATTGATGACGACCGGTGACTTGACGCACTGATGCATTGACGCACTGACGCACGGACGCGTCACTGAAGAAAATATATTAATAAAAAAACCTAGATATTTATTAGAACTTTCTAAGCTCAGAGTTTAGTCCCTGAACTTTGAAAACCTTACAGTTTGGTTCTCGAACAATAAAAGTTTTTTTACTTTAACCTTTTACCGTTTTAACTTCGGTCCATTGGGTAAGTGAAAAATTAGACTTTCACCCCCATTTGAGCCCAATGGGCCATGGCCTATGCCCTTCCTAAGGGGTTTAGTTGGCCTTTCAAGCCTTATTAGTTCATTAAGTAAAAATCTAGTGAGTTTTAGTGATTGTTAGAGAGAGAAAATGAAGCTTTGACGAGTCTACTATTCATCTTCTTCCTCATCAACCATGGCCGCCCCTCTCCTTCCTCCATGGTAGCCCCTTCCTCAACCCTTTTTCACTTAGTCCTTTGAGGTAAACTGTTCCTCTCCTCTTGATCTATATTGCTACGATTCAAAATTTCATTTTGTTGAGTTTGGTTTTTATGCAAGTACTAGGATTTGAAAGTCCCTTCACAAATGTTGTTCCCACTACCTTTAGCTTCATTTTGAACCGATTGGATTTTTTATTGAATGAGTTTTGGTTCTTTGAAGAATTTCAAGTTGGGTTTTTGTTAGGGTTGCTTTTAGAAAAGTCATTCCCATTGAATTGATCTCTGAAAATCTCCAATTAGTTTTCTTAGAAGTTTAGTTTTTGAAGAATTGATTATTTGGAAAAAGTGATTTTCAAGATTTAGGTAATTATTTACCATAGATTTCTTGTGGCCTTTGTTGTGTACAAATTAGATTTGGAAGAAAAATTTACCCTTGAATTAAAGTGTTGGGCCGAATTGGATGTTGATTTGGGACAATGGGAATTTGATTTTCTAACAAGCTTTTAGTTGTGTTATAATGCTTATAAATGAATTTGGGTATTGAGGGAATGTTTTGTCATTAGTGATGTATAATGGTCTAGAAGATTTTGAGTGTAAAAGACTTGGAAATTTGATTTTTGAAAGTCTAGGAAACTTGGAATTCACAAGTGTGAAAATTGAGTTTTTGGGAAAATTGGATTTTGAAACTCATAGTTAAATTTAGGGTTTGTTACATTCTGAAAAACTTGGAGAAAATGGAGTGAAAATGGATTTAGAAGTTATATTTTTGGTTGTGTGGTTGACTTGAAAATTTGGTGAAGTGTTGGGTGAAAATTTGGAAATTTTAGGGTTTTTTAAGAATTTGGACAGAATTGGATTAAGGGGAGAAAATAGATTTTCAACTAGCTTTGATTGAGTTTGAATGCTTGAAAATGACTTTGGGTTTGTATGAAAGTTTTTGCCCTAATTAATGAAAAAAGGACCTAGTGAAAATTGTGTGTCTAAAACCCTAGAGAACTGATTCCTAGAGCACTTTGGGAACTTGGAATTGAAGTTTTGAAATTCTTGTACTTTTGACACTTAGTAGATTTTGAACTCAAGACTTGAAAATTTGTCTTAGAAAATTTTAAAATAGAAGCTATGTCTTGATTTGTGAAATTGTCTTGAGTAACTAGGTGAATTATTTGGTGAAAATTTGGAGTTTTTGTGAAATTAAAAGTTTTGGGAAGAATTGATGTTTGGTGGATTGTGTGTGTTTTTAACTTACAAAATATTGTTTAAGGCTCTCAAAATGGTTTGTAAGCATCTAGCTTTGATGCTTTTTGAATGGTTAAAGTTTCAGAAAATTTAGATTTCGTAACTTAGGGTTTTCTAAGTTCGTCATCGAACGTCGAAGTTGTTAAAAATGTTTTCAACCTTCGAGAATTTTCCTAAGTCGTAGAGCTTTTGTCTAAGTGTTTAGACCCCTGATTAGACTAGTGCCTTTACCTTAGGTTGAGTTCAAAATTCTAAGCTAGGTTGTATTTGTTGAAGGATAACGACACCCCGAATCGATCTAGACGCACGGAGCTTGCGTGACCGCTAGGATCGACTACCTTTAAGGTAAGAGCACTTCGTATCTTTAGCTACTAGGCATAAGTATTAATTTATGCAAGTTTATGCTCTACGATTTTTGAAATTGTAGTTGACGGTGTTTTGAGAATGACCCGATTTATAAATGTATTAATTGTGATATTAATGCAAATATCTGAAGGCATCTGATATGCTGGATTAGACTTTGTTTGATGTGTGGCATTGTTGGATTGTTGTGATTTGTGGCTTGACTTATTGGATGTTTATTGCTTTAATGATAATTGAAAGCATGATTTTTCCTTCGACATGATTTATATCTGCTTAAGATATGTACATATGCTCTACATGATTTCTTTTAATTATGAAGCTATGTTAGGCCACGTATAAAGACGTATGAGTCCTACTTGTGTTTGTTTCCATGTCGTGTCAAGCATGTGGTTGTGAAAGTCATCATGGTTCAGGGCTATAAAGAGTCACGGGCTAGATGGCACACCATCGGGGCATTATACAGAGCGTCCTCGTGTAAGTGGCAACTTTCGACTTACCGACTTACTCTCTAGTTCGTTCGGAGTTCGGGAGAGTGTCCCACCTACTTGCGGGAGTTGTTGCATATCCGGATAAAACTTTTTTTGTACATGAGGAAGGTGTGCATGCATATGGGAGTCCTAGAGTTTTTCAACTACTTGCGTCAAATAACTGTATGTGTACTTGTTATTTGCTACCTGTTGATTTCTTGGATAACATTTGCTGGCCATAGGCTTTAATTGTATCCAATGTTTTATTTTGAAGTTGACCCTTGCATTTGTGTGTTGTTTGTATTTTCTGGTGATCCGTCGCCAGTCGGACTACCTTTAGTCGGAAGATGCAGATGGATGCTGAAACAGGAGAAACCATGACAAGAAGTCGGGCGCCTAGTGCTAGAAGACTTGTCGTTGTCGCTTTTTAGTTATGTAATAAGTCTCGTATGAGTACGTATCAGGGTAGGAGTTTTAGTTTTCTTTTTACAACTGACAGCAGAGTTTTTGAAACCAAGTTAAGTGTTTTGTAAATAATCTCTACGCTGCTGATCGGTCACTTTATGCCATATGTTTGGCTATTTGCGAATTAGGTATTTATAATACTAATGCACCCCAGCATGGTATGTTTCGAAAAGGAAAATGATTTCGAAAAAATATACTCTCTTTTTCCAAGTTTTGAAAATTCCTCTGCATATTTATTTACGGTTTATTTGCTACACTATGGTATCAGAGCTCCGGTTGAGAAATACCAGAGCTGTCAGGGAACGGGTTTTTTCTACGCTAAGTTGTGTGTTGTTTGTGTTGCAATTAGGATATTTCGGTTGGACTTGGGTTGTAAGGCCTAATCAGCCTTATGGCTGCTCCAAGCATGACAAAATCCTGAAGTAGCCGAACTTGTAGATTGCTTTAGGTTTATCCCTTGAGTGGAAAACCTCCCTATGTAAAGGCTTCTATCTTTACAGTAGTTAGTTCTACACTAGCCTATGTTGTATGAATTATCTTAAGGCATGTTATTTAGCTCATATAAAACAGCAAGACACCATGGAATCTAACCATTCCTCGTCTGGATGAATGTTTGTGTGTTTCAGGAACGAGATGTCTTCACCATCGGGCCCATAAGAGGGAATGCGAGCCAACCTGAACAAGATGGCTCAAGTAATGACCAATTTGACTCACGTGGTTGCTCAGTAGGCTGCTATGGCTAAAACACGAGAATTTGCCTCTGCTCAACGACAGGAACTGGAGGATGAGCGTTGTGCACGCCAGCAAGAAAGGGAAGAGACCTTTGCTCGAACTCGAGCACTCAACGCCTTTCGACGGCATGACCCACCAAGGTTCTTAAGGGAAGCTGGCCTGGAGGAAGCGGATCTTTGGGTTCAGCAAGTTGAGAAGATCTTCGGAACCCTGAACACTCCGGAAGGATCCAAGTTGGAGTTCGCTTCGTACCTACTGCGAGGCAATGCAGAGTACTGGTGGAAAGGAGCTAGACAAATCATGGAGGCCAACCAGGTAGCTGTCATATGAAACACGTTCTGAGACGCCTTTTTGGAGAGGTACTACCTGCCTAGCGCCCGTGAAGAGATGGACTCCCGATTCCTGGAGCTGTGCTAGGGAAGCATGTCGGTGGACGAGTATGCTGCAAAGCTGGAATCTTTGGTTAGACACTTCTGATTCTTCGCACGGAGGTTAGACGAACCCTACCTCTGTTCAAGGTTTATGAGGGGACTTCGGTACGAGATCGAGAAGTCAGTGAGGCCCCTAGCGATTTGCCAATACCAGCCACTCGTGGAGAAATGCAGAGAAACCGAAGCCATGAGGTATTAGCGGAAGAAGAAGCTCGGAAGAGGTGGACCGTCCCAGCTAAGGACACGGGACCGAGGGAGTTTAGTGAAAGGACATCAGAGGAGACCATATCAGTGGACGCACAGGATAGGCCGAGCGACAGGATCACTTTAGTCAGAAGCTGCACCCGGGAGAGGCCAAGCAGTTCCACCCCCAGAGGGAAGGGTGGTTTGCTACAAATGTGGAGAAGCAGGACATTTTGCAAGGACATGTAAAGGGAAAAATATGAGGTGTCTTCGTTGCCTGAAGAATGGACACCTTGCCAGGGAATGTCGAACACCCAAGGTAGAACCAAAGTGATCGTCATGAAGGAAACTTGAGCGTATAGTTAGAGACTGCAAGGTGTCGAGACAGAACCTTCTATGAGTGTGACTCGTTATCAATTTCTTTCAAGTAGGGAGCGGTGCGTTCGCCCATTCGATGAATGGCGAGGACCGCTAGAAACTACATGACTTTCCTTTGCCATTTATTTGGCAGTACTTTCTGTTGTGGTTGTTTTGATTGTTAAATTGTTGCGTGTTTGTATGCTGATGATTGTGAGAAGAATTTCTTGTCTTGTCTGTTATAAAAATGAATATATATATATATATATATATATCCCCCTACAATCTCTGAATGAGCCGATTATCTCAGAACCATGTGGAACTGGATAGTCTATCTAGGATAGAACAGAGTGTCTCTGAATGTTTTACAGAGAACCTCGTAGGAACCACTCGAAGAAAGGACTCCGGCAGAGTTCTTCTATCGGTCAGAAATGAAGAGAGAAGGGAAATGGAGATGTGAAGCGTGCAAGTGACACAAAACCCATCTCAGATGCAACTTACGAATTACGCCTGCGCCGTCCACCGAGTACAAGTGATGGACCCACGAAATTAACTCAGAGTGGTCGTGCAAGGGTAAAGTTTTTCGCTTTGGGAAAGCGCCAGCGTTGCTGTTAAAGGAGAAGGACAGGAGGTCCCGACCTGTATGGATTGACGACAACCGAGTAGAATGACGGTAAGAGACTAATATTCTTACTAAGGACCGATGACTTGGTGAACCAACTTGAGAAGCAGTGTGGTTCCCTAAGATCGACCAGGACCACTACATCGTCAGAATCGGATTGAGGAAGAGGATGTTCCCAAGACCATTTCCAGAACGAGTGTCATGCGGTGCCTTTGAGTGACCAATGCACCAGTCGTCTTCGTAAGATACGAGGATGGGGAGACCTCAGCCACTCTTGGACCATTCGTAGCCGCAATTATTGATGACGTACTTATGTGCGCCAAGATTTTTGAAGAACAGGAGAAGCTATCTCTGACCAGTACCACACGTATTACGGAGAAGAAGCGGTATGCCAATCCTTCAAGTCCAATTTTGAATCAAAGGAGTAAAACCTTTTTGACATGTGATTTCAAGGGAAGGAATCACAGCCGACCCAACCAAGTGGAATGAGGGTTAGCATGGGAACGACTGAAGACAGCGATTAAGACGAAGAGTTGCTTCGATCTGGATGGTTACTATCGGTACTTCACCGAAGGACTGTCGAAGCTAGTGGGACCGCGAATGCGACTCACTAAGAAGGACCAACCTTTTGCAAGGACCAAGAGGGATGAGTCCAGTTATCAACGAATGGAGAAATAGTGGACAACTTCGTCAGCACTAGTTGCCATAATAGGGACAAAAATACGTAGTCGATGTCGATACGTATACCAAAGGATAGGTCGTGTTTTGAAGCAGGACCTCAGAGTGGTGGTGCCTGTTTGGGAACGGTTGAAGACGCCAGAGCAGAGTTGTCCAAGATATTAGTTGGAATTAGCCGCAGTGGAGTGCTACACTACCTTCAGCTATCACGAGGAATTTGGGATACTCGTTTGATTTGAAGGAGGAAGCTTGAAGCATCATGAATGGGCAAAGCCCATAAGGGAGTGTGACCTCACCCTGCAATGTCATCCGAGGAAGTTCATTGTGGTTGCCAGGTCTTGGATCATCCAGTAATGAATGCCTCCACCATGACGGTGAGAAAGATGGAACTGTTCAAACAGTTTCAAGGTCTGAAGTTGGATCAGGCTATCCTGAACAAGGAAACAGACAGATTGATTGTGTGATGGCATACCTTACTTGTCAGAAGGCAAGGACGGAACATGAGGAGCTGGCAGAAATGTTTCAGCCCCTTAACGTCCCTGAGTGAAAGTGGGACGGTACATCGATGGATATGGGTAATCAAGGATTGACCAAGTCAGCTTGCCTCAACTCACAAAGAAAATCTTCAACATACAACGGACTTCAGAAGTATGCTTTCAAAGGATGCTTAACTGCACAGAACTTGCCCAACATCATCTCGGATATGGAACAATATTCCAATCGTCCCTGAGGGAGCGATCAGAAGAGCTTAAAGTTGAAGCCCTTTCGTCGAATCGAGCATTTTGAAGTTGTTACAGTTAGGGTTAAGCAGCACCCTAGACCGGAGATGTAATCTTTCGGGAACTTTTTCGCACAGAAATCGGTTGAGTGTCCCACCAACCTACGAGGTTTGGTGCTATCCTTTTTTAAAGGAATTTTTGTACAACGAGGATTTGTACGTGCACATAGGAACCGTAGAGCCATCAACCACACTGTTTATTTATTTTGGTGTGGAATGTGCCTTACGTGTTAACTTGAATGTTACCTACGTGCTTCTTTGCCTAGTTTTATGCCTGACGGTATTTGAAGACAGGACCAAGATTATTCTGTCACCCTTCGATGGTAAGACAAAGTTGAAAAAATATTGGAATCACTATAGGTTCTGCAAGGCATGTGCCTCCACCATTGTAGAAGTTGGAGGGAACAGCTACCTTTGATGGAGTTTATCTTCAGCGACGACTATCGTGCAACCCAAGGATGGCACCTTGAGAAGCGAAGTCTGGACGTGAGATGTTTCGAGCTACACCGAGGCGGTAGAAGCCGGTAATTGGAGTTAGACTTGCTCGGCAAACCATGGAAGGGTTTGAGTCGAGTAAAGAAAAGATGAGAACTTCTCAGAGCATGCGTAAGGACTACGCCAGTGAGAGGACTGGAACATGAAGCGAGGAATAAGCTTACCTCGAAAGACCCCGACAACGGGAGTCACGAAGTCAATTAAGCCAGGATGGCTTATGCAAGGATTGTTGAGTCAGAACTCTCACAACCCAAAGGAAACTCATCACTCATAGTTTCAACTATGAAGACCATGGACAAGGACGGTAAGAAGTTCCAAGGGGAGAGAATTTCCCTAGCCAGCAGTGTTGGACGAACCACGGAAGGAACAACGTGGAAACCCGAAGAGAAAGTAGGGAAAGAAAATACTCAAGCACTTCGTCGACCTATAGTTTCGAGGACGAAACTAATTTAAGGGGGGTAGGATTGTAACACCCGGAATTTTCCCCAATAATTAAATAATTATTTAATTATTCCAAGGTACTTCTTGGATCCGCTCGGCGGCATCGGCAAGCGATATCATCGGCCGAAGTACCGATGAAGTATTCTTTGCGACACATGGTAGGAAAACAAGCTAGACTTGACTTTGAGTTCAGACGAGAATAAGATGTTCCCACTATCACCACGACGATCAGTGGAAAATTTCGTGAAGAACGATTGTAATATTGATATGGTTTCCTCCCGGAGCCCGGGAAGGATTTTTCGCGCTAACGAGACTTTTAGCCGAAACTTCAGCAGGAGAAATGGACGACTTCAGGACCCCGGATTGAGAATCTGAAAAGCCCCAAACGATTTCATTTGGCATTTCGAGACCAATTTCGTGATGACAAATTTCATGAATAGTGACCCAGTGAATAGTGTTTTCGGGCAGCGTGGAGCGGACTTTGAGAAAGATCGACCTGGCCCCGAATCGTGCGGGCCCGATACCCCGAAACCAATAAATGACCCTGGGGCAGATATTCTCAGTAGCACTAAGGTAATCATTGATGATGACATGTGACTTGACGCACTGACGCATTGACGCATTGACGCACTGACGCGTCAGTGAAGGGAATTTATTAATAAACAAACCAAGATATTTATTAGAACTTTCTAAGCTTAGAGTTTAGTCCCTGAACTTTGAAAACCTTACGGTTTGGTCCTCGAACAGTAAAAGTTTTTTTACTTTAACCTTTTACCTTTTCAACTTTGGTCCCTTGGGTAAGTGAAAAATTAGACTTTCACCCCCATTTGAGCCCAATGGGCCACGGCCCACACCCTTCCTAAGGGGTTTAGTTGGCCTTTCAAGCCTTATTAGTTCATTAAGTAAAAATATAGTGAGTTTTAGTGATTGTTAGAGAGAGAAAATAAAGCTTTGATGAGTCTACTATTCATCTTCTTCCACATCAACCATGGCCGCCCCTCTCCTTCCTCCATGGAAACTCCTTCCTCAAATCTTTTTCACTTGGTCCTTTGAGGTAAAGTGTTCCTCACCTCTTGATCTCTATTGCTACCGATTCAAAATTTCATTTTGTTGAGTTTGGTTTTATTACAAGTACTAGGATTTGAAAGTCCCTTCACAAATGTTGCTCCCACTACCTTTAGCTTCATTTGAAACGATTGGATTTTTGATTGAATGAGTTTTGGTTCTTTGAAGAATTTCAAGTTGGGTTTCTGTTAGGGTTGCTTTCAGAAAAGTCATTCCCATTGAATTGATCTCTGAAAATCTCCAATTAGTTTTCTTGGAAGTTTAGTTTTTGACGAATTGATTATTTGGAAAAAGTGATTTTCAAGCTTTAGGTAATTATATACCATATATTTCTTGTGGCCTTTGTTGTGTACAAATTAGATTTGGAAGAAAAATTTACCCTTGAATTAAAGTGTTGGGCCGAATTGGATGTTGATTTGGGACAATGGGAATTTGATTTTCTAACTAGCTTTTAGTTGTGTTAAAATGCTTATAAATGAATTTGGGTATTGAGGGAATGTTTTTTCATTAGTGATGTATAATGGACTAGAAGATTTTGAGTGTAAAAGACTTGGAAAATTGATTTTTGAAAGTCTAGGAAACTTGGAATTCACAAGTGTGAAAATTGAGTTTTTGGGGAAATTGGATTTTGAAACTCATAGTTAAAATTAGGGTTTTGTACATTCTGAAAAACTTGGAGAAAATGGAGTGAAAATGGATTTAGAAGTTATATTTTTGGTTGTGTGGTTGATTTGAAAATTTGGTGAAGTGTTGGGTGATATTTTGGAAATTTTAGGGTTTTTTAAGAATTTGGACAGAATTGGATTAAGGGGAGAAAATTGATTTTCAACTAGCTTTGAGTGATTTTGAATGCTTGAAAATGACTTTGGGTTTGTATGAAAGGTTTTGCCCTAATTAGTGCAAAAAGGGCCTAGTGAAAATTGTGTGTTTAAAACCCTAGAGAATTGATTTCTATAGCACTTTGGGAACTTGGAATTGAAGTTTTGAAATTGTTGTACTTTTGACACTTAGTAGATTTTGAACTCAAGACTTGAAAATTTGTCTTAGAAAATTTTAAAATAGAAGCTATGTCTTGATTTTGAAATTGTCTTGAGTAACTAGGTGATTTATTTGGTGAAAATTTGGAGTTTTTGTGAAATTAAAAGTTTTGGGCCGAATTGATGTTTGGTGGATTGTGTGTGTTTTTAACTTCCAAAATCTTGTTTAAGGCTCTCAAAATGGTTTGTAAGCATCTAGCCTTGATGCTCTTTGAATAGTTTAAAGTTTCGGAAAATTTAGATTTCGTAACTTAGGGTTTTCTAAGTTCGTCATCGAACGTCGAAGTTGTTAAAAATGTTTTCGACCTTCGAGAATTTTCCTAAGTCGTAGAGATTTTGTCTAAGTGTTTAGACCCCTGATTAGACTAGCCCCTTTACCTTAGGTTGAGTTCAAAGTTCTAAGCTAGGTTGTGTTTGTTGAAGGATAACGAGACCCCGAATCGATCTAGACGCACGGAACTTACGTGACCGCCAGGATCGACTACCTTTAAGGTACGAGCACTTCGTATCTTTAGCTACTAGGCATAAGTATTAATTTATGAAAATGTATGCTCTACGATTTTTGAATTTGTAGTTGACGGCGTTCTGAGAACGACCCGATTTATAACTGTATTAATGGTGATATTAATGCAAGTATCTGAAGGCATCTGATATGCTGGATTAGACTTTGTTTCATGTGTGGCATTGCTGGATTGTTGTGATTTATGGCTTGAATTATTGGATGTTTATTGCTTTAATGATAATTGAAAGCATGATTCTTCCTTCGACATGATTTATGTAACACCCGGAATTTCCCCCCCGGTAATTAAATAATTATTTAATTATTCCAAGGTACTATTGGATCCGCTCGGCGGCATCGGCAAGCGTCATTGTCGAGCGAAGTGCCAGTGAAATACCTTTTACGGCACTTGGTAGGAAACCAAGCTAGACCTGACTTTGAGTTTAGTCGAGAATAAGACGTTCTCACTATCACAATGACGATCAGTGGAAAATTTCGTGAAGAACGACTGTAATATTCATAGGATTTCCTCCCGGAGCTCGGGAAGGATTTTTCGCGCTAACGGGACTTTTAGCCGAAACTTCTGTAGGCAGAACGGACGACTTCGGGACCCCGGATCGAGAATCTTAAAAGCCCAAACGATTTCGTTTGGCGTTTCGAGACCAATTTTATGAAGAAGATTTTCGCGAATAGTGACCTGGTGAATAGTGTTTTCGGGCAGCGTGGAGTGAACTACGCGAAAGATCAACCCAACCCCGAATTGTGCGGGGCCGGTACCCCGAAACCAATAAATGACCCTGGGGCATATATTCTCAGTAGCACTGAGGTACTCATTGATGACGACCAGTGATTGGACGCACTGACGCATTGACGCACTGACGCGTCAGTGAAGGGAATTTATTAATAAACAAACCTAGATATTCATTAGAACTTTCTAAGCTTAGAGTTTAGTCCTTGAACTTTGAAAACCTTACGGTTTTGTCCTCGAATAGTAAAAGTTTTTTTTATTTACTTTAACATTTTACCATTCCAACTTTAGTCCCTTAGGTAAGCAAAAAGTTGAGATTCACCCCCATTCTTGGGCCCATAGGCCGCGGCCCACACTCCCCTTTTAGAGGGTTAATTAGCTTTTTCTCATTAACCACATCATTAAGTGAAAAACCTTGGAGTTTAGTGAGATTTAGAGAGATAAAGAGCTAGGAAAAACTATTCATCATCTTCTCCATCAAGCTCATGGCCGAATCCTCTCTTCCTCCCTAGCTCCTTCATCTTTTGTCCTTCCATCTTGCTCCTTTGAGGTAATGTGTTCACCTCCCCTTGATCTACATTTCTATCGATTCAAAATTTCATTTTGTTTAGTTTAAATTTTATGCAAGTGCTAGAACTTAGAAGCTCATAAATGTTGTTCCTACTACCATGAGCTTTGTTTTGAACCGTTTGGATTTTTGATTTGTTGAGTTATGCTTCCTTGAAGAATTGTGAGTTGAGTTTTGTTAGCGTTCCCTTTGGAAAAGTCATTCCCATGACATTGGTCTTTCTCCAATTAGTTTTCTTGGAAGTTTTGTTTTTGAAAAATTGATTATTAGGAAAAAGTGATTTTCAAGCCTTAAGTAATTATTTGCAATAGATTTCTTATTACCTTTGATGTGTGCAAATTAGTTTTGGAAGAAAAATTTGTCCTTGAATTAATGAGTTTGGCCGAATTGACTAAGTGTTTGGGGACATTGGAAAATTGATTTTCTAACTAGCTTTTAGTGATATGTTTGTGTGCTTTTGTTTTCTAAAGTCTTGATTAAGGCCTCAAAATGGTTTGTAAGCATCTAGCCTTGATGCTCCCTGAATGGTTTGAAATTTCAAAAAAGTTAGGTTTCGTAACTTAGGGTTTTCTAAGTTCTTTTGGCAATCGTCGAAATCTCATTTAAGTGTTTTCGACCTCCGAGAATTTCCTAATATGTAGAGCCTATGTCTAGGTGTTTAGGCCAGCCCTTTTTCCTTAGGTTTGAGTTCAAATTTCTAAAGTTAGGTTGTGTTTGTTGAAGGATCACGAGGCCTAGACCGATCAAGACGTGCGAAGCTTCCAAAACCGCCAAGATCGATCACCTCTGCGGTAAGGGCACTTCGTATCTCTGTCTATTAGCATAAGTATAAATATATATACCATGTATGCACTATGGTCTTTAAAATTGTAGTTGACGGCGTTCTGATAACGACCCGATTATGACTGTATTGATTGTGAAATTAATGCAAGTATCTGAAGGCATCTGATATGCTAGATTAGGCTTTATTGATGTGTGGCATTGTTGTGAATTGTGGCTTGACTATTTGGATTATTCATTGCTTTATTAACAATTGAAAGCATGATTCTTTTTGACATGATTTATATCTGCTTGAGATATGTGCAACTGCTTTACATGATTAGTATTAATTATGAAGCTATGCTAGGCCTCGTTTAAATACGTATGAGTCCTACTTGTGTTTTTGTGTCATGTCGTGTCAAGCATGTGGTTGTGAAAGTCGTCATGGTTCGGGGCTAATAAAGAGTCACGGGCTAGATGGCGCACCATCGGGGTGTTATTACAGAGTGTTCTCTTGTAAGTGGAAACTCTCGACTTACCGACTTACTCTCTAGTTCATTCGGAGTTCGAGAGAGTGTCCTACCTGCCTGCGGGAGTTGGTGCATATCCGGATAAAAGTTTTTTTGTACATGAGGAAGTGTGCGTGCATATAGGAGTCCTAGGTTTTTTTCCAATTATATGCGTCAAATAATTGTACTTGGTCATGTTTCTTGCTACTTGATTGACAATGCTTATTGATGCCATTGATTGCTCTTTATATGACCTTGTCTTTGGAAGTGACCCCTTTTCTCTGTGTTTCCTTTCGACGAATCATGTGTGTTCCTCCAGACTATGCCCGACCGACCAGTAGAGGACCCGTTCATTGGCCTACCCTTCCTAGGGGTGGCGACCCTACACTTCATTGCCAGAGACGACCCGGCGTCATGGACGGTTGACCTGCCATCTTGGCGTGTCCAGTACACAGGTCGAGTGGCTGATGACAGGACGGATCGCTTGGGAGAATCTCATGGGCGACAGATTTACCGCTTCACCTATGACCTTCCTTTACCTCCTATTACCCTCTTTGACGGAATTGATGCCTCGGCGCCTGGGACAACCGCTATTCCGGCATCCCCCGTCGCTACTGCTTCTCGTCACCCTTCATCCCCCGAGGTGAAAGTGGAGACCTCTACTCCTCTATCCCCAGACTACACTCCCTCTTCGACGGACCCCTTCCAGATTATACCCCTAACGTATGAGGTAGTGACGACGGTCTCCACTACCGTCATTGACATGGACATTCCTGTGATCGATCTCACGAACTCTGACGGACATGCCCCAAGCAGGGGTGGTGCTGGATGGCTGGAGGGATCTGACAGCTATTCCGAGGAGGACCTCGAGGAAGAGGAGGAGGAGGAGGGTGGAGCCTAGATGATTTTGGGCTATTTCTTTTTAGGGGTAGTTCATTTTTTGGTAGACTAGGATTGGCTATATTTTGTGTTAATGGGTAGGTTCCGATACATGGCTTTCTGTAGGGGCTTCCTGCGTGGAGTTCTCAAGGAAGTATATCGGTATTAAGGAGTCTAGTTTAGAATCCATAGACCTGTTGTATCTTTCCACTTTTGGGTTATCTCGTCTATAAAATAACTCTACTTTTATGCACTACACTGGTGATGTAATTATGCACAGCTCAAACTATTTCGATGGCACTGACCGTCAAGGGCACCGTAAATATGGTTAACTATGTATGCATACTGCCTTGGCATGATTTCAAAAAAAATACACACGCATTTTCGAAAACTCCTAAGACTTTTAGCATGTTTATTTACTGTTCATCTGCTACAGTAACGCCTTGAAAATCGGGGTGTTACAATTTATATCTGCTTAAGATATGTACATATGCTCTACATGATTTCTTTTAATTATGAAGCTATGTTAGGCCACGTATAAAGACGTATGAGTCCTACTTGTGTTTGTTTCCAGGTTGTGTCAAGCATGTGGTTGTGAAAGTCGTCATGGTTTGGGGCTATAAAGAGTCACGGGATAGATGGCGCACCATCGGGGCGTTATACGGAGCGTCCTCGTGTAAGTGGCAACTCTTGACTTAGAGACTTACTCTCTAGTTCGTTCAGAGTTCGGGAGAGTGTCCCACCTACCTGCGGGAGTTGGTGCATATCCGGATAAAACTTTTTTTTTACATGAGGAAGGTGTGCGTGCATATGGGAGTCCTAGAGTTTTTCAACTACTTGCGTTAAATAACTGTATGTGTACTTGTTATTTGCTACCTGTTGATTGCTTGGATAACATTTGCTGGTCGTAGGCTTTAATTGTATCCAATGTTTTATTTTGATGTTGACCCTTGCATTTGTGTGTTGTTTGTATTTTCTGGTGATCAATCGCCAATCGGACTACCTTTAGCCGGAAGATGTAGATGGATGCCATTACAGGAGAAACCATGACAAGAAGCCAGGCGCCTAGTGCTGGAAGACTTGTCGCCGCCGCTTTTTAGTTATGTAATAAGTCTCGTATGAGTACGTATCAGGGTAGGAGTTTTAGTTTGCTTTTTACAACTGACAGCAGAGTTTTTGAAACCAAGTTAAGTGTTTTGTAAATAATCTCTAAGTTGCTGGTTGGTCACTTAATTGTGAAGAAGGTCTTGCTCCTAACCCTGGCTGTGGTTTTGATGATGACAAACTCATCGACAAAAAGAAGAAAAGAATACTTCGAAGAAACAGCGCTACAAAGTTCATCAATAGTATAGAAGTCTTAGTTTAGGTGAGTTATGCTTCTAAAGGTCTATTAAAGCATAAAGGCTCTTAAAACACCTAAACTAATCAAGCTAAGTGTTTTCATAACTTAAAAGAAGTAGAAAACCTTAAGCCGATCTCAAAGGATCAAATTTCTGGAAGTTGGGCTTCAGTGTAATCGATTGCAGCCTTCTGGTAATCGATTACACATAGGAAAGTAATCGATTGCCCATTGATTGTAATCGATTACATGTTTGAATTTGAAATTCAAACTGAAACGGCTATTAGTGTAATCGATTACACTAAGTGATGTAATCGATTACCAGCACGAAAAGTTACATCTTTTCATGAACCATTGTGTCCCAAACCTTTTGGAAAGGGTTGTGATGGTTCAAGGACGTTTCCCTTGCCTATATAAAGTCCATTTGAGTCCAGAACACAACAACACATGAGAATACAACATTAGGCCAAAGCTTTGTCAAAATTAGTTCATCTTTTAGAACTTAAACCTTCAAGAGCCTAAATTCTGAGTTCATGATCTTCATGTTTATAAGAACACTTTAGTTGTTCATATCTTGAGGAACTCAGAATCATATTATGCTTAAAAGCCTTAAAGCATAAATTCTCATGATCAATCCATTTGTACGTTAAAGGATTGATACAGCCAATTGTAAAACTCTTCTTCATCTCTTTCTGTAAGATTGAGTTTTCACCGTGGTATTCGGTGAAGGGTTGTTGTCACTGAAAGTGGTATACTTTCAGGGTGTTGATTGAAGGTGGTTTAGCCTTCAAGGTCTGAGGGTGGTTTGCCTTCAGGAACTGAAAGCGGTTTGCTTTCAGGGGCTGTTGAAAGTGGTTTGCTGTCACAGGATATTGGTAGAAATTCTTGGGGTCCTTGGGTTAGGAACTTGTAAGAGATTTTTATCAATAGTGGAAAAATTCTAAAGAGGTTTTCTTGAGGGACTGGACGTAGCCTTCGGTGGATAGAAGGTGAACCAGGATAAAACTCTGTGTGTGAATTCTCTTATCCTTCATCTTTACTTTCAAGCAATTACAATATTCCGCTGCAATCACAACAATCGTTTCGTGATCATCATAATCTTGAAAGTAACATTTTCAATAAGGCGAAAATCGGGGCAACTCTGATTCACCCCCCCTCTTAGGTTGCTATCTGCACTAACATTAATGCCATATGTTTGGCTATTTGCGAATTAGGTATTTATAATACTAATGCACCTCAGCATGACATGTTTCGAAAAGGAAAATGATTTCGAAAAAATATACTCTCTTTTTCCAAGTTTTGAAAATGCCCCTGCATATTTATTTACGGTTTATTTGCTATAGTAACGCCCTGGAAATCGGGATGTTACAAATTTATTCTAACAGAATTAAAAAATTCTAACTGTTCTAAAACATCATACATTCACCATGGCAAAGAAACATCATTCATGCATTCAAAAATATTTAATCTACCAAAAAATATCAATACAGATTACATGTCAAGTAATACAAAATAAGAAACTTAAACAACAATCATCTAGCCACACTCGATGTCGATATGGAAACCCTTCCCCTACTCCTCTGATACACGAAATTGGACATGGTCCTCTGTCTGGCGAAGTCCAATGCTCTCTGCAATGTAGCTCTGCTGGGTCCCCTGGCTGGAGGTGCATCGTGTGCAGTTAGAGACTGCGCCAATCACTCCTCAATTCTCCTCAGCATAGCTTGAAAGAGTTCAATATAAAATGTCAGTGAATTATTAAAGTAAAAACCTAATTAATTAAATGGACATGTGACCTAGAGAATGAACTTATCGCTACACCAACATTCTCACGTCTGCAATTTGGGACTAGGCATGGATGTGAATGTCTCAAGAACCATGGCATGTAATCGAGGGTTGTCTTAGCAGGAAAAGAAACCTGAAGCCCTAGAAGGATGACGACATCAGTGAATGCTTGGAACGCAGCATCTATCTCTTCAGCAGAGGGATGTGGACCAGGGGTGCTCGGGGGACCGTCTGAATGTGGCCGAACTGGCGGAGGACCCTCTCTGGAAGGTAAGGTCGAGTAGCTTCTGGTCCACGTATGTATCCAGAAAAAAGTGCCACATCTTATCGTGGGCGATGGTCCCTCTGCCCAGCTATGGGGTCCAAATGACAGTGTGGGCGTCCATGTCATCTAGATGCTCTCTCTGCGTGTGACATGGAATAGTCCCTTGCTTGCCACATCTCCACATGGTCGCCCTCGGCTTATCCTCTGTGTAACCCTCCACCTAGTGTCTGAAGAAGAGGCTGGCCGGGAAATGCTCGTAAGTCCATGCCTGTAGGAGGGAGGTTGTTAGAATCAAACAATTTAATGAGTTAATCTATTTTGATAAATAACAATTTCGCTAAGTGTTACTGACTTCTTTAAAAGTTTTCATATTCAGGAACACTTGTTGATTGAAGACATGCTGCGAGGATCTCGACAAAGCATTATCAAAAAGCAAGTGGAGAAATCTGTCCGCCTATGTGAATCAGTCTGCCTCTAGAGAAGAGTTTGTCCGCCTGTGATGAACGTCTGATTGATCAGCTACTTAACTCATGAAGAATACTCGAGTTGACTAAAAGCAATGATTGAAGACTCGTGCAAAAACGAAGTATCCTGAAGGTGATCGTTTGTTCAACCCAAAGATGAGCTGTCGTGCACCTCTTGGTGGTTCAGAGCATTAATGGCGAAAGAGACAGAATTAAGCGCCTCATTCCTTGAAGATTCAAATCCTCTGACATTCCTTAATTCAAGCTGCTTTTGCTGAATTAACGGCGATACTTTCTGATCATCGTATCTCCTCAACGGTCAAATTCAAATATTATGGTTAGAGCATTAATGACTGAATTAGCTGTAATGCATAAGCATTAATTGCAGACTCTATGGGCCGAAGCAAAAGGCATCACCAGACGATACCGTCTTGCATTGTTGAAGAAACATTCATTATCTGGCAGAGTGCAACAACAGATGCAGAAGTATCCGTTACTCACAATCAAGCAGATATTCAAACAGAACTATTTTTGAAGATCTTCAGCAAAGCTTCCAGTTATCATCCTACTGAAGATATAAATAGTGGACTTAGCATCAGCTTCAACTTGGCGACTCTCACACGATCAAAGCATTCAAACCTTCCAAGTCTATCAACGATTTGAACAAGCTTTAAGCCAAGATACTCAGTAACCTTAACCTATTCATCTTCTGAGTTCTATCGCCAACTAGTGTGAAACTTCTTACAGAGTGAAAACTCTTATCCTTTCTCACACAAGCCATTCAGAGAACTAATTTGTTTATCATCTCTGAACTTCGTTCTTCATATTTTCTACCCACTCTTGCTGAAGAGATTCTTGTAGAAACTAAGTCTTCTTGAAAAAGAACTGGGAGGAGTCCTGTCTAACACTCGAGAGATAAAGGAGAAGTCCTAGAATACTTGTAAAGGAGTAGTGAAAATCTTGGTGAAGCCAAGGACTGGACGTAACCCTGTCGATTAAGGGGGTGAACCAGGATAAATATCGTGTGTGCTTTATTGTTTAAACTTTAAGTTTAATTCCGCTGCACATTTTTGACAAACACTTTTGAACTAATAATAACTGTCTTGCGAAAAAGGTTTAAAAATCACACACACAATTCAAACCCCCCTTTCTTGTGTGGTTTTATTACTATCAGAGGTGTATCCACTAAGCTTCTTTGTCTTGTGGTGGCTCGCAACCCCAAGTTGATCATATAATACGTCCAACGCCATGGTTCCCCAAGCGTACATTCCAACGTCACGCCAACAAGATGTAGCAGGTATAGTCGAGCAGCATGGTCCCATCGGCTGTCTGAAAGCATATAAACATTGTGAGTCAGGTATCACATGCTTATTGTGCAGAAATCAAAAAACCATTTTAAAAAGCATACCTGCAACTGCCTCCGCGTAATGTTGTGCGAGCCATGATAATCTAAGATTCAACCCCCTCGTCTTCCCGAACTCGACCAGCACGTCCTCTCGATCAGCACATGTGGAAGGAAGATGTCTCCAGGTGCCACCTCTCCACAAAAGCAGATACAAGCCCCTTGTCCATCATAGTGTATGAGCACGAGACAGGGGGGTAGAGGGTGGACCGCTGCACTATCTCAAGCACCCCAGGCACATCCTCTCAAGAAAGATTCGCTAGTGTGTGCCCACAAGTGGTGAGTGTGAGGTCTCCTCTATCGACGTACTCCTGAAAATATGTTAAGACAAGTCAACATTAAAAAATTAAAAAGTTAGAACAAATTCAAGAAAAATGGACTATATAATATAATGCATACCGGGTGGGTGTCTAGGTATGATTCCCATAAAATGGGGGCCACGTGCTCTGGGTAGTTGTGGAGTAGCGTCAGGTCCTCATGGCCTCGTGGAAAAGGAGGTGCTTGAGGCTCAGCCTGTGATTAAGGCTCAGCCTGTGACTGAGGCTCAGGCTGATGCTGAGGCTGTTCTTGAGACTGATCCTGGGCTTGTGCCTGAGGCTGAGTAACTGGCTGAACCTGTGGTTGTGTCTGAGGTAGAACCTCAGGCTCACGAAAAGGTGGTGGTGGAGGAGGAGCTGGAACTGAGGAAGAAGCATTTGTTTTCCGTTTCCTATTCGATGCTGTCGGTGGCACACGCCCACCAGGGATACGTCCACTGCCGTCATTGCTCCGTCCACGTCCACGGGGTCCAAAATGAGTCATTGCCATATGCTAATAATGAAACAATCATACCAAAATGAATTAAAATTAAAATCCAGTTCTAGGTTCTAAAATTACTTGTTCCGGGTTATAAAACCTGGAAGGCATTGTTCACAGAACCATTGTTCCGAGTTTTAAAACTCGGAAGGGTTTTATAAAACTCTTTGTTCCAAGTTCTTAATCTCGGAAGCTATTTTTTCTAAGAGGGAACGTTCCGGGTTCTAAATCTCGAAATGGTTTTATAAAAATCTAGAATCCGAGTACTTAATCTCGGAAGCTAATATTTCTATAGGGAACGTTCCGGGTTATAAAACTCAGAATGATATATATTTTTCTCCGGGATGTTAATCCCGGAACCCTAAAACTAACAGCTTCGTGATTTAAATCCCGGAACGACGAAGCTTCGTCTGCAACAGAAGCCAAAATGGGGAATGGAAGAAGATGAAGGGTTGAGAAGCTTACCTCAAGATGAAGGGTTGATGATGAAGAAGCTTGACCGAGGTTGATGATGAGTGCAACAAGAGTAGCTTGGACCCTTCAAGAAGAAGATGAAAAGCTTGAGAGTGAAAGGGAGAAGAAGAAGCAGATGCGTTTCAGGTTATGAAAAACGGGAAGTGAAGAGGTAAAGGGGTGGAGTGTGAGGTTAATTAGAAATAAGGGCATTTTTGAAATTTTAAAAATTTGGTTGGGGTGCCATTTCGTGTGTATGAGGTGTCAATTCTAACTCCCTACTAATTGTCCTATATACATACATGACGATATAACACAACAGTTCCGTTCAGTTCAGGTTTCAACTTTCTGGTTGCTGGCGGCGCGTACCATTCCGTAACCCTATTATCCCTGTCGCTGCAGAGAAGAAGGTGAATTTCATTGCTTTGCTACTTCCTTTCCTTCCTCTGTTCATGTCTAGGGTTTTCAATTCTTTCTTTATGCAGAAAGAGTATAGCAAAGATTGTTGCTTTTTCTTACGTTATGCTTGTGTTATGTTGAAGTTGAATAGAATAAAGTTGAAGAAGATTGAAGACATTACTATTATTATTATTTATGGGGTCACTGAAGAGGAAAACACCGGAAGAACCATCAACAACAACACAGTTACAGAGGGAGGAACTGCAATATGACTGTGTGCACGACGTCTCCTACCCAGACGGTTACATTCATCCTCCTCCTCCTTCTTCTTCTTCAACTCACACCGAGCCTGCGAAAAAGTTCCCTTTTTCCCTCGACCCCTTTCAGTCCCAAGCTATTACCTGCATTGAAAACGGTGAATCCGTCATGGTAAGTCTGCATTTTTCTTTATTCATCATAAACAACTCAATATGAAATTGGATGTATCTGTATTGTTAGAGTTTGTTGTATTCTGTTCGGTTATCATAGTCTGTTAGCCTGCCAGTTACTGTTGTGTAATTGCTCATTCTGAATCTATGAAATGATAACTCGTGTTTTCTGTTCATATCAAATCTCAATTAGTATGATTTTTTCACTAGCTCACTTCACTTGTTAATTTAACTCAGGTGTCTGCACACACATCAGCTGGGAAAACTGTTGTGGCTTTATATGCTATTGCCATGTCACTTCGAAACGGCCAGCGTGTTATCTACACTTCTCCTATCAAGGCGCTCAGTAATCAGAAGTACAGAGAATTCAAGGAAGAGTTCTCTGATGTTGGTTTGATGACTGGAGATGTCACCATTGATCCCAATGCTTCTTGCTTGGTAGGTATGCTGCCCATGGTTTTTACTTCTTTTCTGCTGTCACCCTTTTGTGTCATTGATAAAAGTTGAATTCTTTTTATTTATTTTTTTCATTTTCAGGTGATGACCACGGAGATCTGGCGTAGCATGCAATACAAAGGGTCTGAGATCACAAGGGAGGTGGCTTGGGTCATTTTTGATGAGGTGCATTACATGCGTGATCGCGAGAGGGGCGTGGTTTGGGAAGAGAGCATTGTTATGTCGCCAAAGAATTCCCGTTTTGTCTTCTTATCTGCCACAGTCCCTAATGCAAAGGAGTTTGCTGATTGGGTGGCAAAGGTGATTCATTCACTCTTTACTTCATTACATCAAGTCCCTTTTTATTACGTAGAGTCAGCAGCTGTAGGTCTGATGCTTTTAGATTATTTGCAGGTGCACCAACAGCCGTGTCACATAGTTTATACTGATTACCGACCAACTCCTCTTCAGCATTATATTTTCCCTTCTGGAGGTGATGGTCTATATTTGGTTGTGGATGAGAAGGGAAAATTTCGTGAAGACAGCTTTCAGAAATCTTTAAATGCTCTTGTTCCGCCCAGTGAGAGTGATAGGAAGAAAGAAAATGGCAAATTTCATAAAGGTTTGATGCTGGGAAAGGTTGGTGAGGAGAGCGACATATTCAAGATAGTGAAGATGATCATTCAGCGTCAATATGATCCTGTGATACTGTTCAGCTTTAGCAAAAGGGAGTGTGAATTTCTCGCAATGCAGGTACTATAAACTGTTGTCCATTGCTAAATTTTTTTATTTATTTCATTTTCTTTCCATTCTTTCATGCGTTATGCTATGTCTCTGATGTCTTCTTTGGTGTCTGCAGATGGCGAAAATGGATCTTAATGGGGATGATGAGAAGGACAACATAGAAAAAATATTTTGGAGTGCTATGGATATGCTTTCAGATGATGATAAGAAGCTGCCTCAGGCAATTTACTTCCTTTAACTTTGGTCTTCCCCCCTTCCCCCCTTTGGGCACATTATTATATCTCATGCATATTTCTGAGTTTTACTGTTTCTGGAATTGTTCAACAAACTAAGTAGAGGTTGTCATTGATTTAAGGTAAATGCACCTCGTGTTCTGTGTGGCAAGAGCTGAAACCAAATTCAATTTCCACTTGTCAGTTCTATAAGACCACACAATTGAAGAAAACAAGAAATCATAGCGTCCGGTGACCTTTTGGCCAGAGTCGCCTTTTGATGTAAATAAACTATTATTTATCTTTCTCTTAACTGAACAAAGAAGCATGAAGAAGTACATCAGTGTGGGGATGGGTATCCTCTTGTCCTCGAAAACCAAAAAAATAAAACGAGAAGAAATAGAACTAAAAAAGCAATGAAGCCAGCCTGATCCCTTTGCTAAATTGGATATGGCAACACGCTTGACACGATCATCTGCTGAGCACCTGAAAAAAAGTTAAGAACATAATCCTATCCCAAAGCAAATTTCAGGGCAATGGTATTATTCCCTTTAGTTCCTTACACTCTGCTTCAACCAAATGTAATCAAAGAAGTTCTGCATTCTTGGTTTTTTCCGTGATCTTTAAAACTCGTAACTTGAACTGCTCAAGGGTAGACATGTACTCTTAGTGCTCATGGGAAATCCTGAAAAGGTTATTCTAAAGAAAGGTGGCAATTCTGTACTGGAAGAAATGTGGTACTTTTAAAACTAGACTTTCACGTGACAGTCGTGAGGGCGCGAAAGAGCATGTGAGGACTGCTAATCTGTAGCAAATCGAGTGTTAATCCTGTTAACATCAGCTATCCCCAAAAAGACATCACCTTAGAGGGACTCTGAACTTCTGGATGAAATTGTCAAGCAGGAATCTTTAACAGTGAGGGCATTGAGAATCTGCGGAACTGTATGGTAGTAAACAAATGAGAACTCCAGAGGCTGAATTCTTGTCAGGAGTAACAGAGAAGTGACAACAAAAGTAAAAGGGGATTTAACTCATCTATCTCCATCGCTACCAAAGTGAACATTTCAATTTGAAATTATGGAGATTGTAGAATAACTTTCTAGAATGAATTTGTAGAATGAATTTCATTTTTATTGTATCTATATTTTTTTTCATTGGTTTTTATTTTTTCAGGTTTCAAACATGCTGCCCTTGTTGAAACGTGGAATAGGAGTCCATCACTCTGGTTTACTTCCAATTCTAAAGGAAGTGATTGAGATCTTATTTCAAGAAGGACTAATCAAGGTTAGTTGGAAAATCATAAGATACTTTCTACATGACTACATCTATATATTAATATAAGTTGTGAACCTCTGACGTAGCTGGATATCCATACCTTCGATAGATTCAATATTTACCAATGTGATCGTAATGTTGTTTCAGATATTACATTATCACCGTAACTCTATGCTGGTAAAGGAGTTTAATAATAGTTAGCAGCAATCTATTAGGGGCATTGCATGCTACTAATGTTATCTTTGCTTTGATTTTGATTTTTATGGTAGAAAATGTTATCACGAAGGAGAGCAGTTACATACTGGGGAGAATAAAATTTCCTTCTTTATTAGAAAGTCAGAAACAAAGCCATAAAGGCTATAGAATGCGACAAATTTGGCCAATATATTTGCACTTCAATAGAAATTCCCCTCATAAAACAATGTGTTAGGATTCTAAATATCTAGTTTATTTTAGGACTTTATATTTTATTTTAGGAGTTAATCTTTTATTATGGGGTGGGTTATCTTTTATTAGAAAGTCAGAAACAAAGCCATAAAGGCTATAGAATGCGACAAATTTGGCCAATATATTTGCACTTCAATAGAAATTCCCCTCATAAAACAATGTGTTAGGATTCTAAATATCTAGTTTATTTTAGGACTTTATATTTTATTTTAGGAGTTAATCTTTTATTATGGGGTGGGTTATCTTTTAGATTAAAAGTGTATCTTTTATTCTAGGAGGTTATCTTTTATTTTAAGAGTATATCTTTATTTTCTTGAGCGTTAAGTTATTGTTATTAGGATTAGTTATTATAAATAGGAGTAGAGTCATTAGGAGTTTTTCAGGGATTGAATTATTATTGAGTTGTAAAGGGAACCGGCCCTTGAAGAGGAACCAACCTCTTGGTTCTAAGAGGACCCAGCCTCTTAGTTCTTATTTATCTTTCAGTTTTATTTTAATAATATCAGTCTTTTATTCAGAAAATACCAAAAATGTTCCTCTTCTCTCTACCGATTCGCCGTTAGGATTTTCGGATCCTAACACAATGGGTAGAGCGGGCACCAGGTAGACGCAACGGACAACATTCTACCCTTGAAAATACAGAAATTCCGCCCCGGCCAAATAAACCAGAGAGTTTTGACGCACACACAGGTTTCTGATTCCTGTCAAAATCTTGAAAACTAACTCCACGGTGAAAGGACACACCAAGTGTACACCAACGAAGCGTGTCACGCTCATGCGAAATCTTTGCTTCCTTATCTATTATTCTTATTCCAATGGAATTGAAAATTCCAACAAACATTGTGAGCTTGCATAAAACTGGAATACTATATTAATGATTTGTGCATAGAAGAGAGTTGCTATAGCCAAGCACAAGTCTTAGAATAAGAAATTTGCTCAGTCAATCATCCTTCCAAAACTTAATTTAGGAACCATCAATCTAATACAATGAAGATGTGGTCTAAAGGAAGCATATCCCTGAGAAGTAAACTTCCAGGGATTAGAAAGAGTTGCTATAATTTCTGGTTTGCGGCTAACCCATTAAGGGTCTGAACAGTGCTCACAGCAAAAATGTAGTAGTCTATAAAGGAAAATGTCATAGCCTTTTATCAGTTTTATGTTACTGAAGAAATTGTGCCTGGACATCAAATTCTAATGATTCAATTTCCCCTCCATTCTTATTATGCCAGCTACAAATCCCCTAATTAATGTGGTGATCCTTCTCTGATTGCCTGACCTCCATCTTCTGAGACACCCTGACTAGAATTTGAACAAGGTAAAGATAGTGAAGAGGCTACATTTTTAGTAGATTAATCAGATAGATACCACTGTTTTAGTTGTGTAAGTGATCAAACTTTTTGAATACATGATTCCTACATGTAGTTCAAGGATGAGGCTCATAGTGGCCGAGTTAGAAGAGGCCACTAGTCCACTACAAAATATTATTGCTTTTAAATTTCATACATACAACTCAGTGGCTTTGTAGTTACTTTTTTGCTTAATCTTTTTGTTCTCATTTTTTCGGCCTATTCAGATCACTGTAGTATTTTCGGAACAAATATGTTTCCATAACAGCTTCTCAATTAATATTGACACACTAAACATTCCTTGTTTGATACACCAACAGCAATCAATTCAAAGCCTTTTCTCACTAGCTGTGGTTGGCTAAATGGATTGAAGAACATCATAATATCTTGTCATAATAAACACTCTTTGTTTGTTAAAATCATAAACTGTACCAAATATTAAAATATTTTCCTTTAGTGTTTGTTTGCTACAGAGACCTTCAGCATTGGTTTGAACATGCCTGCAAAAACTGTTGTATTTACCAATGTCCGAAAATTTGATGGGGACAAGTTTAGATGGATTACCAGTGGTGAATATATCCAAATGAGTGGCCGTGCGGGTCGACGAGGTATTGATGAACGCGGGATATGTATTCTCATGGTCGATGAGAAGATGGAGCCTTCTACTGCTAAAATGATGGTTAAAGGGGCAGCTGATAGTTTAAACAGGTACATTGTTGGGTTAATTTAAAGAATTATGTATTATATAAGATGCAGCCAGATAAATGTTGATTCATCTATTTTTCGTGAAATTTCCATATTTTGTCAAAACCTCAATGATTCTTAAGCTTGAAAACTGGAATTATTCTTGACTCTGGTATATATTAGCGGCATACACTCTGGTGTTTCTGGTGAATGCTGCACATATGCAGAGGGTTTGGAGCATTTCATCTTTTAGCTCTTGGATCTTACTTGAGGGACTGTGTATTCCTATATGGCATTATTTTCTAATGTTTCTATTGGATCATAAGGTATTTGGTGTTTTTGGTTGGAGCCTAATTCTTGCATCCTTAGGGAGATTATTTTGGACAAGTAGCTTCTTCTTTGGGCTAAGATTAAGCACTTGTCTTCCTCTTTGCATGAGTTCCCCCCCCCCCCCCCCCTTTTAGAGGTTTACCTTACAGATATGTTGAGGGGATGGGTAGCTTTATTCTCTTGATGTTTGCTTTGCGCTTATGTCTCCTTTTCACTTTTCAATAGAGGGTTTAATATCCTCCCAACTCTTTGTAATCATATTCCCTTTGTCTTAAAGAATTTCTTTTAACATGATAAATAAATAAAGCATGCTCCATGCATTTCAAATGAATACAGGGAGATTCTAAAACTATTTATTGTTGACCTCAGTGATGTCTTGTAACTTGTCAATTACTGCTTTTCCTACTCTTTTCTAAAGCCGCTAGTTCTCCAGCTTGGTAAGTAATTATCTCTATTAACAGAGATAGGTAAGGCCAAACATGAAATATGAAGCTTTTGTCTTGCTCAGACATGGCACTCTGAATTTTATTAAGCACGTAGAGCTTACATTACAAGCTTTTACAACTGTACAAAATAATTGTAATAATAGCACTAAAAGCTAAAGACGAAGTTAAAATGATAAGACTAGTGGAAACATCCCTACATATCTAAAACAATGCATCAGGGATGCCGGGCTTTACTTCTCGAACAGCCTGTTGTGAGTGCCCTTCTTATGTAAGATATATCAGAAATTGTTGAAAATAATACATGTAAACTGCAATGGTTATGTGACTTGTGAGTTGTGACATGATTGAGACTGTCGAAAGCTAATACTTTAAAGATAGCTAAATTGAGGGTTGTCTTATGCTCAGTTATCTTTTGCTAATATGATTATTATCTTCATCCACCAAAAGATATGTATTCTATTTTAATACTGTTTCATGTATAAAGGAATTGTTGTCTCTAATACATTTATCTTTGCGTTTCAGTGCCTTTCATTTAAGCTACAACATGATTTTGAACCAAATGCGCTGTGAAGATGGTAATCCTGAGAATTTGCTCCGTAATTCTTTTTATCAGTTCCAAGCTGATCGTGCCATTCCTGATCATGAGGTTTGTTTAAATTTATGAAGGCAAGCTAGAATTTATATGATATATAGTTTGATGATATTATGCTAATAGTTTTCTCTCACTTCAAAATTTAAGGCTATTTCTTTTTCATGTCAGAAACTTCTTTATGTTGTGGGTTTAATTTTTTAAAATATTTCTCATATCTGTTGAAGTCAAGATTGGTTACTTTGGTTCAGATTAAAAATAGATGAAAAGTTTCCGCATAGTGTAAGACATTTATATTCTGAGAAAGGGAATTTTTCAGTGAGGTGAGGTTAACTTGCTTGTAAGGGAATATATCTATCATTTTTTGCATACACCTGATTAAAGATTCCTCGTAACTTTTTGTTTTCATTAGGTATGCTGGGTACTAGCCAAACAAGTGTGGATAAGGTTAAAACACCCAAGGATAAAAGGCACCTTTTCAAATATCTAATGCTTCATAATATTTTGAATCACTCAAGATCCTTATAAGATGCTTGAATAATACTACCACCTAATGGAACTAGTTTTGTAAGTATTTAATCATTCACTTCAGGATACCTGCTCTAGGCTCTAGATTGGTAATAGTTGAGTTTGTGCTTGCTTACCCCCATCTTGCCGTTGCAGTGATGTTTAGAGAAGACATTAAGGAGACCCTCCTTGATAATATATCAATTAAAAGACTTCTCCATTTCCATCCAACGCACCTTGTTATGAGTGATAAGACACTGATCCAGACCTTCAATATATTGTGCCTAGAGTTTTTTTTTTTTTTTTTCTTTTTCTTGAGTTTGCCCTCAAGTTAGTTCCCCAATGTTACACACTTGACCACATTAATCTTCCAAAAAATTTGGCCCTCAAATTAGTAGACATCCCCTCAATATTGTGGTGTTCAACATGGTTCTCCAAGAGCCCTTCTGCCCTTGTCACAAAGGTGAGATGTACACCTCATACAAATGAAGTTCTCATTTTAAAGATTAGGTATATTTATGAGACCAATCTGCGTTGTGTAGCCCTTTCCTTGTTTTTTAAAGTTGTTACAGTTAGCTTTTAGGTTTAGTTGGTCTGAAGATGTTTTCTTTAAGCTTTTAGGTTGCACTGGTCTTTGACTTGGTATCTAAGGATGCTCTCTGATCTCAAAGGTGAGAGTTTGATCTTTGCCTCCTCCATTCTTGAGAATTAGATTTAGTTTTAGTAAAGCAGGCAGTTGTGTTTTCCATGCTTCAAGTCTTGAGGGTTCTTGTTTAAAGAAGCACACTAGTTGTCATAAACTGACTCCCCCAAAAGTTTAAATGGTTAGGGGAAAGCATATAATTGTTTTTATATCTAGCTTGCTCCCTTACACGAGTATATTGGACTTAAAAGTGGATAATGCACAGGGCTCACCTAACATTGTTATAAAGCTTAACTTCTATATAGAAGAATGGGCTTGGATGAATTTCTAGATCACTTGGTCATAGAAGCTCTAATACAATGTCATGACTCATGATCAACTCTTCAAAAAGCATAAGCTTTTAGACATCTATGATTTTCATTTCTAACACGTTATATTAAACCATTAATGTTCTTGTATTTAAGTTGGTTCTTGATAAAAACCTTTGTTTTTTTTATAATTTTCTTTCCTTGTATAGTTTTATACTTGAGACAAGTAATTATATCATTAGAACCTCTTTGATTTGAACCATTAGAACCTCTTTGATTTGGAAATTATATCATGAAACAAGTAAATTCTCTTGATAATTTTGTATATGCAGAAACAAATAAAGGCTCTTGAAGAAGAGAAGGAGTCAATTTTTATTGAGGAAGAAAACAGTTTGAAGGATTATTACAACTTGCTGGAGCAGCACAGAAGTTTGAATAAAGAGGTTCGAGACATTATGTTATCTCCAAGGCACTGTTTACCTTTCTTACAGCCTGGGAGGCTTGTTTCTCTTCAATGCACTTCAAGTGATGAAGATGCCCCTATTATTATCGAGGACCAGTTGACATGGGGGTTGGTCATTAATTTTGAAAGGGTTAAGAGTGTTTCTGAAGGTGAGTTTTCAGTTGTTTCTGGTGAGTTATATATATACTTTTATATTAAAATTTTAGTTCGTTCGTTGTAAAATATAAGTATTTTCAGATGATGCAAGTATAAAACCAGAAGATGCATCTTACAATGTTGATATTCTTACAAGATGTATGGTGAGGAAAGATAAAATTGGCAAAAAATCTGTTAAGATTGTTCCTCTGAAAGAACTTGGAGAACCTCTAGTGGTTTCAGTTCCACTCTCTCAGGTAAAGTCTTTTAAACTGTTAAATGATGTAATATATCTGTAGCCTGTAATCCCCCGCATTGTATTTTTTTTTAAGGTTTTATTTCAACAAAGTATGATGTTTTGTAATCTATATGTTTTTAAGTTATGATTGAAAATCAAGAGCCTATAGAGTGAGATGGAAAAGGGAAAAAATGAGTCAGATCATAATATGGTTGGAATCTAAGAAGCACGATGCCCTGAACAATGAAATGTCTGGGTGTCGGGCACCAATATCGGCCTGAGACGAGTCATTTTTTTTTGTGCTCAAACACTGGCCATGGCTCAAACACTCCTCAAAAGGCTAAGTTGATTCCTCTTCATGGCTAGACACCGCTAGGAGTCTAGGACAATGATTTCATTAATAAAAATTGTTTATTAAAAAAGTCAACTTCTTTATATATTTTAGATTCTAAAAAAAATCATTAAAAAATCCAACTTATAAGATATCTTTTCAAATCCAACATATAATATATATATGTATGTATGTATGTATGTATGTATGTATGTATGTATGAGCTATGGCATTGAATAACTTATGGATTTAAATTCACTAGATGCAATGTGATATCAAAGCCTCTATTCAATCCATTGGTAAAATGTGCTTGACAGAATTGTATATTTATGGCCTTTTGAGTTTACTGATGATTTGTAAATCATTTGCTGTTTTGTTGTTGTCAGATTAATACAATTAGCAGTTTGCGGTTATATATACCAAAGGATCTTTTGTCATTGGAAACTCGGGAAAACACACTGAAAAAAGTGCTGGAAACTCTTTCTAGATTTGGTGAGAAAGGATTGCCACTTCTAGATCCTGAAGAAGACATGAAGGTGCTGTGCTTATCTATTCATTTTCTTTCTTCCTTTTTTTTTTTGAATCTTTCTTATTAAATTATCATGTTGATTCTCTTATTTCTCAGATTCAAAGCAACTCATACAAAAAAGCATCTCGTAGGATAGAGGCTTTGGAGAGCCTATTTGAAAAGCATGAAATTGCGAAATCACCACTTATAAAGCAGAAGTTAAAAGTTTTACAGAGGAAGCAAGAACTGACTGCAAGGATAAAGTCCATTAAGAAAACATTAAGATCTTCTACTGCTTTAGCCTTCAAGGATGAACTTAAGGCACGAAAGAGGGTTCTTCGCAGGCTAGGGTATTGAAAATTCTGACGTACCCTGTTCTTTCTCCCCCTCATTTCTTTTCTTTCCTTTTTTGCTGAATGTTCTTGAAGCTTTGACATTGCGTAGCTCTTAAGTTCTGTTCAAAGCTGCTTTATACTATTATTTTATACTGTGTAATGCTGAAAGTGATTAAGCGGTTCCTTGAAATATTATGTCAGTTTTGCTCCCAAATTAAGGGGGGGAGCCTTGGCGCAACGGTAAAGTTGTTGTCATGTGACTGAGAGGTCACGGGTTCAAGTCCTAGAAACAGCCTCCTGCGTAAAAACAGGGTAAGGCTGCATAACAATGAAGTTGTTGTCATGTGACTGAAAGTCACAGGTTCAAGTCCTGGAAACATAAGGCTGTGTACAATACACCGAATAGTGGGACCTCTTCCCGGACCCTGCGTATGCGGGAGCTTCATACACCAGGCTGCCCTTTTTTCCCAAATGCAACATAATGTCTTTATTTTTCTATTTTTGTTATTTATGTGGTCTTCTATCTACCGTTGTTAAAGAGGATTAGTCATGCTCTGCATTGCTCTTTTCTTGCATTCTATTCATGTCTTTTCTTCAATAATGTTTTTTTTTGTCTCCCCCTAAAGAAATGCAGTAGAATGCCTACTACTCTACACTCTGCTCAAATCAACTCATGATTTTTTGCTGATTTGATTATTTAGTGTATTTGTTATTGTTTTCTTTTGGTTTAATAGCATTAAGTTAAAGAGACCAACTTATCCTCATATCAAAATTTTCCGTATGTATTTGTGGCAGAACACTCAAACTTGGAACTATTCAATATGATGTTAGTATCCTATTGCTTATCATAATTATGTTAATGTTCAAGTTTTGGATATACAATTTCTATCAAATAATTTCAGCAGCCGAATGCGATTGACTTTTTTTTATGAAGATGATAATCATGTGAGATTTTCATTTGCAGATATGCTACAAGTGACAATGTGGTGGAATTGAAAGGGAAGGTTGCTTGTGAAATTAGTAGCGCAGATGAACTGATCTTAACGGAACTAATGTTCAATGGTGTCTTCAAAGACATAAAGGTGGAGGAAATGGTTTCTCTCCTATCTTGTTTGGTCTGGCGAGAAAAAATTCATGACGGTGCCAAGCCTCGTGAGGAACTTGATCTGCTTTTTGCACAATTACAAGACACTGCTCGGAGAGTTGCCCAACTTCAGCTTGAGTGCAAGGTAATAATAGAATACCAATTCGTTAATTTGTGGAAAAAAGATTTGAGGCCATCTAGCACTGCTGCTTTGATTTTAACAACCAAAAAATAATGAACAGGTGCAAATTGATGTGGAAAGTTTCGTGAAAACGTTTAGGCCTGATATTATGGAGGCTGTGTATGCGTGGGCGAAAGGTTCGAAGTTTTATGAGATCATGGAAATTACACAGGTTTTTGAAGGTAGCTTGATTAGAGCAATTAGACGACTTGAGGAAGTTCTTCAGCAGTTAATAGAAGCAGCCAAGTCAATTGGAGAAACTCAACTTGAGACTAAGTTTGAAGAGGCGGTGTCCAAGATCAAGAGGGATATTGTTTTTGCAGCATCCTTGTATTTGTAGCTCCTTCACCTTCCAAAAACTGTGCATTTTAAATTCATGTTAAAGGAAAATGTATGTGGGCATCATATTGTAGGGGTGTGCCATGCGAATCATACTTATTTATAGCCTTAAGTTTTGATCCCAACTAAGTTAGAAAGATACAAAATCAACGATGACAACGTAAATGATTATTTGCTTAAAACACGGGAAATGGTTATATGTATACTTCCATGAGCTTGAAAAGAGTCGAGATGTGCCACTAAATTAAGAAATTAAGCTTATGATTGCTGATTATTTAAGCTCAATGTCCTACCAATTGGACATGGACTAAGTGGGTTTGGTTGGACAAAGACCAAAATCTGTTAGAAAGCTATGTGAAATATCAATGGTTAAGAAGGTATCAAGATGTCGAAGGAGGGGGGGGGGGGGGTGGTTCCCTCTTCTATGGAGACCTTTTCTTCTGCTTGGTATTCTCTTTACTTAAGGTGAATTTGTTATTCAAAATAGAGAGTATTTTTTCTTTTCTTTCTACGTTTTCCCCCTTTTCTTCCACTCCTTGATACCACCATGCCGCTTGCTATCACCAGCATCGGCCACCGCGCTACCTCTTGCATCACGGGCACCAACACCTGCCACTGTTGTGACAACCAAACCTCCATTGGAATGACCACCTGCTACCATAACGTCAGCCTTATCCCATGGCCATCACTCACGAGCCTTCACCTTGGCGTGTACGTCGCTGCGACTACCGTCGTCCTCACTGCCGCTTCTGCTGCTGCTTGTTTGGGGTCTTAAGAAGTCTTCCTTTTCTCTCTTGTTCTTAGAACTGTCGTATTGTCTTCTGTTGGTGTCTTTGAAGCCGCGACGAACTTCCTTGATACCCGCATAGTTTGCAACTCCGATAGAGTTGTATAAGTTGTTAAAATGGCAGCGCTGATTGAAAAGAAAGAAAAATATTTTTCGTTCAAAAGTGAATCTGTTTCTCTGTTAATGTTGGGGGTTTTTAGAGGATTTTGTATGAATTCTAGGGTTTTTGTATCATGCTTCAGCTCATTTGCATGAGTGAGCATGCTTGTTCTTAATTTACTTATGTATCTGCACTGCATATTGCTCTTTGAAATTTATTCGCACACGATATGAATGTCGTTGGGTAATCATTTAGGTACTTAATTCAAACATCTTTGAAAGAAAAAAAAGAATGTATCAAGATATCTCTACAGAGCATATTAACAATTTCAAATGATTTTAATAATGGAATTTACTAAATTATGGTCACAATTATCCTAAGACATAAAAATAATATATTATATGTTGAACATATCATAGGATTGTTTTTTCTCAATGAAACTTCATTAATTAAGAGTAAGGAGTTAAAGAACAATACATTATGCTGAATAAAAACAATAAAAAAACTCGAAGACTTTTGCGACTAGAAAGTCAGCAGCACCATTACCACTCCTACGCACAAACGACAGGTCCGAAAAAACATAATTAAGAGTGAAGGCATGACAATCACTTACAACCATACTAAGATCAAAACTACTAGGCAGGGACTTTCTCCAAAGTTCAAACAACTATAAGCAATCCGTCTCAAAATAAACCGAACAAAAAGAAAGATTCGCAGCTAATGACAGTGCCCACTGGTAATAAAGAGCCTCCGCTAAAACAGGCAATAAAACATCGAACGGGGATACCATAGCAGTAGCCAAAACCTCCCTCAAATGATCCTGAACCACCATCCTGCTACCCAAAACTCCCCAAAATGATCTTGAACTGCCATTTGAATAGATAGCAGAGGCATCAAAATTGATCTTAAAAACTCCTTCCTGCGGGCGACACCACGCTACAAGAAGCACCGCGCTAGACCTGATCATGGATCGCAACTCCATAGGCAGAGAGCCCATCGCTACTTCTTAAAGCCCTTCGTCGGTGAACGTCATTGCTTGAACAACACCTTATTTCTTCTCTCCCATATGCACTAGAGGATGGTAAGGAACTCTGCGACATCCAGAGCCAATGAGGGCGGGGAGTGATCGGCAGTGCAGAAGGCACGGACAAGGAGCGGCTCCTGGAAGACTTCTAGGCGAAGGGACACATGATTGAACTGATCTCGCACCCAAAAAAGATGTATTTCGAGACTGTATAGGTATGAGACTATACACTTGAGGAGGGATTATAACATTTAATTAGTACTACTCATAACAAAAATATGCATCTTCGTTTCGGGAGCCCAACTCATAAAAAATCCAAGATTAAGGAGGGTTTAGTTGGAGGATGGGTGACCTCCTGGGAAGTTTTCTCAAGAAGCACGTGAGCGAGGAGAAAGTGTGTTGGAAAGACTCGTGTTGTTATCGTGAGGCCAGTCGTCAAGCTAGGATGTTACAAACTCTGGTTTCTCATTTTATATTCTAGTTCCTCCAGTCTTAACTCCTCAACGACAAAAACCAGACTTCAAAATAACTCGGAAAATATAGCGGCTCCTCGTAGTCAATCCATCCAGTCATTAATCCTTGTCAAGGAATAATGATTCTTCGTCCTTGTCTCGTTGTGTTGTCTGCAATCTATGTAGAGTCTTGACTACTCATCCTTCTTTCCTCTTAGGTCATCCACGTTGGATACTCCTAGGAACTCTCTCTAAGGACGTACTTAGACGATTAACTGTTAGGTACCTAGACTCACCTGAAACCAAGGAATTACCGTCTCACGAGTACAATTTCGAAAGAAAATGGTGGTAGATGACCAATCTATCTCAGGTGTCACACATTATTATTCAAGGAATGGACAATAGATAAGAGTTGCAAAGAATTTCTCACATAGGTATATCACCAAATAGTTTAGGCTTACAATTTTAAAGTCAGAGACTGATTGACAAAAGTAGCAGCGGCTACAACAAAAGATAGGATGGAAATAGGAAGTACAATCCAAAGAGTTTGAATTAGTACTTCATGCCTAGATCTAATTAAATAACACAACAACATAAGGGTCACCAACGATGTTATGTTACCCTCGGGTTGGCTTCTTAGTGTTAGCAGCTTCCTCAGCATTCACGGTGTACACCTGTCCTTGGGCAGTTGGACATGTCCCCCTTAAAATATTCATCACAACCACTGCCTTCGGTGTTCGGAAGTCCCTAGCAAGGTATCCGAGCTTCAGAAAATTGAAACACACCGCAGAGTTCTCAGAGCATGTATTGGCAAAGTGTTTTACCTTCCTACACTTAGCAGGTAATGTTCTTCTTCTGAGCTTGTGTCCTTTGACCCCTTAGGACTACAACCATCAGTTGGTATTGTTTGGAGGCTTGACCCTTCCCCTGCGGACGTTGGTATGATTTCTTTTGATGTTTTTCCCCTTGCCAAAACCTTCTTGATCCTGAGTTCTTGGCCGAGATGGCCCTCCACTTCCCATCTTCTTATTCTTCTTGTTCCTCATTGCCTCGACTTCCTTGCACTTCTCAACCAGTGGTTAGAGCTGTCGGATCCATAGAGGCCTCACTGATTTCTCAATCTCAAATCGGAGTCCACTCATGAACCTAGCAAAGAAATATGTCTCATCCACATGATCTTACAAGAATCGGAAGTGTTTAGCTAGGTATTCCAGCTTCGCCGCATACTCGGCCGCAGACATATTCCCCTATTGAAGCATCATGATCTGTGCCTCCCTCTCTTCTCTAGAACTCAAAGGAAATTACTTCTCCAAGAATTTTTTGTGGAATGAGGTCTAGTTTACCTCCATGTTGTTTGCTACCATGAACATCCTGGCACCCCTCCACCAGTATTCCACCTCTCCCAGAAGTAAGTAAGGAGCAAATCACACCTTGGATCCCGCTAGCGTCTGTAGCACTTCGAAGATCTTCTCCACCTCTTGGAGCCATATATCGGCCTTCTCTAGGTCATTCGCCCACATTAACTTTGGCGGATCATGACGCCTAAAGTCGGCGAATCCCCTGACTTGGACAAGAGCCTCTTCTCTCTCTTACTGCCGAGCGCTATGTTCATCTTCTTGAATTAAAATTCATAAGGAACTAAGTGAAATCATCAAACCCTTTTATAAATTAAGGGGCATTCTACTTTCTTCATAGAGACTACCTTTTGAAAAGAATCATAAGACAGATCCTTTGAAAAGAATCATAAGACATATCTTTTGAAAAGGAATTAGAAGAGATGTTTTCAAAAGAAAGGAAGAAAATTTTATTTCTTTTCGAAGGTTCACGGTTTTAAAAACATCTTTTTTGAAAACATGATGATTCTGCGCCTAAATTCTTTGATTCTCTTGAAAACATATTTCTGAAAACATCAATTGAATCTTTAATTAAAAACCTCTCTTCTTGTTCTTTTCCAAACTATTAATCCTTGATTCCCAAAAAAAACCTTTATACCGTGGTACCGAAGAACTTCCCGTCTAACTGATCACTCTCTTTGTTTCTCTCCGCTTGCATATTCAATAACAATCGAGATCATGAAAAACATTGCATGCATAACATGTTCAGGAGACAATCATCAATCCAATCAACATATTACTTGCTCATTCATATGAGGTAAATAGCATGCTTTGCATATAGCCAAACAACATACATTCAAGCATTTAAAGTGCCACAACCATTTCAACTAACATCATCAACATCTCAAACATACAACATATATACATATATCATATATCATATACCATAACTCCCTCTGTTTATTTCTGTAAGACCCCTATAGAAATTATGATGTCGTTAAATATAAGACCCCCTGCTAGTTTTTAGCAAAAAATATTAGTCTTCCTTGTGTTAATTATTTTGGTTCTCACCCACTTTTAATTTCCTCTCTTCTCACTCTACCCAAGCATGCAATGATTAAGGGTAGGAAAGAAAGATTGTAATTTTTTTTGTAAAACCAATACATTAACTGGTCTCATTACATGTTTTTTTAATAAACGTGCCCTCACCTAAGCCGCTTCCCTTCCAAATCCGCAACTCCGATCCGGTCAAGTCCTCATTTGTTGTACCGGCTCGCTTTTCTTTCTCTCGTTAGTTCCAACATGAACAAGTTCTCGACCTTCATACCTTTCATATACACACTTACTTAGTTACTATCTAAGCTGACTCATTAACTCAAGGTTTAAGGTATATCTAACAACTATGCGACGTACACATATGATTTAAAACTCTTCTTTGAAATTATGTCTTGGTCTTCCAAGAAAACACAACTTGTAAACACCGCCTCAGCTTTCAAATAATTCAATTTCTGTCCCCAAAGAACACATAATCATAAAAGGTCTCCAAATTTTTATCAAAACTTGTTTCAACCCCTAACAAAATACATAATCACAAATATGTCCTTATACTTTTTGAAAACCCCATTTCGGTCCCCAACCAAAAACTGAGTTAACATAAGTCCTTCAAAAGCTCTTCTTCCCATTTTAGTCCCCTAGCTCTCGGCCTCTTCATTTTAAACCCCAAGTTCTTCCCAAAATCAAGTTTCCCTAAAGTCAATCCTAGTATTTTTCCACCCAAAATCAAGTTACAAAATCAATTTCTCAACCCCAAAACTCTCTCTAACTCTTGGTCATCTTCCTCTTTCACTCAACATTTTTTTCCTTCCACAAAAATTTTTATACTACCCAAATAATCAAATTTCTGACACAAATACTTAAGCAAAACAAAAAAATTCACACCAAAACACATTGCACAATTCGGCCATCACCCAAAACCAAGCCAAGACCATTTTTTTCAAACTAAATGGTACACATGCTAGACCTAACCAAATCTATGGTAAAAATCAAGATTGAAATCCAAAATAACTTCTTTGAAAATAATCACTTTTCAAGGCCTCCATTTTTCTAAAAGCAAAATATACTCATCTATAAATCAAGAGATTCTCTAACACTTACGTGAAGGCCCAAGTCAAAAGCCAACATCAAAATCACTTTGATATACAAAACTCATTCCTTTTCAACAATACCAACATCAACATGAGGCCTAGGAAAAACCCTAGCTTTTTAACAAGGGAAGCAAGTGCAAAAGATGAAGAATGGTAGGGAATACGGAGGGAGAGGTGCGACGGTGATGGTGGTTTTATGGCGGTGAAAGATGATTTTCTTCTTTCTTTTTCTCTTTCTCCAAACTCTCACTTAACTTCCAATAAGAAAAACAAATGAAATGATGCACAAATGGGAGGGAGGGGCCAACCAAGCATGTTAAAAAGGGGGAAAATTTCTCCTTGATTAGTTCCATAGTCCCTTGGTTAAAAGGTTGATTAGGCTAATACTATTTATGGCTTGTTTTACTTTTAACTATTTAAGGAAAAAGCATGACAAAGTAAATTTATGTCATGTCGAGTCGCAAATAAACTTTTTGTTACTTGTGTCAGTCATTCGCTCATCTCAAATCTCGATCGTGAAAATTTTGAATTATTTTCCCGAGAGTCTGCCCCGTCTCCAGCCTGAAAACACTGGACGCCGAAAATATTTTTATGGCGTTTATGGAATCCTCCCGACATTCGAAGACTTTCCATCTCGTCTAGAAACCTTAAAAATGTCTTGGTATACCCTTTTTCCTCACGTCGAGGTTTCTACAAAACCTCTGCGGTGCGCCGGGAATTTCCCCAGATTCCGACACGAAAGCATAACAAGATTATAGTCAAACTTTCAAAATCAAACGCACATCATCATACAGATAAGGATAAATTCTTATTCCTGCTCTAACATTAGTCGGGATATAATTAAGGTTTCTTTCGACGACGGCTTGCTGTTTTTTGACTGTTTCAAGAAGAAATCAAAATCTTTTGGCAGTGTCGTGAATTACCACTCGAAGAATGACCTCAATTTAATTGGGCCATGATTATTATTATCTTATTCAATTTATTCAAACACTTTCACATCAACTTCCGATTAATAGCATTTAACGCTTACAGACGAATAATTGAAATAATATATTATTATTTAAAATATCCAGGGTTTTACAGGAGGAGTCAGGCCCGCTGAAGAAGAGCAATGGAAGTAGAACAGTGTTGAATTATAAATGCATACCCTGATTTTGTCATACACAACCCTTAGAATTGAAGAGTCAAGAAAACACATCATCTTACCGCAAGTGAGGCAAAAGAATACCGTCATAACATGTCTCATTGTAGCTGCAGAGAAAACAGAAGAAAGCAAGAATCCCAACTTGCAGAGATCAAATCCGAAACATTATGGATACTTGTCGCATTAGCCATGTCTTGGCAAAAATTACCCATGGGGAAGTCATCTATACTCCCATATTTGAACACTAGAACCATTGTCAATCTTCCATATACCCCTCTTTTCAAAAATTCAAGTGAGCTGAAGAATACTAGATCAAGCATAACTCGCCTGATAACCCTTTTAACCCTGATAAGACTACTAACGGGAAATAAACTGCCTTAAAACTCTAGTGAGTAAGGATTGAGGAAAAGTACAAAACCTTCTCCAATTTTTGCCAATAACAATAATATTAAAAGCTTTGAAACCTAGGAAGCCAAGTCACCCCTGGCACTCTTAGAATAAGAAAGCTAATGAGTACTCCTCCGAGAAACATCACCACTCTAATAGAACTTACTAACCATGTCTTCTATTTATGTGAAAATAATATTACGTAATGCAAAGAAAGACATGATGTAAGTTGAAAATGCTTGAACCACCACCTTAATTAAGAGTTCCTTTCCCGCTCGAGAAAGATATTTCTCCTTCCACCATTTGAGCTTCTTCTAAACTCACTTCTTAACAAAATTAAATATTTGTGTCTTTGATTTACCAATGATATCAAGGAGCACCAAACACTTATCATATCACCCTATCGCTTTAACCCCTAAAAGATGTGTAAGCTCATCAAATTTGATACCTGGCACATTTTTGCTACAAGAGTGCATTGATTTGTCCATGTTGATGATCTGACCAGAAACTCGTTCAGCAAGAATGGTCTTAACAGACTCAACCTCCTGAACAGTTGCACATGCAAAAATAACATTGTCATCCACAAACAACAAGTGTGAGATAACAGGTGTAGTTCGGGAAATCTGAATCCTATGGAGGGAAGAAATAATAATATCCTGTTGAATTAGAGTAGAAAAAACTTCCCCGCACATGACTTAGAGCCGAAAAAACTTCCCCGCACATAATAAATGAATATGGTGCGAGATCCCCTTGGCACAAATGTAACACCCCAATTTTGGGTCAAGGGTCACATAGTAAATACGAGAACTTATATGAAAAATCTCTCTCAAAAACTCAGTTTTAAAACAGAAACATCATTCAATAATTATGATAATAATAAATCTCATAATTATAATACATATGACCAACGTATGAACAGGAAAATAATACTTAAGTTTTCACAACAACAGGCCCAAAACTTATTGTACGAAAACCGTGAAAATAAAGTCTTCAAGTATTCATCGTCCAGTCTTGCCAGTCTTCATGCAACTCGTCTCTTTAACCTTGTACAGAGTCAATCATCACATGAAACATCAATCTGGTCATCTATGGCGTTAAACGCCCAAACAACAAACAAAACAAGCAAAAAGGGTTAAATATTTAAAACAAGAAAACATGAGCAACAACGAATCATGAATCCAAACATCACAGTAATAACAGCAATTAACAACAGTTTATAAAGCCCTGAACGATACAAGAAATCTAGAAACAACATCAATTATAAAATTGGACGATAGAGAAAAAAAATCAAAATTACACATTGAACGACACAGTAACAGGATTATCACATTGGACGATACAAAACAGATTTATTAGACAATACAATATTAGATTTATCAGACGATACAACAGCAGCATACCAAATTACACATTGGATGAAAAAATCAATCAGGATATCAATTCACAATATTGAAAAACACACTAACAGAATATGCTTGTTAGTCCAATCAATAGCTATATGCGTAATTATGGCCAGAATTTCATCCAAACGGGGCCAGGACGATCATGTGGGACAAACTACCACCACACCACCCTCAAGGTAGATCACGCGAGACAAAGTGCTGCCACATCACCTTAGGAAGATCTCACGGGACACAGTGTCGTCACATCAACCTTAAAAAAATACTACATAATGCATATTGTATGACAATAATCATCAATTATCAAGTGAACCAACAGTTCATAACACCCTTTAGTCATAATATTAGTATATGTAAGTATAGCCAATTCAGTTTCATAAGCAACATCAACATGTTATGGTTATGATTAGGTAATAAGTTCATCCTCAGTACATAATACAACAGTCCACCATCAATAAACAATACTCATAATCAATTAAGACATTCATCGTCCAATACAGTCATCACAACAGCAGGTAATAACATAATCAATTGAAAATCCATTTTAAACCACAACGTTCAATACAAGCAACAGAGAACAACCATAAGAAAAAACATATAAGACATGCATGACTCAAGACACTCTAAGACCGAGTTACCCTTACCTTCGAATGTAGAATCGCATAAGCCCCTCGTCCAACCTTGCAAGAACCAAAACAACAATCAACATCGTTGAACGAGATGAGACTCCAACTTTACTCAAAAATCTGAGTACAGAAGACAAGGAAGAAACAGGGGCTGTTTTGCGGAACTTGGCAAAAGTTGAAAAAGAGAAAGAACCTACCTTGTGTCTGCTCAACCAAGAAAGAAGCAACAGTACTTGTTCATTCAGAATTCGAGATTGAATTGTCGACGGAAAAAGGATAGAAAACTTAGTGATAGAATCCTTGGATAGAAGGAAAACAGAGGAAACAAGAATTAGAATTGTTTCCAGAACATACTCTAACTTTGAACCTTTCACGAACTCAGAATTAGAATTTTCCTCACCTTTGAATTCTGGAAAAGGAAAGAGGAAAGGAACTTTTGATCTTCGAGAGAGAAACGTGCTCAGGAGAATCCAGGTGCTCTTATGTTGCCTAAATGTTGCTATTCATTTTGATGAGAAAAAAGAGACTGAGTTCAAAACTCCTAAGAGATATTAACAATTCTGTTACTTAACTTTATCTTCCAAATTTTTATCTCTTAATTCGAATTTTAACTCCTAACAACCCAAAGATCTCTTAACAATAGAAACAAATTTTCTGTTACAAAAACAGAGCATAACTGAGATATGCTCTAGAAGATATATTCATTTCAATTTCCCTCATCTTTAACTAAAATAGAATCCATTAAAAATAGGAGGAAATAACAAAACAAAGGAAAACGGAATAGAGAAGATAGATTTCGTTCTGGAACGTTCACGAAGATGAGATGAAAAACAGAGTACAACATTCAAGATTGGCTATGAACGATACATAGCAGACGAAGTTTCCCCCAACTGCAGATGATACTCCTTAGATGATACAGTTATGTGATGTAGACAATACTCCCTAAACGATGTTTTCAGACGATATGTTCACGAGCTGTAAACGATGCTTTTTAGACGATACTAACCCACTTGCCGCAGACGATACTTCCTGGACGATACTTCCCCATGTTGGACGATACTTTCGAATGTTGGACGATACTGCCACATGTTGGATGATACTTCTTCATGCTGAAAGATACATCCACACGCTAAACGATACTTCTTCACACGGTGCAGATACCTCCAGACGGTGCAGACGATACCTGCAGACGATGGTCCCATGCATTGCAGACGATACAATTTAACCAAGACTTAACGATATTTTTAGATTTTGATAAAATAAAATGTAGTTTACTATCATCGAATCCAGAAAGCACACAAAAGAACTAATGTTACTCCAACTTACTGAAATCAAACACAATTTAACATCATCAAATCCTATAGAAATCAATAGGGACCAAACTGCAAATTACAACAGTTCAAGGACCTAAACATAATTATTGAAAAATGAGGGTCTTACAATACTACCCCCCTAAAAAGAGTTTCGTCCTCGAAACTAAACGTCTAAAAAAACCCAGGGTATTGCTCCCTCATCTTATCTTCTAACTCCCACACAGCGTCTCCCGTGACTTGATTCCAAATCACCTTCACCAACGAGATCTCCTTGTTCTTTAACTGCTTGACTCTTCGACCTTCGATCTTCATGGGTGGAACTTCAAAGGTCAAATTATCCTTTAATTGAGTGTCGTCCTGAGTGATAACATGTGAAGGATCCGGAATGTATTTGCGTAATTGAGACACATGCAAAACATCATGAATTTTGGACAAGAAAGGTGGTAAAGCGATACGATAAGCCACCGATCCAACCCTCTCAATGATCTGATATGGCCCAATGAACTTCGGTGTCAGCTTCGTCGACTTGATTGCTCCCCCAACTCTGGTAGTAGGTGTAACACGAAGAAACACGTGATCCTAGGTGAAAACTCCAACTCCCTGCGTCGGCTGCCCGCGTAGCTCTTCTGTCTACTTTGGGACATCTCCATCTTCTCTCTGATATGCTTCACCTTCTCTGTCGTTTATTGAACTAACTCTGGTCCAACTAGCACTTGCTCTTCATTCTGAAACCAACACAGAGGGGTCCTGCATCTTCTTCCGTACAGTGCTTCGTAAGGCGCCATTCCAATGCTAGCGTGGAAACAAGTGTTGCATGTGAACTTGATCAACGAAAAAAGCTCATCCCAACTCCCCTGATTATCCAGCACACAATCTCGCAATAGATCCTCCAATGATTGAATCGTCCTCTTAGTCTGCCCATTCGTCTGTGGGTGATAAGCAGAACTCAAACTCAGCTTCATACCACGAGCTCCCTGCATAGCCTTCCAAAAGTGAGAAGTAAACTTCGGATCTCTGTTGGAAACAATGGTCGAAGGCACTCCATGTAGTCGTACAATCTCATAAATGTAGACCTCCACAAGCTGCTCCACTTTGAACGTCGTCTCCATAGGTAGAAAGTGTGTTGATTTCGTCAAACGGTCCACAATAACCCAGACAGAATCGAATCTCTTCCGTGTGAGTGGCAAGGCTACCATGAAATCCATTGATATGCTATCCCACTTCTACTCTGGCACATCAAGTGACTGCAACGTCCCGGCAGGTTTCTGATGCTCTATCTTCGCCTTCTGACAAGTCAAGCACGCAGCAACATACTCAGTGACAATCCTCTTCATGCCAGACCACCAAAAATGCAACTTCAGGTCTTGATACATCTTCGTTGTGCTCGAATAAAGGATCAATATTCTTTTGTGACCTTCGTCAAGGATCAATTTCCTCAGCTCAATGTCACTTGGAACACAAACTCGTCCTTTGCAACGCAAAATGCCATCAGGTCCAATTTCAAAATCTGGGGCTTTCCCCAAACCAATCATCTCCCTCTTCTTGATCAACTCCTTGTCCTGCAACTTCTTGGTCTTGATATCCTTCAGAAAATCACGGGAAATAGTGATCATCCCGAAACTCAGCTTCTCAGGTGTTAGTTTAACATCCAGACTAAGATCTCGGAATACCTCGAGCATCTCCAGCTCCTTGATCATCAACGAGGATATATGGATCGCCTTGTGACTTAGGGAATCTGCCACCTCATTAGCTTTCCCCGGATGATACTGCAAAGTGAAATTGTAGACTTTCAGAAACTCCATCCAACGCCTCTGCCTCTTTTTCAAATCCTTCTAGTCGAAAAGGTACTTCAAACTCTTGTGATCACTGAAGATGGTGAACGTGCTCCCATACAGATAACGTCTCCATATCTTGAGCGGAAAAACCACTATCGCAAGCTCCAAATTGTGCGTCAGATAGTGCCGTTCATGAATCTTCATCTGCCCTGATGCATAAGCCACAGCTTTCCAATGCTGCATCAACACATAATCCAAATCTTGGTAAGAAGCATCACAGTAAACCTCGTAAGGTTCATTTCACTGTGGTAGCGCCAATATCAATGCGTTTGTTAAACGCTTCTTCATCTCTTGGAAACTCGATTTACATTCTTCAGTCCAAGCGAACTGTTGATTCTTCCTCGTAAGCTTTGTCAAAGGTCCTGCGACTTTTGCAAAACCTTCGATGAACCTCCTGTAGTATCCACCTAAGCCAATGAAACTCCTGATGTCGATCGCGGTCTTCGGTTGCTCCTACATCGTCACAACGTCAACTTTGCTTGGAACAACAGCGATGCCTTCCTTGGAAATGACATGGCCTAAGAGCTTCACCTCTTCAAGACAAAACTCACATTTCGCTGAGTTAGCAAAGAGGGTCTTCTCCCGGAGAACCGTCAACACCTGTTGTAGATGCTCTTCATGCTCCTCTCGACTCCTCGAGTAGATCAGGATATCGTCAATGAATATGACCACGAACTGGTCCAGGAAAGAATTGAAAATCTTATTCATATAATCGATGAATACTGCAGGTGCGTTCGTAACTCCAAATGACATCACTAAGTACTCATAGTGTCCATAACGAGTACGAAAAGCAGTCTTCTGGATATCCGCCTCCTTGACTCGAATCTGGTGATACACAGACCTTAAGTCAATCTTCAAGAAAATAGCTGCTCCTCCAAGCTGTTCCATCAAATCATCTATCCTGGGTAGAGGATAACGATTCTTCACCATCACCTTGTTCAGCTGCCGGTAGTCAACACAAAGTTTTGATCTTCCGTCCTTCTTCTTCACAAGTAACACAGGTGCTCCCCATGGTGAAGCACTAGGTTGAATGAAACCCTTCGCCATGAGATTGTCAATCTAACTCAACAGCTCTGCCCATTTTGTTGGTGCCATCCGGTACGGTGCTATGGAAATCGGCCCGGTTCCAGGAACCACATCGATCGAGAACTCTATATCACGAACAGGGGGTATTCCCGGCACGTCCTTCGGGAACACGTCTTCAAAATCACGAACTATCAGGATATTCTGTACGCCATCTAACTTTAATTCTCCCACGTTCTCCGCTAACAGATCCTTTAGAGCTCCTCTTTTTAGGGAGCACTTTGAAAGGTAAGAGTTTGGGAATTCTGACATCTTTGCATTAGGAATAACTACCTCCTTATTGACGCAATCCAATAAAACATGGTGATGAGAAAGCCAGTCCATGCCTATGATCATATCCAACTGCTTAACGGGTAGACAGATCAAGTTCGCAACGAACTTCCTATCTCAGAACATCAAAGGACAATCCAAACAAATAGAAGTTGCAGTCAAACCATTTTGCAGTAGGGATAGATACCACCAAGTCGAACGACAACTCTGACACAATCAAACCTAGCCTTTCCACACAATCAACAGCAATAAAAGAGTGAGTAGCACCCGAATCCAAAAGTACAGTTAAAGGTGGACCCGCGATATCGCAATGATATTTAATCAGCCCCTCAGTTTTGTTAGCTGCTTCACCAGTGATGTTGTAAACTCTACCATGAGCGACAGAATGCTTCCCTTGAAAAAAATTCACAGTACCTTCAGTCTTCGGAGTCCGACAATCCCTCGTAGTTTGCCCCGACTTGTTACAGTTCAAGCAGAGAATAGTCTTCTCGGTGCAATTGTTGGCGTAGTGCCTCTTTTGATTGCATTTGTAACACACAATCTCCTCCAGCGGCTTCGGTGCTCCACAAATGCCCAAGTTACCTCCAGCAGGTCGGTCTGACCCATGAGTGCACCCTTTGGCTTGAGGACGTTGATACGGCCTCTTACCCTTGAATTTCTTCCCTGGCTGAGACTTGGCTGGTCCACCACTCCCTTGCTGTTTTTCTCGACGGCTGTCAATAGCCTCTATGCCTTTTTCTTTCTCCACCAACATCTAGTAACGCTCGATGCCCAACGGTTGCACTTCTCTCTTCAGCTCGTAATTCAGTTCGTTGATGAAACGCTCGCACATATACTCCTCGTCAATCTAACCTCGGAAATATAGAAAATTCCTAGCCAATGACTCTAGCTTGGCAGCATACTCAGCTACAGACATGTTCCTCTAATTGAGTTATGTGAACTCCTTCTCACTGGCAGCTCTAGCGCTCCTAGGGAAATACTTTCCAAGAAAATCTCTCTTGAATGTCTCCTAAGTAATAGCCTGATGGTCCGCCTCCATCATAGCCCTAGCACCATTCCACCAGTGCATAGCCTCCCCAGTTAACAGATACATTGCATAGTTCACCCTGGTTGGTGCAGGGGTTTGCAGAAAAGTGAAGATCTTCTCGATATCCTGTAGCCACAAATCATCTTCTTCAGGATCATACCCTCTAGAGATCTTAGGAGGATCCTTCCTCTTGAAGTCATTCAATCCTCTCATCAGAGCAGTAGCTTGCTCCCGCTCCGTCTACTGTGCCTGTGCAGCAGCATTAGCAGCAGCTCGATTCGCCTCCTCTTCAGCACGTTCTGCAACAGCGTTAGCTTGATAAGTATCAACATGGTCAAGTTAGTGATAGCGGCAGCCATCTGGTTCATGTTGTCTTGGTCGGCCATTTTTGTATCTTGATTAGATAACCTCTTATTCTTGTTTATAAGAATAGTTAACAATAATCCAGAAACAAAAATAGCAATAACTAATTACCTACAATTTGATCGTCCACTCAAGGGACAACCTCAAACAAGTCAAAACAATAAACAAACATGAAATTTATATTACTCTTCTTTCATTTGACACCCCATCAATCGTTTTCAGAGTTCAAACAATCCTACCCAAAAGCTCTGGTTATCTTAAACATTGCTCTGATACCACAAATGTAAATACGGAAACTTATATGAAAAATCTCTCTCAAAAATGGAAACTTATACGGAAACTCAATTATAAACAGAAACGTCACTCAATAATTATGATAATAATAATAATACCCATAATTATAATACATATGATCAATGTATGGACAGGAAAATAATACTTAAGTTTGCACAATAACGTGCCCAAACGTTATTTTACGAAACCCGTGAAAATAAAGTCTTCAAGTCTTCATCATCCAGTCCTGGGAGTCTTCATGCTACTCGTCTCTTTAAGCTTGTACAGAGTCAATCATCACATGAAACATCAATCTAGTTATCTATGGTGTTAAGCGCCTAAACAACAAACAAAACAAGTAGAAAGGGTCAACTCTTAAAAACAAGAAAACATGAGCAATAACGAATCATGAATCCAAACATCACAGTAAGAACAACAAATAACAATAGTTTATAAAGCCCTGAATGATACAGGAAATCTGGAAACAACATCAATTATAACACTGGATGATAGAGAACATAATATCAAAATTACACATTGAATGCTACAGTAACAGGATTATCACATTGGACGATACAAAACAGATTTATTAGATGATACAATATCAGATTTATCAGACGATACAACAGCAGCATACCAAATTACACATTGGACGATAAAATCAATCAGGATATCAATTCACAATATTGAACAACACAATAACAGAACATACTTGTTAGTCTTATCAATAGCTATATGCTTAACTATGACCATAATTTCACCCAAACGGGGCCAGGACGATCATGTGGGACAAACTACCACCACATCACCCTCAAGGTAGATCACGTGGGACAAAGTGTCGCCGCATCACCTTAGGAAGATCCCACGAGACAAAGTGCCTTCACATCAACCTCAAATAAAATCCTACATAATGCATATGTTATGACAATAATCATCAATCATCAAGTGAACCAACAATCTGTAACATCCCTTTAGTCATAGTATTAGCATATGTAAGTATAGTCAATTTAGTTTCATAATCAACATCAACATGTTATAGTTATGATCAGGTAATAAGTTCAGCATCAGTACATAATACACCAGTCCACCATCAACAAACAATACTCATAATCAATTAAGACATTCATCGTCCAATACAGTCATCGCAACAGCAGGTAATAGCATAATAAATTGAAAAATCCATTTTAAAACATATAAGGCATGCATGACTTAAGACACTCTAAGACCGAGTTACCCTTATCTTCGAACTTAGAATCGCATAAGCCCCTCATGCAACCTTGCAAGGACCAAAACAAGAGTCAACAACGTTGAACGAGAGAGACTCCAACTTTACTCAAAAATTCGAGTACAAAAGACAAGGAAGAAACAAGGACTGTTTTACAGAACTTGGCAAAAGTTGAAAAAGAGAAAGAACCTACCTTGTATCTTCTCAACCAACTAATAAGCAACAGTGCTTGTTCGTTCAGAATTCGAGAGTGAATTGTCGAAGGAAAAAGGCTGGAAAACTTCATGATAGAATCCTTGGATAGAAGGAAAACAAAGGAAACAAAAATTAGAATTGTTTCCAGAATATAGTCTAACTTTGAACCTTTCACGAACTCAGAGTTAGAATTTTCCTCACCTTTGAATTCTGGAAAAGGAAAGAGGAAAGGAACGTTTGATCTTCGAGAGAGAAACGTGCTCAGGAGAATCCAGGTGCTCTTATATTGCCTAAGTGTTGCTATTTATTTTGATGAGAAAAAAAAAAAACCGAGTTCAAAACTCCTAAGAGATATTACAAATTCTGCTACTTAACTTTATCTTCCAAATTTTTATCTCTTAATTTGAATGTTAACTCCTAACAATCCAAAGATCTCTTAACAACAGAAACAGATTTTCTATTACAAAAATAGAGCATACCCGAGATATGCTCCAGAAGATATATTCATTTCAATTTCCCTCATCTTTAACTAAAACAAAATCTATTAAAAATAGGAGGAAATAACAAAACAAAGGAAAGCGGAATAGAGAAGATAGATTTCATTCTGGAAGGTTCTCGAAGATGAGATGAAAAACAGAGTACAATGTTCACGATTGGCTATGAGTGATACATAGCAGACGATGTTCCCCCAACTGCAGACGATACTCCTTAGACGATACACTTATGTGATGTAGATGATACTCCCTAAACGATGTTGCCAGATGATACGTTCACGAGGTGTAAACGATACTTTTTAGACGATACTATCGCACTTGCCGCAGACGATACTTCCTGGACGGTACTTCCACATGTTGGACGATACTTCTTCATTCTGAACGATACATCCACACGCTGAACGATACTTCTTCACACGGTGCAGACGATACCTCCAACATTGCAGACGATGGTCTTATGCATTGCAGACGATACAATTTAACCAGGACTTAACGATATTTTTAGATTTTGATAAAATAAAACGTAGTTTGCTATCATCAAATCCAAAAAGAACCCAAAAGAACTTATGTTATTCCAACTTACTGAAATCAAACACGATTTAACATGATAAAATCCCATAGAAATTAATAGGGACTAAACTACAAATTATAATAGTTCAAATACCTAAACATAATTATAGAAAAATTAGGGTCTTACAGCAAACCCCTATATGGGGCAAAGAGGACCTTGGGATTACCATTAAGCAGAATGAAAAATTGACAGTGGTTCCATATAAAATAGCACTCAACTTTGCCATAAGCTTTTGACATATTCAATTTCAGGGTCATTATACATTTCGCCATAGATATTTTCTCTCATATAGTGAAAGCACTAAAAAACAATAAGAGCATTGTCAATAATATAATTATCAGAAGAAAAAAAACACTATTACTGTCGCAAATGATATCAAGGGAAAAAAATTCAGCCTATTAGCAATGGTTTAGTAATAGTTTTGGACGAAACACTCAGACTAAAAAGGTAAAAATGATTCGCATGCATTGGCTTATAAACTTTTGAATTTAAAACAATGAATGTTTTATTAACAGAACTCGGCGAGACAAGTCATCTATCACTGCAATTTTTTTGTTGGATTCATCTGAAAAGGAGATTCTCAATCTCAACCTTAGGTGCATTTGTTTCAGAGTTTTTCTTCGTGTTTGTTTCAGTTTTTGATAAAAGCATTATTTAAAAAATGGGTTAACCATCATATTGGTCCCTATGTTTGTGTCGCCGGAGCAATTTGGTCCCACCCTGAAAAATACTACAGAAAAGGTTTCCCTGTTTGTCAAGTGTCTAAACTAGGTCCTTCCCCGGAGACCGGAGCTCCGGTGAGGGCCTACATAGTCTAGTGACTTGATTAATAAATCCTACGTGGAATTAAAAAAAATACATGTCATTTAAACACTTTAAATTTAGTCCCTGGATTAAATCCAATCTAAAATTTACTACCCCAAACCCTAATTCCCCAATTCTATTAAGCTATAGTCGTGGACCATTGTTGGGTATGAATCGAAGCTAAGATGATGGTGAGAGGGGTGAGATTGTTCAAAAGAGTGAAATAAGCGGAGGTGAGAGCTCTCACTTTCGACCCATCTCCATCTTCACATTTCCTCTATGTTCATCGTTCCTGTCTGAACCTCGTTTTTCTCTAAAAATCGGTTCATCCTGTGATTTCGTTATTTTGTGCTCTTCGCTCAGACCTGGTTACAATAAATATGTCATCTTCATCATCCCATCGTGCGAGGCCAAGGTCTACAGGGACAAGGCAAAGTGTCAGTGTGGTGTGACCTTCTTGATTTACACTACTGATACCCCAGAAAACTCAGGTCAAAGGTTCCTGAGATGCAGAAATTGACAAGTATGGTTCTTCTTTTCTGGTAATTTTCACACAGGTGAATTGTGATGTTCAAATTGTTTGTTTTGTTGCAACTTCTAGGCACCACCTGCGGGTTCTTTTTACGGATTGATGATCGTGTAAATCAAAGGGATACACACCTCTAGGCTGATACGGTGAACATCAATTTTGAGGTTGTCAATTCTCCTAATTCTATTCAACAAGTGGTCGACAGCAAAAAGAAGATGAAGAAGATGAAGAAAAAGCTTGATGCAAAGAGATTCCAGAAGCATGTTGCATGTGGGTTTGCAATGTTGTCTTGGATATTGACAATGTGGTGTTTTTGTGTGGGAAGGGCTTGAATATTGAAGTTGTGGATTGATGTTAGGTTGTGGGTAGGTTTGGGGTGATATGTTAGAGTTTTTGGTGTGGGAAGGGATTGTAATTGACTCAGTAGTTGAGATATACTATCTAACATTAATTGAATTTAATGGAAAGAAAGAAAAATTGTTGTGCAAAGTGTGATGAAATTTATTGTTGTCAATTGTTCTATGCCACCAAAGTGATGACTCAAATTGACAATGACTTGAAGTATGAATAAAAAAGGTGCAAATACCATCACACATTTGATTAATTGGCAAAAACCATCATTGTTGCATTACAAAAAACATATCACTTGCACTTGCCCATAATGAAGTACACAACATTCATAATACCAAGAGAAAGATGCCAAAGTAAGTGGCCAAAAGTGGGTGGTCCACAACAACCATCATACATATATTACAAAAAAGGGACCCTAAAGGCCCGTGGTCCACATTTTGCACCATGTGAACCATTAAAAAATTACAAAGCAAAATATTCCTTCAACAATTCCAAAAGTTATCCCTTCATCCAAGTGTGTTGTCAGTAACAACACTGGACTGGGTTGGTAAATTACCTCCCTCCTCCATAGCTTGGTCTCCAACAGCCGTGGTCATCTCTATTCCTTCATCTGCTACTTTTCATCTCTATTCCTTCATCTGCTACTTTTCCTGAATCTGTTGGGGATTGCAGTGGATATCAAGACTAGAACTTCTAGTTTTGTGGGTCATTGCAGTAAGCAGCTGGCTCCATCTTTCCTTTGCAGATCTAACATCCTCCTCCTCGAGTTGTAGTGGATCAGTAGCTTGACTTGCAGGGACTGGTTCAGTAGCTTGACTTGTAGAGACTGGATTCAATGTTTTAGTTGCAGTTGGTGGTGCAGAGGAAGTTGGGGCTTGATTCAGATTTGCTGGTACAAAGGCATCCCCTATGTTTAAATAATTCTTGCAACTTTGCCTATTGTGTCCTATTGCATGTACTTACCACATCGTCTAAATCCTCTCTGCATTGACAAAAAAAAAAAACATAAGTCATATTTATGTCCAAACATAATGGATTATGAACATTGATTTTGCATACCTTCTTTGATTTCTGATGTGGTATAGGTTCTGCAACACTGCCCTGGACAAATTCACTTTGTGGTTGTGAATCTCCATGTTGTTGAAGAGCTTGTGTAGCTTCACCATGTGGTTGAGGTTGAGCAACAGCTGGGACATATTCTGCATTTAGTGTAGCATCAAGTTCTGCATCTAGCACTTCATCTTCTTCAAGTTCAACAGGTGGGTTCTTGCAGCCCTTTTAGTTGTGCCCATACTACTTGCACCTGCTACACTTTGTTAGTGCACCCCCTCTCTTTAATGTTGATGGGTTAGAGTCATCATATAGATCTCTCCTTCTCAATTTCTGAGGCCTTCCCGCACCGCTCTTGTAAAGTGGTGGCTCAATGTATTCATGATCACTTGCTAGTCTAACCCATTGGTCAAGGGGATTGGAGTGATAACGGGTTCATAACAAGCTTTGTAGGATGCCCTCTTGTAATATTAATGGACATAATACTTTGGATCGTGCCCCTTGAAATTTATAGCTGCCACAACATGCTTGCAGGAAAAACCATTGAGGTCCCAAAAGTTGTAACAACATGTCTACTCTCTAAAATTAACCACATGCCTTCAAGTATAGTGTGCATGAGGAACCTCATACAAATGTGGTCCAACAGCCTGAGGGATCCAATTCTTGCTCTTCTCAATCTCTCTATTTATCCTCTTCAATGGCTTTGGCATGATTTGTCCAGTGTATTTTCGTAGCTTCTCCCTCATTATTGCAAACCTCCCCGTAACATATGTTCTAATCCACTCAAACATTGTTAGGATTGGTCTGTCTTTGGCTAGCAATATGGCTGCATTGAAGGATTCATATTTATTATTCATCACAACATCACTTGGAAAATCACTTGAATGCATGTCTGCACCAACTTTCAGTTGGCTTTTCCATCAACCAATTGTAGGCAAGCTCATTCTTCTCTTTGATCTTTGTCATGTTCTCATTCCATTTCTCAATGTAAGTAGCTTTGGAAGCCGCCATCATCATATCTCTTAATAAAACTCCACCACCGAATTTCTGCTTGAAATTGGCATAGAAGTACCTAGCACAAAGTCTGTGTTCCACACCTTGAAGCATGTCCTCTTTAAAAACTTTCATCAAGCCCTGTGTGCACCAAAATTGATTTTTAATACACTAACACAACAAATAATAGAGATTTTGATGATGAGGACGATAGGATGATAAAGACGATGAGGATGAAGCTAGACGATGAGGATGAAGCATGCCTCTAATTTGAGCATTCAACAATGCCTCTGCCGCACCCATTTCTTGGTTTCCAAACCCATCATCATTTGGGGTTTCACTATCATCATCATAGTTGTCAACATCTTCCTCATCACCATTCACATTATGTTGCACATGCACATAGACATTTTCATCTTCAGCTGAGATATCCGCATCTACATGCACATTTTCAGTAGCTTGTTCCTCTTCATTTGCAGCATCTTCATGATGGATATCCACATCTTCAGTTGGACCTCCATCTTCCATATCCACTTCTACATCATCATCAGATAAAACAAGAACTTGGGGAGGCTCCTCACTTTGTGAGCTCCTCACAATTTCTTGCAAGCGATTTGATCTACGGACTACATTCTTCCTAACTGGTTTCAGTTTCTTTTGCTTTGGTTTGGTTGGCTCCTTACCCTTCAATTCCACATCCTCAGCTACAGAAACAGTTGGGATAAGCAACATTTCATTAATTACAAGAGGTGGCATTTGGGAAACTTCTGCAACAGACAGATGCACAGGTGCTAAATTTTCCACATACAACTGGGCTTCAATCCGTGTTGCTGCAGCATACCAGCCATCTCATGAGCATCATCGTCACTTTTAAACTTTCTGAATAGACCCCTTTCAGTAACATCCTCCGTCTTTCTCCACCATAATGCAGTAGAAGTATATCTCAGTTCTTTCACAAGATTAATAGTCTCAAAGAAGGACCACATGTCCTCGTCAAGACAATGATACACACTTATAAATCCACCAAAGTAATGTAAGTGTGGAGCATTTCCCAACCACCCATATGATGAATGACCAACGAAATATCATCTTGCAAGCATGATGAATGAGCACAGCAAATACCATGGCACATTTAGCAAGCACAAATATAGCAATGAAACCCATCACACTAGAAGACCCTAAACCCCAAACCAAAACCCTACTTCAATGCGAACTCACTCGTGCTCCAACACCCACATTACAAACCCACAAACCCGTTATTTACCCTAAATCGTGAATTTATTATGAAAGGAAAGGAAAGGTAATAGCCACTTACGACGGCAAGAAAGGTTATCGATTTAGGAATCCTCTTCTCGCAGTCTCGTCCAGTGTCTTATCGCAGGCTTGTCCAGTCGCAACACCACAAAGAACAGGAACAGAGTGAGAAAAGAAGATGGATGATGTAGAAGATGAACAGAGCGAGTGAAGTTTCACTCTTCACTTAGAAACGTAAATGGAGGTTGTAGTTGAGGGACTGATTCAGTATTAGATTAATAGAATTGAGAATCTAGGGTTTGGGGTAGTAAATTTTGAATTGGATTTAATTCAGGGACTAAACTTGAATTGTTTAATTAACGTATGTTTTGTTTTTTTTAATTCCATGTAGAATTCTTTAATCCAGTCAGTAGGCCCCCACCGTAGCTCTGGTCTCCAAGGAAGGACCTAGTTTAGACACTTGACAAACAGAGAGACCTTTTCCCTAATATTTTTCAGGGAGAAACCGTATTGCTCCAGCAACACAAACACAGGGACCAATATAATGGTCAACCCTTAAAAAATTGCTGAAATCAAATTATCACGAAAATCTATTATGACAGATAAGAGAAAAAAAAAAGATTTTAGTTGTTGTAAACAAATTCAAACCAACTTACGTTTTCATAAAATCTCCAAAATATTTTTTTCGCCAAAAATCATTAGTATTTGATGAGTCAAACGCACTCCTGGTTAACCGGGCTGATAAAATCTAAGTGCATCGAGGAGACTCCGGTCGCCACCAAAACTGTATCAATAACAGGTTCAAAGAAGAGAGAATATTTTTTAAATACCAAGATAGAACACCAGAGATATCCCCCTCCTTCCTCAAAAGTTCTACCATTTTCATCTACTACTTTTCCAATCAGATTATGTTGCCTCCTTTGAGATGCTTTCTTGTATCCCATATTTCAGCCAGTTTGCCTGTGATCTTTGACATCAGATAATATCATTATATTCGAGCAAAGAATCAAGGTTCCGTTTTGCCTCATGAATAGTCGTCCCACCCAGTTGCATTTGCTCACACCTCTGCAAGGATCAAAACTTCTGCCTAGACAATCTTTTCGGGCAAATCACCAAATTCAACACCCCCAACTATCCAGAGTCGAACCCAACTCCACAAATTTCTAAAAGTTGGGGTCTAACCTACACCAAGAATCAGCCACCACCTGAGCACAGTCCTCACTCTTAAGTCAGATAACGAGGAAGGTGGCAAACTGCAGTCACTGACACAAACCATACCAACTATATAACTAGCCAAAGCAAAGTCCAATTTCTCCTCTAGTGTCAGTCGCTTCACATTTATTAGACCAAGTGAAGGAATAAACTTATTGGCTTACTTACATATAGGTCGTTGGTCTACTAAAAAATCTTATTATGGAACAAAACTCAGAATATCAGACCATAACAGGGGATTTCATGATTGGACCAGGTCAGGTATGAAATGTCCATACGAAGCAATTTCTTTTATTAGGACATGTAATGTAAACAATCTTGAAAAATCATAAAAATAAAATTTGCAAGAACCTATAATTATTACAAAATCATACAACACTAGGCTGTATACAGCAACTAGTACATCCGCCGCCACCCATAGAACTTTTAAAAGAACGGGAGCGGAGAGCAAATACTATATAACAGGTGAAGATACAGCTCTTTGCTTACACAACGAGCTTTACACAAGAAGAAAGTAATATATATTTCATAGTCAACAAAATACTTCACCTAGTAAAAGGGAATCAACATACTGTGCGCCCATAGCACAGACAAGCAAGATAAAGGTTTTTTGACCATTTCTCCTGAACAAAAACAGAGAACTTAAATGAGTATATCAGTTTTGATCAATAACAAAATCAGTTATTCAGAATTCAATCCTAACCTTGACATGTGTGCTTGGAAACTGAGATGTACGAAGAGTTTCCTGGGTTTCATCACCAGGCCTGCGCCTCGGAATGCTTAATATAAGAGCAGATTGATCCCATGTAGCAGCAGTTGCTGTAATCCTGTATCCATTATCCCAACGTCTGTGGATGCCATCACTAGGATAGAGAAAATCAAGTTCGACAACCTGCATTCAAAACATGGATGATGAGAGAGCAAGGAATATGTCTAGGGGCACAGAAACAATAGAGTACAAACATTTAGAACTTAGATAGGAAAATAAATACTCAAATAAGGCAGAAAAGTTTTCACACCAAAGTATCATACAAAAGAATACAAACTAAACAGCAAACCTGATCGCTGAATCCAGCGTTTCGAGACATAACAACACCCCAGCGACTTCCAGCAGTGGCCATTGAAGTCACATGAAAGCCTTCTCTCCACTTCTTGTTTATCCATTTGAAGGGGAATGAATCACTCACTTTGTATGATTGCTGTGTATATTGCGTTCCTGCAGAAATTACAACACAAGTCACGAAATATCGATGATAACAATTGCATAATCCTTGTATATAAAGGTCTGCAGAATTCAAATTTTGGTCCAACTGAAAAGCTTAAAGCAAAGCTCACTTAAAAAAAAGGAAGACAACCAATACTTAAGAGGTCAGTCATAGGATAGGCATCAAACGAGAAAGAATTGATTTTATTTGAAGAAAAATGAATACAGCCTCTGAGAACCCCCAATCTTACAATAAGGATACCTCACAATGAGTAACTTTTTCCATTTTATACTCTCCTAACTTCCGAACTGTGAAAAACTAGGTCCAAAAGTAACAATAAAAGAGTGCACAAGTTTCTAATCTGGAAAAGTTTTCCTATGTATTGGATAAGATGCATGATCATTGAGGAAAAAACAAAATCGCATTCATCATTTGAAGAATGTAACTTGACAAAGCAAACAAACCTTTTGACATTACAACAAGAGAGCTCCCATTATTAGCCCCAGCTATAGAAGTAATGTAATAGTTCTTTTCCCACTGCTCCATGATCCATTCCTGAGAAACAGAACCATACGGGTAACTTACATCAAATAAAAAAGATAACTAAGCTATGGCAGACACTGATGTACTTCACATAATTTCACCTTGTGTAAGAAAAAAGGTGACAACTTGTAAACTTGAGATGTAAAACCAGTTCCAGCATCCATAATAAGTGCCCAGAGATTGGAACACGAAGCCACACAACTAATAAGAAGCCCATCTGCAATCCCCCTCTCCACATGCTGTGCTAATCTTGCATCTGCTACGTTGTAATGATACCTAATGATATAACAACTTCTGCCTTTAGTATAAACACAACATCATCATGATAACAGAACACCCAAAAAGCAAACAGTTATGCCTCAAGGATTAAACAATACTTCATTAGTGCAGATCAAGCAAAATAGGCCTTCAATCAAGTAAATGAACATTAAAAATAAATAAGTTTACAAAGAATGCCATGCAATGTGGTCCCTGGCATAGAAAAAGGTAAATTTTGTATCAATAATATTTTCTCCTGCACTATAGAGTTGTAGAAGCTCTACCTTTGCTTCATTGGCAGTCTTGCATTGTAAACTGAAATCCACTGGGTAGCGGGAGCCCCCAAACGAACCTTCTTTTTGGGCTGTGAATCATCCTCTTCCTCAACATTCAGTCTACCCCTCTTTTGGCCGACCTGGTAAATTAGGAATGGTGGAACAAAGGATCATTATGTATATATGAAGACCAGTCAAAAAATTGAAAACATTATAATGTAAATAAAGCCAAACATAAGAGACCTCTAAAATCATACAATCATGATTACCTTTTGAGCACCTTCAGTATTAATAGGCCGCAATGCAGGATTTGGTCCAAGCATACCATCAAAAAGAGATATTAGCTTGGAATAGTTAGGTTCTTCATCAAATTTCATGTTCACTACAATCTCAAGAAACTGTCTAAAGGGAGGAGGGCAGAAGCAGCATAGCATCTCAGGAGATGTTCCCATCTTCTTTTTGCAAACAAGGAAGGATTTGTTATCACCCTAACAAAAAAGGAAAAATCAGATTAAAGTAAAATATGTAAAGAAATTCAATTGCCACAGTAAGTACTTGATGAGCATATAAATAAATGTAAATACCTGATAACCTTGCCATGGTAATCGGCCTTTATGTAGGAAAATGAGTGTATATGCAAGAGATTCAAGATCATCCCTTCGACTAGCAGTTCTTCCCAAATGTGCATGAACACTGGCATAGCGAACAGTCCCCCTAGAGCATTTAAAATGATAAGCATTAGGAAGTTTGATAAACATCCCAAGGACAAAATCCATAATAACAAGGAGTAAGAAAAGAAAATAGCAACCAGTAGAAATTGAGTAGAAAATTAAAAAGGAAAAACAAGAAACCTGAACATATCAGGGCGTTGGTCATATTCAACATGCTGTCCACTGGTGGTGTCTCTCCATTTTGTTGCTGAAAAAAAATGCTTATGTAAAGTCAAAAAAAGTAAAGGGTATATAAGAAAGAAACATCTCATCCTTGAATTCAAACTACTCACCTAAACCCAGGTCAACAAGAAACAATTTCTTCTCTTGGGGTGTATTTGGCTGTCCTAGTAAAAAGTTCTCTGGTTTTACATCTCCATGCACATATCTATAATGAACAGCAGGAACCAGAAGATCACGTACAGAAACCAAGAAATTAAAAACTAAATCAATATAATTTTTTTAACACTGACAGGGTATAACAAACAAATTAGGAAGAAAATGGTTGAATACAAACATGTTTCAGCAATAACCAATAACATACCCTCTTGAGTGCATCTTCTCTAGGATCGACAATGATTCAACAGCAATACATGAAACCATTTCCGCAGACATCCTATATATTTAAAAGAGGCAATAACAGAATGTCAGGAAAAAACAAGAAACAAACAAGATACTATAGAAAAGAAGAAAAAAGGAAAACAGAAAAAGGTTACACAGCCAGAAGTGGAAGGCACCAATATATAACAATGATGAAGGAAGGTACACCATTAATGCTTATCGAGGATCAAAGTTAAAATATAAGTAGTATTCACTTGATTAGTCAATTTTCATAAACAATGGAAATCAAGGTATTTAAAAAGCTAAAGTTAAGACTTAGATTTTATCAATAAAAAAGTACAACAGATCATCTACACCTATTGCAGCTCGGACTTTAACCTTTTTAAAGTACCTATACATGTGGAAGAAAATCAAACTAAAAACACAGTCGCCACACTCCAATAGAACCTTCAAAGGGAAAGTTTTGACAATGTATAATAGCCCTTATTTCAAGACATGGGACATAAAATGAAGCAGATACAATGATAAAGGTAGCTTATACTCACGCCTGGCTTGAGTTATTCCAGACATCCCACAAGCTTGGACCAAGCATGTCCATAACCTGCATACCCAAAAAAAATGTTTCAAAGGCTATGTTGGCAATGAGACAACACAATGATTGTTGGGTAGACCATACCATTACGTAATATTCTCCTTGTCTTCCCTTATAATGTACTTTAGGTATCCCATGACTGCCACCAAGGGTGCTTTTAAACAAAAGAAAACAAAACAAAAATCAAACCTCATGCTAATTTACTTCTATCACAGTTCACAAATCCTGTATATAAATTCAAAATCAATTTACAGTATCGATAATATAACAATAAATAAGGCACCTACTTGTACACTTGCCATTCATATGGAGGGCCATAGTTACAGCCTTTACTGTTTCTATGTTCAAATTTCAGAGCCACCTGAAATATGAAAGATAGAAGACTCAACTTAAACCCATAGAAAATACTATAACCATAACCATATACCCTCAAGCTGCTTACCTCAGTGGCACCGGGGCCATTAATACGGTCAGTACCACCAGTAACTCGACGGCCAACAAAGACCTGTCCAAACCCACCTTTACCCAGTTTCCTCTCCACTTTGTACACGGGTGATCCTCCTACTTGAACCTATGGGGTTGAAAAACAAATTAAAGAGTAAATAAAAAAGTTGATACACAAATGAATAATCACCAACATGATTATATCAACCATCATAATTAACATCATTCAATAACAATATAATCATAACCAATGATAGAGAGATCTGTAATTAAAAGGGTAATCATTATAAGAGAAAGGGATGAACTGAATACCGACCCTCTCAGGAAAAGGGGTAGTGTTGCCCTCATCCTCTGGAGGGACGCCCTTGTTAGCACTCAACCCGCCACTATCACCACCACCCATCAAGCCTCCTTTAACTGCTTCTTCCTTCTCCTTCTTTTGGTCCTCCGATATCACGATCACCGCCGGCTTCTCCTGCTCGAGCTTTTTCGCCGCCGCGACTGCAGCCCGAGTCTTCACGTATTTGGCAGCCGGAGACGGTGTTTCAGATATTCTACGGCCTACCGGGGCACCACGACGGCGTTGCGGTCCACTACGAAGCTCCGGCATTCTCGAAACCCATGCAATCGATTCGAAGCGCCAGGAACCACCCCGATCATTATATGCCTTGATTCATGGCTGAAATTGACGGTGAGTTTAGGGGAGAAATTTTCGAATGAAGAGAAATCGACGAGCAAATCGAAAGAAAATAGAATTGACGGGTTTAATCAGAGGATTAGGGTTAGGGTTTGATGGATGAGGCGAAAGAATACCCAAGAGGATGATAACAATATTGAATATGATGAAAAAATCAGAGAAAATGAAAAATCCAAAGCTTTATAATACAAATATCACATTATTTTTGGCATCTGACCGACATTCACATCAGAAGATTGTTAGGTGATAAAAGTCTAGAGAAATATGAAGTTATTCTTACATTATTATTTAAATAGATTAATTCCTATATGAACCTTGTTTAACCTTCATTTCCCAAGTCTCCACGGAGTATGGACAAGATTTAAATTTGTGTGTATCATAAGATCTCCACAAGAGGCGGTTCTGATCGAGTTGGAAACATAAACATTATTGAAAAACTTCGATAAACACAGAAAATGAGAAAAAGAAAAGGATGAGCATAGAACAAAAGAAACATAAAAGTAGTGAGATAAACAATGAGTTACTGTGTAACTGCAGGAAAATGTTGGATTGAACGATAGAGAGTGAAAGAAAGGGTGTTGCGGAACACACTTGTGACACCCTCTCCACCCTGAAAAACCCTAGAAATCTCAAATGAGTCTCTTCCATTATGCCACTAGGTTTCTGACATCCCCAAAGAGAGGGTTTTGTTTCTGACATTCCCCGAGAGAGGGTTTTCTTTGATAGTGAAATTTTTTCAGTATTGCAGTACTAGGAACTCATATTTATAATGCTACCATAAACCCTTTTATGGTTATTGGTTAATTATTATTATTTTAATAATTTATTACAATAATAAGAATAATAGTTGTATATGTGTTAGTGACGAAGCGCCGAATATTCGATACTAAAGAAGTCCCGAAGATTTACTCATATGAGAGAGATCTCTTCTGACTCTAAGTGGGTTTTACTCATATTTATAATGCTACCATAAATCTTTTTATGGTTATTGGTTAATTATTTTTTTTAATAATTTATTACAATAATAAGAATAATAGTTGTATACGTGTTAGTGACAGAGCACCCAATATTCGATACTAAAGAAGTCCCGAAGATTTACTCATATGAGAGAGATCTCTTCCGACTCTAAGCGGGTTTTATTCCCTCCTTAGTGAGGGTTTCCTCTTTTGTGGAGTTACTTTTTCCTTTCACCGTTGACATTCCGAAGATTTACTCATATGAGAGATCTCTTCCAACTCTAAATGGGTTTTATTCCCTCCTTGATGAGGGTTTCCTCTTTTGTGGAGTTATTTTTTTCTTTCACCCTTGACATTTATCATGTTGCCACCATCCACTCATGTTGCCTTTGTACCTCCACTTCTTCTTCTTCCTCTTTTTCTTCTTCTTCTTCGGTGTTTAGTTTCCCCTTCCCCTTCCACCTCCATTTCCTTTTTCCCCTTTCATCCTCTCTTTTCACTCTCCCCTTCCTCTTGAAATGATCACAAAGCCACAAAAAGAAGGATTGAATTGTGTTTTAAAAAATCTCGCAAGCTTTTAACTTGGCATATAATGTGGGCAAAATCTTTTCAAAAAGGTTTAGTAAAACCCCTTGTTAGTTGTAATGGAATAAATAACAAGTAAATAAAAGAGTAAGAGATTAAGACAAATTCTCAAAGATATTTCTTGGTTAACCCTAAAGCCCTGGGTTACCTCCTGTCCTTGGCTACCACCAAGTTTAACCACTAATCATACAACTATTTTTTAGGACTTCTCCTCTTATAAATATTGTTTTACTAAACATCTCCAGGCTTTACAACATTGTTTAAACTTAGGAGCTTTCTTGTGATTTTCTCTAAGTGCATTTGAAATTAAGCTTTCATGGGGGCTTCACAACATATGAAAGAATGAAAACATAGAAAGATTTCTTGTGCATAAGATATGAATAATCAAGTTAGTTAACTAGTCTTCAATCTTTTTCATCTTCATCTTTATATAGACCCTTGAAATAAGAATTAATTCCACTTTGGCCCATGATGTATCACGTTTGTGCGAGAGTGGTCTCAATGTTCAAAACGAGCAGTCAACGTCTTGGTTCTTTTTACCATGAGCGAAAATGGTCCTTTTATCCATCTCCATCAATTGACTAACGGATCTGCCGATGTGTACATCATTAATTAACATTGCAACTTATGTGGCCATTCCCAGTAGATAAATAATTATTAAAAAATAAATTTATAAAAGAAATGATTTTTAAAAAAAACAAAATATAAGTTAAACCCAAAATCCTCTTCTTCATCTTCATCATTTTCATCATCATCATCATCATACCGTGCTCATCTTCATCATACTTCATCTTCACCACACCAACCACATCGTGTAGCCAACCTCAACCCAGACCCTTCCACCGTAACCACTCCCTCAACCCAAGGATTCCATAAAAAAATCCCGAAACACAACACCAACTCAGAACTCCCTCACCCCCTCAAAACCGTAACCACCAATCCCTCACCTCTTCCACCTTAATCACTACTCGTCAAAACCCAAAGCTTCCCTTCAATTAATTTACCTGAAGCGACACTCGATCTGAACAGAAACAACACGATAAAGACAAAGGACACATGAGATAAAAATTTACCCAAAACGCCACAAGAAATCTTCAAGCTGAGGTCTTCACCCAAAACCTCGACTTAGAAATCTGTGTGAAATCTGAGATTCCTCGACCCAGAAACTTGAAGGTTCGATCCAAGCTTTAAACTCATGTCTTTTTCACCCATAAATGTAAGACCCTGAAAAATTAAGGAATATTTAAATTAATTAAACGATGGCCTCGAATATTTTTCTCTAAACGCTTTTTAGCGTGTTGTTAATATTTAATTAATTTCATGCCCTTAATGTTAGCGGCGTGATTGTTCATTTTAATAAACGGCGTGCTCGTTGTGTTCCGGGTGTTTCGTGATTGTTCGCAAGCATGACTCTCGCTTAACCCTCCGTCCTACGGTCACATAATTTATTTAAGCGATTGTAGTTCAAAATATTTTTATTTTAGAAGGTTACTCATAATATTGAGAATAATATTACATTATACTTGTAATTTTATTTAGAAGAGGTTCCTAGGAATTAATATCTTTGAAGTTAAATTGTGCTCAGTGTAACTGTTAGGAAATTCGAATTCCCACCCCATAGAGTTTTAAATTCGGAATATTCCACCAAATATTCTATCTTTATCTGTCCTGATTTCCACCCAATCAGAATTGAGGGAAATCCCTCTCAACCAATCAAATTAAGTCAAAAATCTCACACACACTCTCTCTCTCTCTCTCTCTCTCTTCATTCAACCCACATGACCCCACCCTCACTCAATCAGAATCAACGCACACACTCTCCCACTTCACTCTCCCACTATATTTCTCTCTTTGACGTTCCTCTTCATCTCCTTTCTTCTCCATTTTCAATTTTCTTCTGCTCCCTTCCTAGAATCAGTGGCAGAACCACCCACTGTAAGTACAGATAGCAACCTAAGGGGGGGTGAATTAGGTTCTCCCAATTTTCACCTTATCAAAACTCGATTACTTTCAATATAATCAGAATCACAATTGTTGATTGTGAATACAGCGGAATAAGAACTTGCTTGAAAGTAAAAGATGAAGGTTGAGAGAATTCACACACAGATTTTATCCTGGTTCACCTTCAATTCACCGAAGGCTACGCCATTCCCTCAAGAACCCTTGAGGATCTATCCACTACTGATAAAGAGTTCTTACAAGTACTCACACGAAGAACCTTAATAATTCTTATCAACAACCAGAAAGCAAACCGCTTTCCAAGTACTACCATTCACCGAACACTGTGATGAACTTTCACTCAAACCAAAATGAAGATGAAGAAGATTTTACACACCTGAGTCAATCCTTCAACAAGAGAATGGATTGATTATGCAAGTTATGCTTTAGGCACTAACATATGAAGGCTCTTTTCAATTCTGAGTTCTCAACAATTGAACAACATAAGTGTTCTTTGAAAATGAGAGCTTAAAGACTCAGAATGAATGCTCTAAATGAATATGAAAGTTGTGTGTAATTGATGTTGCGTTTTTAGCCTCAATGAACTATTTATAGGCACTAGAGGTCGTCCATGAACCATCACAAAGCTTCCCAAACGTTTTGGGATGCATTGGTTCATGAAACAACACATCTGGTCGTGCAGGTAATCGATTACATTAGTATGGTAATCAATTACGCTATTTTCCCGTTGCAGTTTGAATTTCAAATTCAAACATGTAATCTATTATAAGCATTGTGGTAATCGATTACGTGCCTATGAGTGGTAATCGATTACTCAAAGCGTGTAATCGATTACTCAAAGCGTGTAATCGATTACACTCAAGTCCAATTTCTAGTTTATGAAACTTTAAGCCCTAATTGAGTGTTTCTATCATATTTTACTTATGAAATAGTGTTATACTCAATTTAATCATTTGTTTATGAGCCTTCATAAGTAAAGTAACCTTAAAAGCATAACTTACCGAATATTGAGACTTAGCTAATTCTAGAACCCTTTGATGTTCTTGCAGCATGCTGAGTTGGTTCTTCTAAGTCTTTTTTTTTTGTAATGAGTGTTGTCGTCATCAAAACTTCAACTAGAGTCAGGGACAAGACCTTCTTCACAATCTCCCCTTTTTTGAAGATGGCAAACACGCATCTTGACAGTTGAAGATCATATACTTTAGGCTTTGCTAGAAAACATGTTGGGACTCCCCCTGTCATGTATAACTCCTCCTTTTTGTTTCACTTGTAGCATTTCCTGTAAAATGATCGAAACAGAGCACAAGACCTTTCTCCCCCTTTTGACGTCATCAAAAAGAAGAAAAAGCCAAATACATACCATACATGCTAACAAGTAGTATAACAATTTCAACCATAGGGAGTTCATGCAAAGCACGCCGAATAATATGAAAATAAAATAATAATTAAATATGGTTATAACAGTTCAAGCAGAATTCAAACAAATAAACAAAGAAATTGTTCAACTACACTATTACAGACCATTAAAAAATATTGTCATAGTAATGAGAGTCATAAAAATCTAAAGGTCATCAGAACCATCAGATAAGTCGGATAGGTGAAGGGAAGAATGGGTCATCTGATCTACACGAATGCTCAGGTTGTCCATGTCAGCACATAGAGTGGTGTACATAGACTTCATCCTGCCTTCCGTTCGATCAAAGCGCTCAGTCATGATCTGCTGCATGTCATTCCTCATGTTATCTATATGAGCAAGAATCATCCCGGATGATGGAATAGTGTCAGAAGTTGGAGGAAAGAAGGCAGCAGGGGCAGGGGTCGAAGGAACATCAGAACTCAAATCAAATTTGTGTCTGAAGGTCCCATCAATATCCCTAAAAATCCCCATTTTTTTTTTCTTCAGGATATCCATGTCAATGCGTTGAACTTTGACGTCCACAACTAAAGCATATTCCCTGTTAGTAGAAACTCCATAGTTCTTCATAATGAGGGATATCACAGGAGCGAACGGTAGGGGACTGTTCCTATCCCGGTGCTGAAGCATGTGTGTCATTACCAGATACGCCCAATTGATGGATTTACAGTTTTTCAAGCCATAGAGAATCTGTAACTCCAAATCACTAATTTGTGCATGATTCGAGCTTTGTGGTAAAATGACATAGCTGAGTAGATAATGAAGTAGACGGTTTTCTACAGAGAGATATCCAACAGCCAGAATATCTCTAGTGCGATTGGCCTCGACTCGTTGCTTCTTGGACTGAATTTGCTCCTCAGAAAACCGACAAAGAGACAAGTAAAAAGATTTCTTGTCATAGTCTTCCCAGGGGCACATCAGTTCTGAACCCAACTTGGCTCCTACACTCGGGATTGATAAGCAGGTTCCTAAGTCCTCCAAGGTCATAGCAATGTCAACACTTTTGACAGATGTGCACAGTTTGCTACCCCGCTTGACCAAATTACAATAGAAGACTTTAACGAGTTCTGGATAATACGTACCAGTAATGCAAACGAACTCTTCTAGTCCTTGATGGTCAAGGAGTGTTGGGAAGGTCAGTCCTGCTTCAAGAAAGGATTCCATAACACCATACTTGCGGGTCAGAATAGGCCGCTCAAGGAATTAAGTGAGGAAATGCTTCTTCTGTTCCTCAGTAACAAGAAGACGGGATAAATCCAAGGCGTTCATGGAAGGGTTCTTGGAACGGTGAGGTCGGCGTGAGGAGGAAGCCATGGTAGTCGAAACTGAAAGGATATGGTTTGGTTCAACTGAATTGGGGGTTTTGAAAGTAGAGAAAATCAACAAGGATTGACCGATTGATTGGAAGGAGAAGAAGTTCACGATCAAATCCCATAAGGAATTTTTGAAAACGAACAAGAAAAGAAGAAGTTGTGGTGGTTCTTGTGGCTGGGCTTTGAACTCAAAAGGAAGAGGATGAAGACTTATCTTATCCTTAGTATTGTATAATATATTCAATAATTTGTTAACATAAAATGTTAAGAAATTAAGTGAAAATAAATTTTAAATTGGCATAAAATCTTCACAATGTATACTTATTTGGTAAACAGTGAATAATTAAAAGATAAAAAACAATAATCCATGTCCATGGTGGTATTCTAATTCTATACTAGACATTTATTTGAATAAAATATGATTTTATTAAATTTAAATAAACAATTTTTCTAGCTTTGTGTGATGCTTATCTTACTACTGTTGAGAGAAAATTTGTCAATGTTTCAAAAATTAGATCAGTCATTAAACTATTAAACTGATGAAAACACTAGTTACTGATGAAAACACTAGTTCGCAGTTTAGTAGTTCAATTGTGGTCGGCATGTGGTTGAACGGGCAATAACTTATTTATATATATCCTTAGTATTGTATAATATATTCAATAATTTGTTAACATAAAATGTTAAGAAATTAAGTGAAAATAAATTTTAAATTGGCATAAAATCTTCACAATGTATACTTATATGGTAAATAGTGATTAATTAAAAGATAAAAAACAATAATCCATGTCCATGGTGGTATTCTAATTCTATATTAGACATTTATTTGAATAAAATATGATTTTATTAAATTTAAATAAAACAATTTATCTGGCTTTTAAGATTTTTGGAATTTTTAAAAATTTGTCTGGTTCAATAGCACCAAGTTTCACCGACTCAACTGATTATTGACCAGCTCTCACCAATTCTAAGATATGCCAATTTTCCTTCAAATGGACCGGTCACGAGACCGGTTTCTTGTCCAACTGGTCAGACCAACCAACGCAGTCGAATTTTCAAAACTATGAAATTTATCGTATATTGTCTAACATCATTGGTGTTTCGCAATTATAATGCAATATCTATTTTGGTCGACGAAGACGATAATCTTGCACAACAAAGTGGATGTTTTGATAAATGGTGAAAAACTCAAAGTGTAGCCAATACCATGATGGACACCCACAAAAGCCAAGTGAAATTGTTTTCACCCACAAAAGCCAAGTGAAATTGTTTTCACCCACTTTGATTTTGGCTAACCTTGATTTTTCACTTGTATCCAAACATGCATGAAGGCAAGGATAGGTTGTAGCAATATCTGCTATAAATGAAGTCACGTTGAAAAGAGATTAGATGAAAATGAATAGCATAATAACCTTCCATGACTTTTGCAATACATTATACAAATCCCATACTAAGTGAAAGTTCAGAACCAAGGAGAGCATTGAAAAAGAAAAATAAACATTAGAAGTTGATAGTTGATAGAGTCCTCCCAAGGACCAAGATTCACAAGGTATGACGAGCAACCTTAATGATAGTGGTGACCAATTGCAGTGCTTTGGCAGCTTCAAGATGTTGCTACAGTTTGTGCATCATGAAAATCACTCCATTAGTTAGACTACAAAACAACTATATTACTCTAACAAATAGAAACTAGTTAGAAACATGGAATGAAACACAATGGGCATAGCATAAAACTATAGAACTAGCAATACATCAATGGAAAAGATTCAATTCTCCATTGGTATGTAGAAGTACTTACTCACATGAAAACGTAGAAGCCTGAACACAAATAAACAAGAAAGGTCTCATTCATCTCGGGTGGCAGGATCTACTCCAGTAGAAGGGCTATCAGCAAAATATTCTTGGTGCCTTAAGTTCACGCCGTACTGTTCATAAAAGATAATAAGTAAATTACATGTAAAGAAATGTTATCATATCAAGCACAATCAATGAAAAATGAAGGATATCTTATCTTCTATCAAGCTCAGTTGAATACAATACATTGACCCGAGAAGCTTTAAATAATATTTGAAAAACAGAAATAGACCAACATAGGATGACACAAAGGATAGGCAGCTCGTGTCTTTCGGCAAGAGGAACTTAATTCAATCCCTCAGGATCAAAATCCCATAGGAGAGGGCTTTACCTATTGTGCACCTGGCCCAAAGGGAAATGGAATCCCAAACAAGGCATTGCTCTCCTATGGCATGTGATTTTAACCACCCCAAGCCCTGTGGAGAGAGAATACACAAAAGGGGCTACACAAGCTAGGAGGTGTGGATCCTAAACAAGAAACTTAAATAAACCAGTGAACCCATTCAAACCAGCAGTAGCAAGCCAATCATAAATTGATCCAGAAAGCATCCAGCCCAGCTCAGTCTTCGTTTCCATTCTTCAGTGCAGACATAAAAGGGAGAGGAATTAGTGACCGATGGCATCTGGACAGGGTGAGCACTTCGCCCAGTGGGCGACTGGCGACGTGACAGCCTCCGAGTAGGCGACTAGGGGCACTGAGGCAAGAGGCTTAGAATGTTGTAGGGGCTGTTGGGCCGAATGTTGTGAGGCCCAAGGGTCCGTTAAGATGTAATTTTAGGGTTCTTATCTTATTCCCTCTATAAATAGCAATGGGGGGCTCATGTAAAAGGGACATTGGATCTCCTCAATAATACTTGACACTGCAGCTAGGGTTCTGACCTAGTGAGCCGTTTTCACCCCCAATCTCTTTTCTTACTGTTCTGCATTGCCGGAACATCATCTGATTGTTGCACAGGATTAAAAGATGGATTGGGATTGTTAGAAAGTGGTCTAGAAGAGCAGATATATCTATATGTAGCCAGATGCAGGGAGGGGAGCACACCAAGTTATTATATATATAGTCAGAAGCAGTGTATATGTATAGCATAATAATTGATGGTCTGTGTAAAAATACACACTACAAATAACAGATTGCAAGTCTTATGACACTTGAACAAGAAGGAAACTTACTAGGTAACTTTTCTTACCTCACGCAGTGCCTTTGATAGGTCTTCCATTGTCAAAACTAGGCGTTTATCCTGTTACAACGAAGTGTTAGAACTAGAAACATACAATGAATGTGTAAAGATAAAACCAGATTAAAAGCTTTCAAAACCTTCTGTTGCTTGTCCCTTTTGTCTTTTGGAATTGTTGCCTGTCTTGCCTTGCAGTGCCTACAATTCACATCTAGTCAAATCATCATGCGGGCATAGACATGTAAAAGAAAGACATAGCAACTAAATGGCAAACAACAATGCACTCATGACTTAGCCGAAAGAAACACAATGCCCTTATTATAGATGATTATAAAAAAGGAGAAATCACATTGTTTGATTACACAATGGTAAAACCAAACAACTTAGAGCCAGTTTGAAAACAGACTAAAGAACACTTATTGGAGCTTATACACTAGAGGAAAAAAAAAACATTGGACAAGCTCTTTGATCTGCATCCAAACGCGCTCTTAGACAAAGAAACAAGCACCCGAAAAACAAAGACAGCAGGACAGGCAATCTCCTAACTCCTAAGGGGGGTAAAAGCCACTCAACAACATAACGTGTGTTTCAATACTAGTTGAATAACTTTCAGCACAACTCAAAAGAAGAGTTCAATATCCAAACACGCCCTATAAATATGAACTTTTTTTCAGATTTACATTCTTCCATTCATAAATGGGTGTCATGCAGTGATTCAAGGTTAAAACAAATGAGAAATAAAACAAGGGGGGGGGGGGGGGGGCAAAAGGAAGATACTGGAGAGCATCGCCTGCAACTTCAGCAACAAATTTCTGAGTGGCAACCGCTACAAGTCTAGTCCTGAAAGCAAATTTTCTATGTCAAAGAAAGAAATGTTAGGAATTCCAAGTCCAAGTTGAATAAAGGAGTAGTAGTAGCACCCACAATCGAACATCAGGACATTGAAAGCCACTCTTGGCCAAGTAATGCTCCACCAACTCATCAGGTATCTACATAAAACCAAAAGGAAGAATTAATATTATTATTTTTAATAATTGAAGTGCAATAAAAAAAAAGAGTAGAAAATTGAAAAGAGAAGAAAAGAAGAGAGACAGTGGGAGTATAATCCATTAAGGAAGCAAGGAAATCAGAGAGTGCAGCATCATCATCGGGCCTTCCTTCACTTGATTGCGGGTTGTTCATCTTTATTATCACCGAATAATAATAAAGACACAACAATCACTGCTCCTACTCCTCCCTGCATAAATAAACAAACCATTCCCAAAAACTCAATAAATCAAAATCAAAATCAAAATCAAAATCAAAATCGAAAGAATGAAAAGAATAAAGGAGAAAGAGCAAAGGCTAACGTGGGGAGCGAGTGAGAGTATGCTGCGCAGCACCGAGTGGCTGGGCTCTACGAAGATGACGAAGAAAAAGAAGAGAAGCGAACAAGAGAGAGAGAGAGAGAGAGAGAGAGAGAGTCTGTATTTGATTGGGTTCCCGTTTAATTAGTTAATGGGCTGTTACTGGTGAAAGAAGGCCCAGTCCACGTTGCACGCGTGACCCATTTTGTTGGCATTATTCCCACCAAGTTGTTATTCCCACTCCCATATCTAGTTAACCCATATCAGCTTCCTTCTTTCATCAGAACAGCAACTATCCTATGGCTCTAAATTGTACCCTGTGAACACCTCATTTCTTTGAACTTCAAGATCTTTTAGATCTTGGCATTCCCAGAGCAAGGAAAATTCATGATTCCTCGCTCATGAGCATCAAAATTGCCTCCATGAAGGAATTATATCCTTCCATAATCTTAGAATTCTAGAATTCTGTCATCAGCAAATCTCATATAGGTCTTTCTGGTAAATGTCAGGGCTACACTCTCCCTATTAATAACTACCGGCTAACAAGTCTTCTCAATATGACGAAGAAGATATTTGAGCCACCATCTACAACATTATCTCTCCCACCAATAGTCAGAAAATTCATCTCTCCTGTCTTAACCATGTTGCATGACTTATTCACAAGTTCATAATCCATGTGGGCTATCCTTGGCACACATATCTAACACGAGTTCGTGATATGGTCTCAATATGACGAAGAAGATATTTGGGCCACCATCTACAACATTATCTCTCCCACCAATAGTCAGAAAATTCATCTCTCCTGTCTTAACCATGTTGCATGACTTATTCACAAGTTCATAATCCATGTGGGCTATCCTTGGCACACATATCTAACACGAGTTCGTGATTTTGAGTTTTTTATTTTAGCTGTTGACTTTTTGGTTTCATAAAAGTGATAGAGGATCTCTTGATCTATAGATGAGTATATTTTGCTTTTGGAAAAGTTGAAGTTTTGAAAAGTGATTATTCACAAAGAAGTGATTTTGAAGTTCAAACTTGATTTTCACCATAGGTTTTGCTAAGCATTGGACATGTACTAATTAGTTTTGGAAAAAAAATATTGTCTTGCCTTTGAAATTATGATGGCTGAGTGTATTGTTGTTGTTGGGTTTGGGATTTTTAATTTTTATTAAGTGTTTAAGCTTGAAATTTTTTTATTTGGGTAATGTAAAATTGTTTGTGGAAGGAAAAAAAAATTGTTGGGTGAAAGGCATAGTAAGGCCGAGAGTTAGAGAAGGGTTTGGGGGTTGGAAAATTGTTTTTGAAACTTGGTTTTGGGTGGAAAAATACTAGGGTTAAGTTTGGGGACTATAAGTAGTATTTTGGAAAAATTTGGGTTTTCAAATGGTATGGCCGAGAGTGAGAGGATGAAAACAGAAAAGGAAAAGTTGTTTTGGGACTTATTCATAAATGTGTGTTTTATTGGGGAACAAAACCATTATACTTGGAAGTTGGAAGACTCGTTTGCAAAATGTGTTTTCTAGAGGAATCAAAACGGAGTTTCAAAGAAGAGTTTTAAACCCTCTGTGTGAGTTGCGTAGTTGACACTGTTGCCCTATATCATAAGAAGTGAGTTGAGCTTAGATAGTAATTACGTTAAGTGTACTTGTGAAGGTGCGAGGGATGAACACGAGTACGGCCTGAAGCTCGGTAGCAGGAAGCAAAGCGCCAACGGTGAGGCAACTTCGATTGCTTTTTCGTATGATGTTTGGACATGTGTATATTGTGATTTGAGACATGTGAATTGTTGATGCAATGAGATGATTGTTGATGATTATTTATTGTCAAACTACATGAGATAAATGATTTTGATAACATGATGAAGATGCCATGCGGTGTGTTGATGTGATGTACGTCTTATCTGCCGCATGTTATTTATGTTATAAATATGTTTGTTGATTGTGATTGGATGCGTACTATTGGCGAAGAAAGACCATGCCAGAGGGGCAACGTGATGCAAACACGTCGTGAAGGGTGGTCCTGCTTGTTAAGGGACTCAGACTCGTGATTAAGACGTTCTCTGTGTGTTTGTATGGCTGACTCGTAGCATGACATGTATGCATCGTGTCCATCGGAGCTCGAAGTGATGAGCAAGACGATGGAGTTTTATCTGGGTGTTAGAGGACGATGTGCCTGGTGCAAGTCGCGTTCACCGACAGTGTCAGCAGCTACAGTTGCACGACCAGTGGTTCGAGTGATTGTCCCGCCCCATGTTTGGTTGCTGGTGTAATGTAAGAGGCATTCACCGACAGTTTTATCAGCTTCGGTTGTACGACCAGTGGTTCGAGAGTCTGTCCCTCCCTTTACATGCGTTGGCGTTATATCCGGATTAGGGAAAAGTTGGTACACAAACATATAGACTAACCTTAGGGTTGACTTACACTTGGCTTGAGATTATGACGATTGTGATGTGGTATGTGTTATAAAATGTGAATTGAGATGACTAACATAAACTGTATGATGCTATTGTTTTATGTCTCAAGCACCAGGCGATGGCAAACAGTGGGACGATCAAATTCTACACTTCTGTGGAAGTCTCGTATGTGCTGCTCGAAGAGGAGGACCCCTTCGACGTGGGTAATGAACCGTCATAACCAGAGTTTGAGGTATACAGGTCGGAAGGTCGAAGTCCGAAAGGATGCTGACGGGAATGGGAGCGACCGTGTGCCTGACCAAGAGATGTTGCGTTGGGCGCTAACCCCGCATACTATTTTTGAGAGGACTGACACTTCGTTCTTGCCTATAGAGTCAGTATCGGAGTCTCCATAAGTTGCCATGGAGTCAGAGGCAGTACCATTGCTTGTGACAGCAGAACTGACCAACCCGCTTGCTCAGCCCTGCTTAGTGCACGACGAGCTCTTGTGAGGGATCGGCATGTTCGCGGGCTTTAGAGCCCTGATGCAGGAGTTACCAGAGGTGGATGTTTCGACCAAAGAGGAGAGCTCCTCGGGAGAAGAGTAGGACGACTTCAAGAGTCCGATGGAGGATTAGCGAAAGACTCGCAGGAGTAGAGTCTAGAGCAAGGCTAGGGCCTTTTGGGGTAGAGTATTTGCTATTGTTAATGAAGCATGTAGGTTTGATCAGCATGTGTCTGCATTATCTTTTGTTTAGGGAAAGGGTAGGTTCCGATGTTTTGGCTTGTGTGGTCGGCCATGCCTGGAGATCGCAGAGATGCATGTCAGGCATATGAAGTCTTTTGATTTTAGGATATCATAGTGGTAAAGCTTCCTTTTTGAAAGGTGACAAGAAATTTCATGATAGATAAAGGCACGGTGTTGTAAAGGTGAATAGTGAAGTTGGTAACAAGGTTTTTGTTTTGATTTTCATACAATGGCTTATCCATGAGATGAAAGCTCTATCTCAATTAATTTGAGATATGAATTGAAGAAATTAAGAGTTTCTAATACTCTTGAAGATTAATTGGGGTTTCGTGAAACAATTTTCAATTTCATTTAAATCATCTTTTAATATACATATATATATATATAATTTATTTTTTATTTAGCACATAACACATACACATGTATCACTATTAATTTCAGTATATATATAATTTGGAGATTACGATAGATAATCACAGTGTGGTTTTTCACACAACTGATGAGGACAAGAGGCGTATTGAGAACCTTTAAGAATCTGGATTTGATAACCTTTATTTAGATGGTTAGTTGTCCATCACATGGAATAGTATAGCATAGGATACAAGAAAATGATAAGACTTCATGGTTCCAGGAACCAACAATCCTCTATATTATTACCCACTGTTTGACACAGAACTGGATAAGCTACCTGATAGATTTAACATACATTATTAGTTTCTTTATTGAATATAGCCTGCTGATCTAATTAAATGTCAATTCAAGACCGATTATGACTAAAAAGGAAAGAAACAGAGCATCATAATAAATGCAGGAATTAAATAAGGAGAAAAAAGGAAGAGAGCAACTTTTAGTCAGTATTAATAGACCATTACAACTAAAAACAGGACACTTCAAAGAAAAAGAGAGCCCGCCAATAAATGCCAGGCTATTCAGAGGCCTGAAACGTGACTCACACTCCAGAGTCAAAACCCATCGAATAGTAAAGATTGTTCTGTCTATGCTAATGCAAGGAGATGGGCAAGCCATATTGTGTTTCCAAATACCCAACTATATAGAGGAAAGGGTACATCTAATAGCTAAAAGTAAGTCTGAAAAAGAGAGGAGACCCTCCACTTCAAGCGGGGTTTCTGTCATTCTGCTTCAGATTCACACTCAGCAAATAGGGGACTGACTAATCACGACCATGCATCGTGTTTCCTTTCCTATCAGATCTTGTCCCACACCCTCAAACATAATAGCCATACGGCACTATAGAGTCATACTGCCACGCAAATGCACCAAACATCATTTATACTGACAATTCCAGTTTCTATTATCCACTCCTTACATGATGCACAAAACCAGGCATTCTAGATCAATCAGTCTACCTAAAACTTCAAATGCCAGCTGAATGAATCTAAAGCACCCTGTCTAGGCTCAAGTACACACATCTAAAATTAATTAATTTAAAGGGAAAAAAAGTAAAACAGCTCAATATCAAATCAAGTAGTGTTTATCAAACCAAAGGCAACTAAAGTTAAGTTTGTTCCGCATGACTTGAAAGCAGTTTCCTTGAAACAACCGAAACTCCTAGATCCAAAAAGAGTCACTTGAAACTGATCCAGCTCAACGAAAATTGAATTTGATACAGACCACTCAAAAAATCACAAACCGGTAACAACACTCCAAACTCTCATTGTTATTTTCCGCTTCCTCCTTTATAACAAAAATGCAAAAAGTACAAACCAAAAGACAAACCACAGTTGTAAACTCACACGAGCAAATTAAGGCAAAGAAACTAAGATAAAAACGAAAAGAGAAAGATTCAGTTGAAGTCAAAGTTAGCATTTTCGAGAAAAAATTTAATCAAACAAAGGGTTTACCAGTGGAGAGAAAGCTGATGCTGCTACCTCCAGGACTCTGTTCGATTCGCTGAGTGATTGAAACGACGAGCCGCAAATGAATGAAGAAAAGGGTTTCTTCTTCTTCTTCTTTTTTTCTTTTTCTTCTTCTTCTTCTTCTTCTTCTATGTTAGTCTTCTTAAGCCGCCGGCAAGTGAGAGGGTCGAGGACCAACGGGTTAAAGAGGCTGGAGCCGCCGGCTGGAAAGTGGCCTGGCTTGGTTTTCAGGCCGGCGACGATGGCGATCCACCGGAGGAGTCGGAGGGGGTGATTAGGGCAAGCTCCTTCAAAAGATTGGGAAATTTCGCAGACTCCGTTGGGGCCGTTCCTGATCGCGTTTTTTTTTTATTTCCTAAACTCTCATTTTCTCGTTAGAATTGGGACGCCCATCACCCAATTCTAAACCCCAGGTACTTTAAAAAATACCGAAAATATCTCTTTCCGGATTTTATATTCCAGAATGTAGTTGTTTAATACAACTACTGGGATTTAAAACCCGGTAACTAGCCTGGAAGTTACATGTTTCCGGGATATATATGCCGGACCATGTAATGTTTTCTGGGATTTAAAACCCGGTAGTGCATGTGCACTATATAAAACCCTCAACTTCGTAGTCTCCACCATTCTTACCCATTTCTTCCTCCTTCTTCCTCCACCTCCATTGTGGTTATGCTCCTACCACACCACCTCCATTAACCCCCACAAGCTTATAACACCAAAAGACCATTGTTGTGCTCCTTGTGGCCACCATTAATCAACCCAATAAGCCACAACAACCATGAAGCCCTGTTAGCCACGATCTGGTTGATCTCGTTGGGGGTTAGAATTGGGACCCCCATCACCCAATTCTAAACCCCAGGGTATTTTAAAAAAATACCGAAAATATCCCTTTCCGGATTTTATATCCCGGAATGTAGTTGTTTAATACAACTACCGGGATTTAAAACCCGGTAACTAGCCTGGAAGTTACATGTTTTCGGGATATATCCCGGACCATGTAATGTTTTCCGGGATTTAAAACCCGGTAGTGCATGTGCACTATATAAAACCCTCAACTTCGTAGTCTCCACCATTCTTACCCATTTCTTCCTCCTTCTTCCTCCACCTCCATTGTGGTTCTGCTCCTACCACACCACCTCCATTAACCCCCACAAGCTTATAACACCAAAAGACCATTGTTGTGCTCCTTGTGGCCACCATTAATCAACCCAATAAGCCACAAGAACCATGAAGCCCTGTTAGCCACGATCTGGTTGATCTCATTGTCGTGATCCTCGAAGCATTTCCCTCTTCCGGATTCTAATTCCCGGTAAGAAATTTATCCCCCTTTCCTTCCGGTTTTTATTTCCCGGTTTGAAAAAAATTTCCTTCCGAGTTTTAATTCCCGGAAAGTTCATGTTTTCCGAGTTATATAAACCGGAAAACATGCAGTGTGGGAAATCCTTTTTTTTCCGGATTGTAAATCCCGGAATTAAAAAAAGATTAACATTTCCGGATTGTATATCTCGGAAAGGGAAAATGTATTCCAAGTTTTAAAACTCGGAATACATACAGTGGTGTTTATTCTAGACGTTTAAAACATGGTTATTGAACAAATATGGCAGATCAAATATCCGAGGAGGTTGACATGTTACCGTACGATTTAGCCCTGGAAGATGACCCAGATTACGGTGCAAAGAACGATGCGGAATGTGAAAGCGGGAACGGTCCGGTGCCATGTGTTAGTGTTGACTGTACGGAGATGTTCACCACTAATCAGGTAACACCACATGTAATGCGTCTGTTTATTTGGAGTTTGAACTGAATTTTTTTTGGAAAATGTACTAAATACAACTTTAATTTCAAAATAACAGATTTTTGAGACTCGTGATGATCTGTGTGCCTGGGCTAGAGGGGTCGGTCGGCAAAATGGGTACGTTGTTGTGATTACAAGGTCTGATCTTGGAGGACTTAATAAAAAGGCGTTTATCACTCTTGGGGTGCCAAAAGAGTGGAAAATATAAGCCCTATAAAGACCCAGGATCATTTAAATACAAGACAACTGGTACTAGAAAATCCGAGTGTCCTTTCAGGCTTAAGGGGAGGCCTCGGAAGGTGGAAGGAGGGTGGTGGCTGAAAGTAATGTGTGGAATACACAACCATGAACCAGCGGAAACATTAGTTGGCCACGCTTATGTGGGTTGCCTGACGACTGAAGAAAGGGAAATGGTAGAGGGCATGACAAACAACATAGTGCCTCCAAGGAACATGCTCCTATCTTTGAAGCAGCAGAATCCCGAAAACTTGACAACCATTTCTCAGGTGTATATAGCATATGTAAAAAGATTCGCAGCTCAAAGAGAGGTCCACTTACAGAGATGCAGCACTTGATGAAACTGTTGTCCATTGACAAGTATGTGCACTGGCACCGGCTCCAGGAAGGTACTGATATCTTTAGAGATATTTTTTGGACACACCCTGATGCAATTTCCCTTTTCAATACATTTCCCTGTGTTGTGGTGATTGACAACACATACAAAACCAACAAGTACAGAATTCCGCTTGTAGAAATGGTTGGTATTACTTCTACCGATTTGACTTTCTCTATCGCATTTGCTTATATGATTAAGGAGAAGCAACATGACTATGTTTGGGCATTGGACAAGTTGAAGGGGATGATTGAAAGGAAAGAAAACATGCTTCATGTGATTGTTACCGATAAGGACGAGGCATTGATGAGCGCTGTTCATGAAGTCTTCCCCGAGGCTAAACACATTTTGTGTCAGTTCCACATTATGAAGAATGTGAAGGCCCGGTGCAAGATGTACGTGCCTGATAAGGACGGGATTGAATCCGTGTTTGAGAATTGGAAAGAGCTGGTTGAATCTCCCACTATAGAAATTTATGAGTCCTGGCTTACCGGTTTTTGGATGTTCTGCAGTGAGTATACTGAGTTGCTGGCCTATATTGCCAAAGTTTGGTTGCCGCACAAGGAGAAGTTTGTCAGTGCGTGGATAGACACAGTAATGCATATTGGAACAACAACAACCAATAGGTAATTTCCCTTTTATTTATATTGTTTATAACTTTCAGTAATTGAAAGTGTACTTATAAATTGAATACATTGCAAATGGCCTTGTAGGGTGGAGGGTGCTCATGCAAAACTGAAGATGTTGCTTCGAGATAGCAAGGGAGACCTTTGTGCTTGCTGGGATGCTATGAACTCCTTGACTATACTACAGCATAACAACATCAAAGCATCCTTCCAAAAGAGTCTGAACATCGTGGATCATCGTTTTGCTGGTGTGGCCTACGTGAACATGAGGGGGTATGTGTCCAGGAAGGCTCTTGAACTGATCGCCAAAGAAAAGGTACGATCAAGGACAGTTGGCACTGATCCAGAGCAGTGTGGTTGTCGGTTTAGAATTGTATACGGCCTTCCTTGTGCATGTGAACTGTCAAAGTACACATCAGTCCCTCTTATGGTTATTCATCCTTTGTGGAAACGGTTGGCATGGAATGCTCCCCCCCGTGAAGACCCTTCATTAGAATTGAATCTGGATTACGAGATTGAAGGGTTGAGAATTCGGTTTGGGCAATTGGATGTGCCAGGGAAATGGGCTGTAAAGCACAAGCTGAGGGAGATTGCATGGCCGGATACTACTTCATTATGTCCTCCGCCCAGTAAGATTAAAACAAAGGGAAGGCCCAAGGGGCAGGCAAAGGCAACAGGTACAAAAGGCAAGGCAAAGGCTCCAAAAGGTTCTCCTATTGGCTCCAAGAAGCGTGATCCTTCTTATTGGGAGCATGTGGATAACATAATGGACTCAGTTAACGGTAGCAACACGTTAAAAAGTCCAATGTATGTTCCACCACCCTCCCAAGGTCGCAGGAAAATGCTTACCCGCAGAGGAATTAAGCACATTGATCATTTCCCTGAGCAGTTTAAAGGTCATATTGATAACGTGGTGGACGTTATGGGGGATGGTAATTGTGGATACATATGCATCGCTGCATTGCTGGGTATGAATGAGGAGCAATGGAATTACATCAGGGTGGAGCTGCTGAATGGGCTTACACAGTATCCCATACTTTATCAAGAACTTTATGGGTCCCCGCAAAAGTACAAGGTAATTCATGACGCACTGGCTCTCTCCATTGGCCAGCTAGCCACTGAAGACAAGTGGATGTCTTTGCCTGACATGGGGTATATTATTGCGACAAGGTTCCAACTAATATTACTCCAACTGTCGCATAGTGGAAACTGCACATTCTTGCCACTCAAGGGTAGTCCACCACCACCGGAGGAACAAAAGCTTATAACAGTTGCTCTTATCAACAAGAATCATTGGGTTCAGGTAACTATTGTTTCCTAATTTTTTTGCTTGTAATGCTGACAACTTAAACAACTTCTAAACATGCCTTCATTTTCCACCATAGGTCTTTTTGAAGGAAGGGAATCCTATGCCGATGATAGCTTACCAATGGCGTCGTTATTCTTCGGCCCAAGCAAAGGAATGGGAAACCCCACACAAGGATCTCATAAGATTTTATGAAGAACAGCTGCGCCAACAACGAAGGAGTGACAGTAACAGCACTGTCGGTTCTAGGCATTACATAGACATAACACAGGATTAAATTTGATAATTTGTTTTAACTGTTGTAGCCATTAATTTAACAATAACATACTCTAACGCGTTGTAATAGGCTTCAATAATTTCGAATGCATGTTTTTTGAGTCATATTATGTATGTTTTAAACTTTACAGGCCTTATTTTCAATAACAGGGATATTTTCAAATTCCGAGTTTTATAACCCGGAATTTGATTCTTCGAACATACATTCCGGGTTTTATTTCCCGGAATGTACCTTACACTTTCAATATCTTTCGGGTTATAAAACCCGGAATACAATGTTCATATATTTCCGGGTTTCGTGTTCCCGGAAACTATAAAATACCCATTCCGGGTTATCAAAACCCGGAATAACTAAAACACATTCAGGTTCCACAAAACCCGGAACACACTAACTTTGATTACATACATTCCGGGTTTTATACCTCGGAAGTATTTGAAACAAATTTGCTTCCGGGATGTATAAACCGGAACACAATACATCACATACCTTCCGGGATAACAAAACCCGGAAGTGCATCATATAACGTTCCGGGATTATAAAACTCGGAAAGTAAAATTTAAAAGGGTATTTTGGACAATTACTACAAAAACCTGGGGTGTTAAATTGGGTAGTGGGGGTGTTAAATCTAACACCCATTTTCGTTTGGAACTATTCAATAATAAATGATTCTTTTAGTTGGTTATGTTATTAGATTAATTTTTTAAAATTAGAAAACATTTAAATTTCTAGAAATTGATTTCTAGACATCTCTTTCCCGAACTCATACGTCATCATCAATCATTCACTTCATTTAAATAATCTTTTAATATACATCCTCATATATAGGGGATGTATCTAGTGAGAAAACTCTTCTTATATGAGAATGGTGAGAATAAATCGTGGCCGTTAGATCTAACCATGAATGGTTATGATTAAAAGAAGTAAGTGGTCACATGACCACTTAAAAATGTCATGTGACTTTTTAAACAAGTCACGTGACTTATTTCTTTTAGTCCTTGTTAGAGGTTCTGGTCAATTAAGGAACATTTGTGGGGATCTTGATGCAATTTATGAAGAAGTGTGGTTGAATTAAAGAAGAAGAGGAAGCATCAATCTCACTTTTCTTGCCTAACATGTGCTAAAATGGGGAAATAATGAAGGAAATAATTGCTTCAGCTGTTTCAGACCCTCCTTGAAGCCACCATAATTCCCCATCAAAGCATTGATGAAAGGAATCAAAAGAGAAGATAAAAAACAAGAAAATGAGGAGTCTATCGTGCTCCCAATGCCTAAGCGTTGGGAATGCGTTGGCATTCTGCCAAAACTCAAGACTTTAATGCTGTCTCCAACACTCGAGCGTTGGAATCCAGCACTTGAGCATTGGCTTGCTGTCATTTTTGCTATAAATTTGGTTTTTGGCTTTTCTTTTGTATCAGACTTATACAACTTTTGCTACTTGAACAAGTCTTATTTCTAAGCTTTCCTGGAGTTGTGGGAGGCCACCTTGAGCTCCCAATTCAGGTTTTATTTTATGTTTTCCTTAGCCATGCTGGGCTAAGTTTTTCTTAGTATTTGGGTTGTAGTGAATCTATTTCAAACTATGCTCTAGGTTTTCTGTTTATATATGAATAAAATTTTCAGTTCTTAGATTCTATTCCATGTGTTAATATTATTCTTGCTGTAAACAAGTCTTCATTCTTAATTCTTATGCAATGGTAATTGGTAGGATTTAAGGGAAATGGGAATAAAATGAATGATTGTATGCCACTTAGGTATAAGGGTAGACATTGTTAGTGTTGGCCTGAACTTAGAATTCATCTTCAATTTGATTAACTAATCACTAAGGTATTAGGATTAGAAATTGAATTGGAAGTTCTATTTGATTAAGGTATTAACAAGTAGAAACTCTAGGCTAGAACACCTAAGAACATGTTTTGAATTTCATGTATAGAATTGATTATGAATAGCTTAGCTAGAGGTAGTGAAACTCAACCCAATTACTTGTTTTTATCAAGCTATTATCTTTATCTTTATGCTGTTTTCTTTAAATTCCAAAATCAAAACCAAAAAATCTTTTCTTTTTCAACTCTAAAAGACCGATTTTAAATCAAACCAATCCTGTGGAGACGATATCTTTTATATTACTTCGATACAATCTGTACAGTTGCAGAATTGCTATCACCCTACGTGTGCCGCGCGCTAAGACCTCTAAAAGGAAAGGAAGTGGATAGTCGTGAGGAATATGTCTTTGACATTTACCTCATTTACCAGGTTTTCAATGCACTGTTGAAGGACCAACAAATAAAGCTACCAAATGGACACAAAATTCCCCCAGCCAAGGAGCTGAGAGGCAATAACTACTATAAGTGTCACAATTCATATAGTCACTTGTTTGTCAATTGTGTGGTCTTCAAGAATGTTGTCTTGAAAGGTGTCAAGGATGGACGAATGAAAGTGCTAGTAAACCACTGGCAGATCTGAAGGTTGACACAGATCCCTTATGGCAGCCCCGTCGAACATGGTAGCCTTCAAAGGAAAGAAATTAACGACTAAGAAGTGGGTAAAGAAAGAAGAAGTCAAAACCTATGCTCCGGGGGTCGGTACCACGATAAGCATTGTTGATCGGCTAGAGCCTCCCCCGAATGAAGGGATAAGACGGATAACTTGGCCGACAACACGAGAACTCATGGCGTGATATCGGGCCAACCGGAAACCTCATGTGTTCAAACTGGCTGGGCCGGAGAAGTACATCCAACAGCCGGTCACGGGCAAGGAAACTAGGATTGCTGAGATCAGCACCTTCGAGGGAAAAACCTCTTTGAAGTTTTACCTCAGGGAGAAGGGCTCTCTGGTTCTTGGGAGAATGATTAAACCAAAATCACAAGTGGAGGATGACAAATGGGTCTTAAACAAATGAGGCATAAATCATCCACTTGGTACCAAGCCTCTGTCCAGGTCTTAGAAGAAACACAGGCAACAAACAAGGGCCTTGAAAAATAAAGCAGACCATCAAGGAGCTTAAGTCGGCTAAACCAACCGAGCATGCAGAGGGTAACACCTCAGGGTTTGTCGAGCCTACCCCAATTGGGGAGGTGGTTATAGCCCAATAGGACCTAGTCTTAATTGAGCCAGAAACAGCGGTCGAAGACCACCCTGATTCGGATATCCAAACTTTGCTTACCTCCATAGAATAGGTAGTCATAGCATGGGCTTGAAAGGGAAGAGCCAGGGCTTGACCTTGACTTTCCTATGGCTGATGAGTGTGAAGAAGATCTTGCTCCTGACTCTGACTGAAGTTTTGATGATGACAACACACGTTACAAAAAGAAGAAAAAGAAAGACTTCAAGAACCGGCTCAAAATGTCAAGATCAACCATTAAGGTTCTAACTACTAGTAAGTCTTGTTAACTTAGCGTGCTATGCTCTATTAAGGTTATATTGCATTTGATTGCTCATATATAATCAATTAATTGAGTGTAATATGTTTCCACAAGTAAAACTTAGAAGAAACACTCAATTAGGGCATAAACTGTCATGAACTGAGTTTTGGACTGTCAATAATCGATTACAGGATGTGAGTAATCGATTACCAGAAGGCAGTAATCGATTACCATATATCAGTAATTGATTACCAAGTTTGAATTTTGAATTCAAACTGCAACGGCATGATGTAATCGATTACCCGGTTGCTGTAATCGATTACCAGGTCGATAGATGTGTTGTTTCATGAACCAATGTGTCTCAAAACGTTTGGGAAGCTTTGTGATGGTTCATGGGCGACCTCTAGTGCCTATATAAAGTCCATAGACGCTCAGAAACTATAATGACTTGGATAAAAACTTTCACATTCATTAAAGTCATCATTCTAAGTTTCTGCTCTCTCATTTTCATAAGAACACTCATGCTGTTCAACATTTGAGAAACCCAGAATAATTGAGCCTTCATTGTAATTTCCTAGAGCATACAAACTAAGATCAATCCAACTAGTCTAAAGGATTGTATCAGCCATTATAAAGGCTTCTTCTTCTTCATCTTGAATCAGTTTGATTCATTCACCATAGTGTTCGGCGGTTGTGGAAAAGGTCCTTTGAATCAGGTTTGATTCAAAGTCCGCCATAGTGTTCGGTGTCATCAGTTGGTGGTTTGCCTTCTGAGGTTTGAAAAGTGTTCTTAAGGTCCTTGGTGTAAGTGCTTGTAAGAAATCTTGATCATAGTGGATAAATCCTCAAGGGTTTCTTGAGGGACTGGACGTAGCCTTCGGTGGATTGAAGGTGAACCAGGATAAAATCTGTGTGCAAATTCTCTCAACCTTTATCTTTTACTTTCAGCAAGTTCTTATTCCGCTGCATTCACAATCATCAATTGTGATTATCATTATCTTGAAAGTAATTGAGTTTTGTTAAGGCGAAAATTGAGAGAACCTGATTCACCCCGCCTTCTCAGGTTGCTATCTACACTTACAATTGGTATCAGAGCGTAAGTTTAAGTAATTTGCTCCTAAGATCCGGGAAGATGACATCCTCTTCTAGACCTAGCAATAGTGAGGGATTCAACATAAACAGGCCACCATACTTAAATGGAGACCACTATGACTTCTGGAAAATCAAGATGAAAATCTTCATAAGGTCATTGGATGTGGAGATATGGAAAGCCATTGAAGAAGGTCTGTTTATACCAATGATTGAAGAGGGTGATAGCACAGAACCGAAACCAGAGAATACATGGAGTGAAGAAGAAAAGAAGAAAGTTCAATATGACCTAAAAGGCATGAACATTCTTACATTTGCTCTTGGCATGGACGAGTTCTTTAGAGTATCCACGTGCAAAACGTCAAAGGAAATATGAGATACTTTAATGGTAACTCATGAAGGTACTGATGAAGTAAAGAGATCAAAAATCAATACTCTCTCACAAGAGTATGAGATGTTCAGAATGTACCAAGGGAAACTGTTCTAGATATGCAAAAAAGGTTCACTCTCTTGATCAACCATCTAATTTATCATGGAAAAGATTTTTCCAACAGTGGTCTAAACTTAAAAGTTTTAAGATCATTGTCAAGAGAATGGCAACCAAAGGTAACAGCAATATCAGAAAAGAAGAGTCTTTCAAAAATGACACTGACTGCACTTTTTAGCAAGTTGCAAGAACATGAACTTGAACTCAAAAAGATGGAATTACAGGAAGAAATTGACAAGAACATTCGACCTATTGCATTAAGAGCTAAAGCTATAAGATATGATAGTTCACAAGAGGAAGATTCTCATTCCGATAGTGATGATGATGATGATGAGGATATGAGAATCATTGTGAAGAAGCTTTGCAAAATCCTCAAAAAGAGAGAATATCATAATCTTCAAAGAAAGAAGCTTGGCTTAAAGAAGAGATTTGAAAAAAAGAATTCCAAATCAAAAATTGCACACATGGATGAAAATGAAGCAAGTTCATCATTCGATTCAGAGAATGAAGAAGCACATCTCGCCTTGATGGCAACACATCATTCTGATGATGAAAACAATGAGGTTAGTAACAATAATCTTTCATATGATCAGTTACAAAATACTTTTGTTGAATTGCATGATATCTTCTTAAATATTTCTAAAGTATATGCAATACAAGACAAGATCATTTCATCTCTTGAAAGAAAAGCTAAAAGCATGCAAGAGGAGTTAGATCTAGTTAAAACCAAGGTGGATATTCAAAGAGATCTAATAACTATTGATAAACAAGCAACACTTGAATCAAAGATTGATGAAATAAATCAAGTGTTAAAAGAGTATGAAAAATATACAAATAAGATGAATGAATTGTCAAGTATTCAAAGGTATGTTACTCATAAAAGTTGTCAAGGTTCGTTTGATCAAAGTAATTCTAGTAGTATTAAGGAAATTATCTTTACTACATCAAGCAATGCATGCTACTTTGATCACACAAGAAGAGCATATAGTGATACTCAACCTAGAAAGGCATTTATCAAAACTTTCTATCATCCTAAAAAGAAAGTGCCTAACATGATATTTAAGTGCTCTTACTATACTCCTAATTATCATAGATATAATGGAGTCCCCAATGATAAATTCATATGGGATGTGAAAGGAACTAACCCAAAAGGACCCAAAGACTATTGGGTACCTCAAAAATACCATTAAGCTTATTGTGCAAGTGTGCTTGAAGACCTTGTGATCAGAAATGTCATATACAAAGGATGGTCTTTCAAGACACAAATTTAGAATATGGTATTGGTAAGAAAATTCTTTACATAAAAAGCTAAATTCTATATCTTTCAAATGGTATTGTGAAGAAGAGTAGCATTCTTAGGCATCTACATTTACATCTTAGCTCTTTGTTAGATAAATCATTCATGCAGTGCTTACCAAACCTGAAATATCAAGTTTCTGGATATGGTAATCGATTACACAATATATGTAATCAATTACAGGTAATATTTGGCCCAGATATCTTTCCAGAGAATTTGGGTAATCGATTACACAAATAGTGTAATCGATTACCCATTCAAAATTTGAGTTTCTATTCAAATTTTCCCTGCATGTAATCGATTACCTAGAAGATGTAATCGATTACATGCTCGACCAGTATAAATAACTAGGTTTTGTTAGTATAGATAGCAACCTGAGAGGGGGGGTGAATCAGGTTTACCCGATTTTCGCCTTAATACCTTCTTACTTTCAAGATAAATGTAAACGCAAATGATTGCAGCGGGAATAAGTGTTGGTTGAAAGTAAAGATGAAGGGTAGAAGAATTCACACCCAGAAATTTATCCTGGTTCACCTTCTATCCACCGAAGGCTACGTCCAGTCCCTCAAGAAAATCCCTTGAGGATTTTTCCACTATTGATAAAAATCTCTTACAAGTTCTTACACCAAGTACCTTAAGAATTTCTATCAATCACCCGTGAAAGTATACCACTTTCAACAGCCCCTGAAAGTACACCACTTTCAGTTCCTGAAGGCAAACCACCTTCAGACCTTGAAGGCTAGACCACCTTCAATCACCACCTTGAAAGTACACCACTTTCAGTAACAACAACCCTTCACTGAGACCCACGGTGAATACTCAATCTACCAGAAAGAGATGAAGAAGAGTTTACAATTTGGCTGTATCAATCCTTTTACATACAAGTGGATTGGTCATGAGAATTTATGCTTTAAGGCTCTTAAGCATAATAAGAATCTGAGTTCCTCAAGATATGAACAACTTAAAGTGTTCTCTTAACCATGAAGATCATGAACTCAGAATTTAGGCTCTTTGAAAGTTTAAGTGCTAAAAGACTTAATGATAAAAGCTATTTTGACAAAGCTTTGGCCTAATGTTGTATTCTCGTGTGTTTTTATGTTCTGGACTCAAATGGACTTTATATAGGCAAGGGGAAACGTCCTTGAACCAATGCAACCCTTCCCAAAAGGTTTGAGACACAATGGTTCACGAAAAGATGCAACTTTTCGTGTGTGTAATCGATTACATTACTTAGGTAATCGATTATACTAAGAGCCGTTACAGTTTGAATTTCAAATTCAAACATGTAATCGATTACAAGCAAGAAGTAATCGATTACTTGCCTAGGTGTAATCGATTACCAGAAAGCTGAAATCGATTACACTCAACTCCAATATCCAGAAACTTGAACTTTTAAGATCGGCTTAAGTTTTTCTACTTCTTTTAACTTATGAAAACATTAAACTTGATTAGCTTAGATGTTTTAAGGAGCCTTTATGCTTTGAGAAGCCTTTAGAAGCATAACTCACCTAAACTAAGACTTCTAGGTAAATGTTGAACTTTATAGCTCTGTTTCCTCTAAGTCTTCTTTTCTTCTTTTTGCCGATGAGTTTGTCGTCATCAAAACCTCAGCCACAGTCAGGAGCAAGACCTTCTTCACAATCTCCCCCTTTTTGATGATGGCAAACACATTCTTTGAAACTTGAAGATCAGATATGCTTCTTTGTTGAAAACTCCCCCTGTTTGATGTAATCCAATATATCTCCCCCTTTCTGATTCACTTGTTGAATTCCTGCATATAGGCTTTAAAGAACACATAACCTTTCTCCCCCTTTTGACTTCATCAAAAAGAAGAAAAGGCAAAAAACAGGCATACGACCATACAAGTGTATATTCAAATAAAGCATAGGGGTTGGGGGTAAAGATGTAAAAGAGTGATAACCAACAACCAATACTCATATATATAAAATAGAGAAGCTATAAAAAAACAAACACACAGAGTTCAACAACAAAAAGTATTAAAAAGTTACAAGAGTAAGCAAGAAAAAGAAAATAAGAGACTCCTAGAACATTAAGTATCAACAGAAGAGTCTTCATCAGCTATGTTCTTCTTGATTGGACAATCACAACCGTCGTCATGGAGGTGGCAGGTAAGAGTAAAGATGCCAAAATCATTTGAGATCACAAGATAAGGAAGGATGGAGGTATCGATATACTTAAGATGAGAAGACCGCTCATCATAAAGTTTTGCTATTGGTACTCCGGAGTAGATGAGCATGTGGGATATGACGGAAGCATAAGGAAAAGACTCAGCATTTTCCCGACACTTCAGCATGTGATTCATGATCAGAAAGGCCCAATTGATTTTATGGCAGTTGAGAATGCCATATAAAATTTGCAATTCTAACTCACTGATGTGAGCAAGAAGGGTTTCTTGTGGCAGAAGCACTTGATTAAGGAAATAATGAAGCAAATGATTATCCGTGGTGAGTACGTCAATATGATAAGGACACGAGGTCTTGTGAGGAGGATGGATTTTTAGAAGTTCTGACGGCTGGAATCTGCATAGAGATTGATCAAGTCACCATACGTGGGTTTGCGGATAATTTGATATAGGAACTGAAGGTGCAAGAAACACACAAGAAATGGGGGGTTTGAATTGTGTGACCCATTTTTTAATTTCTTTTCTAAAGAGTTGTATGTTAATCATCTATTAGTATTCATTTATATTTATCATAAGATATTCCTGGAAAAATGTAAGAGTGCATGAAATTCATTTAGTGGATTCTGAAAGTTGATTACATGTTTTCAAAATAATTTATCAGTTATGAAAGCATGAATAAGTGTGCAGCAGAAAAGCAATATAACAAGAAAATAAAACACACATGATTTTTATCCTGGTTCACCCCCATAATCGACAGGGCTACGTCCAGTCCTTGGCTTCACCAAGATTTTCCACTATTTAAACAAATAGTACAAGTATTATCGGGGACTTCTCCCAACAAGTATTCTAAGGACTTCTCCTATCAAGTATTAGAAGGACTTCTCCTTACAAGTATTGTTAGGACTCCTCCTTACAAGTATTATCAGGACTTCTCCTTACAAGTATTATACAGGACTTCTCCTGACACCTTTTTCAGGGTTTTTCTTTTCTACAAAATTCTCTTCTGATAAGAGTGGGTAGAAGAAATGAAGCACATAAAAACAGAGAGATCATAAGCAAGTTGATCTCTGTTTTTAGTTATGTGTGTGGGATATGATGAGAGTTAAACTCTGTAAGTTTTCCACACACATAAGCAACTCAACTCAGGTTGTGATATGACTTGAAGTTTCCTGAGTTGAAACCAAGATTGCCTTGGTCTTTTGGACGAACTAGATTGAGATGTGTACAATTTAGTTCTAGTCGCCAAGTTTCTACGGAAGCAGGGTTCTCTATATATATCTTCAGTTGAAGATCTTCGTTCATTCTCCACAGCAGGAGTGAAAACCTGCCTGTAGTGCTTCTTCCTCTCCAGGCAGCACATAACGGCTAGTTCTGCATCTTTCAGCAGGCGTAACTCAATATCTGAGATTTCTCTGCAAGCGTAAGATATGTTAGTACAGATAGCAACCTGAGAGGGGGGGGTGAATCAGTGTTGCCCCAATTTTCGCCTTATTGAAATTGTTACTTTCAAGTTTATGATGATCACGAAATGATCGTTATGATTGCAGCGGAATTGATCGATGCTTGAAAGTAAATATGAAGGATAAAGGAAATCACACACAAGAGTTTATCCTGGTTCACCTTCAATCCACCGAAGACTACGTCCAGTCCCTCAAGAAAACCCCTTGAGGATTTTTCCACTATTGATAAAAATCTCTTACAAGTTCCTAACCCAAGGACCCCAAGAATTTTTACCAATATCCTGTGAAAGCAAACCACTTTCAACAGCCCCTGAAAGCAAACCACCCTCAGACCTTGAAGACTAACCTGCCTTCAATCGAAACCCTGAAAGTAAACCACTTTCAGTGACAACAACCCTTCACCGAATACTACAGTGAAAACTCAATCTTACAGAAAGAGATGAAGAAGAGTTTACAATTGGCTGTATCAATCCTTTAACATACAATTGGATTGATCATGAGAAATTATGCTTTAAGGCTTTTAAGCATAATACAATTCTGAGTTCTTCAAGATATGAACAACTAAAGTGTTCTTATAGACATGAAGATCATGAACTCAGAATTTAGGCTCCAAAAGGTTTAAGTTCTAAAAGATGAACTAATTTTGACAAAGTTTTTGGCCTAATGTTGTTTTCTCATGTGTAATGTGTTGTCTCTTGTTGTGTCTTGTGTATGTTATGTGTTCTGGACTCAAATGGACTTTATATAGGCAAGGGAAACGTCCTTGAACCATCACAACCCCTTTTAAAAGGTTTGGGACACAATGGTTCATGAAAAGATGCAACTTTTCGTTCTGGTAATCGATTACCACACTTAGTGTAATCGATTTCACTAATGACCGTTTCAGTTTGAATTTGAATTTCAAACATGTAATCGATTACAGACAAGTGGTAATCGATTACTTGCCTAGGTGTAATCGATTACCATAAAGCTGCAATCGATTACACAGAAGTCCATTTTCCAGAAACTTGATCCTTTGAGACTGGCTTAAGGTTTTCTACTTCTTTTAAGTTATGAAAACACTTAGCTTGATTAGATTAGGTGTTTTAAGAGCCTTTATGCTTTAATAGACCTTTGGAAGCATAACTCACCTAATACTAAGACTTCTAGACTATTGATGGACTTGTAGCGCTTGTTTCTTTGAAGTCTTCTTTTCTTCTTTTTGTTGATGAGTTTGTCGTCATCAAAACCACAGCCAGGGTCAGGAGCAAGACCTTCTTCACAATCTCACCCTTTTTGATGATGACAAACACATTCTTAATACTTGAAGATCATATATGCATTCTTGATGCTGAACTCCCCCTATTTGATGGAATCTAGTATATCTAGCATTTCTCCCCCTTTCTAATGTACTTGTTGAACTCCTGCATATGATCTTTAAGAGCACACACACACAGCCTTTCTCCCCCTTTTGACGTCATCAAAAAGAAGAAAAGGCCAAAAATGTACAGGCATACATATATCCGTACAAGTATATTGCAACATAAAGTATGGGGGTTGGGGTAAATATGTAAAATATGAATAACCAGTACTTATATATATATATATATATAAAAACAAATGCATAAGTTACACATAGTAAAACAGGATAAACATATGTAGTAGAGAGATTACAACAAGAGAAAGAGCCTTTGTGCGAAAATAGGGAAATCCTAATAGTAAGTAGATAACTCTATGTAGACACAAGACTTCAGAACTTAAGCTTGACTAGAATCCTCAGAGTTCTCAGAAGGGCCAAGGTCCTGAAGGCTCTCAATCTCTTTACGCATGAAGGAGTGTACGGCCTCAATGCGATTTTCCACAAGTATAAAGCGAGACCGAATGGTATCCTCCAGTTGACCTAACTTTTGAGAAAGACGAAGTTACAGAATATCCATTCGTTCAAGGATGACCTTGGTTTCTTGTGAGAAATTTGAAGGAATGGTATAAAATGGAGACAGTCCAGCCGATGCAGCATTTGTTTGAACATCGATGCGATAGTGAGACAGCACCAAAGGATCAGTGGAGGATTCCCTTCGAGGAGCATTGATTGGAGAGGAGACATTTGAAGGACGTGGAAGAGACCCCATGACGAAACAAGACTTAGAAGAAGATGGATTGTATATGTAGGAAGGTAGGCAAAAAGCAAAAGACAAATGCTGATTTTATAGAGAAAATCGTGTGTGTAATCGATTACAACAGTTAGGGTAATCGATTACGGCAGTTTCAAATTTGAAAATATTCAAATTTTGAATGGGTAATCGATTACAGCAGTTAGGGTAATCGATTACTGACGGAATTTCAACAGGCACGAGGACTGAGATCTTGGATAATCGATTACAGAACCTATGGTAATCGATTATTAAGACAATTTCATAAGTTCTAAGCTCTAGAGTCTTATGTAGCACATTTTCATATAAACCCTTAAGCACATAATCTATCTAAACGCATATAAATATATAATCATCGTAAAGATTATGCAAATAACATGTTATTTTAAATGTCATACTCATCTAATATGCCTAATTCTCTTTTTATCTTGAAAAACGATTCCTTAGGAAGAGGCTTAGTAAAGATATCTGCTAATTGATTATGTGTATCCACAAATGAAATCTCAATATCTTTCCTCATAACATGATCTCGAAGAAAATGATGTCTTATATCAATGTGCTTAGTTCAAGAATGCATGATAGGGTTTTTAGTGAGATTAATGGCTCTTGTGTTGTCACATTTGATTGAAATGCAGCCCAGCTCTAAGCCATAATCTTTGAGTTGTTGTTTGAGCCATAGAGTTTGTGCACAACAACTTCCAGCAGCAATGTATTCTACTTCTGCAGTACTTAGAGCAACACATGCTTGTTTCTTACAAGACCAAGAAACAAGGGCATTTCCTAACAAGTGACAAGTACCACTTGTACTTTTTCTTTCAGTTTTACAACCAGCATAATCAGAATCAGAATATCCAATCAAATCACAAACACTTCCTTTGGGATACCACAAACCAATATTTGTAGTTCCTTTCAAATATTTAAAAATTCGTTTAACAGAACTCAAATGTGATTCCCTAGGAGATGCTTGATATCTAGCACATAGACACACACTAAATATAATATCAGGTCTACTGGCAGTTAAGTATAGAAGAGATCCGATCATACCTCTATATTTGGTAATATCAACTTGATTACCGGATTCATCTTGATCTAAATATGTGTTAGACCCCATTGGTGTGGCTATGGCTTTGCAATCATCCAAATCATATTTCTTTAATAATTCCTTGCAAAACTTTGATTGATTGATGAATATTCCATCATGTGATTGCTTGATTTGCAAACCAAGAAAGAAATTTAATTGTCCCATCATGGACATCTCAAATTCTTCTTGCATCATGTTAGAGAAATCCTTACAAAGAGATTCGTTAGTTGCACCAAAGATGATATCATCAACATAAATTTGAACTAATAAGGTATTACTGTAATACCCGGTTATTTTATAGTTAAACCATATGCATACATATAATTATATCAATTAAAAATTATCTATTAAGAGTTTGGTGATGGAGCCAAACATTTTAAGGAATACTAAAATATACTTTTATGTTAGTAAGTATTAGAGAAAATTTGAGTTATTGGTCAAATTAAACTTATTTCAGCCCAACATAGTGGTTAAAGGAAAATAGCAAGTAAATAGGTTAGTGTTAATTAAAAAAAAAAGAAATTAAGAAGAAGGGGGGAGGAGCAACATGTTAGACAGAAGAAGAGAAGGAGAAAGAGGAGAACAGGAAAAGAAGCAGCAAACGAGAAGGGGAGAAAGAGGAGAACAGGAAAAGAAGAGAAGGAGAAGGAGAAGAAGGGGGAAGTTGCCAAGAAGAGGTTTTGGAAGCTTCATGTCTTAACTCCAAGCTCTATTCTTCATCATCCCCTCCAATTTTCTTGATTAGGGTTCTGATCTTTCAAATTGAGGTGAGGGATTTGTTTGCTTTATGTGTTTTCTTCCATGCATGATATGGTTAGGGTTGTTTTGCCCAATTTGGTTTCATGGATGTTAAGCAATTCCCGTTTTTCTTGGGCAGCTTGTAGAAATTGGGGTATAACTCTCTCTATTCTCACCCAAATTGTGTGAAATTGGTCTTGAATGAAAGCTAACATAAAAACCTGTATGTTGTACCAATTTCGTGGTGGTTGAGAGTCTGTTTGGGTCCCAAATGAAGTTAGGAGTTGGGCTGTGTTTCTGGCCGCATGCACCCTGACAGCCTGTGTTGCAAAGAGTATAACTCTCATTATAGGGGTTCAAATGGTGTGAAACCAATTTTGTATGAAAGCTAACTCATAGGGCTTAATTTGGTAAAATTTTCATGATTTTTGGTTGGCTGGTTCAGCACCAGTTTTGGCTACAAGGTCCTTAGCATTCTGCTGTATTAACACCTGGACAGCCTCTGGTATATCATTTTTAGATTATTCTACAGATGTTCAAATTTTATGAAATTTATATCGTTGGAAAGCTTACTTAAAGATCTATAGGATAAAAAAATACCCAGATTTTTATTCCAAGTATCTAATTTCTAGAGTATTCGTGAACTACAGCCATAAGCATGAGTTTTCTGCGTAAGTGAGCATGATTGAAGAATTTTGTTGTGGAGACATACATGTTTTTTTTTAATGGGATTAGTTGTATGAAATGATTTGATGATAATGGTTTAATCCTACTAAATTTCATGTTTGTTGATGATATACATGATTTTGTATTGATTTTTAAACACTGTTGGTTCAGTTTAGGAATCTGAACTAGGAAAGTTTAATTTAGCTTGTTGAATACTGAATAGCAATGTTTTGAAATCTACCGTCCTTGGCGCAGTAGGAAGCTTAAAGTGTTCTATGCACTACAATTGAGTTGTTGATGTTGAGTTTGAGGACGTTGATGTAATCATGTGATGGGATTGATATATTTTCATTATAGAATGGGATATGTGATTGTGATATAAATTGTGTAGATTGTTTTACTCAAAGCCTATTTGAAACTTGATCCTCAACTCAAACCTTGGATATCCGACCGAAGGGTGAGGTATCTTCGGTATATAAACATGCACCTCCGGGGAGTGGACCCTAGTGACAAACCCACAGGTGTTAAGGAGGGATGATGCGATGATGAGGCCATGGTATTTGGCTAAGTTCCCTTAGTGGAAAACCGGAGGGGGAGGCATCTCCGGGTAGAAATTAATAACCTCCGGAGCAGGGGACTCTAGTGAACCACCCTTAGGATCACCCAAGATTCTTGAGTTGAGATGATCAAGAGTTTGATGATGATATGCAAGGTATTGAGAATAAAGAAGAGAAATTGACTATGTGTTTGAAATCATTCTTCTATATGTGTTTAAATGAACTATCCTAAATGTTGAGTGCATGATGCTATGATGATGAATAATTGATATTAGTTCAAAGCTCACCTGACCTGGAATGTTGTTTATTTCTATTTCTATTGCTGTAATTTATTTGCATCGTTTTAATTTTGTGTTTAGGGATACCCTCACTGAGTCACTAGACTCACCCTTTTTCTTTTCTTTTTTTTAGACAGAGGAAGAGACTATCTAGAGGAACCATCACATGCACCGGTTGCTAAGTGATGAGGTCTTGTAAAAGTTGCCTTGGAAGTTTTTTGCTGTCATAGGAGGAAGTGGGATGTTTTGGGAATGCCAAGACTGTATATATTATGTATGGGTGTAATAGAACATATATTTATAGTAATATGTATGCCCATACTTATCAACATGTATGTATTATATTTTGTATGTATATAAAAAGATAAACCTTCTCTATTATGTTTTCCTTATGCGTTCATGGAAATTATTTTCTTTAATAATATGAAAGGGCAGGTGTAGGCTTCTGGGTTAGAGGCACCCCTCTAATTCAGGCCGGTCAGGAATTGAAGTTTGGGTCCTGACAATTACCTTTGGTTCTTTTGATGAACAAGGTTGTATCAGCCTTACCCTTTTGAAATCCTTTGTCACAAAGGAAAGTACTTAATCTATCATACCATGCACGAGGGGCTTGCTTAAGACCATAAAGTGCCTTTTTTAATTTGAAGACATGTGAAGGGAACTTTGGATCTTCAAATCCTGGAGGTTGCTTCACATAGACTTCTTCTTGAATGTACCCGTTCAGAAAAGCACTTTTGACATCCATTTGATATAATGGGAAATTTAAAGAACAAGAATACGCCAATAACAGTCTTATGGCTTCCAACCTTGCTACTGGTGCATAGGTTTCATCAAAATCTATACCTTCTTCTTGATTATAACCTTGAGCAACTAATCTTGCTTTGTTCCTAACTATGATACCATTTTCATCTAAATTATTCCTAAATACCCACTTTGTTCCAATAACATGTTTATCACTAGGCTTAGGGACAAGTTCCCAAACTTGATTCCTTTCAAATTGGTTTAGTTCTTCCTGCATTGCTACAATCCAATACTCATCCTCTAGAGCATCATTTACTTTTGATGGTTCTTTTTGAGAGACAAAGGCCATATTCAAAACTGAATCATTTAAGCGTAGCCTTGTAGAAACGCCTCTAGAAATATCACCAATAATATTATCAACTGGATGATCCCTATGGGTTCTCCATTCCTTTGGAAGTTGATAAGTATTATCTTCAACATGCTCTTCTTGTATTGGATTATGATCTTCATCCTTTTGAGAATCTTCATTTACAATGATATTATCTTCTTCAATATCTGGAGTATTAACTCTATCTTCTATTGAAGATTTAGATTCATCAAAAGAAACATGTATGGATTCTTCCACAGATAGAGTTTTCTTGTTAAAGACTCTATATGCTTTTCTTGTTAGAGAATAACCAAGGAATATACCTTCATCAGATTTTTCATCAAACTTTCCAAGGTTTTCCTTTCCATTATTCAAGACAAAGCATTTTGATCCAAAAGCATGTAGATGAGAGATGTTTGGTTTCCTTCCTTTGTAGAGTTCATAGGGAGTTTTCTTAAGAATAGGTCTAATAAGAACTCTATTGGAAACATAGCAAGAAGTACTTACAGCATCAGCCCAGAAATATTTAGGGAGACTAGATTCACTTAGCATGATCCTTGCTAATTCTTCAAGTAATCTGTTCTTCCTTTCTACAACACCATTTTTTTGTGGTGTTCTCGGAGTAGAGAAATTATGTGATATTCCATTTTCATCACATAGTTCTTGGAATTGTTGATTATGAAATTCTCCACCATGATCACTTCTAATAGAAGAGATCTTTAACGACTTCTCATTTTGAACTAGCCTTGTATATCTCTTGAATGCATTGAATAGGCTTCATTCTTATGAGGCAGAAATAATGTCCATGTAAATCTAGAGAAATCATCAACAATAACAAGTGCATAGAAATTACCTCCGAGGCTTTTAGTTCTAGATGGTCCGAACAAATCCATATGTAACAATTGAAGGGGCCTTGAAGTCGAAACTATGTTCTTTGGTTTGAAGGATGTTCTGGTTTGCTTCCCTTTTTGACATGCATCACAAAGCTTGTCTTTCTCGAATTTTATCTTTGGAAGCCCAACAACTAGATCATGCTTGACTAGTTTGTTTAAATGATCTATGTGAATATGAGCAAGTCTTCTATGCCATAGCCATGAATCACTATTATTCTTGGCCAAAAGGCATCTCACATTTTGTGGAATTTCTTCCAAGGAGATCATGAAGACTTTATTTACTTTATACCCAGAAAACTTAATTTCTTTAGTTTTCACATCTTTCACTACACATATATCATTAATAAAACCAACTTTCAAACCTTTATCACATAGTTGACTAATACTCAGAAGATTATGCATCAAACCGTCAACGTAAAGAACTTTATCGATGACTGTTTGAGGGGGTGTGCCTATTCTTCCAATACCGAGTATCTTTCCCTTTTGATTGTTACCATATGTGACAAAACCTTTTTCTCTAGGTATAAGAAATGAAAACTTGGTTTTGTCTCCTGTCATGTGTGATGAGCAACCACTATCAAGGTACCATAAATCCTTTGCTGCTTTCACACACACCTACATGACAAAGTTCAGACATGGGTATTAGGAACCCAACAAGTTTTGGGTTCTTCTAAGTTAACATTCTTTCTAACCCAAATGTATTCCCTATTTGGTACTCCTACATGTTTGTAGTAACATCTACTAGGGGTATGTCCTACTTTGTTACAATACGTACAAGAGTAATGATTGTAACTAGAGGTTTGTCTAGGAGAGGAATGAATCTTCTTAGGAGATCTATTTTGAGTATTCTTCCTAATGTGTGTTCTTCTAACAGGATTAATCATTTTGTTACTAGAAGATCCTACCATATGGTTTGGTTTTACAAACACAGATTTCTTGACTTCCTTAGTCTTTGGGTGAGAAGTATATCCTAGACCTGACTTGTTAAATGTCTTTGCACACTTAGAATATCATCTAACTTCTGTTTTCCTTTATTGAAGTTATTTACTCTTTGTTGAAGATTATCTATCTTTTCTTCTAAAGAACTACACTTAGTGCATTTTTGTGTAATATCTAGTTTAGATTTCACTATGTCTAATTCCTCTTGTAAGGTTCTACACTTACTTTCTAAGGATGAAATCAAATCATTTTGCTTAGTACTAATCTTGGAAAATTCTTGACACAATTTAAACATATTTTCCATAGAAAACTTTAAATCATGAGAAGACATAGAATTATCACTAACCTGGGAATCTTCAACATCTGAGTCATGTGAAGCCATCAAAGCAACTTGTGCTTCTTCTTTGTCAGAATCTGATGATGAACTTGCTTCATTATCATCCCAAGCCAAATATGCTCTTCGAGTAGGTTGATCATTTTTCTCGAATTTCTCTCTTAGACCATGTTTCTTCTTCTGAAGATTTGGACAATCTGACTTGAAGTGTCCCGGTTTGCCACACTCGAAACATGTAATCTTTTGAGACGAAGAAGACTCATTGTTTCTTTGGAAGGATTTATTGTTATTGAATTTAACACCTTTCCTTTTAAGAAACTTTCCAAAGTTCTTTACTAGAAGATTCAAATTTCCATTGTCTTCTTCTTCAGAGTCTGCATCATAATCTTCTTTGATGCTTTCTTTTGCCATTAGGGAAATTGATCGATACTTCTTCTCATGTTGTTCATGCTCTTCTAAACGATTCAATTCCAACTCATGTTCTTGGAGTTTTCCAAAGAGAGTTGCAAGAGTCATATTTGATAAACTCTTCTTTTCAGAGATGGCTGTAACTTTTGGTTGCCATACTCTTGTAAGTGATCTTAGAACTTTCATGTTCAAGTCACTATTTGAAAATTGTTTTCCAAGAGCAATCAAATGATTAATCAAATGAGTGAATCGTTTTTGCATATCTAATACCTTTTCTCCTGGAAGCATTCTGAACATTTCATATTCCTGAGATAAAGTATTGATCTTTGATCTCTTGACTTCATCTGTTCCTTCATGAGTCACCATCAACGTATCCCATATTTCTTTTGATGAAGTGCACATTGATACTCTGAAAAATTCGTCCATGCCAAGAGCAGATGTAAGGATGTTCATTCCTTTGAGATCATATTGAACCTTCTTCTTTTCTTCTTCAGTCCAAGTACTTTCTGATTTTGGTTGTGAAGTTCCTTCTTCATCTGTTGTTACAGGCACAAAGGGACCTTCTTCAATGGCTTTCCATATTCCTGCGTCTAATGACTTTATGAATATCTTCATCTTGATTTTCCAGAAGTCATAATGTTCTCCATTGAAGAATGGTGGCCTGTTTATGTTGAATCCTTCATTTGTTCCATGATTGGAAGAGGATGCCATCTTTTCCCGGATCTTAGGAATAACTTACCTAAACTTCCGCTCTGATACCAATTGTTAGTACAGATAGCAACCTGAGAGGGGGGGTGAATCAGTGTTGCCCCAATTTTCGCCTTATTGAAATTGTTACTTTCAAGTTTATGATGATCACGAAATGATCGTTATGATTGCAGTGGAATTGATCGATGCTTGAAAGTAAATATGAAGGATAAAGGAAATCACACACAAGAGTTTATCCTGGTTCACCTTCAATCCACCGAAGACTACGTCCAGTCCCTCAAGAAAACCCCTTGAGGATTTTTCCACTATTGATAAAAATCTCTTACAAGTTCCTAACCCAAGGACCCCAAGAATTTTTACCAGTATCCTGTGAAAGCAAACCACTTTCAACAGCCCCTGAAAGCAAACCGCTTTCAGTTCCTGAAGGCAAACCACCCTCAGACCTTGAAGACTAACCTGCCTTCAATCGAAACCCTGAAAGTAAACCATTTTCAGTGACAACAACCCTTCACCGAATACTACGGTGAAAACTCAATCTTACAGAAAGAGATGAAGAAGAGTTTACAATTGGCTGTATCAATCCTTTAACATACAATTGGATTGATCATGAGAAATTATGCTTTAAGGCTTTTAAGCATAATACAATTCTGAGTTCTTCAAGATATGAACAACTAAAGTGTTCTTATAGAAATGAAGATCATGAACTCAGAATTTAGGCTCCAAAAGGTTTAAGTTCTAAAAGATGAACTAATTTTGACAAAGTTTTTGGCCTAATGTTGTTTTCTCATGTGTAATGTGTTGTCTCTTGTTGTGTCTTGTGTATGTTATGTGTTCTGGACTCAAATGGACTTTAGATAGGCAAGTGAAACGTCCTTGAACCATCACAACCCCTTTTAAAAGGTTTGGGACACAATGGTTCATGAAAAGATGCAACTTTTCGTTCTGGTAATCGATTACCACACTTAGTGTAATCGATTTCACTAATGACCGTTTCAGTTTGAATTTGAATTTCAAACATGTAATCGATTACAGACAAGTGGTAATCGATTACTTGCCTAGGTGTAATCGATTACCATAAAGCTGCAATCGATTACACTGAAGTCCATTTTCCAGAAACTTGATCCTTTGAGACTGGCTTAAGGTTTTCTACTTCTTTTAAGTTATGAAAACACTTAGCTTGATTAGATTAGGTGTTTTAAGAGCCTTTATGCTTTAATAGACATTTGGAAGCATAACTCACCTAATACTAAGACTTCTAGACTATTGATGGACTTGTAGCGCTTGTTTCTTTGAAGTCTTCTTTTCTTCTTTTTGTTGATGAGTTTGTCGTCATCAAAACCACAGCCAGGGTCAGGAACAAGACCTTCTTCACAAGATATGATCTGAGAATCATCAATTCGTCTGGGTTGATGTCGTCTGGCTCCATGCTGAGCGAGTGACCTTGAGCTAGTTTCTCTGTATATAAAGGGTGATGATCCAGCGATGGAGATGTTTTGACCATTTTGCCCCAGTGCTTGACAGCTAACACTCATCACGTGCTTTGGTCAGATATTTGAATTTTGACCGTTGAGAATGTACGATGCTCAGAGATTCTTGCCGTTGATTCCGCAATGTCAGCTTGATTTGAGGAAAAGCAGAAAAGCAGTGGGACCAAGAAGTTTTTAATTAATTGTGTCCCTTCTTTCTTTTTGTGATTGCCAGTACTTTAATAAATGTGCAGACGAGGTAGATCTCTTTGATCCAAGAAGCAATTACTCAGGAAGAGAAGAATAATTTCTTTAATGCTCCTGGTAACCTAATATCTTCGAGAAGCACATTTCTTGATCTTTGTACCTTTGACGCAATTGATACTTGAGCGGACGAAGTTTCCATCTAGTGCTTGAGATTCCTTCGCTAAGTGGCATTCATCGGCAGATGAACTTCCTTCAGTCAGTTCTTCTTTCAGGAACAGAATATTCTTGTCTTAGAGAACTGAATCCTTTCTTTTCTTTTGTTCCCACTGAAGTTATCCATCTGAGAGAGTTGATCCACAACTTCTTTATATGATGCTTGAGAAGCTTCGAGGCAGAAGGTGTTTCTTCATAAGTTGTCATACTCTTTCACCTTTGAGCGACGCAGTCTTTCAAATTGATCTTTGTATATTTAGGTAGCGGACTGATTCAGCTTCTTCAAGTAGACTTTGACTTGAGCGTGCAGATTTCGATCAAGTGACTATGAGAGAAGATGCTGGCCATTTGAGGCTGTTGATTTATCTCTCTTGAGTCACCGGACTATCTTGTACTTGAATGTCTTCCTGAGATAGGCTTTGGCTTGAACGACCAGACTCTGATGAAGTGTCTTTGAGAGAGAGAGTTGAATGTTGTTGCCACTTTAGCTTTCTTGAATCACCGGACTGTCTTATGCAAGAGTGCTTTCCTTTAGGGTGACCGGACGGACTCCTCTGATGGACTGATTTTCTTGATGATGCTTTTGAAGTTCATTCAGTCCTTCTTAGAGATAGTTATTCTGCACATGAGAGTTTTCACTGTGTTAGGAAATCTAGTTTAAACATTATTAGGCCTTAAAGAAATTCTTACTTATCAAAACATAATTATTCATTTTTCTGTTTGAATCTAACAGGAACCTTGAAATAAACCTAGTCCGTTGGTTTGTTGAAGTAAGAAGTCTGGTTAAATTCATTGGATTGGAAGGACGAAAGTGAGAGGAAGACATGATAGATTGGGTAGATGGTTCTTAGGAATAGAAACAGAGTTTCAGGGTTTTAGAGATCAAAGGTCAGGAGTGATAGAAATGGAAATTGGAAGGCAATTTCGATTGTCATTGAATGCTGTGATTATATAGCACGAGCATGTAATCGATTACAGCGATTGAGTAATCGATTACAGAACGGTTTCCTTGAATTTGAATTTCAAAAAGATGGAGAGAATTTTGAAATTCTGACAGTTTTCGATGATGTAATCGATTACAGCAGTTATGTTAATCGATTACGCAGAAGATTTTCAAAGGCACGAGGACTGAAAGGCAGGGATAATCGATTACAGGATGTATGGTAATCGATTACTAGGACAGTTTATAGGTTCTAAACTATAAATTCCTATGTAATACATTACTAGAAAAACATTTAAGCATATAAGCAACTTATATACATGAAATCATAATTTTAACTTGTAAATTAAGCATGTAAGAATATACGTTCACACAAAATATCAAGCAAATAATTAAAACATATAAACACATTCTTAGATAACTATCTACTTAAATATCATGTTCATCTAATATACCTAATTCTCTTCTAATCTTAAAGAATGAATCTTTAGGAAGAGGTTTAGTGAAAATATCAGCTAATTGGTTATGTGTATCTACAAAGGAAATCTCAATATCCTTTCTCATGACGTGATCTCGAAGAAAATGATGTCTTATATCAATGTGCTTAGTTCGAGAGTGCATGATGGGGTTTTTAGTGAGATTAATGGCACTTGTGTTGTCACATTTGATTGGGATGCAGCCCAGTTCTAAGCCATAATCTTTGAGTTGTTGTTTGAGCCATAGGGTTTGTGCACAACAACTTCCTGCAGCAATGTATTCTGCTTCAGCAGTACTTAGAGCAACACATGCTTGTTTCTTACAGGACCAAGAAACAAGAGCATTTCCCAACAAGTGACAAGTACCACTTGTACTTTTTCTTTCAGTTTTACATCCAGCATAATCTGAATCAGAATATCCAATCAAATCACAAGCACTTCCTTTGGGATACCACAGACCAACATTTGTAGTTCCTTTCAGATATTTGAAAATCCTTTTAACTGAACTCAAATGTGATTCCTAGGAGATGCTTGATATCTAGCACATAAACACACACTAAACATGATATCAGGTCTACTTGCAGTTAAATATAGAAGAGATCTGATCATACCTCTGTATTTGGTAATGTCTATTTGAACACCGGACTCATCTTGATCTAGATATGTGTTAGACCCCATTGGTGTGGCTATGGCTTTGCAATCATCAAGATCATATTTCTTTAAAAGTTCCTTGCAAAACTTTGATTGGTTGATGAATAGCCCATCATGTGATTGCTTAATTTGCAATCCTAGAAAGAAATTTAATTGTCCCATCATAGACATCTCAAATTCTTCTTGCATCATGTTAGAGAAATCCTTACATAGAAATTCGTTAGTTGCACCAAAAATAATATCATCTACATATATTTGAACTAATAAAGTATTACCTTTGGTTCTCTTGATAAACAGGGTTGTGTCAGCCTTACCCTTTTGGAATCCTTTTTCACAAAGGAATGTGCTTAATCTGTCATACCATGCACGAGGGGCTTGTTTAAGACCATAGAGTGCTTTCTTTAATCTGAAGACATGTGAAGGAAACTTGGGATCTTCAAATCCTGGAGGTTGCTTCACATAAAGTTCTTATTGAATGAATCAGTTCAGGAAAGCACTTTTAACATCCATTTGATATAATGGAAAGTTTAAAGAACAGGCATATGCCAACATAAGTCTTATGGCTTCCAACCTTGCTACTGGTGCATAGGTTTCATCAAAATCAATGCCTTCTTCTTGATTATATCCTTGTGCAACCAACCTTGCTTTGTTTCTAACAATAATACCATTTTCATCTAGTTTATTTCTGAATACCCACTTTGTTCCAATGACATGTGTAACACCCGGAATTTCCCCCAGTGATTAAATAATTATTTAATTATTCCAAGGTACTGTTTGGATCCGCTCGGCGGCATCGGCAAGCGTTATCGTCGAGCAAAGTACCGGTGAAACACCTTTTGCAGCACTTGGTAGGAAACCAAGGTAGACTTGACTTTAAGTTCGGACGAGAATTAGATGTTCTCACTATCACCATGACATTCAGTGAAGAATTTCGTGAAGAACGACTGTAATATTGATATGGTTTCCTCCCGGAGCCCGGGAAGGATTTTTCGCTCTAACGGGACTTTTAGCCGAACCTTCAACAGAAGAAACGGACGACTTCGGGACCCCAAATCGAGAATCTAAAAAGCTCCAAACGATTTCGTTTGGCGTTTTGAGACCAATTTTGTGCAGAAGATTTTTGTGAATAGTAACTCAGGGAATAGTGTTTTCGGGCAACGTGGCGCAGACTTGGAGAAAGATCGACCCGGCCCCGAATTGTGCGGGCCCGGTACCCCGAAACCAATAAATGACCCCGGGGCAGATATTCTCAGTGACACTGAGGTACTCACTGATGAGCAGAACTCGATGATGACCGGTGACTTGACGCACTGATGCATTGACGCACTGACGTACTGACGCACTGACGCATTGACGCACTGACGCCCTGACGCGTCATGATTAAGAATTTATTAATAAACAAACCTAGATATTTATTAGAACTTTCTAAATTTAGAGTTTAGTCCCTGAACTTTGAAAACCTTACGGTTTGGTCCTCGAACAGTAAAAGTTTTTTTTACTTTAACCTTTTACCATTTCAACTTTAGTCCCTTGGGTAAGTGAAAAATTAAGTTTCACCCCCCATTTTAGGGCCCAAATCCACGGCCCAAACCCTCCTTAAGGGTCCTTGTAACCTTTCTTCTTCATCAAAGACTCATTAAGTGTCATTAAGTGGGTTTTAGTGAGATTTAGAGAGAGAAACTCTCATCCTCCTCCATTGTTGAGAGCTTGGCCGAACCCTCACCTCACCATGGCAGCCCCTTCCTCTTGTCTTCTTCACTTGGTGCTTTGAGATAAATTACTCCTCTCCTCTTGATCCATATTGCTACCGATTCGGTTTTTCAATTTGTTGAGTTTGGTTTTTATGCAAGTACTAGGATTTGAAAGTTCCTTCACAAATGTTGTTCCCACTACCTTTAGCTTCATTTTGAACCGATTAGATTTTTGATTGGTTGATTTTTTGGTTCTTTGAAAAATTTCAAGTTGGGTTTTTGTTAGGATAGCCTTTAGAAAAGTCATTCCCATTGAGTTGATCTTTGAAAATCACCAATTAGTTTTCTTGGAAGTTTTGTCTTTGAAAAATTGATTATTTGGAAAAGTGATTTTTCAAGCCTTAGGTAATTATTCACCCTAGTTTTCTTGTTGTCTTTGATGTGTACAAATTAGATTTGGAAGAAAAATTTATCCTTGAATTAAAGCTTTTGGCCGAATTGGACAGCATTGGTCTAAGGGTAGAAAATTGATTTTCAACTAGCCTTGAGTGAGTTTAAATGCTTGAAAATGATTTTGGGTTTGTAGGAAAGTTTTTGCCCTAATAGGTGCAAAAGGGCCTAGAGAAAAATTGTGTATTTGAAACCCTAGAAAATTGATTTCTAGAGCACTTGGGGTAAACTTGATTATGGAACTTCTAGCTTGTTTTAGGGTTTTGAAAAGTTGGGAAATTGAAAGTTTAAAAGTTTACAATTAAATGAAGTTGGTTTGTTCTTGACACTTAGGTTTTATTGAATACAAGAGTTGGAAAATTGATTTGGAAACTTGTAGAAAAAGTTGAGTTTTTGGGCAAATTGGATCTTGGAACTTATAGTTCAAATTGGGGTTTTGAACATTCTGAAAACTTGGAGAATTTGGTGGGGAAATTGGATTCAAAATTTATGTTTGTGGTTGTGTGATTGATTTTGAAATTGAGTGAAGTGTTTGGTGAAAATTTGGAAATTTTTAGTGATTTTAGAATTTTGGGCAGAATTGATGTTTGATGAAAATATGTGTGTTTTTGTCTTCTAAAATCTTGATTAAGGCTTCGAAATGGTTTATAAGCATCTAGCCTTGATGCTCTTTGAACGGTTTAAAGTTTTGAGAAGTTTTGGTTTTTGTAACTTATGGTTTTCCTAAGTTCTTTGGTAAGCGTCGAAAAATCTTGTTTAAGTGTCTTCGACCTCCGAGCATTTCCTAAGTTGTAGAGCTTATGTCTAAGTGTTTAGGCCCCTGTTTGGACCAGCCTCTTGACCTTAGGTTTAAGTTCAAAGTTCTAAGCTAGGTTGTGTTTGTTGAAGGATAACGAGACCCCGAACCAATCTAGACGCACGAAGCTTACGTGACCACCAGGATCGAATACCTTTTAAGGTAAGGGCACTTCGTATCTTTAGCTACTAGGCATGAGTATTGAATTATGCAAATGTATGCTCTACTATGATTTTTTTGAAATTGTAGTTGACGGCGTTCTGAGAACGACCCGATTCATAACTGTATTGATTTCGATGTTAATGCAAGTCTCTGAAGGCATCTGATATGCTGGATTAGGTTTTATTTGATGAATGACATCGTTGAATATTGTGGTTGTTGCTTGCTTACGATTTCGTGTGCAGGAACGTTTCCCAAGACGACGCTGTCGTCATTCCCCAGCTGTTTGGAATAGCAAGGCTATCCGTCCAGCATGCTGTGGGGAAGCTATGTGCCGTGCTTTGTGCCGTGCTATGTGCCGTGCTTTGTGCCGTGCTATGTGCCATGCTATGTGCCGAATAAGATTGGGATAACGAGTTTATTCCCAATCAGCTATGTGCCGGGCTACGTGCCGTATGCGGTTGGGAAATTAAGTTTATTCCCAACCAGCTATGTGCCGCTTTGATTGCGTTTTGGTTGAAATTCTTCTGTTGTGTGATTTATGCTTACCTGTATGTTTTCCTGCATAGCCCTTGTGTTTATTTGATTTTCTTTCTGCACCTTCTCGTTGTAGATATCTGTTTGTTATGTATATGTGATGACTTGTATTGCTATTTGTATTGTCTGTTTTAGAAGTTGACCCTTGCTTGTCTGTGTGTGTGTTTGCTGGCGATCCGTCGCCAGTCAGACAGCCCTTAGCCAAAAGTTGCAAGTGGTTGCTGATTCAGAGAAGATCAAGATAGAAGCTGGATGCTCAGTTGTAGGACTCCTCCTCCCAGACGTTTGATTTCTTATGTATGCTTATGAATTAGAGTAGGGAGTTTTAGATTTCTTTCCCACCACTGGCAGCGAAGTCTTTGAATTCGAAGTAAATCGTTTGTAAATTATTTCTAAGTCGCTGACCAGACACTTTATGCCACATGTGTGGCTATTTGTGAATCATGGTAATTATATTAATAATACATCTCATTTTGGCATATTTCGAAAAGGAAGTATTTTAAAAAAAAAAAATATACCCTCTTTTCTACAGCCTTAGAAACCTTTTTGCATATTTCTTTACTGTTCATTTGCTACAGTAACGCCCTGAAAATCGGGGTGTTACAACATGCTTGTCAGTGGGCTTAGGAACAAGTTCCCAAACTTGATTCCTTTCAAATTGGTTCAATTCTTCCTGCATTGCCACAATCCAATACTCATCTTCAAGAGCATCATTCACTTTTGAGGGTTCTATTTGAGAGACAAAGGCCATGTTCAAGACTCAATCATTTAAGCGTAGCCTTGTAGAAACACCTCTAGAAATATCACCAATGATATTATCAATTGGATGATCCATGTGGGTTCTCCATTCCTTTGGTAGTTGATACGTGTTATCTTCAATATGCTCTTCTTGTATTGGATCTTGATTCTTTTGCTTTTGAGAGTCTTCATTGATAATGATATCTTCTTCATCATTATCTGGAAGATTGACTGTATCCTCTTTTGAGGAGTTAGACTCATCAAAGGAAACATGTATGGATTCTTCCATAGATAGAGTTTTCTTGTTATAAACTCTATATGCTTTGCTTGTTAGGGAATAACCAAGGAATATACCTTCATCAGATTTTTCATCAAACTTACCGAGGTTTTCCTTTCCATTGTTTAAGACAAAGCATTTTGATCCAAAAGCATGTAGATGAGAAATAGAAGAGATCACTTCTAATAGAAGAGATCTTTAAAGCCTTTTCATTTTGAACTAGCCTTGCATATCTTTTGAATGCGTTGAAGGCTTCATTCTTATGAGGCAAGAATAATGTCCAGGTAAATCTATAGAAATCATCAACAATAACAAGGGCATAAAGATTACCTCCAAAGCTCTTAGTTCTTGATGGTCCGAACAAGTCCATATGTAGTAATTGGAGAGGTCTTGTAGTTGAGACTATGTTCTTTGGCTTGAAAGACGTTATGGTTTGCTTCCCCTTTTGACATGCGTCACAAAGCTTGTCTTTCTCGAATCTTATCTTTGGAAGTCCAATAACTAGATCATGCTTGACTAGTTTATTTAAATGATCTATGTGTATATGAGCCAGTCTTCTATGCCATAGCCATGAATCACTATTGTTCTTGGCCAAAAGGCATCTGACATTTTGTGGAATTTCATCCAAGTTAGTGTTCTTCCTAACCCATATATATTCCCTATTTGGTACTCCAACATTTTTGTAATAACATCTACTAGGGGTATGTCCTATTTTGTTACAATAAGTACATGAATATTGGTTGTAACTAGATGTTTGCCTAGGAGAAGGATTGATCTTCTTAGGAGGTCTACGAAAATTACTTTTCCTATTGTTCATACTCCTAAAAGAATTAGTCTTAGTATTTTCAGAAGATCCTTCCACTTTGTTTGGTTTTACAAACACAGTTTTCTTAACTTCTTTTGTCTTTGGATGAGATGTATATCCTAGTCCAGACTTATTGTTTGAGTGCATTTGCACACTTAGAATATCATCTAACTTTTGTTTACCTGTGTTGAAGTTATGAACTCTTTGTTGAAGATTATCTATCTTTTCTTCTAGAGAACTACACTTAGTGCATTTATGTGAAATGTCTAACTTTGATTTCACTATGTCTAATTTCTCTTGTAGATTTCTACACCTATTTTCTAAAGATGATATTAAATCATTTTGCTTAGTGCTAACCTTAGAAAAACTTTGACATAATTTAAACATATTTTCCATAGTATACTTTAAATCATGAAAAGAAATAGAATTATCACTAACCTGGATATCTTCAGTATCTGAATCATGTGAAGCCATTAATGCAACTTGTGCTTCTTCTTTGTCAGAATCTGATTATGAACTTACTTCATTTTCATCCCAAGCCAAGTATGCTCTTCGTGTGGATTGATCTTTCTTTTCAAATTTGTCCTTCAGACCATGTTTCTTCTTTTGAAGATTTGGACATTCTAACTTGATGTGTCCAGGTTTACCACATTCGAAGCATGTGATCTTTTGAGAGGAGGAGGACTCATTATTCCTTTGGAAAGATCTATTATTGTTAAATTTCATACCTTTTCTTTTGAGAAACTTTCCAAAGTTCTTCACTAGAAGATTCATGTTCCCATTATCTTCTTCTTCAGGGAAATGGATCGATATTTCTTCTCATGTTGTTCATGTTCCTATAAACGATTCAATTCCAACTCATGTTCTTGGAGTTTTCCAAAGAGAGTTGCAAGAGTCATATTTGACAAACTCTTCTTCTCTGAAATAGCTATAACCTTTGGTTGCTATGCTCTTGTGAGTGATCTTAGAACTTTCATGTTCAAGTCACTGTTTGAAAACTGTTTACCAAGAGCAATCAAATGGTTAATCAAATGAGTGAATCGTTTTTGCATATCCAATACCTTTTCTCCTGGAAGCATTCTGAACATTTCATATTCTTGAGAAAGAGTATTGATTTTTGATCTCTTGACTTCATCTGTTCCTTCATGAGTCACCATCAACGTATCCCATATTTCTTTTGATGTTGTACATGTTGATACTATGAAAAACTCATCCATGCCAAGAGCAGATGTAAGAATATTCATTCCTTTGAGATCATATTGAACCTTCTTCTTTTCTTCTTCATTCCAAGTGTTTTCTGGTTTTGGTTGTGAACTTCCTTCAACTTCTTCTACAGGCACAAAGGGACCTTCTTCAATGGCTTTCCAGATTCCCGAGTCTAATGACTTTATGAAGATTTTCATCTTGATTTTCCAGAAGTCATAGTGTTCTCCATTGAAGAATGGTGGCCTGTTTATGTTGAATCCTTCACTGGTACTTGTTGTAGATGAGGATGCCATCTTCCCGGATCTTAGGAGCAAATTACCTAAACTTACGTTCTGATACCAATTGTTAGTATAGATAGCAACCTGAGAGGGGGGTGAATCAGGTTTACCCGATTTTCGCCTTAATACCTTCTTACTTTCAAGATAAATGTAAACGCAAACAATTGCAGCAGAAATAAGCGTTGCTTGAAAGTAAAGATGAAGGGTAGAAGAATTCACACACAGAAATTTATCCTGGTTCACCTTCTATCCACCGAAGGCTACGTCCAGTCCCTCAAGAAAATCCCTTGAGGATTTTTCCACTATTGATAAAAATCTCTTACAAGTTCTTACACCAAGTACTTTAAGAATTTCTATCAACTGTGAAAGTATACCACTTTCAACAGCCCTTGAAAGTACACCACTTTCAGTTCCTGAAGGCAAACCACCTTCAGACCTTGAAGGCTAGACCACCTTCAATCACCACCCTGAAAGTACACCACTTTCAGTAACAACAACCCTTCACCGAGACCCACGGTGAATACTCAATCTACCAGAAAGAGATGAAGAAGAGTTTACAATTTGGCTGTATCAATCCTTTTACATACAAGTGGATTGGTCATGAGAATTTATGCTTTAAGGCTCTTAAGCATAATAAGATTCTGAGTTCCTCAAGATATGAACAACTTAAAGTGTTCTCTTAACCATGAAGATCATGAACTCAGAATTTAGGCTCTTTGAAAGTTTAAGTGCTAAAAGACTTAATGATAAAAGCTATTTTGACAAAGCTTTGGCCTAATGTTGTATTCTCATGTGTTGTTATGTTCTGGACTCAAATGGACTTTATATAGGCAAGGGGAAACGTCCTTGAACCAATGCAACCCTTCCCAAAAGGTTTGAGACACAATGGTTCACGAAAAGATGCAACTTTTCGTGTGTGTAATCGATTACATTACTTAGGTAATCGGTTACACTAAGAGCCGTTACAATTTGAATTTCAAATTCAAACATGTAATCGATTACAAGCAAGAAGTAATCGATTACTTGCCTAGGTGTAATCGATTACCAGAAAGCTGAAATCGATTACACTCAACTCCAATATCCAGAAACTTGAACTTTTAAGATCGGCTTAAGTTTTTCTACTTCTTTTAACTTATGAAAACATTAAACTTGATTAGCTTAGATGTTTTAAGGAGCCTTTATGCTTTGAGAAGCCTTTAGAAGCATAACTCACCTAAACTAAGACTTCTAGGTAAATGTTGAACTTTATAGCGCTGTTTCCTCTAAGTCTTCTTTTCTTCTTTTTGCCGATGAGTTTGTCGTCATCAAAACCTCAGCAAGGGTCAGGAGCAAGACCTTCTTCACAGGTTTTCTCTTAATCGATTACAGCAAGCTCTTCACCCATTCTCTTGTGTTGGACGAAGCTCTCAGAAAAATCCCCATATCTTCCATGATTCTTGTTCGTTTTTAAGAATATTTGGTGGGTTTTCTTCGTGAACTTAATCTCTATCATTTCAACTTCTCAATTGTTGTTGAATTAGTCTAGAATCAAAAGCCCCAATTTAGTTCATTCAAAACCCTAGAACTCAAAATTCTAAAAGTTTCAGCTTCCATGGCCTCCTCTTCTCGCAAACCTCATCGTTCGAAGAGCCCATCCATGAATGCATTGGATCTCTCAAGGTTGTTGACCAGCGAAGAACAGAAGCAACACTTCCTCGCTCACTTTCTTGAACGGCCTATTCTCACCCCAAAATATGGTGTTCTGGAGTCTTTCATGGTAGCAGGGATGACTTTCCCCACTCTGTTTGATCATCAGGGACTTGATACGTTTGTCGAGATAAATGGTAAATACTACCCCGAAATTGTCAAGGTTTTCTACTGTAATCTAGTAAAACGCAGCGCCAAACTTTGCACATCTGTCAAGGGTATTAACATTTCCATGACCCTTGACGAGTTGGGAACCTGTCTATCCATTCCCAGCATCGGAGCAAAAATAAGTCCAGAACTGGCTTGTCCTTAGGAAGAATATGATAATAAATTCTTTTATCTATCTCTCTGTCGCTTCTCTGAAGAGAAAACTCAGTCCAAGAAGCAACGTGTTGATGCAAACCGCTCCCGAGATACCCTTCTTGTTGGGTTTCTATCTGTTGAAAATAGACTACTTCATTACTTGCTCAGTTATAGGATCTTACCCCAGAGTTCAAACCACGCTCAGATTAGCGATTTAGAACTGCAAATTCTATTTGGTTTGAAAAATCTTAAGTCCATTAATTGGGTCTATCTGGTCATGACACACATGTTGCTGCAAAAGGACAGAACCAGTCCTCTTCCATTTGCTTCTGTAATTTCCATTATTCTGAAGCATCATGGTGTCTCTACTCGTGGAAAGCACTCCTCCATGGTGGATTCTAAGGCTCAACGCATCGATTTGGACATCCTGAACAAGATGGGATTCTTCTAGGATGCTGATGGAATCTTCAAGCACAAGTCTGACTTGGTCACTGAGGGTCCTCTTGCTGCCTACTTCCCTCCTTCTGACAGCGCTCCATCATCCTCTGTCGAACGTGATGCTATGAATCGCATGATCCTTGATCAAATTGACAGTATGGAAAATGATATGAGAAAATTCATGACTGAACATTTTGATCATCTGGAAGGCAGGATGGAATCCATGTACACGACTCTTCAAGCGGACATAGACAATTTGAGTCTTTGCTTAGACCAACGTTCAAGCTCGCCTTTCCATCTCTCTGATCTGTCTGATGGTCATGATGACATTTAGTGGTTTTGATGACGTTTAGACTCATTTAGTTATGTTTTATAACTCTTTATTAGTGATCTGACAATATCTCTTTGGTTTTTAATAGTTTAATATTGCTTGTTTGGTTTTTGGATGCTTGAACTATTTCCATGTTTCTTCATAATTCTTCTGTTGCATTTTCAAAATACCAACTTGATTTCCCCACTCCCTACGATTTAGAAATTATTATACTTGTTAGCCTGTATAGAATATTTTTGGACTTTTCTTCTTTTTGATGAAGTCAAAAGGGGGAGAAAGGGTCCTGTGTTGTTAAAGATCATTTACAGGAACATGCTACATGTACAACTAAAATGGGGAGTTGCTTACGACAGGGGGAGTACTTCAAAATGATCTTCAACTTTTAAGACACGTGTTTGCCATCATCAAAAAGGGGGAGATTGTGCAGAAGATCTTGCTCCTGACTCTGGCTGAATTTTTGATGATGACAACACACGTTACAAAAAGAAGAAAAAGAAAGACTTCAAGAACCGGCTCAAAATGTCAAGATCAGCCATTAAGGTTCTAACTACTAGTAAGTCTTGTTAACTTAGTGTGCTATGCTTTATTAAGGTTATATTGCATTTGAAGGCTCATATATAATCAACACTCAATTAGGACATAAACTGTCATGAACTGAGTTTTGGACTGTCAGTAATCGATTACAGGATGTGAGTAATCGATTACCAGAAGGCAGTAACCAATTACCACATATCAGTAATCGATTACCAAGTTTGAATTTTGAATTCAAACTGTAACGGCATGATGTAATCGATTACCAGGTCGACAGATGTGTTGTTTCATGAACCAATGTGTCTCAAAACGTTTGAGAAGCTTTGTGATGGTTCATGGACGACCTCTAGTGCCTATATAAAGTCCATAGATGCTCAGAAACTATAATGACTTGGATAACAACTTTCACATTCATTAAAGTCATCATTCTAAGTTCTTGCTCTCTCATTTTCATAAGAACACTCATGTTGTTCAACATTTGAGAAACTCAGAATAATTTAGCCTTCATTGTAATTGCCTGGAGCATACAAACTAAGATCCATCCAACTAGTCTAAAAGATTGTATCAGCCATTATAAAGGCTTCTTCTTCTTCATCTTGAATCGGTTTGATTCATTCACCATAGTGTTCGGTGGTTGTGGAAAATGTCCTTTGAATCGGTTCTGATTCAAAGTCCGCCGTAGTGTTCGGTGTCATCAGTTAGTGGTTTGCCTTCTGAGGTTTGACAAGAGTTCTTAAGGTCCTTGGTGTAAGTACTTGTAAGAAATCTTGATCATAGTGGATAAATCCTCAAGGGTTTCTTGAGGGACTGGACGTAGCCTTCGGTGGATTGAAAGTGAACCAGGATAAAATCTGTGTGCAAATTCTCTCAACCTTTATCTTTTACTTTCAGCAAGTTCTTATTCCGCTGCATTCACAATCATCAATTGTGATTATCATTATCTTGAAAGTAATTGAGTTTTGTTAAGGCAAAAATTGAGAGAACCTGATTCACCCCCCCTCTCAGGTTGCTATCTATACTTACAATGAGGACCTAGAGCCTTGCTGAGGGATGATGATCTCCTCGATCTGGTTGTTGCTGGCATGATTTCTCATGAATTCATGCCTTTACAAGGACAAGCCATAGCCTTGGAAGGATATGTCATTGTGGACGAGGTCGAGTGGGAATCACTCGTGTCTACCAAAAAGATAGTCGTTACTTTTGAGAAACCTACAAGGGAGATGGCTAAACACCTCAAACCATTAATTGTCATAACTCACATGAACGAAAAACCAATGTGATGGAGTTCATCGACTCAGGGGCTATGCTCAATGTAATACCATTCTCCATACTTAGGAAGCTTGGGAAATCTACCCAAGACCTCTTGGAAACCAAGATGAATATGTCCGATTTCATAGGAGAACCCACAAGTGCTGCTAGGGTAGTGATTATCGATATCATGGTAGGACCCAAGACCAGTTGATCAGCCTTCTTCGTGGTCGATGGTAAGCTTAGTTATAACGTCTTGCTGGGCAAGGATTGGATTCATCCGAGCCTATGTGTCCCCTCTACCTTGCATCAGTTGTTGATCTTTTGGATATGGGACATGATTGAAGTCTTTCTCGCGGATAAGAGCCCATTCGCTTCAGATATTTCTATAGCCAAAGTGGCAGAGGTTTCCTTCTATACTCCCAGGGTGATGCTAGTAATGCTAACGCTAGAGATATAAAGGGGGATGGAGGAATTGAAAGAACAGAACCAGGCCAACCCATGACCCTTAGAAAGTTGTGATAAAGACACAACATAGAGTCCTTCAGGACCTCCTGGATAGGATAGCCGATTTAATGCACTTCCCGGCTGAATTGGAAGACCAAGTTTTGGAAAGAGAACTAATAGAGGAGGATTTCCTCTCTCCGATCAGAAGACACGTCCCCAACTTCGAAGCTCAAGATCCATTGGAAGACGTCAACCTTGGGACCGAGCAAGAGTCGAGGACAACAAAGATAAGCTCTCTTGTATCGCCAAATGACAAGGAGGTTATACTGGAGGTGATTCGAGAATTCAAGGATTGCTTTGCCTGGAGTTACCACGAGATGCCTGGCTTGTCCAGGGAATTAGTGGAGCACCGGTTACCGATCAAGGAGGGATTTAAGCCCCACAAGCAACCACCATGGAGATTCAATCTAGAGGCGTTGCCCAAGGTTAAAGAGGAGGTGGAACGGCTACTCAACATAGGGTGTATCAGGACGACCCGTTATGCTGAATGGCTGTCAAATATTGTTCATGTCACCAAAAAGAATGGACAGGTACGAGTATGTACCGACTATCATGATTTGAACCTAGCAACGCCTAAATATGAATACCCTTGCAGTGGCTGATATGTTGGTCGATTCGGCTGCGGCTAATAGATTTATCTCTTTCATGGATGGACATTTGGGCTATAATCATATATATATATATATATATATATATATATATATATATATAGCCAAGGAAGATGTCCCCAAGACAACATTCAGATGCTCTGGGGCCTTAGGGATCTACGAATGGGTCATCTTGCCCTTTGGATTAAAGAATGTTGGCGCCACATACCAACGTGCCATGAATCTTATTTACCATAAGCTTATTGGAAAGACAGTGAAAGTGTACATTGATGACGTGGTTGTAAAATCCCTTGATGTGAAGGTAAATGCGGCCGATCTACGTCAATCCTTCCTGCGAATGAGACAACATGGTCTTAAGATGAATCCGGCCAAATGCACCTTCGCTGTGTCAGCATGAACCTTTCTAGGATTCTTGGTCCATAATTAGGGCATGGAGGTGGATCAGAACAAGGCCAAGGCTGTTCTTGAGGCTAGGCCTCCAACCAACAAGAAGGAGCTACAGAGCTTGATCAGAAAAATCAATTTTCTAAGGAGATTCATTTCCAATTCGGCTGGAAAGCTCAAAACTTTTTCTCCACTGCTAAAAACCAGGAAAGTTAAGGAATTCACTTGGGGGCAGAGCAAGACAAGGATTTCAACAAACCAAGGAAGCTCTTTTCGAACCCCTGGTCCTCCTTCCTCCTGATCTAGGGAAGTCGTTGAAGCTATATCTAGCTGCGGTAGAAGAATCCATCGGCTGTCTGTTAGCTCAGGATGCCGAGGATGGAAATGAAATGGCAGTATACTACTTAAGTCGACAGTTGCATGATGCGGAGCTGAGATACACTCCGATAGAGAAGTTGTGCTTATCTTTGTATTATGCATGTACTAAACTTGAGTATTATTTTCTTCCTAAAGAGGTCAATGTATTGTGCAAGATTGACATTGTCAAATATTTGCTAAACAAACATATTTTGAAGGTTCGGCTAATGAAATGGGCCATCAAGCTCAATGCATTTGCCTTAAACTATGTTCCTTTGAGAGCAGTTAAGGGCCAGGCCATAACCAATTTCGTAGCCGAATATCCTAAGTTAGACATAGGAGATCCCTGGTTGGAAATCTAGGCTTTCATACATTTGGAGCCATGGACTCTTGCCTTTGATGGGTCTAAAATTGGGTCTGGTGCACGGATTGGAATGATAGTGAAGAATTATGAGGGACAAACATGGAATATCCCCAAGAAGTTGCCTGCCAATTTCTCCAACAACCAAGCAGAGTATGAAGCTCTCATCCTGGGGTTACACTTCCTGGAATTCTTCGGAGCCCAAATGATACGAATAATGGATGATTCACAATTGGTGGTGAACCAATTGACTGGAGAGTTTAAGTGCCTGAACCCCAAGCTCGTAAAGTATCATGAAAAATCTCTTCAGGTGATCTGGAGTTTTGCCAACGTAACAATTGTTTATGTTCCCCAGGAACATAATTGCAAAGCTAATGACCTGGCTCAGTATGCTTCGGGATATAGGATGATTCCTGAGGCCCATGAGCTTGAATTACCTCTCATTGGTCAAGAAGACCAGGAGAGTGATTGGAGGAAACCCTTATTGGACTACTTATTGGATCCATCGGATAAGATAGAAGACAAACTTAAGCAGCAGATGTTAAAGTTTGTTCTTCTCGACCAAGATTTGTACAAGAGATCAACTAAGGAACTACTGCTAAAGTGTGTTGGCCCTAAGGAATTGTTAAGTTCAAATGATCTTAGAATGTTTATCATATTTTGAGTGATAACAATTTTACTACTAGACTCTGTGTATTATGTTTTTCAGGAATTATCTCTATCATTTATGGATGTATTGTTTGCATACATACCGAGAAAAGAATCTATTCAGGCAAAAGTGAAGTATCATTTGCACGTATTGTCAAACATCTGGAAAGTACTGTCAAGAGAAGTATCATTTGCACGTATTGTCAAACATCTGGAAAGTACCGTCAAGAGAAGTATCGTTTGCATGTATTGTCAAACATCTAGAAAGTACCGTCTAGAGAAGTATCATTTGTGTGTATTGTGAAACATATGGAAAGTACCATCTAAGGAAGAGCAAGAGATATTTCGAATATGGTCAAACTCTACAGTCTACAAAGCCACAACTTCAGAGAGTGAACGACAATACAACATTGGAACAGATCAAATCGTTTCTCGAAATGGAAAGGATTTCATTGATAAATGAATTAAACTAAAAAGAGTGGTTCAAGCCTTACATTACTCGACGACCAACTCTGCTTGAACAACAACATAAATGAAATCAATGCAAAGGAGAAAATCACGGCACAAACTACTCGACAACAAGCTCTGCACGAACGATCAAGTCAAATTCACTCAATGCAAATCATAGAGCTGTTGCTCAAATGGTAAGATATTAAATGAAGATTCTGGTCAACGACAAGATCTTTAGGAATTGAAGATACATAAGAAGGATATACAAAAGAAGAGAACAAAGAAGTCAAAGTATAACAATTGAGAACAGAAAGAGAAAAACGACTAGTGAACAAAGAACAAATTCAAACACTACCAAGTTATTCACTATAAAGAGAATCCATTGTCTATCATCTCTGTTTGTCAAATTTCAAAGCATATTTCTGAGTATCAAACCATCTGCCAAATACTGAGAGTTTGCTGAGCCTGAAATTGTTTCTACCTTACTCTTTTGAGAAGAGATTCATTGTAGAAGAAACCCTTGTAAAAGAAGAAGTCCTTCAAATACTTGTTGGAAGAAATCTTGTGGAATACTTGTTGGGAGAAGTCCTGTCGAATACTTTTTGGGAGAAGTCCTGTTGAATACTTGTTAGTGAAAATCTTGGTTAAGACAAGGACTAGACATAACCCTATCGTTTAAGGGGGTGAACTAGGATAAATATTGTGTGTGCTGTCTTTATTGCTTGCATCGTTTACAAATGCACACGTTTTATTTCCGCTGCACTAACTCGAAACTTATTTATCCCACCGTTTACCAAAAGCTGTTGCACTAAACGTTTTCATCCTACTGTTTACGAAAAGTCTTATATCTTTTAAAGAACTGTTTATAAAAATATATAATTGTTTTTGAAAAGGTTTTATACGAAAAAAATTCAAACCCCCCTTTCTTGTGTTGTCCTTGTTTTATCAATTGGTGTAAGAGCTTCGACTCTTAAAAACTAACACTTTAACAGGTGTAGAGTAAAGATCCATGGAGAGCAACACATTCCAAACAAGCGCAGCAACGAACAAGCCACCCTTCTTTGATGGCTTGAATTACCCCTACTGGAAGAAGCACATGCAATTATTCATTTAATCCACAAACTATAAAATTTGGGACATCATCAAACAAGGTAATTATGTACCTAAAAATATTGCAGGTGAACCTACCCCAAGAGCACAATGGATTGGTGATTAAAGGATAGAAAATCAACTAAATGCCAAAGCCAAGCTGTTTCTCACCTGTGCACTGAGAAAATCTGAGCACGATAAAATAGACAACCTCGACACGGCTAAGGAAATTTGGGATACTCTTGCTATGGCACATGAAGATGAAAACAATGAAGAATCTTTCACTGCTTGCATGGCATCTATTGATGCATTAGATGATGAGGAAGATGAGGTAACACTCGAAACTCTTGTGGAAGAATATAATGATTTACTTGATTTTTTCCCATGCTTTATCTTCAAAGTACAGTAACCTAAAGGAAAAGTTTGCAAAACTTCGAAAAAAGCTAGATGCTTCTAAGCAAGAAAACATATCACTAGTTGAAGAAAACAAAGTTTTGAAAGAACAAAATACTTCTGAAGAAGTCAAGGTTCTTAAAGAAAGAGTTAAAGTTTTAATTGAAGATCTTTCATCTTTCACAAATGGGCATGATAAGCTAGTGAAACTTTGTGGAAACAACACAGAGACTTATGATAGAAGTGGTATATGATATGATAGTGAGGCACCATCGAATACTGTAAATTCTGATATTATATTTGTATTGTCTGCTACCATATCATCTGAACCCATGACATTTATGGTAAAACATATACTCAAACAGACAACAGAGAGGACTCCTTATATCAAAAAGGCCCCTCCCAAAAGTTCCACTAACCAATCAGGACCCAAAAGTATTTGGGTACACAAGACCATGATTTTGCATGTTCCAGATTTTTTTAACAGGGCAAAGCAAAAGGCAACAATGGAACCTGGACAGTGGATGCTTTCGACACTTGACAGGAAGAAGGTCTATGTTCCCAAATATCCATGCTGAAGAAGACGAATGAACAATTACCTTTGGAGGTAACCAAAAAGGTCTCGACATAGGTGAATGAGACGTTAGACGATACGCTCAAAGCTTTCACGACATTCTGCAAGAATGTACAAAATGAAAAAGGCTACTGCATAACTGCTATAAAAAGTGACAGAGGTGGAAAATTCATAAATGAAAACTTTGAAAGGTTCTATGAAGAAAGTAGCATCATCCATCAATTCTCAGCTCGAAGAACTCCTCAACAAAATGGTGTAGCTGAATTAAAGAACCGATCACTCCAAGAGATGGCTAGAACGATGTTGAATGAGACATCCCTTCCAAAATATTTCTCGGCAGAAGCGATTCACACTGCTTGTTACATCCAAAATAGAATCCTTATGAGACCGATTATAAAGAAGACACCCTATGAGCTATGGAAAGGCAGACGACAAGACATCACTTACTTTCATCCTTTTGGATGCCCTTGCTTCATACTAAACACCAAAGATGATCTCAGGAAATTCGACTCCAAATCAGACAAAGGAATATCTCTTGGATATTCCCCTCATTCAAAAGATTACCGAGTCTACAACTCAAGAACAATGATGATAAAAGAATCAATAAATGTGAAAATTGATAATTTACAAGGCACAGATGAAGATATAACCAATTTAGAAGAAGAACTCTCCAATCTGGACCTGAATGGAAAATCTAAAGGACCATCGTCCATTGAAGCTCAACTATCAAATGGTTATTCACCGTCTAAGAAATCTGCATCGACCAATGATCAACCATCATCCAACCCCACATCATCCAACCCTACATCGTCCGATCAATTCATGACATCCAATGGTATTTCTCTTCCAAGGGATTGGGGATTCAGACCAGACCATCCTCCTAACCAAGTTATTGGAAGCATTTTAGAGAAAGTCAGAAGAAGATCGTCATTCCATAATCATGGCAACTGTGCATTTCTCTCTGAAATAGAACCAAAAAATGTTGCCAAAGATCTACAAGATGAAGGATGGATCCTAGCAATGCAAGAGGAGCTCAATCAATTTGAAAGAAGCCAAGTATGAAATCTTGTTCCCAGACCTGAAGGCAAATCCATCATCGATACCAAATGGGTTTTCAGAAACAAGCTAGATGAAGATGGGAAGGTGACAAGGAATAAAGCAAGATTAGTTGCCCAAGGGTACAATCAATAGGAAGGCATTGATTATACATACACTTTTTCTCCTGTTGCTCGTATTGAAGCAATTCGTGTACTTCCAGCATTCGCATGCCAACATTCAATCAAGCTTTATCAAATGGATGTGAAGAGTGCATTCCGCAACGACTATATTGAAGAAGAAGTCTATGTAAAGAAGCCCCCAGGTTTTGAAGAATCAACTTTGCTAGATCATGTCTTCAAATTAAAGAAAGCACTCTATGGTCTAAAGCAAGCACCAAGGGCATGGTATGATCGTCTAAGCTCATTTCTCATGAGTAATGGTTTCACAAGGGGTAAAGTAGATAATACTCTATTTATACGAAAGTCATCAAATGACTTTATCTTAGTTCAATTATATGTTGATGATATTATTTTTGGTGCTACTAATGAAACCCTGTGCAAGGAATTCTCTAATCTTATGCAAAGCAAGTTTGAGATGAGCATGATGGGAGAACTGAAGTTCTTTCTTGGACTTCAAATTTGTCAAGAACAAGGCAAAACATATATTCATCAAACGAAATATATCAAAAATATCTTAAAGAAGTACAACATAGACAAATCCAGGGAGATGAGCACTCCAATGCATCCTGGAACCATACTAGACAAGAACGATGAAGGGTCACCGGTTGATCCTACAAAATATAGAGGCATGATTAGATCCATGTTGTATCTTACATCCAGCAGACCCGACTTAATGTTTAGCGTATGTTTATGTGCAACTTTCCAGGTAAATCCACAAGAATCTCACCTTAGTGTTGTAAAAAGATTTTTTAGATATTTATCAGGCACTGTTAATCTTGGACTATTGTACGAGAAATATGATGATTTCAGGTTAAGAGGATTTTGTGATGCAGACTATGTTGGAGATAGAATCGAAAGAAAAAGCACAAGTGGCAGATGTCACTTTCTTGGACAACGTTTAATCTCATGGTCCAGTAGACGACAAAGTAAAATCTCATTGTTCACTACTGAAGCTGAATATGTAGCAGTAAGTTCTTGATGCACCCAACTATTATGGGTGAAACATCAATTAGAAGATTATAGCATTTTTGAACATAACATTCCATTACTTTGTGATAACACTAATGCTATAAATATTACAAAGAATCATGTTCAACATTCTAGGACCAATCATATAGGCATGAAGCATCATTATATAAGAGATCATGTTGCTAAGGGAAATATTGACATGTCATATGTGCATACTGATGATCAACTTGATCACATATTTATTAAACCTCTCATTGAAAATAGATTTAAATATCTGAGAGAAAGTATAGGAATGCATCCTGCTTTATGAATTACATTGTCTATACTAATCAAAGTGCAGGAAATGGAAGAGACACAAACAATGCAATCATCTTTTATATCATCCAATTGCAACGTCTGCTACCTATCATTTATTGTCAAGTTCAAACATGGATGATGTCACATGCTATCTATCGTTCATAAGCTCTATGTCAAATTAGAGAAGCGGCTCAACAAAGCTTACAAGGATCAGAAGCCCACAATAAGATTATTCTTTTCCTTATCTTCCTCATCATATTTACTATCATATAATCTCTCTGCTTACTACCAATTTATTTTGATTTATGCCTTCACTGTTTACACTTGCTATACTATGATGCTAATTACTCCAATACCCGTTGAATATATTGCATATGCTCTGTTATGCTCCCACTACGCCTTGCATATGTTTTTGCTAATGACAAAGGGGGAGAGAAGAGAAAAAGTATAGAAAAGAGAAAAAGCAGAAAAAGGGAAGAGAAGAGAGAAAAGAAAAGAGGGGGAGAGAAGCGGAAAAAAATATAGAGTTGCGAAAAAGAGGAAAACAGGGGGAGAAGAGAAAATAACTAGATTATCGAGAATGAGTAGGAATTAGTTATTGGAACAGAGAGGGGGAGTTTATAAAGTTTTTATCTTCATATAAACATTTTTCTCTATAAAATTGTCATCATCAAAAAGGGGGAGATTGTTAAGTTCAAATGATCTTAGAATGTTTACCATATTTTGAGTGATAACAATTTTACTACTAAACTTTGTGTATTATGTTTTTCAGGAATTATCTCTATCATTTATGGATGTATCGTTTGCATGCATATCGAGAAAAGAATCTATTCAGGAAAAAGTGAAGTATCATTTGCACGCATATCAAGAAAAGAATCTATTCTGGAAAGTACCGTCAAAAGTGAAGTATAGTTTGCTCGTATTGTCAAACATCTAGAAAGTACCGTTAAGAGAAGTATCATTTGCACATATTGTCAAACATCTAGAAAGTACCGTCAAGAGAAGTATCATTTGCATGTATTGTCAAACATCTGGAAAGTACTGTCTAGAGAAGTATCATTTGTGCGTATTGTCAAACATATGGAAAGTACCATCTAAGGAAGAGCAAGAGAAATTTTGAGTATGGTCAAACTCTACAGTCTGCAAAGCCACAACTTCAGAGAGTGAACGATACAATACAAAGTTGGAACAAATCAAATCGTTTCTCGAAATGGAAAGGATTTCATTGATAAATGAATGAAATGAAAAAGAGTGATTCAAGCCTTACATTACTCGACGACCAACTCTGCTTGAACAACAACATAAATGCAATCAATGCAAAGGAGAAAATCACGACACAAACTGCTCGACGACCAGCTCTGCATGAACGATCATGTAAAATTCACTCAATGCAAATCATAGAGCCATTGCTCAAATGGTCAGATATTAAATGAAGATTTTGGTCACAGACAAGATCTTCAGGAGTTGAAGATACAGAAGAAGTATATAGAAAAGAAGAGAACAAAGAAGTCAAAGTAGAACAACTGAGAACAGAAAGAGAAAAACGACCAGTGAACACGGGTAAAGCATCAGTTAGAGGATTATAATATTCTTGAGCATAGTATTCCTTTAATATGTGATAACACTAGTGCTATTAATATTATTAAAAATCTTATTCATCATTCTAGAACTAAGCATATTGAAATCAAACATCATTTTATACATGATCATCATTTTAATCGACATGGTACTATTCCAAAACTGGGCATCTCTCTTCAAGATTTCTAAAACTCCAGCCCTCGTCCCAGTTGTTCAAGAGTTTTACGACTGCGCTGTCAAAAAGGGCAACCCTACTCTGGGAATCCAAACTTGCTACATGAGGAAGATAATGAATGTCTATCCATCTGACATTGCTATACCACTGGACCTTGCTGTTGGAGATGGAGTGAAGTACTCTCCAAAGTGGGAAAAAGACGTTCAAGATGCTAAATATATTTGGAAGGAAGATCCAAAGACAGTCGGATACACTGTTAATAACCTCATTGATGCATGCATTTTCCCCCATGCTATTATCAGTAAGGTGGTGGTGCCAAAAGAAGGTTCACGGGACTTGGTCATCAAACTTGCACACTGGACTCTTTATCAGATGATGAAAGGATTTATTGTCAACACTCCCCACTTCATTTTTCAACACATCTTCAACACTCTGGAAATTTCAACCAACAACAATCTACCCTATGGGTCTGTTCTCACTGCTTTGGCTGGAAGGTTGAAATGGATAGACAAAGAAAAGGAAGAAAAGGATTTCATCAAACATGATTACTTCTACTCCACTCCAATCAAATTTGGAGATGTTAGCAGGATGCGGCTAAACATTGACATCTCTGCTGTACCTAAAAAGCTGTTGAGTAAATGGACTAAGAAACAATGTGCAAGAGAAGCGGCCTCGTCTCCCTCTAAAGAAATTCCTGCAGTTAGGAAACCAAGGGCAAAAAGGCCTTTGTCTGACCAAGTGCCTTCGTCCGCTGAAGACAATAAAGCGCCCTCGTCTGCACCCAAACCAAAAAGGCGTCGTTTGGTGAAGTTTCGTCAGGCGACTACTCCGTCTATAGCTTCTGAATAGACAAAGCTTTCATCTGTTGATGCTGAAGATGCTATGCCAATTTCAGCTTTCATGACAAGTTCCCAGAAAGCTAAACTGGCAACAATTCCTGAAAAATTCGAACAGTCTACACCCTCTCATCAACAACAAGCAGTAAAGACTCCAGATGCTAAACTTGAAGAAGTGCCTCATCCAGTTGATCTTCTTTCAGGCTCTCATGCCTATTATCTTAAATTTTTTCCATCCACTTTTCACAACTATATTGCAGATATCATGAATGTCAAGGATGATGGCAATTATGGATATAGGTGCATTGCTGAATGGCTAGGTTACAATGAAGAGTACTGGCCTAATATCAGGAGAAGACTCATTATTGAGCTCATTGATCGCAGACCTTTTCATTCGCAAATTCTCAGTTCTGATGAGGAAGTGGAGTCTGTTTCGATGGCCTTAAAGCTGGCACCTGGGGAACTAGCATTCGAACCCAAGTGGTTCTCAGTGCCCGACATGGGCCTTTTGGATGCAATAGTGTTCAACATAGTTCTAGTGACCTTGGCACCAAAGGAATGTTGCACCTACTTGCCTCTTCTTGGACCAGCATCCGATCTGCCAACCATTGCAATGCTTGACATCATAAACAATCACCATTGGATAAGGTCCAACCTTCATGAAAATTCTCCTCTGCCGACTATCACCCCACAATGGAAGCATCATTGCTCTCCTACAGCAAATGGATGGGGAATTCCACTTATTCCAAGGGTGAAACACTTCAAACAGATCATTGATGCTGAGAGCAACAAATTTATTGATACATTATTTGAAGTGCCCAAGGTCATTCATCCCATTCAAGTTGATGATGAGTCTGAGGCTGATCAGGAAATGCTTTCTCCTCCAAAGCATGAATTTATGCAAACTCCTCATCCAGTGACTGAAGAAAGTGCTCGTCCGGCTGTGGATACAAAGTCAAGTCCGGTGAGAGAAGAAGAGCATCGTCTGGTGGCTGCAAGTTGCCCTAGTCCGGTTATAGGTGCAAGTCTGGTGAAGGATCAGGAAGCAAGTCTGGCACAAAGCAATACAGACGTAAACACTGAAGATTACATCTCATTTAGTGATGATCCAGAACCACCCTCATCTGAGGAACTTGCTGCTAGGGTTCAACAAGCTTATGCTTCAACTTCAACCCAAGAAGATATTCCTACTTCACAAATTCATCAATCATCTCCTCAACTGAAGGCCGCTTCACCTACTCCCCAGCCATCCCCTCAACCCAAGGTCTCATCACCAACATCTCTAGATCTTGTAAAGGCTGTAATTTTCTTCATGCTAAAAATACCAAGAAAACCTCGTTCTATGATGATTCCACAACTCTAGAAGAGGCAGAAGCTAATGCCATTGCAGAATAATCTTCTTTCTCCTGGTTTGTCTGTTGAATTTCTTCGTTATAATTTCTATTATCATGCAAGACTTTGGGCACCTATTGCTTGTGCAGATCTCAAATTAACCATCATCGTTCGCCACAAAGATGATGTGTTTCACTTTGAATGGATGTTGATTTCTTCTCCAAATATCCATGTGGGGTCCATTCCGTTCTTCTTGGTTCATGGAGATGGCCCTCTTGTGATGCATCTGGATCACTGGATACTCATCCTGATTCCTTGCGGATTTCTGTCAAATCCACGGCCATATCCTGGATTTAGTCTGCTTCCTTCAACACCAGTACCTGTAATTCCTACTGTTTGCTTGAAGTTCCCCTTCACTATCAGCTTAATGATGTTGGGATCCAGCTTAGGAAGTCTGGCACCAAACGATGTCCAACCTGCCGCTTTCTCCCCTGAACCTATTTATGTTTCCCTACCTAATGAAGACGAAGCCAGCGTAGATAAAGCTATTGATACCTTCCAAGCAGAGATTACAGATGTTAGAGAGGAAGTCAAAGCTTTGGACAGAAAAATGGAGGAGCTGAATGCACTTAATGAGCAACGGGCTGAAGCCATAAAGCAGGGACTGATTGCACGCTTTCATGCAAAATTTGACAACATGCAGAATATGATGACCCAGTTCATCCAACAACTGAAGAACAACTTCAACTCTTAACCTCTACTTTTTATGACTACGTTTATTTAATAGATGAACAATTTAGCTGTTGGATTATTTGGTTTTTATATACACCTGACGCACTTCAGTTTATTTGTTCTTGCATGCTCATATTTTCTGCTCCGATATCTTGCTTACATGTTTTTGCTAATGTCAAAGGGGGAGAAGTATTGGAGAAAAAGGCATAGAATTAGATTAGAAAAATAGATATCATAGTAAGGGGGAGCAATGAAAGAAACCAAAGTACATAAGTATAGGTTTAGAAAAATATTTTCCTAAGGGAGAGCTAAAAATAATTTTAAGCAACAAAACGTTCTCGACTGCCAGTTAGCTATACGTTTTTATAAAACATGTATTCAAATCAATCTATATCTCTGATACCATGTTTTTCATTACGTTGCAACAAATGCTTTCAAACAGATACGTTCATGTTTTTCTAGCTAAGAAAACTTAAAAAGATAAACGTTGAATATCCTAGTTTTAGAGAAAAAGCTTTGAAAAGAGAAAACGTGTAGATGCTCTAAAAATAAAGTATCCACTCCGATACCATCTTTTTCGAGATAAATTCATTAAACCTTTTTCTCAAATAAAATCTTTCATTATCAAAAAATGGGGACATTGTTAGATTCAAAAGATTTCATATTTTAAATATATTTTGATAAATAACAATTTAACCTAAGGTTTAATATTGATAGATAAAGATTTCCTAATACTTTGAGTATTTCACATTTTAGGAATATCTATCTACATGGAGAACATCTGCATATCCTTTGAAAGCATTATCAAAAGCAGAATGTTGAAGAAAAACAAAGAAGGAGAGTACGTCTGGCAACACGTTAGAAGAATACGTCGCTAGAAGAGTACATCTGGCAACTCGATTGAAGAATATGTCTGCCAGTAGAGTACGTCTGGAAAACACTCGAAGAGTACGTCCGCTAAAGTGCTAAAGAGTACGTCCGCCAAAGTGCTAAAGAGTACGTCCGGCAAAGTGCTAAAGAGTACGTCCGGCAAAGTGCTAAAGAATTCGTCCGTCAATGCTTCAAGCAATAAAGGCAAATCTACCTCGTTGAAGCATTTAATGAAGCACTGTTTGCAGCAGATTCAAGATAGGGACATAGTAAATATTTTATTCCTCGTATCTGCAAACACTCTGACATTCCACAAATCAAGCACAACTTTTTAAGAGTCAATGGTGTGATTTCCTGAACATAGTATCCCCTCAACGGTCAGAATCAAATCCTTTGTTCAGAAAGAAGAAATTCTCTTTGCTGTCTTCCACAAGCATTCAATGCTCAAACGAGATCTCAAGGAAGAAGCAATGAAGAACCAGACGAAGTCAACAAGGGAATTTAATGCTACAATTAATGCATGGCAGAATGCATTTAATGTTGTTACAGAGTTGCAGAAGTATCCGTTGCGCACTCAAAAGCAGAAATTCAAACGGAAACACTTCAATCTTCATCAACGTTCTTCAAGGGGTTCTCTACTGAAGATATAAATAGATAACTTAGACACTTGATTCAATTGCGACTTCCAACAATAAAAATTTCATAAGCATTCTAAGTCATTCTCTTGCAATCAGCTCTATAGCAAAAACTCAGAAACTCAAAGCCATCCTTTCCTAAGTTAAGTCGTCTGCCAAAGTGTGAAGCCTCCATAGAGTGAAACTCTTATCTTTCTCACACAGCCTAAACAGAGAACCAACCTTCATATCTTCTCTGTATATTTTTCTTAAACTTTCTACCCAACTCTTATTGAAGAGATCCTTGTAGAAACACAAACCTTCTTTGTTAAAGAACTGAGAGTAGTCCTATTGAATACTAGAAAGGAGAAGTCCTGTAGAAAACTTGTAAATGATTAGTCCTTCGAATACTAGGAGAAGTCCTGAACAATACTTGTACTATTTGGAGTAAATAGTGGAAAATCTTGGTGAAGCCAAGGACTAGACGTAGCCTTGTCGATTAAGGGGGTGAACCAGGATAAATATTCTGTGTGCTTTACTTTTCAGCTTTAATTAATTTCCGTTGCACTTAGCTCTTGAAAATTATTTTGAAACTTATAGTTGTGTTTAACAAAATGATTTCAAAAATCACACACACAATTCAAACCCCCCTTTCTTCAGTGTTTTATCACCAATGACTATATCATCAATCAGTTTGCATTGAACTGCTTCATCTTCAGACTCAAAGTGCTTTAGAGTCTTGAAAACTGAGAACCCTACCTTTTCCTCTCCTACTTTCAAAGATAGAAGACCTTTTGCAACATTAATCTTGGCATTACCCGTTGCAAGGAAGGGTCTTCCCAAGATTAACGGAACTCTGGAATCTTCTTCAATGTCCAAAATAACAAAGTCCACCAGGAAGAAAAATTTGTCAACCCTTACAAGCACATCTTCAGCAACCCCATAAGGATGTTTGATGGACCTGTCCGCCAGCTGCAAAGAAATCAGAGTAGGAGTTGCCTCTCCTATGTCCAATCTTCTGAACATAGAGAGTGGCATAAGGTTAATGCTAGCTCCCAAATCACAGAGAGCTTTGGCATTTGGAAAACCTTCAATGTCAACAGGTATGGTGAAACTCCCTGGATCTATCAATTTGTGGGGAAGTTTCCTTTGCACTATTGCACTACATTCTTCTGTAAACATGATTGTCTCATCAATCTCACTCAGTTTCCTCCTGATAGTGATAAAGCACAAAAGAAAGGGGGGGTTTGAATTGTGTGTGTGATTTTTGAAATTTTTTTATTAATCGCAAGTGTAAGTTTCAAAATACTTTTCAAGAGCTAAGTGCAGCGGAAATAAGTTAAAGCTGAAAAGTAAAGCACACAGAGTATTTATCCTGGTTCACCCCCTTAATCGAAAGGGCTACGTCTAGCCCTTGGCTTCACCAAGATTTTCCACTAATTACTCAAATAGTACAAGTATTGTTCAGGACTTCTCCCAGTATTCGAAGGACTACTCCTTTACAAGTATTCTTACAGGACTTCTCCTTTCTAGTATTTAACAGGACTACTCCCAGTTCTTTTACAAAGAAGGTTTTGTGTTTCTACAAGAATCTCTTCAATAAGAGTAGGGTAGAAAGTTTAAGAACAATATACAGAGAGAATATGGAGGTTGGTTCTCTATTTAGGCTGTATGAAAAGAATAAGAGTTTTCACTCTATTAAGGATTCACACAATGGCAGACGACTTAACTCAGGAAAGAATAACTGTGAGATTCTGAGTTTTGAAATAGAGCTGATTGCTTAGAGAATGACTCAGAATGCTTTTGAAATTTTATCGTTGGAAGTTGTCAATTGAATCAAGTGTCTAAGTCCTCTATTTATATCTTTAGTAGTGAACCCATTGATGACGATTGAAGTGTTTCCGTTTGAATTTGAACTTCTGAGTGTGCAACAGATACTTCTGTAGCTCTATAACAACATTAAATGCATTCTTCCTTGCATTAATTGCAGCATTAAATGATTTGGTTGAATTCGTCTGGTTCTTCATTGCTTCAGCCTTGAGTGCTTGTTTGACCATTAAATGCTCATTGAAGACAGCAAAGAGAATTTCTTCTTTCTGAACAGAGGATTTGATTGTGACCGTTAAGAGGATACTATGTTCAGGAAATCACACCGTAGACTCTGAAAAATTGTGCTTGATTTGAGGAATGTCAGAGTGTTTGCAGATACGAGGAATAAAATATTTATTATGTCCCTTTCTTCACTCTTCTTTGAATAGTGCTTCCATAAATGTTTTGACGAGGTAGATTAGCCTTTATTGCTTGTAGCATTTGACAAATGAATTCTTTAGCACTTAGGCGGATGTACTCAACTGGCAAACGAACTCTTCAATGATTTTACCAAACGTACTCCATAGGCGGACGTACTCAACTGGAAAATGAACTCTTCAATGATTTTACCAAACGTACTCTATAGACAGACGTACTCAACTAGAAAATGAACTTGTAACAGCCCAATTTTTTACGTCGAGTGTCACATAGTAACCATACGGAAATAACACTAAGCTTAAACCTTTCAAAACATCTTAGACTTTCAAAATATTTATTATCATAATATACATAGATAGTGTAGCCCATATAATACATTTCATAATTGCAAGGAAAATAAGACATAATGAAAGTGTCATCTTGCACAACATGTGCTTTTCTTTTACAAAAAGAAGTACAATTCATTGAAACACAAAATAAGTCAAAGCTCCAGTCTTTAAGCTTCTAAAGTCATCATCGTCCGCCTCCAGAAGCAGTCTTTGTTTGCCTCCTGATCAACAGCAGACGAATACCTGCTAGTGACCGTCTGGCGATACATGCCAAAATAAAGAAATACAAACAAGAAAATGGTTAACTCCATTATGAATAAAAATCAATAATCACAATGGTTTGGCAGACAATATCACCAGTCATACTGACAATAACACAGTTATTCTCACAACATTCATAAGTCAATTCATAATCACACTTAGTTGTTTCCAGTAACCAAATACATATATTCGTAGCTCATTGTGGCCAATCACAGTTCTTCATGAACAAATACGGTTCACTCGTTCCCTTATCCCCAATAGGTTATATAATATAATTCAATCTGGAAACATTCTAGTATTCATTCACAATATTCATGTTACCAAAGTAACTAAAATAGATATCACAACAAATACTAAGATAAGCTAACATATGAGTTACCCTTACCTTCTTGTAGGTTGCATACACTTGAGTCTTCAACCTACCAAAAACATAATAACATGTTTAAACAACTATTCCAACGACAAGGAATAATCCCAAACAAAACTAGAAACAAAATCACTGAAACTCCATCTATAACGAAAAACAGGGTTGAACAGAGTACCCTCTAACGCTTGTGTGTTAGCCTACCAACACTCATGCGTTACCCTCGTCTGATAAACAGAAAGGGTGATTCTACTTCGTTTTCAAGAATCAAAATCTTTCTATGATAAGGGTTATACAAAATAGCATAACTCTTGACATGAATTATTAGAGCAAGAAGAACCAACCTTCTTTGGTCCGAACACAACTTGAAGAATTGAATCTGGAAGAAGAACGAACAAGAATAGGAACTTCAGGAATTGTTTGAGAAAGATTTCTACGAAGTGAGGAAAGTAATAAGGATTCATAGAATTTAAGAACTGAAATGAAATTAGGAACTTGGTATTTATAGTATGAGGAAAACCAACTCTCAGGGTAAACATTTAATGAAAAGTGGTTAATGAAAGCGGCGAGTCATTGATGCTCATTAATGATCCTGGCATATGTTCAAAGTCAACAAAAACGGAAGTTTACCATTTCCAAGACATCTGACACTTACCTCTTAAGGTCAACAAAAGCGGCTAACTAATCAAACGAGTACCAACCGACTTACTACACAGTCACATCAAACGAACACCAACTGATTGAACCAAATGAGAATGAAAGGTGTCTCATCAAACAAGTACCTAAAGTAATTCACCAAAAGAACTCTCCAGTGAATGTATCAGACGAATACAACATAATTCGTCGGACGAAAACCAACAATTAGCATAAAAAAAATGTCAAACTTAATCAACATCTATCCAATATATTTTCACACACACATATCAAATAAAATCTTAATATTTATAAAAAGAAAAGGGTCTTACAGAACTCTTCAATGAGTTTTACCAAATGTACTCCATAGGCGGATGTACTTAACTGGCAATCGAACTCTTCAATGAGTTTCCAGACGTACTCCATAGGCGGACGTACTCTTCTTCTTTGTTTTTCTTTGACGTACTGCTTTTGATAATGCCTTCAAGGGTGTGAGCAGATGTTTTCCATATAGATAGATGTTCCTGAAATTTGAAATACTCAAGGTATTGGGAAATCTTTATCTGCCAATATTAAACCTAAGGTAAAATTGTTATTTATCAAAATATATTAAACTATGAAATCGTTTGAATCTAACAATCTCCCCCTTTTTGATAATGACAATTTTTATTTGAGAATAAGGTTTAATAAGGTTATTTCAAAAACTATGGTATGAGAACTAATACATTATTTTTAGAATTTCTACACTTTTTCTCTTTTCATAGCTTTTTCTTTAGAAACTAAGATATTCAACGTTTATCTTTTGGAGTTTCTTTAGCTAGAAAAATATGAACGTATATTTTTTAAAGCATATGTTGCAACATAAGAAAAACATGGTATCCGAGATATAGGTTGATTTGAATACATGTTTTATAAATAATGTATAGCTAACTAGCAGACGAAAACTATTTTCAGTTAAGATTACTTTTAGCTCCCCCTAAGGAAAATAATTTTCTAACCCTATACTTAGGTTTCTTTCATTGATCCCCCTAAGTATGATATCTATTTTTCTGATCTAATTCTATGCTTTTTTCTCCAATACTTCTCCCCCTTTGGCATTAGCAAAAACAGGTAAGCATGATAGCAGAGCATATAATATTAACATTCAAGCAAAAATGAACTAAAGAGCTTTAAATGTATATAAAACCAAATAAAACAGAGCAAAATTGTTCAACTGAAAAATAAAGAGTAGAGAGTTTAGGAGTTGAAGTTGTTCTTCAGTTGCTGGATGAACTGAGTCATCATATTTTGCATGGTGTCAAACATGGCATCAAAGCGCTGGATCAGGTCCTGTTTGGTGGCCTGACTCCGTTGTTCATTGAGAGCATTCATCTCCTCGATCTTCTTGTCTAAAGCAAGAATTGTGCTTCTCACATCGGAAATCTCTGAGTTTGGTAAGGCCTCTGAAATTGTCTTTGTGCTCCGGCCTCGCCTTGACCATTTTGGTCCCTCCATGAAAAGTTTGGGTGATTCTTCCAATTTGGATTATATGTATTACCATAGGGACTATTTTGGTAGTTACCCAAGGCCTTCACATCAGCATCAAATTCAACATCCTCTGGACTCAATTGAACTTCCTCCATCCTTTTGACCATAGCATCCACCTTCCTAAACAATTTGTTTGAGGCTAAAACAGCATCAAAAGCTTCTACCTCATACATACATTTCTGTATGGGCCTGTCTTGGTTGGAATAGGCAGCTCTAGCAGCAAGTTAATTGATCAAGTCAAGGTCTCCTTGTGTTGGTAAAGCATCAAATGCTCCACTAGCAGCAGTGTCTAGCTTGTCCCTTGTGTAATCATTCAAGGCTGCATAAAACTTCTCCACTTGGTCAGCTGTGAAGATGTTGTGGCCTGGGAATCTTATCAATAATCCTTTAAACCTCTCCCAGGTTTCATATAGATTCTCCAAGTCCTACTGAATAAACAAGTTGATTTCCTGCTTCAACTTCCTTATGCGGTTATATGGAAAAAACCTAGCTGTGAATTTTTCAGCTAGATCATCCCATGATGTTATGCTTTGGTGTGGTTGAGATGACAGCCATTCTTTAGCAACATCCCTGAGAGAGAAAGGAAACAACATCAACCTTACTGTATCCAAGTGCACATTATTCCACCTGAGGGTGGAACAATGTTGAGCGAATCTCTCCAGGTGGGTGTGAACGTCCTCATTAGCACTTCCTCCAAACTAGTTTTGGCTAACCAGCGAGACAAATGGGGAGGAATCTGGAAGTCCGACAAAGCATCAGCCGGCACCACAATGCTTCCCCCAAAGTTATAGTCAACCCGAGGAGCTGTGATGCCACGCAAGGAACGATTAGCATCTCGTTCCTCATCCTCTTACTGGTGTCGAATAAGTCTTGCATCGACCTCCGCAGCAAGACGCTCTTCAAACTCGGCCGAAGCCGTGCTTCCATTTCCGCTTGAGTTTCAGCCATTGCTCTTCGTTGTTGTGCTAATCTGCGATGGAAGGTTCGTTCAATTTCTGAATCGAAAAAAAAATTAGAACCTCGCATAAACGAGCACACAGTTAATAGCACCAACTCAATCATAGCAGCAAATTATGGTAGCCAAAAAACTCTAAACAATAAAACAAAAGTCTAAACTGATAAAACCTATCCCCGGAAACGGCGCCAAAAACTTGATACCCGTTCTGAAAGTGTACAGAAAGGTCGAAGTAATACAAAAGATATCGTCTCCACAGGGATATGTTACCAATTTTTGACTTAAACTTAGCTGTTTAGAGCTGAAAAGAAAATGATTTAAGTTTGAATGTTGGAAGTTTTAACAGCAAAAAGAAAAAACAAGAAATGATTGATTTTGAAATGATGATTAAAAGAAGAATTCGGGTTTGAGCTTCACTACACTAACAAAGTTTCTAACAATCCAAAATTAATATGAAATTAGAGCATGTTCTATGGTGTTCTAGCCTAAGCCTCTACTTGTTAATGCCTTAAGCACGTAAACCCTTCAATTTCAGTTTGCTAAACCTAATACCTTAGTGTTAAGCCAATTCAATTGAAGCAACATATATTCTTAATTCTGGCCAACACAAACAAATCTCACTCTTATACCTAAGCAGAAGATAATTTATTTAATCTAAACCCGATTCCCTTAGTTCTTACCAATTACCATTGTGCAAGAATAAAGTAAAATAACTTGTGCACATCAAGCATAAATTAAAAAAGGGAAAAGATTCACATAACATAAACTTCATTCATAAGATGATAAGAAAGGCTTAAAACATTGCTAGATAAGATTCACTACAAATCCAAAATGCTAAGAAAACTAGCCAAGCAGGGCTAGTGTAAACATAATTAAAATAAATAAACCTGGATTAGGGGCTCAATAGGGCTTCCCACAACTCCAGGGCAAGTGTTCCAACTCAGAGAATTACAATGGAAAAGAGAGAAGTAGGATATTCTGATATAAGCAATTGGATGATTACAAAGAAGAGCAAATTCTGTATTTATAGCCAAAACTGCCAGTGTTCCAACGCCTGGGCGTTGGAATTAAAATGAATTACACAAGGCTTGGCAGGGGCTCAATGCATGAGTGTTGGCTCCTCAATGCTCAGGCGTTGGGAGGACGTCTGACTCCTCATTTTCTTGCTCTTTCTCTTCTCATTTGATTTCCCTCTTCAATGCAATTATGGGGCTTCACGTGGCTTCAATACCCTTTTGCAACAGCTGAACTCTTGAATTTACACATGTTTATAATGTCTTTGTTGCTTCATTTCCATTAATCACACAATCATTCAGCCTTTAATCCTCTTCATCATTTCTTCATCAAAGCTCCAATTACCACCCAATAACGACCAAAATAATAAAAAGGCCAAAAACTCTAACAAAACCCAGCTAGAAGGACTAAAAAGTAAAATAATTACTAACTTATATGCTTATGCAAAAATTAAATAAAAACCTAACAAAATAAATAAAACTATATGAGACTCAAAGAAATAATAAAATAAAAACAAAGAAAAAGAAAGAAAAAAGACACTAATACCCCCAGTCATCAGCTTGCTTAGGGGAGAATTAAGAATATTTAATGATGTAATGACACCTTTAATTATTTTATCACACTTTATGATGGAAAATTCAAAATATTTTCCCTCCCATGGCATGAGGTTGGTTGACCAACCATTTGTGAGTGGCTAGGTTTTATTTTCTTCTTCTCTTATAAAGGACAATAGTGAAAATAGAAAGGCATTTACACTCATTTCTTCCTCTCTTCTTCCTCCTAGCCGCCACCCTCTTTCTCTCTTCTCTCCATCATCTTTTTCTCTTCTTCTCTTGAGAAAAGGTAGGGTTTTTGATATAATGTTGCTATGATTTTACTATGTTTTTGTTACGCTCTTCTTCTTCTTCTACCTCTACTCCTACACTTTTCTTATTATGTTTATGTTAGAGTTTGAACCACACAATGGTTCTAAACTTGATTTTCTCCAAAAGATCCTCAAAGCAAGAACATGACTTTGAGTTGATCCATGCAGTTTTGTTATTTTGAAGAATTCTGATTTTTTGTTCTCAAAATTGTTTGGAAAATCTTTGTTATGAGACCTTGATTTTGGGTGATGAGGCCTCCTAGAAATGACTTGTTGGAAGAGGAAGAACTCTCCTTGATGACCAACAAGCTATGGTTGAACCTATGTTTTTATTTTAGGGCTAATGCTTTCTTTTGAACCTTGTTTGTTTTGTTTAATATTGGGTAATGAAGGCCTTCCATGATGCACATGGTTTTGGTAAAAAACAAAACTCCTTTGGTGCTCAATGAGGGATGGCCGAATCCATGCTCTATGTTTAGGGTTAAAGAATTGTTTTTGAACCTTGTTTTCATGTGATAAAAGTTTGGGTGATTAAGGCTTCTTAAGTGCATTTGGTTTTGGAAGAAAAACGTGGTACATGCTCAAAGGGGATGGCCGAACTTACTCCTCTCTTGGAGGCTAAAGTCTTTTGTTTAGAACCTTGTATAAAATGCTTAAGAGTCTTGCGTGATGTCGGATTGAAAAGAAAGGTCAACCTCTCTCCTAAATCAAGCATGGCCAAGAGCTATGCAAGGCCTTGGTAATGGAGAAGTTGATTTTTAAAGCATGGACGAGTTGAGACTTAAGTCTTGAGGTTGTCATTCTATGCTTGTTTATCCATGTTTGATAGTTGTTTGATGAAGCCAATTTGATAAGGTATATTTCTTAAAGAAATCCAAACATTGACTTGAAACCTCAATGAATATCCTAGATAGAGTTCCACAAGAACTCTAAGGAGAATGAGAGGTAAGGAAACTCTATGCATTGACGAATGGCATAGTGTTTTTGTTGAACTAAAGCTAAGGAAACTCTATGCATTGATGAGTAGCATAGTATTTTTGTTGAACTAAAGCTAAGGAAACCTTAAGAAAATTTATGATAAAAGTCATATTAATCATATCGCAAGGATGGTTACCGCCTTATGTCATAGAATAAAAGACGATGTTTTGACAAAGATATTGCTATGTTTTTCTTCAATGTTAAGTCGTTGTCTGTTTACTTTCTTGCCTTTAACTTGAAGAGTTAGTTAGTTAGTGACGTCTTTTCTCGTGCTTAGTGAAGGTTGAGTTGCGGAAACCGAAGGACCTTGAACAAAACTTTAAAACACCAAGTAATAGGTAAGGGTAACATCCGATTCTAGAGGTCGAGTCATCCATGTTGTGAATGTTTATGGATGTTATATGTTGTTTTATTTTGGCTTGTAATGATGTTTAAAGATTCTATGAATGCTTAATATGATGTAGTAAGCCAGTTTCGTTATTTCTATTAATTTTGTTGGGTCCCGGAAGTGATTATGGGCGATGTGTGCGGGTTTTAATTCCTTGCATGCTTGTTGAAATTTCTAGTGTGTTATGAGACTTATAAAGACAAATTATGAGGATGTTGAACCTTGTAATGGCTTAGGGTAGTTGAATCTCTGATGAGATGGATCCTACGTCGAGTAGTGATCGAATATCGAGTTTCATGCATAAGGGCTACGGAAGTTGAGAGGTCAACACTCTGAGTGACCATCCTTATGTCAATAGCCAACGAGACAATGAATCGGCGTTCGATTCATCATTTTGGAGGTTGAGGAGGTCCCGCACCAGCACGCTAGCCATGCCACAATAAGGAAAAGTTTCAACAAATAGTTAGCCACATGAATTTTTTTTAAATGAATCCATAATTAAATTTGATATGTAAATATAAATTAGAATTATTTTGAATTAAATTAAAGCTAAGGATTAGAGTACAAAAAGTAGGATAAGAATATTATAAATTGAATAAAAAACATAAAGATTATAAACTGAATAAAAAGACATGGGGAGTTGCCTTTGGTCCTAAAACCATCCCTTCATTTTCCATATTCCCATAATATCCCTGTTTTTTTTTTTTAAAAAAAAAACCACCCCCCATCCCCCATCACCATCACCATCGTGTTCTTCTTCTTCTCCTTTCTTCTTCACATTTCTTCTCCCCTAAACCCATAAACTAAAGAGGCCTTCAAGCACACTTTCTTCCTCTTACTAGGCCCCTTCTTCTCCTTGTTGTTTTTTGATTGTTGTTGTTGTTTAAATTTAGATTATTAGGAATTTGTTGCTGAGAAAATGAATGCAAATTGAAGTTCGACGGACTGGTTAAAAATTGCACCTTTAGGTGCGAATTGATATGGTAAAATCGCACTTATAGGTGCGAATTTAATAAAAATAGTTGTGGCATCAAAAACTAGCAGTTGCGTAAAAACTGCCAAAAAACGCTTAGTGGCGGTTACAAACCGCCACAAAGTGTAAAAAAGACTGCCACTAAAATTCATTCAGAACTTCTACTACGTATTAACATTAAAATAGCACTTTAAAGTGCGATTTTAGGGTAAAAATCGCACCTTAAAGTGCGATTTTTATATATATCTACATTTTTAAATGTTTTAAAAAATATTAACATTAAAATCGCACTTTAAAGTGCGAAAAATACTCAGACGTGCTTAGTGACGGTTACAAACCGCCACAAAGTGTAAAAAGACCCCTACAAATGTGCGAATTTGGTTGTAGCCAAATCGCACTTTAAAGTGTGAAAATTACACAGTTTAGTGCGAAGATGAAGGATATTGATGGAAGAGAAAAAGAATTTAAGGCTAATTTTGTAAATTCGCAATTGAGAGTGATGGTTTAGGACTAAATAGGGTGGTCCTAAAACCAACCCCAAAGATATGGGTTGGAATAAAAAGAATAAGATAAATGATTTGAAACTGAATAGAAATAGGATAGAGAACAGTGAATAAAAAATATTCGAATAGTTTATGACAATTTCTAATTATGATATCACATTATATCTAACTAGTGAATTTTAATTTAGATTATTTGATAATAAGTGATATTCTTGGTCAGCCATACTAATTAGTGATATTCAAATATAAAGGACATTGGTTTGTATCATAAAATAAAATAAAAAGTTTATATGAATTTAGATAATTTTGATATTCTGTTAATCGCATTTTAATAAGTTGTGTGTAAATGAAGGGAAAAGGTGGTTGCGAAAAAGTATATATATGTGAGCTTGGAAAGTGAGTCTGAAATTGATGATTTAAAAAGAGTTAGCAAAAGAAGGAAAGACATGGACTAATTCCAAAGTGTATATAAATAAATGCATGCAATGCATGCCAGCCAGCCATATATACAAAGGAGCTGTTATGGTATTCCATGTATTTCTACCCCTCCTTTCTTCTGCATCTTATATTCTTATCTTTGAATTTGATTAGTTTCACAAATTGGGCCGTTTCAAACGGGGAAGTCAAATTAAGACACGTTATTTTTGCTAACCAACCTTTTAGTCTCACCCTCACCCTCACATTCATTTTCTATTTCTTTTGAATTTACTATAACTAAATATACATTATACACTCATCTTCATCATGATTCATCATGTTATTAAGGAATCTATTATTAAAATTCAAACATCCTTTCACTCAGTCTCTCCTCTAAATAAGGCCATTAGTAAAGTACCCCCCTTGAATTTCTAACTTAATGTAATCTATAAAACTATAATCCATTAGCTTAAGTTTCTTCACCATCATTCATTCCTATAATCAAAATATACAGAGTTTATTCTTAACCTTCCTCCTTCATTTGCATTATAGACCAATTCATTCCCCATTCTCAGTTTACTCTTGGTAAGTCTTTTTTTTTCTCATCTTCCATAATTATATCAAATATCAATCATTTTGGCTAAATCACAAAACCAAAACTGTAACATTAACATTCACATTCAACCACTTTTATGTAATGTTTCCCTGGGTTTGTTTGTTTATTTGTCGCTACATTCCTTTAAAAACCATGTCACATCATTTAAAAAAATAATGAACATTGCAAGCTTTCCATTACCATCTCTTGTTTATTAACGCACTTCGCCTCTGAGTGCAAGTGCAACAATAAATATTGAGAAAAGTGAACAAGTTTCAGTTTCCTTTTAACATTGAAACAGTGACAACTAAGAGAGAAAGGTGAAATCTTTATGGATATTATTATGCGTATATATGTAAAGGTAAAAGATTTAGTATCCATGTAATGTGATGTGGGATATCAATATCATGCTATGAAAACAATTGGAATGTCATGTCATGTCAGAAAGGGTCTTTTCTTTCAGCAATAGCCTACATAGGTCGGTGAAGGTTTTTTGGTGCATCTTTATTACCGATGCCTAAGAGGGTACCTGTGTTTGAAAAGGCCTAAGCTCTTCTGCATGGTGATTTTGATGTTTTGTTTTCTCTGAACATAACATGTTCTCTCTTCTTGTCGGTGGAATTGTATGTTTCTTTTCATTTTTTCAGGTGAGTGCTGGTTAGAAGCAGTGAATATTGCAGCATATGTGCTTGTTTTGTTTTACTCACTCACACGTCATGCATTGTTTTGTTTGCTTGTTTCTAAAACATGAAGGTTGTTGTTGCTGAAGGCTAAATGGCATCAACATCAACATCTTGTGTTAGCAATAGTCCATTCCCCATGAAAGAGGCAGCTCCGATCTCTCATTCGTATCCCGTAGCTCTTGCAAAATATGAAGAGGTTGTGGCAAATCCCAAGCTCTTCATGTTTACCTTGGAGAAGCTTCATGCTTCCATGGGTACCAAGTTCATGTAAGTTACTGTTCTCATGTTTGAAGAATCAATTCTAAAATCCTCATAATTGATTTGAGCTTCTCTAATGTCTATTTTAAGAGTTTATTTATGCTGCTACTCTGCCATTTTGATCCAGGATTCCTATTATTGGTGGAAAAGAACTAGATTTGTGTCGCCTCTTCATTGAAGTGACTTCTCGTGGAGGGTTTGAGAAGGTGATGTGAGTTTTTTAATACTGTTAATGCTATTATCTTTAGTAACTAATGTGTTCAATTGTTGAATGCTGTGTCCAACTTTTCATTTGGTTTGGTTGTAGTGTGGTTGTTATAATATAATCCAATATGTGTTGCAGCTTATAAAAGAGAGAAGATGGAAAGAAGTAACTTCAGTTTTCAATTTTCCATCAACAGCCACAAATGCTTCCTTCGTGCTGCGGAAGTACTATGCTTCATTGCTTTACCACTATGAACAGATCTACTACTTTAAAGCCAATCGATGGACCCCTACGACTTCTGGTATGTGCTTCTTCTTCTATATGAAATTGCTTGTTTGAACATGAACTGTTTCTAATGAACAAAATTGAAAATGCAATTTGTCAGATGCTCTGCAGAGTCACTCAACCCCACCAGTTCCTGCTCAAAGGACACAATTTTTGCAGCCTTCTCCACCAATTCAACCACCTTTCTTTCAACACTCAAGTTGTAATGCCACTGAATTGCCTCAAGGTCACTTCTTCGACTCAAAATAAAATTGATTGCATTCCGCAAATAAAGAAAACAGCACAAAGTTGTAGTTGGTGACAAATTTCCCTGAATATATTTCATGGATCAGTTAAATAAGTAGTAGTGGTTGTTGTCAATTGTCTTTGGCAGGATCTTCAGTGATTGGAGTCATTGATGGGAAATTTGAAAGTGGGTATCTAGTTTCAGTTTCATTAGGTTCAGATATGCTCAAAGGTGTACTCTATGAAGCTCCACAAACCCCTATGTTGCCTGCATCTGCATCACATCATCAAAGCATTATGGCTAAGAACAACAATGCCCCCACTGCATTGGGCGTCCAGCGTCGCCGTCGCAGGAAGAAATCAGAAATAAAAAGGAGGGATCCTGCTCATCCAAAACCCAACAGAAGCGGCTACAATTTCTTCTTTGCTGAGCAGCATGCAAGACTAAAGCTACTAAACCAAGCCAAGGACAGGGATATTAGCAGGATGATTGGTGAACTATGGAACAAGTTAAAAGAGCCTGAAAGATCAGTAAGAAACTTGTTAAATGTTCATACTTTTTTAGTGTACTACTACAATGAATATGCTTAACTTTCTAGAGTAGTATTCAAATGCTTAATATACTGCATCCTCTGATTAACCATGGTTAATTTTCTGGTTCCGTCCCAGATTAACATGTTGATTTTCACTGATATTAAGGTTTATCAAGAGAAAGCTATTAAGGATAAATTGAGGTACCAAGCAGAAATGGAGGGTTACCGTGAGAGACTGAAGATGAGCAATGTCATCAGTGATGCTGTGCCACTGCAACAAAGGCTCCCTGAATCAGATGCATCTTTGGTGGATGTGGACATAAAATTGCATGGTTCTCCTGAAACTCCTCTGGAAAGCAGTTCTAGTGGAAGTGACTATGAAGATGATGATGATATCAATATGGATGACTCTCCTGAAGTAGAAGTGGGTGTTGAAAGTACCTATATGGATTCAGACAAACCATCACAGGATTATGAGCTTCTTCCCCAATGCCAGAGAGAAGGGGATGCTGGAGCTCAAGAGGTGCAAAAGATGAATGAGAGCAAAAATATGCTAGCATTACTTTAGTGCAGAGAACAATTTTTTTCCTTTTTACTTTATATGTAGTAGTCCAGATAGGATTTATTTCCAATGCTTAGGTTAGTCACATTTAGTTTTGTCTTTTCAAGACTAATTCAGGAGTTCATGCGCTCTGCATTTGGAATGTTAACATAGACAATGCATCTCTTCCAAATGTTTTCCGGTCAATGATGCAAAAAAATTCTGATGTGTCTTCACTCTTCATTTGTGTAAAATATCATTGACTGAATCAAGAATAGTTATGACCACATTAATCTTCTAAAGGTTTCTTTTCAAGAATCCAAAATGTCACATAATTTGTCAATAAACGATGACATGGAAAAGATGAATTCAGTCTCAAAAAGACTAATTTGGTGACTAATTTAGCTTAGATATGTTGTTATCTTTGAATAGTCCAAAGTTGTTTTACTTATATTTGTTCTTGTAAACATGTATTAAGGGGGGGAACGGTTAGTTAGTTAGTTAGTGGGCACGAAGTGGGGGAAGTTAGTTTTCTATAAAAGGCCATGCACATGTAGAGAATGTATGCTCAGTTTACTTTTCAGAAGGCTGAATTGAGTATTCCTTTGTGAACATCATCACCCTTTTCGTCTGTGAATCAAAACAAAAGAAGATGGTAACGAATGAATCCTCAAATAAGAAGATTCGTGAAGCTGTACATGATCTAAATGCTGGTGTGCTTGTGGTGTGATCTCATGCATTTGGCCTCATTAAGAGACATGTCTGCTGAACTCAATTGACATGGATTAGTATTCTTCTTTTGTTGTTTCCAATATGATGGCTAATGTGATGAAATAACTTCGGTGGTTGCCGTGGCCACTATTCACATTCAGGATTTTAATGGAGTGTTGAGGTGTTGAAGTGATTTGTTGCGATATGGTTTGTTATGATTTGATTTTATATTATTATAATGGATAGATTAGGATTAGACAAAATTTGTTTCTCTATTTTATATTACTATCTATTAAGATAGGAGATAGATTTAGATAGATTAAGTTCATTTTTTATCTCTTTATTATCTCTATAAATTGTACATGTTTATTCATAGCTAGTTTCGACTCTATTGGCGCAACCCATGGAGGGGGAGGAGTCCCCCACTCAGGGGCTTTCTCCTCCCTCATGGCGACTTTCCAAATTTCTTTGGATTTATTTTTCTTGTCATTTGCTTCCGCGCTTGTTAACCCTAGTCGTTTTCTTACGGCCTCGTCGTCTTGCTGCAACGTCCAGCCAACGTCAACGCACTCTAGAAAATTCATCGAACCATACCAGAATCCCTTCCACGAGACTCGCCACCCACCTATCGGCAAAACTAAGAAGTCCGGCCACTGGAGACAACCGCACGCGCCGTTTCTTCCTCGGCGAGTGAGATATACTCATAGCTACTTCACTGGCAAGTGAGCTACACGCGCCGCCTCCCAAGCCTCCGTTTGCGACAGCGCTTGCCCAAAACCGGTTGCCCTCTCCTCCTTGTTCCATTTCAGGGGTCCATTGGTCCAGATTGGCCCTCTTTATTTGCAAGTTGAGGCGTTTGGTTGTGGCTTGGTTATAGGAACGTGAAACGTGACTTGATTCCTTCGTTGTCAGGGTCAGATTCCTCTTCTAGTTCTGTTGTGGGGCCCGATTCCTCCTTTCCTTTCTGGTTTCTTGACGAACCATTGGTTGTCTTCGTTGTTTGGGTATCTTCTCCTATTTTTCCGTCTCCGTTTGTGCTGCGACCGCCACAGACAAGCTCATTCTGTTCCAGGGGTTATTTTCTCCAGATTCAGTTCATGATCGTGACCCTTGTTGGTGTTTGAACACGCAACGATGTTTGCTTATAAAAAGGTGGAGTATACATGATTACAAAAAGATCAATCTAAGACCTTCTCAAACACATGCTACCTGCAAAGTTAATTAATCAATATGGTTAGCTACATTGTGTCTAGTGTCTTATCTTTTGCATGCATTTAGGTGTTGTGTCTCAACTCCATGTGAGAATAAACACTATACTAACAGACAGGTAAGTGATTCATTCGCTGAGTACTGATTTATTTAAGAAAACTAAATTAATGTTGCACCTAACTAACAAGTTTCTTTTGGTTTTCTCTATTCTGTTAGTAAGTTGAAACAAAACTCAACCCTTTAAACAAAAAGGACATTTCACTTTTTACCATAAGTGGAAACAGATAACCATATACACTGGCAGACAATTAACTACATTGGACCCATATAACCACCATGACAAGCATTTTCAAATCACTCCATGAAGAAAAATAACAGAACAGATCACAAAGTAATGAGAGCCTTAAAAGAAGTTCAAAAATTTTAGTTAGGATAAAGATTAAATCCTGAAAATTTAAAGTACAAGAATTAACAAAACTCAACCTTTAAAAATGATAGATAACAGCCTTGATATACACTCTTCATAAATAGAAAGAATATGTAGAAGTTTCAGTTCACTAACATAATATATCCATTATCCAAACAATATAGTTCCAATAATTTACCAACTACCTTTGGAGTTCACAGGTATAATACATTAATATACCTGACTGATTCATAGCATGTTTGATTCTACTGGATTGTTCTAAAATCACTTGCGGTGTAAGTTATGATTAAACATGTCTTTGCTTATGGCAAATAAACCTGTTTTCGATTGTGTGCAAACCATGAAACTAAACATGCACACAGAACCGGAGTTCAAATTAAGGAAACATATTCACCTATTTATCTTTAAACTGTGGTTAGAAGCAGGCTGGTGCAAGTGGTGCCCACCAATTTCGCTTGTCCTAGCTGCTGTCAGTTCCATTTCCAATGTTGAAATTGCCTTATCCAGAAGTTTTATGCACACACAATTCATTTCACACATATTAGTAAGTAACACAATATAATAGCTAGTGCAATGCAAGACTTCATCATAGATAGATCATAGATATATCTTACTTGATAGCAATATGGGTCTTTGTGACTTACTCCATTTCATCACCAATTCAGCCAATTCTTGCTTCAATCAATTTCTGTTTGAAAAATGCATGACATCATATAGTATATTTTACTATCGTCTAGAACATACATGTATATCCTATCAATTTCAAATAATGAAGCACTACAAATTACACACATACATATATACTCACTCCCTTATAATCACAATCAGGTCTCACTGACAACAACTGTATTTTCATGGTTGGAGGGGCGTGTCCACATTTGCCATGTGAAGAGTGTTCTTGCTAGAAAGCATGTAGTGCTAAGATTCTGCACTCAATACATCAAAGGCATTTTTACAATCTTACTACCATTCACTCCATGTTGCTCCTTGACATTTGCCACTGAATCAAAATCAAGTAGGTTCCAGATTCTGCACTCAACATGAAGTACGAATTGTAACTATAGCATAACATGAGATTGCTCTCAGTCTCACCAACCATCTTTAAGCAGCTCTGGTCTTTGCCTCCTCCAATGTTTGTATGTGAGAGTGAGAGAGAAATCCAATCAACGGTGTTATCCCCAGAACAAACTGCTCTATGGCTTGTATTTCCATGAGCAGTGTGCTCTGCTCCTTACATCACGAAATCAAGCAAAGCATACCTAAGAAAATAGGGCATGTGATGGCGTGAATGACTTGTCACGCGCGAGATCCCACAAATTTGGGAAAAGGTGAGATTAAGCCAAGAGATTAGCAGCCTCCGCAATTTTGTGGAAAAGGAAGAAAGTAGGTGAAGAGAATTCAAAAGCATGATAAAGAAGCTCAATTGGAGGCTTCAGCAATTCGTAAACCTTCAAGTTGATCTTCTAAAGTGACACTTGGTAATGTTCCAAACAAATTGGTCAACAAATCAACCATTCAAATATTTAAAATATTACCACATTAATCTTCTAAAAGTTTCTTTCAAGAATCTAAAATGTCACTAAATTTTTCAATATGAAAAACTATAATGATGACAACGAAAAGATGAATTAAATCTCAGAAAGACTTATTTGATAACTATTTTTTTAAACTATTATGGTGATGTTTTAGGATTTTAAGAGTGACCAAGTTTTTTCGATGACTCACTGTGAGGTCTGTAACTTACAATAATGAGAGTTTGCTCACATATTTATACTACTACTAATTTGTGCACTGTCACATCATTAAAAGAATGTGACATTTTAAGTAGCGTTGTATTAAACTCCAGGCATGACAAAGTATGACCGAGTGTTAGTATAAAAGAATTGCACAAGGAATCAAAATTAAACTTCTGAGCCTGCCCATTATGGCAGTAGCATTTTTAACTACTACATGATCCAACAATATCCAATTACCAGTAGTCTGAACAAGAGCACTTGCCACCATTGAAATGGTGAAACCTGTATGCATCTCTTAATGTGATTTTCCTACCAATAATTTGACTAACTAGCTTGAAAACAGAGTGGCAATCACCGCAGACACGGATATTCTTGAAAATTCTAAGAGGTGAGCCTTCTGGACTATTGATCAACCCAAATGCAAGTGCAATTCTCTCACTATGATTCCAAAGATTATGCTCCTTTTGTTCTTCATCTGTATCTTGCAACACATAGCTTGTGTCAGGCGCATAGCCTGCCTCTCTAACCATCTTTTTGAGCTCTTCCAACTTTGCATTGATTTGTGCTGCTTGTGGATGAAACTGGTCTCCCATCCCAAAAGAAGTAACCTTGTTTTTCAACTTGATCCAACTACAGGCAGGTTTCTTCTTTAGGTTTTGTGATTCCATTTGCTTTCTCACATTCTCTACATCTCCCCACCTTCTGGTAGATGCACAGACATTGGAGTAAAGAACATAGGCTGAATCATCAGATGAGTCCAGTTCAAAAAGACGGTTCGCCGCCTTCCTTCCACGTTCCAAATCGCCATGAATTTTACAAGCAGCCAACAGGCTGCGCCACACAAGGCCATTTGGTGGAATTGGCATCTTGTTAATGAAAGATTCAGCCTCAGCAAGCCTTCCAGACCGCCCAAGAAGATCGATAATGCATACACAATGCTCTATTCCAACGGAGACGCCAAATTCAGTAGTCATTGAAGAGAAGTATGCAAGACCCTCATCCACCAAACCCCCATGGCTGCAAGCAGACAGAAGAGAAACAAAAGTGACATGATCAGGTCTCAGTCCCAGATCAAGCATCTCATGAAAGGCCTCCCTAGCCTGGTGGAAAAGCCCATGTCTGGCTAATGCTGATATTATAATGTTCCAAGACCTCTGTGACCTGCTTCTTGGTTGGGGAAGGATTCTAAAGACATCATCAATTTCCCCACATTTTCCATACATGTCCATTGTAGCATTTAGAACATAATCATTTGACTCAAGCCCAAGTTTAACAATCAAGCTATGAAGCTGCTGACCTTCATCCAGTACCGTCAAGTTACCAATAACGGCAAGAGCTGCAGAGAAGCTAAACTGGTCTAACTGAACACCATCATTTCTCATTTTTGCAATAAGTTTTAGTGCCTCCTCACCAGGCCCAAAATGAGCATGTGACGAAAGAATGGCATTCCAAGTGCTAGAATTCTTATTAGCTAATACATCAAAAATGTAGTAACTAGTGTTCAGATCACCGCATTGGGCATACATTGTAATTAGGGAGCTTTGGACATGTGTATCTAATTCAAAGCCTGCCACAACTATGTGTGCATGGACCGGCATTCCATGTTCTAAAAGATTATTGGGAGACAAACAAGCACTGAGAAGATTGAGGACAGTGATGTAGTTTACAAGCACACCTTCTTCTCTCAATAAATTGAAAGCTTCAATTGCTGCATTTGGTTCTTTGTTATCAGCATGGCCACCTATCAGTGCATTCCAAGTTACCTCATCTCTCTTAGGCATTATTTTGCAGACCCGCCGTGCTTCAGCCATCAAGCCGAACTTCCCATACATGGTCACCAACGCGTTACCTATGATCGAATTGTGATGTAGTCCAAAAAGAATCACAAAGGCATGAACATTCTTTACTTTTTCCAAATTATAACAGGAAGATAATGCAGTTGTGAAAGTTATGTAGTTCATTGCCCTTTTTGTTTGGAGCATCTCAATTAAAAGTTGCATGGCACGTTGATGCTTTCCATCCTCAACATAGCCTGCCATCATGGAATTCCATGAAATTAAATCTCTCTCTGGCATTGCATGAAATACAAAGTCTGCATCCTCAGATTTTCCAGCCTGAGAATACATACTTAAAAGACTATTGCATACACAAACATTTGATTCTAGTCCAGATTTTACAATTAGACCATGAAGCCCTCTTCCCCACCTCAAATTTTGTGTAGAGCCGCATGCTGATAACAAGGTTGATATAGTAATATAATTTGTTTCCGTGCGAGTATGACGCATCCAAAAAAAGTGTCCTAGAGATTCTTCAAAATGACCATTATGAGCACTTACGGTAATAATTGAATTCCATGAAATAGTGTCACGTTCCTTCATGTTATCAAACACACAAGATGCCTCCTCTACACTATCACAATTACCAAACATGGATACAAGGGAGTTTGCGACAGAGACACTAGTGTCTAACCCAGATTTGATCACATTTCCAAGTATCTGATAACCCAAGGTTTTATCCCCAAGCATTCCACAGGTTCTAATAACTGTAGCCATTGTATTTTGATTACAATGTAACCCACTGCGTCTCAAATGCTGGTAAGTATCTATAACTTCTTCTAGATGCCCTGTATCTGCATAGCCAACCATCAAAGTGGTCCAAGAGACTATATTTGGTTCACCAATCTCTTCGAAGAGTTTATTAGCCTCAGAAACTTCACCATAAGTACCATAAAAGTGCAGCAGAGAAGTACCAATGAACACATCAGACATCCAACCACATTTGACAACATACCCATGAATCTGAAGTGCCCCTTCAGTCATGGACCCTGACCTATCACAGGCAGTCACCAAACTAGCAACAACATAACTGCTAGGCTTGACACCATATTCACACATGTAGCAGAAGAATTGCATTGCTTTGTGGTACCAGCGCACTCGAACAAACCCTGACATCATGTTATTCCAAGAAGCTTCATTTCTGTGCAACATTTTATCAAAAACGTGGTGTGCATATTCAATGTTGTCAAGCTTAGAGTACATGTTAACCAAGGTATTTGCATCCAATGTACTAAGTTGAATAACACCTTTTACACAAAAAGCATGCAATGCTTTCCCAACAATTCCTTGAGTGATTTCTGAGAAACCCTTTTGAAGAAAGCATGAAACTTGGGGGTTAGGGTGGTCTTTGAGGAGCCAATCGATGCCATGGTACAAGGACTCTTTTTCTTTTGTAAATGGATTGAAATGGTTCTGGGGGTTAGCAACTGGCAAGTGTGTAGAGGGTGGGGCGTGTACAAGAGCAATAGTAGACCGCTTTCTACAATGCCTCGTCAAATAGTTAACCCTTGTGAAGAAAAACTGCAAAGGGCTTACTGCAGAATTCTTTGCTGTCATCCCATAATCTGATTCATCCAACAATATCAGAAGATGCACTAACAGCCACACAAAAACCAACCTGATAAAACATATACCCAATCAAACAACAGTGAATAACATAGAAGTTGGTTCAACAGCAAAAAAATGGCATACCTTTGAGTAAGTTATCAATAGGCTCGCAGCGCCAACAACAAGGCAACAAACAACTGCAGTTAGCAACGTAAGTGAAATCGAAAGTATCCATCATATTCATATGAGTTGTTAATCATGTCAGATTGGAGAACGGTGCTGCTTCGAAGCCATTAATATTATATTGCTAATTGCCATCGAACCATGAAAGAACGAAAAAATCACTTTTGCAATTCAAGGCAGTCGTCACAAGCATTTATCCATGGCTTGCATTCTATGGGGGGGTGATTTTAATGATGTTTTGAGCCCATCTGACAAGCTTGGGGGACCCTCCTGATATCAGGAGACTCCAAGCTATCCATCAGGTGTGTGCGACTTGTGGTTTGTCTGATGTGGGTAGTTCAGGTTACAGGTTCACGTGGTCAAATAAAAGGAGCCACCCACATACTATAGAAGAACGTCTTGATTATGCCCTGGCTAATGAGGCGTGGCATGACGCTTGGACTTATACTCGTGTTTTTCATCGCCAACGGCATCAATCAGACCATAATCTCATTCTTATTGATTGCTCTCTGAGCAACCGTCGCCCAGTCAGACGGGAACGTAGATTTCGTTTTGAGGAACTCTGGCTACAAAGTGAGGATGAGTGCACCGAGATTGTAGCCCAATCTTGGTGTAGAACCCTTGCGGATCTTCCGACCAAGATGGGTGAGGTGAGTTCGGCCCTTGACTCTTGGGGTAAAAACAAATATTGTGACCTTCCTCGAAAGATATCAGACCAGAAAGTGTTGCTTCAGGAGCTCCAGAGGAAGGTACAAACTGATGAGGTGCTTGCTGCGGCCCAGGAAGCCGAAAAGGAGATGGACAAGCTCCTCGAACAGGAGGAAATCTTCTGGTGCCAAAGGTCCCGTGCAAACTGGCTCAAGTATGGTGATAAAAACACCAGCTTCTTCCATAAGAAGGCATCTCAAAGACAGAAACGGAACTTTATTGTGCAGCTTGTGGATGATTATGGGACACGTGTTGTCGAGGATGCTGATATTTCTCAGGTCTTGAACTCTTATTTTCAGGAGTTGTTCACTACATCTTCGCCGACAGGTATCCCGGAGGCGGTTTCCCTTGTTGCAGGGAGGGTAGGGGCCTCTCAGCTCCAAATTCTGAATGAGCCTTTCACTAAGGCTGAGGTCGAGCAGGCGCTCTTCCAGATGCATCCTACCAAGGCTCCGGGAAGAGACGGCTTACCAGCATTGTTTTATCAGAAATTCTGGCATATAATTGGGGATGATGTTTCCCAATTCTGTTTGCAGGTCCTTCAGGGTGACCTATCTCCAGGTATGATTAATAATACTCTTCTGGTTCTCATCCCCAAGGTTAAGATGCCTGAGCATGCGAACCAATTTAGACCTATTAGCTTGTGTAATGTGTTGTTTAAAATTATTACAAAAACCATTGCTAATAGGCTGAAGATTATTCTGGCTGATCTTATTTCGGAATCTCAGAGTGCGTTCGTCCCGGGTCGTCTGATAACGGATAATGCCCTGATCGCCTTTGAATGCTTCCATTTTATGAGTAAAAAAATCTCAGGCCGAAAGGGCATGATGGCCCTAAAACTTGATATGGCTAAGGCGTATGACCGTGTTGAGTGGCCTTTTCTGCGATTGGTTCTCTGCTCTATGGGATTTCCCCCCAGTTGGGTGAACCTTATTATGCGGTGTGTCTCTACAGTTGATTTTTCTATTTTATTAAATGGTAATCCGCAGGTGGCATTCATCCCTCAGAGGGGGCTGAGACAGGGGGACCCTCTTTCCCCCTACCTTTTTATTCTATGTGCAGAAGTCTTGTCGGCCCAGATTCATCGAGCAGTGACTAGTTCCTCTCTATCTGGTCTTCGTATTGCTCGGTCGGCGCCGGTTATTTCTCATTTATTTTTTGCTGACGATAGCGTCATCTTTGCCAGGGCCTCTGCGGAGGAAGCAGAATGTGTTAAATCCATTCTTGCGACCTATGAGCGGGCCTCTGGACAAAAAATTAATCTTGACAAATCTACTCTCACATGTAGCCGAAATGTGCTTGCATCTACTTCATCTGAGCTTACTATGCTTCTGGGTGTTAAGGCTGTTGAGGGTTTTGACAAATATTTGGGACTCCCGCCTATTGTGGGGAGATCTAAAACCCAAATTTTTAATTTTGTCATTGAGAGAGTTTTTAAAAAACTGAAAGGGTGGAAAGAACGTTCCCTTTCCCGGGCAGGGAGGGAAGTTCTAATCAAAGCCGTGGCTCAAGCAATTCCGGCTTATGTTATGTCTTGTTTTGCTTTGCCTGACTCTGTGTGCTCTCGCATCGAGGGGATGATAAGTAGGTTCTTTTGGAGCGGAGACATTGAGAAACGAGGTATCCATTGGCGGAAATGGTCGACCCTTTGCCGACCCAAGTGGTCGGGTGGACTGGGGTTCTGTAATTTTAAGGCTTTTAACACGGCTCTGGTGGCCAAAAATTGGTGGAGACTTTATTCATCTCCCCATCTTCTTGTTAGCCGGCTGTACAAAGCGGTGTATTTTCCTCGCGGGGACATGTGGATTGCTACGAAAGGTTTTCGCCCGAGCTACGCTTGGTCGAGTGTCCTAGGTTCCCGATGGATTTTTGAGAAGGGGGGACAATGGAAGATAGGGGATGGCACTAGTGTTCACATTTGGGAACACAAGTGGCTCCCTCATGGTACCCCGATTATCTCCCGTCAGGACTTCGCCAATGAGGCGAATGTCCAATGGGTGTGTGACCTTATTTCTGCTGGGAGGTGGAAATCTGATTTGATTGATATGATATTTCATCCTAATACGGCTAAGCATATTTTATCAATTCCTCTTCCTTGTATTTCACACAATGATTATTTGTTTTGGCCCTTTAATGAGAATGGTGTCTATTCTACAAAATCTGGTTATAACTTTATTATGCAGGACCAGGTTTCCTTTGTGGCATCTTCTTCAGGGGTTCCATCGATGCCGTCTCAAGCTTGGAAGCGGCTGTGGAGGTCTCGTGCCTTGCCGCGATGCAAGGAATTGGTATGGCGTGCAGCTCTGGATATCTTGCCGGTTCGAGGTCGTTTGCGGCACCGAGGTGTGGACATTGACCCCTCCTGCCCATGTTGTGAGGTGGTAGAGTGCGAGACGGTTGCCCATGCGCTTCTTTATTGCCCGGATTCAGTTCAGGTCTGGTTTGGTTCGTCGTTTGGCTTACGGGTGGGTGACTGGCCCGACCTCTCGTTTGCTGATTTCTTCCTCAGGTTTTTGGAGATTGCAGATGACCAGGCTCTCATTTGCTTTATCACTACGGTCTACTGTATTTGGGAGAGGAGGAATCGGATTGTCTTCCAGCAGAGGCGGACGCCCACACTGCTGATGTTTGATCGTGTGGCTACTCTCCTTGGGGTGCCGGACTTGCGGGCTGTTCCTCGCCAGTCTTTGGTGTTGCCGTCTAGTTGGACCCGACCGTCTAGAGGTGTGTTTAAGCTTAATTTTGACGCAGCTCTTCGCGACTCGACCTTGGCTGGCTTTGGAATGGTGGCTCGGAACTTTGAGGGCGAAGTTCTCGCTTCGGCGGCCGCAGCTACTATCATGGCCTCGTCCTCCGTCATTGCGGAGGCTCTGTGTTTCCGTTGGGCGATCTCCACTGCTATTGATTTGGGCTTCAGGAGGATCACGTTTGAGACTGATTGTCTGAAGCTCTTTGACCTTTGGCGTCGTCCAAAACCTGGTGGATCTTATCTTTTTTCTATTATTAGGGATTGTCGTTCCTTTTCTTGTTATTTTGATTTTATGGATCTTACTTTTGTTAGGCGGGAGGGCAATATGGTTGCTGATTCCCTTGCCAAATTATCTTTCTCTAAGTTGTCTTTTGTCTGGATTGAGGATGCTCCTCAAGAGATTTTAGCTGCTCTGCAGCATGATGTAGTGGCTTCTGCCCCCGTTTCTTGATTTATATATTTATTCAGTTTCAAAAAAAAAAAAAAAAAACCATTGAGCTTATTTTTGGAGTTTAGGAGTCTCAAGTGCAACTCAACTCATTCAGACTCCAATTATTTTAATATTAATTCAACATTCTAATTTAATTAATACTAATAACAATGATATTATAATTAAAATTAAACATAGAAGGTTAAAAATAACGATAAATACATTATTTTACATTATATAATTAAACACGATAGAAAATGCATATCAACGAAAAATAAATAATAGATTGGCGTACTTGGGTTAGACAATGATGAATACGCCCCGTCATAAGAATTCTTTTGTCTCTTTGATTGGGTCACCATTGCTTGTCCTAACCACTTTGGTTCATCTTTCACTACCTGCCATGCATGCTCAAGTTTGAAATCCCTTTTTCTTTTCAAGGCGACACAAGGCACGTGCCTCAGCCAAGACATTCCTCTCTGATTGTCCGCTTTTCTGAAGAGATTGACAACCATGCTCTAGTTGCTCCTCCGTCGTCTCCTCCTAAGGGTCCTCCTCCTCGTCTGCAACATTGTTAGCATACTCCATCCTGTTAACACAAGGGGAAAGAAGGGTATACTGGGGAGAAGATGGTGAAGAATCTGGCGTCTCCCAGGGGATAGCGGACTCTAGCAAAGGAGAAACGTTGCGAGACTTATTTACCAAGTTTTACAAAAGGAAACACTGGTTCTAAGTTTGGACAAGAAGGTTAAGCTCCATTTACTCTTTGAAGCTATAAGAATGGGATCACCGTTCCAAGCTCACTGGCTAAGTCACCGCCACAAGACATGGATGAATTCAGGAAGCGGTCGGCAAAATACGTAAATATGGAGAATAGTTTGACAGGGACTAGAGGTCTGAAGGATGATATTCATGAAAACATAAATCAGGGGAAGAAAGATCGGGATTACGATCACCGAGGCCTGGAAAAAGGAAGTCATATGAAGAGTTATGGGAAGAAGTTTGAAAATTACTCAACCTTAAATGCAACACCTTCCCTGGTATACAATGATGTGGTGCATACAATCTAAGCGAGTATGCCTTGATCAATCGGCTCCACGTAGAAAGAACAAGTACCTCGATATGAAAAGGTACTTTGAGTATCATGAAAGTTATGGGAACAATACTAATGAGTGTATCCAACTACGTGATGCGATAGGGCAGCTTATTTGAGAGGGAAACTCAAGAAGTATGTCTACAAAAGCGTTGAGTCCAGTGGCAGAGCGGAGTACAAGAGACGTTCACGCAGTCCACCAGCTAAGGATACTTACCAAGAGGACAAGAATCAATCCCGTGAAAACATGATCAAGGCGAATCATCATCTCAGCGGGCGAAGAAGGACGAATCCAAGAGAAATTCCAAACGCGATAAAGGATCTTCATTCTCCAAAGACGAGAACAACGACTCAACTACTCGAGATTTTGTAGGTTCTATTGCAGGAGGATTAACTGGAGGTGGAAGCATGTCAAACGCAAGGAAAAAGCATTTGAAGTATGTGTAGTGACAGTACGTAAAATTAAATTAAGCAAACAAAGTTGCCACCAATATTTATTTTATTAAGGGAAAACATTGGAAAAATTCCACTTTAAATCAATTTTAAGAGTTGAGTTCGGAATTCCACTTAAGCATAGGGAAGGGTGGAGAACAAGCCCCACGACACCCCTAATACGTCCGTCTTAAGACGGTGAACTTGAGTTGTTTGTACAGATTTTAATCATCTAGAAAATGATGATTTTACCCCATTAGCATAATTATGATTCATAGTCTTATTTTAAAAAGTTAAGTTAAGAAAACAATTCTTATTTTTATTTTTTTAAGTGTCTGCCGAGACCTAACCTATCCGATGTACCCTCCTACGAGACGTCAAGGCTTACGTAGTTCTTTAAAAAAGGTTTAAAAGATTTAATCCACTTATGCACGGGATTTAGGGCAATTAAACAACGTTAAGGTTCAAAAACCCTTACATGCTAGCAACACTTGAGAGAGACGCCTTATAGACGCTCATAACAACGTTGCCACACGTCGAGTGGGATATATTTAATAAAACATTTGTCGCCCTTATTCTAATAAGAGAATATTTATTAAAAAAACATGTAATGGATTTTTGTTATAAGAAAGAGTTTTCACTTGTATTTTAAAAAAATATGAAATTCATCCACTCATGCATGAGGTTTAGGGCACTTAAACGATATTAAGGCACAAAAACCCTTACGCGTGAGCAACACTTGAGAGACACACCCTATTCACTATGTTGTTGATTATTGCTTGTATTTGGAGTTAACCCTTTTCTGCTTGTTGTTTTATTGTTTGGGTGCTTAACGCCAGATGACCAACAATGAGGGAATGTTTGAAGACTGATTTGATGCAAGCCGAGGAACTTTCGAAGTAGACTTGAAGATGATGTTTTTTATTCCGCTGTTTTGTAAAAATAGCACATTTGGTGCAGAATTATTACTTTCATTTCATCTTGTTTCCTTGCTGTAATATTATTGATATTGGGCTACACTATGATAAATATATGAGAGACGTTGTTTTGGAAACTTGAGATGTTCTGAAAGGTTTTTGTTTAAAGTTTTATTTTCCGCGATTTTTCCAATGTGACCCCTCGACCGGAAATTGGGGCGTTACATTTTGTGGTATCAAAGCGATGGTTTAGATAACCAATGTTGTTGGGTAACTTTTCATTCTGAAATCGATTGATGGGTGTCAATCGAAAGAAGAATTTTGTGAATAACTGTTTATTGATATTACTTATATGAAATTATCCTATGAACGGATAATCTAATTATATGTATTTAATCAACTTTCCTTGTTATTTTCTGTTGTTGGGATTAATTGTTAGCCTTTCTTAACAGGAGTAAGAGGTTAACAAATCAAAACATAGAAATGCAAATCAAGATGCTTTTAACCAGATAGATGCTGCCATCACTAATTTGACTACGCTAATGACACATCAAACGAATCTTGTTGTTGCTCGTGCGGAGGAGGACGCTAATCGGGCTGCTGCTGCATAGACTCAGAAGGCAGAGAGAGCAAGCTTCTGCTTAGATGAAGGGACTACGCGACTTCAAGAGGCAAGATCCACCCAAGTTTTCTGGAGTTTATGATCCGGAGGAAGCTGATTTGTGGCTACAGGAGATTGAGAAGATCTTCGTCTTTTTGCAGACCCCTGTTACAACCAGGGTGAACTACGCTGCATACTTGTTATCTGGAGAGGTTGAGCACTGGTGGAACGGTGATAGAGCTATGATGGAGGCAGATCACCAAGCTGTTACTAGGACGGCTTTTCTGGCTAAGTATTTTCCCAAGAATGCTAGAGCTGCAAGGGAGAGTGAGTTCATGGAGCTAAAACAAGGAGGCAAATTTGTTGCTGAGTTTGCTGCAAAGTTGGAGTCTTTGGTCAGAAACTTCAGATATTTTAGAGGACAGCTCGATGAAGAGTTCATGTGTGAGCGCTTCATTGATGGGTTGAACTATGATCTACAGAGGGTTGTACAACCTTTGGGGATTGCACGCCGGAGAAAGATAAAGGCATTGAGGCCATTGATGTCCGTCAGGGAAAGTCACAAGGAAGTGGAGGATCAGCTAGGTCCCATCCAGCTAGAGATGACAGAGGGAGGAAACCATATCAGCGACCATAGGCCAAGAGGCGTGCTTTTGAGTCCGACCAACTCGTAGGAGGCAACTTGGGCGTTTAGGGAGCTCCGAAGCCAATTGAAGATATTGTCTGTTACAAGTGCAACCAAAAGGGATACTATGCCAGTAGCTATGCTATGAAGTCTATTGTTTGCTGGAACTGTTAGAAACCAAGACATGCTGCTAGAGATTGCAAGGTTCCGAAAGTTGAGAGTACTATGAATGCTGGACCTTTGGTTGGCCGTGGATCGAGTTGGGTGTTGTCTTCCAATTCTTATATCTCATTGACTTGCCTTAGGTCCTACCGTGATATCGGCAATGAGAACCCCAGCAGAACTGGTGGATCCTCCCATGAAATTGACAATTTTCATCGTGGTTTTCAATAAGTCCTGAGTGCTTTTGCCCAATTTTCTCAGGGTTGAGAATGGTATAACATTCAGCACAACACCAGGGTCGACGAACACCCTTGACCTCGGCTTTCTATTGATGTCAGTGCTGACAAACAAAGGTTTGAGATGCTTGGCCATCTCTTTGGTAGGTTTCTCGAATGGTACTACCGCATCAGGAGTAGATACCAAGGAAGCTTATTCGGCTTCATCTATCATGACATCTCCTTCCAATGTAGTGGCTTACCCCTGGACTGAAGCAAACTCGTGGGAAATTATCCTTTCCGCTGCCATGTCGAGGAGGTCGTCCTCCTAAAGGAAAGCTTCCAAATCCTCATATGTTAAGGAAAAGTCAAAATCCAATCCTTCCTCTCCCCAATGCAAATCTAGGAGGGTTTGAACCCTTGGACTGAAACTGCTTTCGGCAAACTCTTCTATATCTAGTAAGGATATAGCTCCTTGGACAACCACCAATTCCCCTGCCGAGGCAGGATCTTGCACCTCAGGAGGCACAACGACCATAATAGCTCCAACCGAAGTGGGTTCCTTGATCTCAGGATTGGGGTCAGTAATTGATAGCCAAACCGCAAGTGTACGGTTGAATATCGCATAATACAAAAGATATCGATCTCACAGGGATAGGTGTCTAATTATTAACTTGTTTAGAACTTAGTGCAAGAAAATAAAGGTTTGTTTTGATTTGAATTTGTTTAGAACAAGGACAAACATAAGCATAAATAAAATAGAAAAGATGATGATAAGAATTAAGCACTTGGGTTGAATTATATAGCTAATTAAATATGCTAGCAAACTCCTACTTTATTTATGAATTTAAAAGCCAAGTTCATGATGATATAGCCTATTATTTCTACAAGTTAATTCCTTACAAATGTAGAACTTTCTTCCTAATTACTAAACTCAATTCCTTGCAATTTTGTTAACTAAGAAGAAGATGAAGATGAAGTTCAGGCCAACATGAAGCTAAGTCTATCCTAATTCCTTAGTGATATATCATATAGCCTCTTTTAAGTCCTATTTCCCTTACTACTTACCAATTTCCATTGTTATAAGAAGTAAGCTTAAACACTTGTGTACATCAAGATAACATAAAGAACAAGGAAGTAAAACATGAACTTATAGCAATATTATTCAGAAGAGTAGAAGAGAACTAAAACATAAATTAAAAGCTAAAACAACTCAAGTAACTTAAAAAGAAATTAGCCAAGCATGGCTAATAGAAACATTGAATTATCCTGGACTAGGAGCTCAAGTATGGCTTCCCACAATTCTCAGGAACAATGCTCTTAAGGGAGAAAGAAGAATACTTGTTGTATTCTGAAGTGAAGGTGTGTTTTACAAGTGAAGCAAAGGTCCCCATTTATAGCAAAAATCTGTCCTCCAGCGCTTGAGCGTTGGGATCCCAAAGCTTGCGCGTTGGGTGCAATTAAATTCAGACGTTGCAGACAGAGGCCTAGCGCATGAGCGCTGGTTGCCAACGCTTGAGCGTTGGGATGAATTTCCTACTTGGATCCTAGTCAGAGTTCCAACGCTGGAGCGTTGGACTTCCAACGCTGGAGCGTTGGACTTCCAACGCTTGAGCGTTGGCTCGACTGCTGATTGCTCTTCTTCAAGCTTTGCTCTTCTTCATGTTAGTGGACTTTCAATGCCTTTAATGGCCTCCACTCAGCCTCTCTTCACTTCTGAAACAGCTCCTCCACTACCATTAAGCCTTCAATCATCATTTTCCATGTGCCAAAATAGAGAGTGATGCTTCATATTCTTCTTTTTCACTTTTGGTCCTCTCTTTGCTAGCACTTCATTTCTGGCCCTTTCTTTTCCTTAAATTTCACCTTCCATCCTCCACTCTTGAACTTTTGCACTTTTGGTCCTTTCTTTCCTGAAATTCACAGATTGGTCCCCGGACAAAAAATGATAATTCTACCAGCTTTCCTAAAATATAAAAATACCTACAAAAATTCCTAAAAAATTTAAAATAAAGTTTCAAAAACCAAATAAAAGCTAATCTATATGAAAAATGCAAAATAAACATAAAATCTGATAAGGAAATTGCAAGTGTACAATTTACTATCGCGTAATATAAAAGATTATCGAACCCAAGGGATAGGTGTTCTTATATTTATTAAGTTTAGTACTTGTGCAAAGAAAATAAAATAATATAATTGATGTTTGGTTTAGGCAAAGATGAGAGCAATAGCATAAAATAATGAGAAAATAAGATGAGAGAATTTAAGCTCTTGGGTTGATTTACATAATCTATAAAACATGCTAGAAAACTTTTACTAAATTTCTGAACTTTAAATTCAAATTCATGGTGCTATAGCCTAAATTTCTACATCCTAATAGCCTTAAGAAATGTAGAACTTTCTTACCTAATTACTAACTCCATAGCCTTGGTTATTAGTTAATTAGAGAAGAAGATGAAGAGAGAATTCGGGCCAACACAAAGCTACGTCCATCCTTATAGCCTTAAGAAATGTATACTTATAACCTTTTTTATTTCCTATTTCCCTTACTACTTACCAAATGGCCTTATGAATAAGTAGACAGCAAGAAATCTTTTGATCACAAGATTAATGAAGAACAAAGAAATAAAACATGAATAGAAGATATTATTCAGAAATGTAAAAGAAAACTAGAACATGAATTATAAATTAAAACAACCCAAAAACTTAAAAGAAGAATTAGCCAAGCATGGCTAAAAGATTCATTGAATTACCCTGGATAGGAGCTCAAGTATGGCTTCCCACAAGTCCTAGGAACAATGATCTTTGAGGGAGAAAGAGAGAATACTTGTTGTATTCTATGAAGGTGTGTCTTACAAGTGAAGAAAAAGGGTCCTATTTATAGTAAAAATCCAGCCTCCAACGCTTCAGCGCTAGCTTTCCCAACGCCTGGGCGCTAGGATGTATTAAAAACCCACTTTCTGTCCGAGGCCCAGCGCTTGAGCGCTGGCTTTCCAACGCTTGGGCGCTGGGTCACCATCTGACTCATCATCTAGTCAGAATCCCAGCGCTGGAGCGCTGGGATCCCAACGCTGGAGCGTTGGGATGCTGCTTCTTCATCTTCTTGCTTGTTCTTCCTTCTTCATTCATGGTAGTGGGTTTTGATGGCCATAAAAAGCCACTAAACAGCCTTGATCAATTCTGAAACCCTTCATCAATTCTTTAAACATTTTTTCCATGTGCTAAATTGGAGAGTGACTCTTCATATTTTTCTTTTTCACTTTGGTCCTCCCTTGGTTAGCACTTCAATTCAAGCCCTCATATTCTCTCAATCTCCACTTTAAGTCCTCCACTCTTGAACTTTTACAATTTAGTCCCTGACTTCCTGAAACTTTACATATTGGTCCCTGGACAAAAAATGATAACTAAACCAGCTTTTTCTAAAAATACAAAATAACTAGAAAAATTCCTAAAAATATAAAATAAAGCTAGAAAATCTAATAAAATCTAATCTACATGCAAAATGCAAAATAAATATAAAATCTACATAAAAACAATAAAAAAACTACATGTGACTCAAAAATAATAAAATAAAAAGACTAAAAATAGCCTAAAAACATCATATAAAATCCACTCATCAAAATCCATATAAAAGAAATAAAAATCCTATATGAGACTAAAAAATAACAAAATAAAAAGACTAAAAAGACCCTAAAATAATCATACAAAATCTAGTCATTAGTAATCTCCCTCTGCTCTTTAGTCGTGTTAAGCTCTTGTATGGTCCGTTTCATATTTTGCATAGCCCTAACTCTCTGCCTTCTTCTCTTCTGAGAATGAGAGAGTGTTCGGGATTTGGATGGGTGGCCCTTGTCACTTTTATTCAAGACCCACTTACCCTTCTTCACCCCTGACTTGGGCTTGATCATCTTCCTGGTCACCAGAGAATCTTTCTGCTTGAGGTAAACCCTGAGTGAGGTCTTTCATTTAAAGTTACTTATCTCGGCAATCCTATTTTCTTCCCCCTTAATCGGTTGTTGGATATGTTTTGCTGCCAACGCCAGATATGCGAGTTCGATTTTCGGTTAGTCCGAAACTTGGCTTGGAGTTCTCGTGACGTCGGCCCTGTTAACCGCCTCTTCTCGATGACAGGGGGTTCCAGCCGATCAAACACGCTCTCCCTAGCAACGGGCTCTGGAGAATAGGTTTGTACTTCCTCCTTTCTCACCCACTTCTTAATTGTAGAAGTCCTTCCTTGAAAGGACACCATATTAGCTGGAGTGGAAGGGAAATGATCAGTGTCAATCTTCAAGCTTGTCGTTGTTTAGTCTATAAATTTTAGTCTACCTTCCCAAATGTCCTTTTGGACAACGTCCGGAAGACAACATAGTTGGTTGTTGAATGACTATAGGAATTATGCCATTTACAGTACTTCTTTCCTTTGAGTTCCTCGACTGAGGGGATTTTGTGACCATTCCACAATCATATTTGTTGGTCCTTCAAGAGTGAATCAAAGATCTAGTTAGCCCGAGTGATATCAAAAAGATATTCCTCTCGGCTATACATTTCCTTACCCTTGGGAGGTCTCAGTGCATGACAGGTGTAAGGTTTCCCCTATAAGAGTTCTGCAGCCATTACTTCCCCATAGGGATCCACAACCGCCTACTTTGTTGCCACATCGTTTATGATGGAGATGAGATGAGGCCCTCTACCTGTTCTGTTTTAGCATTTTGCTTCCTTCTCTTTGATGAAGGACTCGATGCGCGAGGCTTTTGCTACCAATTGAGTCAGATTACTGTACTCTTAGGCAATAAGCCTATCTGCAATATGAGGATGCATATTTTTGGTGACCATATGTGCACACTCAGATTCAGGAAACTGTACAGGGCATCGACTCTTCAACTTCTTGAACCTTTAGAGATATTCATCAACTGATTCACCAGCTCTTTGATAAGTACCCACCAAATCAGCGACTGAAATATCAGGGCAAGGGCTGTAGAACCTATCACGTAAACTCCCTTTCATTTATGCCTAGTTTTGTATGGAATTGGGAAGCAAGGTGTAACACCCCGACTTCTGGTCAGGGGTCACATAGTAATTAATGGAAACTTTATAAACATCTCTCAAAACTCAATTTAAAAAAAAAAAACAGAATGTCAACTCAAATAATATGATATAATAAATACCCATATTTATATTAAACAAAAACAGCGTATTAATCAAGAAAAAAAATATTAAGCTTGCACAAACAGTGTGCCAAAAAACATTAAGCATAGATAGTAGCGGAAAACTAAAATCTTCCTCAACTCTTAGTTGATCTTCCAAAATCTTCGAGTTAATCCAAAGTCTCCTTTAGCTTGCAAGGACAATTAATCTCCATGCAAATCTTCTTTCTGAAAGTCTATGGCGTTAAGCGCTCAAACAACAAACAAAACAAGTATAAAGGGTTAACTCCTAAAATCAAACAACAAGAGTAATTACAACAATTACGAAAAACAAAACAGAAAACAACAAACAATAGTTATAAAACAGAAACAACAATAGTTTTAAGGAAACAAATTTTTTTATTAAGCAGAAACAACACCAGTTGTAAAACATAAACAACAACAGCTTTAATAATGCAGGAACAGCAGCAGTAAATACATAACACAGAACAACAAAAATTTCATGCATTTAGAGTCCTACAATTGCAACTACATGCTCAACTACGGCTAAAAGTTTGCCAATTAAGGCAGGACGGTGACATGGACCGACAACCAACTCACCGCCCTAGGGTAAGTTACTTGGAACGACAACCACCTAACCACCTTAGGGAACCCTCCCTACTCCTACAAATGCATATGATGCCAATGCCAAACTTCCGACAATGTTGCCAGCAAAAACCTCAATTGCACGACGACTAGCAATTGACCATAATCTCAACAACAAGGGTTTTTCCTTAGGAAAATTCCCGCAATCAATATAGTGCGTATTTCATGTTATAATCACATAATGAGGCATCAAAAACGGTCAAAATATCTTTCACAAATCCAGCAAACAATCAAGAGGCAATAGCATAACAAGATTTTATCTTAACCACACGCAACACAGCATAAAAACATGCATGACTCAAGACTCTCTAGGACATGAGTTACCCTTACCGTCGAACGGGTCGCATAAGCTTCAAATTCAACCGGATATGATAACCACATAATAATACTCAATCAATCGTTGGAAGGATGGAAACTAACCTCAAAAGGATTTAAAATAATTTAAAACAAATCAGCAAACTGAGCTGACAGGGGCCCAGCGCCCATGCGCTGGGATGCCAGCGCTCATGCATTGGCTCCCTGTCTGGTAGCACGCCCAATGCAGAAAGTCCAAAATTTTCAATTTTCCACAAAAAAGCTTAGGAAAAGGTTTTTGATCATTAATTTTCATAAACTAGGCCTCCCAAAAAAAACGTAGACTCCCATTGAATAAGAAGGTTTTCCAAAAACAAAAGACTTAGATTTTCAAAGGTTTAAGGTTCCATAATCATTTTTCTTAAGGAAGAATCTCTTAAAACAAGAAGGTGTTGAGAATAAAAACAGCCCATACGATCGAGAGAACGAAAGAGAACCTACCTTGTGTCTTGCTCGATCAAGGAGCAATGGGAACGACACTTGCATGTTGAGAACTTCGAGAAGGAATCGTCTAACATCGGAGGAAGGAAAAATCTATGTGGTAATACCCTTGGAAGGAGAATGAAGGAAAAGAGAAAACAGAATCAGAATTGCTTCTAAGCCGAGGTTAAAACCCTAATATCAACATGAATTCATAATTGGAAGGACACAACAACCTACCTGGATTCTCTCTCCTTGAACCCTTGGAAAGGAAGGACAAGAAGAAGGTTTTGATTTCCCAAAGAAGAAGAAGAAAGAAAGGCGGCTAGCTGTATCAAAGGAAAGGGGTGGTAAGCACTTTTGATATCTAAGATTTGTTGCTTGAAGAAAGATGAAAAAGAACTCAGCCATATTGCTCTCTTAAAGCTGGTCGACCAACAGATGAAGATATGAGGTTGTTTTTAGTTTTTCTTTCTTATCCTTGAGTTAAAATCTCTATCAAATTTTATTTCACAACAAACCCTAAAATAATTTTGATTTTTAAAAGCCAAACCTAATCAGAAAATAGGCAACATTGCTGCCAAAAGGGTGGGTTGCACGCCCAAACCATTGGACAAGAAGGGGGAAAAGCTGTTTTAGGTTTTTCTTTTCTTTATTTCCCTTTATCATCAAACCAAAACAGCACAAAAACAGAAAACAGAAAATAAAATCTACACTAGATATTCTAAAAAATATTCCATTAACAACCAAGTTTAACAACAAATATTAGGAGATAATATTCTAGCCTTGAATTCAAACTCAAATAAAATAACGGAAACATAATCGGTCCAAGTCAACAAAGCCAAAAGGTCAACAGGGACCAAAACTAAAAATACTAAATAGTCCAGGGACCAAATCCTAAATATGAAATAGTCTAGGGACCAAAACATAAATATCAAAAATAGAGGATCTTACACAAGGAGGAGAACCAACTGAATGTTGCCCTTGTTAACGACAAGAGGAACAATTGCAGTTTGTAAAACTTGTTTTGATTCGCCTCTCCACATTCGGCCGTGAATCGGCCGATGTGTTCCATTGTGGACTTATCATCCTCGCCTGAGAAAGTAGTAAAGTCCGGGACCTTAAAACCTCTCGGTAATGGGACAGTCTGACAAAATAAGGGCCAACACAAGAAGAGGGGGTTGAATTGTGTGCTTATTTAAAACTCATTTTTCTAAAATAATTATGAGTTGTTTAAAACAATTTTGAAAGACTAACAGTAAGTGATAGAGTAAGCAGCGGAATTTATACAAGTTATAGCTTTAGATGACGTAAATAGTAAAGCAATAAGACAGTAAAGCACATGCAGATTTATCCTAGTTCACCCCCTGAATGCTAGGGCTACGTCCAGTCATTGGCTCCACCAAGATTTTGACTATACAACCTAGAATAATACCAGTATTATGCAGGACTTCTCCTATCAATAAGTATTCTTAGGGACTTCTCCCAACACCAAGTATTATGCAGGACTTCTCCTTTACAACAAAAGTTTCTCCTGAAAGATCTCTTCTCAAAAGAGTGATAGTAGAAGAAATTTGGCTTAGTGAACTCTAAGTATTGGTAAATGGTAAAGATGTTTCAAACAACACTAGAGATTTGGAAGATTGAGGTTGTTTTGAAAATCTAACTTTATGCCATGTTTTCCTCTCAAAAAAATTTCATGAAATGGGCTTTAAGACTTTTCTAAAAAACTAAATGTAAGCCATATGAGATAGAGAAGAATTGTTGTGAAAAAGCTGTGTATGTTTCTGCGTTGGAGTGGTGTGCTTTTCCGAATGCTCAAGTGCTCCTTTTATAGTGTAAGAGCGACTTCAATTCTCTGAAAACTCTTGTCGTTGACTTGCCTTGGTTAATCAATTTTCGATTGAGCACTGTTGAAAGGATTTGTACGTATAAAAAACCGTTCAGAAAAAGAATTTATAAAATTGTCACTTAACCACTATCAGAATCCCTTTCAAGATTCGAATGTAGTATAGCAACGGGTTTTTGTCGAACCACAGAGAATTGCGATACAAATGCGGTACTCTAATGTAATTAACAAAACAATGGATAAAATGAATTGATTGTTTTGGAGTGAATTTAAACATAACTAAATTAAATATCAGATAGGAGTTTAAGCAGTTACAGAAGCTGTTGGGATTAGTTTTCACCGATTAATCTTGACATACTCACAGAATTCTCATACAAATCCTCTTCTCTGTTGGTTTCATCACCTCAGTTCTTATCTTATTACCCAGTCCCCCAGCGTAAAAGATTATCAACTCAACTATATTAATCCCCAATCCCTTGATCGATTAATAAAGCAAGAAGCATTAGACATGGATGTTTGTTTGGACTAATGATCTAACCCCATTCCTAGGCCTTAGATACAATAGATGATATTGCCTATTTCAGATTCAAGTAGCTAGTTCCCACTACACTATCAAATCCATAATCATGTTCTAGGTAATTAAGCTAAAACAAGCATTAGACATAAGGTAAATCATTGAAACATTCACAAAAACATTGATTTATATATGAAATATTAGTTATACAAACATCAGAGGATCAAAAGGCTACAACTAATTCCAAAAATAGAGGTTTAGCTATCCATTTCCATGGATGCTACAAGCTTACAAGAAGAAATATTGGATTTTGGAGGCTTGGCGACGCGTTCCCACGTTACGACGACGTACCGATGCACATAAATTCCTTTATCTCTCCCGGCTTACTTCTTCTTCACTAGAATCCTTCACTAGCTCGAACTCTGCCTTTGTTTTAGAAGTAATTCCTATAAAAATCCACATCCCTCTCTAGTTCCTATCGACTCTGTATTTATAGACAAAGAATGGACAGGACAAGCTGCTTTTATGGTCGGAATACTTCATTGATAAGTTTCTTCAACCGCCTTTGACAGTAGCTGAATTAGTTGTCCTGTCTTTCTTCGTCGCTGGGTTTTCCTCTACCACCTTTTGTCAACTTGATTGAACAGTAGCTACTTAGTCAGAAGCTCTGTCTTAAAGGTTTCATTCCAAACTGCAGATGTTGGTCATTGATAGCAGAAGACGATGCAAATATCCAGACGATGAGCTTCCGAATGATCGGTTAAACCAGATGATAGGTTATCAAACGAGATATCAGACAATCCGTTAATCAGATGAGGTCTCACACGATCGTCACTCAGACGAGGTATTAGACGATCGTCACTCAAACAAGGCCTCGGACGATCGTCACTCAGACGAGGTCTCAGGTGATCGTCACCTACAACTTGGAAACTTTTGTGAACTTCTTGTTTTTTTCAAAATTCCAAGTTAAATTCATGCAAAAACTAATATTTGCACTATCTATAGGCTAAAGTTAAGCTTTTACCGATTTATATACTTTGAGGGTTTAAATGATTAACATTTCAAGCAAACAAGTAGAATAAGTGTCTAAAATGATATCCAATAATACGTAAATTTGGCACTTATCAACTCCCCCAACTTAGAAATTTGTTTGCCCTCAAACAAAGGTAATGATCCACAAAAAAAAATATAAACACTAAGGTTTATACATGAGTATAGATAATGAAAAACCATTTTAAAAAACAACTCAGACGATCCTGCATGATTGCAAATTACATTCAAATCAAGCTTTGTTCATTTCATACACAACATGTTCTTTATCAAAAATTGCATACAAATTCATCACGATATCATAAGCAACACACAGTTCACTGTTCTTTTTATCAAAAGGAAATTTCCAATCTAGAAGGAAATTTGCAAATTTAAGCTTTGGAACAGGGTTAGTGTTTCACTCAATAAACCATTGAATCATAAAACTCGACTTTGTTATTTGTCTCTGCATCATTATTCCTGCATGGCTAATTCAAGGATCACTAAGGACTTTTTAAGGGTTGTAGTGGGGCTTGGCTTCAAAGAATTATGGTTTTTTTTTCCCGGATAAACAAAGAAGCTAAACAAGATAAGAGAGCAATCATACATTTTCAAGAAATTCATTTCTCTTAACTTTCCCCATTTACATTCAGTTCAATTTATTTTTTCTTTTCCTCAAAACCACCAATCTCTTTTTCTTCTTCTTTCTTTCTCATTCTTTCGTCTTTGCTTTTCTGTTTTTTTTTTTCATTTTCTTTCTTTTTGTTCTTTTCTTTTCAAAACAGATCACAAGATATTTGGCTTTTTGCTTGATCAGACGATCTTTTCAGATTCAAAATTTTAAAGAGATTGATGAAGGGATTTTTCAATTCTCAGCATAAAACAAGCCATTTCCCTCAAACTTGTATATAACCATAGTCATGAAAGCTCTCTTGACCTATTTAAGCTTTGGGTAGGTGGTCACCGTTTCTCTTTTTGGCTTTGAGGGTTATATCAAGAAAAAAAAATTCAAATTTTTAGGCTCAAAGGGGCTTTAACAAAGATACATCCTAAGAAGGTAGGCTTTTTGGTCAAATTGGCTGTATCTTCTAATGAAAAGAATGCCTTGATCATTTCCTTTCTTTTCCATGCAATTTACAATGAATAGAGACTCAAAAAAAATCAGTTTATACAAAAACAACGGTGAATCTCTAAGCTTAAACTGTATGGAAAACACTCCCTCACTCGGTAAGGTTTTGGAAATTCCTTTATGATTCAAAAACATATTTCAAGGCCAATGCTTATGATTTCACATGCAAATGTATAGAATTATGTCCAAAAACATATGTGAATGCAATTTACAAAAACTTGAACATCATGCTTTTCACAAAACACAAAAATCATGCATTTCTTTGGTTTTTCATTGCTTATGCTCATTCAAAAAGAATTAGATCAAGTATGCAGTTAAACATTTAGGCAACAAGTGCTATTCTAAACTATACTATATTATACTACACAGTTAATATATAACAAAAATATAAACCAAAGTGTGTTACCCAGCACTATTTAAAAAAAATCCAAGATACCAAAATATCCAACGAAGATTATTAATTAAGCAGTTAAGAGTCCGACGAAAATTTAAAATAAATCACTCAGAGTTCGCAGAATCAGCAAATCAGAAGTCATCATCCTCATCAATATCCATATGAGCTCGGCTATTGGATGCTCCATCCTCATTAGCATCATCAATGTCCATCTAAGCTCGGCTGCTGGATGTTCCAGCTCTAGCACTTCCCTCCCCCTGACTGAAAGATGGCCTGTCCCCAGGCCACGCATTCTGTCTTGTGAAATCTGCAGGAGTAGGTCCAACAAACCCAGGCTGGGGTCCCCAGATACTGTGGGTACTGGCGTAGATAGTGCTCATAGTTGTGTAGTAGGCTGTGTTCTGTCGGTGTTGATGACGGAGATATCTGGTCAATTGTTGTTGATCTCTTACTATTTTCTCCATTATCTTCCTGTTAGTCTATTCTCGGTGGAACCTCCATCTCTTAGATTCCCGATCCCTCTTCCTGTCAAAGTAAGAGGGGCTTCCGGCCTTTGCCGGCCTCTCGGAGTCACCTCCTCTTGAAACATTCTTAGTCCTGCAAAATAATAACCTAATTTACAGACTTGGCACTATTAGCTCAAGGGTTAAATCAATTCAAGTTTAATTCAAGAATGTCCGGAAACAAATAAATTCAAAATTGGAATTAATCAAGATCCATGAACATGGTTTCAAAGAATTAATCAGACAATTGGATCAACAATCCAATCATTTCAAGAATTCAAATAGATTCAAAACATGTTCAATTGACAATCAAATCATGTACTTTGTGGTTTAGAAAATTTTAGGAATGGATTTATGCATGCAATTTAGCAATATTCTGTGTTAAACTGATTTATCATTCTATGCAAGCTGTCGCTCAGCGCCCTGAACCAAAATTAAAAAAAATCCCAATTCTTTAACCTAGGGTTCCTAGTAATGAGAAGAGAAGGAAGAAGATGAAAACTAACATGATTCCAAGTTGGTACAAGGTAGAGGAGTTTGAAAATCACTTTGAGAGAGCTTTGCTCTTGATTCTCTTTGAAAAGGATGGAGATTTTGGTGGTTTTTCTGGGTAGGGCTCGGAAGGAATAAAGAATAGCATGTGGCGCTAGACTCTGCATTTGTTCAGTATTTATAGTCTATTGCCGCCTAGCGACCTGAGATCTAAAAAATCTGCTTAGCAGCCCGGCCCATATTGGGCCCAAAGCGTCTCCTTCTGCATAATTTCGGCAGATTTATGCTTAAATACAATTCTTTCCCTTTTCTCATGGCATTTAAACACCCTCATCATATCAAGCTCCCAATAATCTTATCACATTCATAACTCTCGAAAAGAATCTTATCCGGAACACAAATCAATGGATGCAAAAGCATCTAAGTACCAAAGGAAAAGAATGCCTTGATCATTTCCTTTCTTTTCCATGCAATTTACAATGAATAGAGACTCAAAAAAAATCAGTTTATACAAAAACAACGGTGAATCTCTAAGCTTAAACTGTATGGAAAACACTCCCTCACTCGGTAAGGTTTTGGAAATTCCTTTATGATTCAAAAACATATTTCAAGGCCAATGCTTATGATTTCACATGCAAATGTATAGAATTATGTCCAAAAACATATGTGAATGCAATTTACAAAAACTTGAACATCATGCTTTTCACAAAACACAAAAATCATGCATTTCTTTGGTTTTTCATTGCTTATGCTCATTCAAAAAGAATTAGATCAAGTATGCAGTTAAACATTTAGGCAACAAGTGCTATTCTAAACTATACTATATTATACTACACAGTTAATATATAACAAAAATATAAACCAAAGTGTGTTACCCAGCACTATTTAAAAAAAATCCAAGATACCAAAATATCCAACGAAGATTATTAATTAAGCAGTTAAGAGTCCGACGAAAATTTAAAATAAATCACTCAGAGTTCGCAGAATCAGCAAATCAGAAGTCATCATCCTCATCAATATCCATATGAGCTCGGCTATTGGATGCTCCATCCTCATTAGCATCATCAATGTCCATCTAAGCTCGGCTGCTGGATGTTCCAGCTCTAGCACTTCCCTCCCCCTGACTGAAAGATGGCCTGTCCCCAGGCCACGCATTCTGTCTTGTGAAATCTGCAGGAGTAGGTCCAACAAACCCAGGCTGGGGTCCCCAGATACTGTGGGTACTGGCGTAGATAGTGCTCATAGTTGTGTAGTAGGCTGTGTTCTGTCGGTGTTGATGACGGAGATATCTGGTCAATTGTTGTTGATCTCTTACTATTTTCTCCATTATCTTCCTGTTAGTCTATTCTCGGTGGAACCTCCATCTCTTAGATTCCCGATCCCTCTTCCTGTCAAAGTAAGAGGGGCTTCCGGCCTTTGCCGGCCTCTCGGAGTCACCTCCTCTTGAAACATTCTTAGTCCTGCAAAATAATAACCTAATTTACAGACTTGGCACTATTAGCTCAAGGGTTAAATCAATTCAAGTTTAATTCAAGAATGTCCGGAAACAAATAAATTCAAAATTGGAATTAATCAAGATCCATGAACATGGTTTCAAAGAATTAATCAGACAATTGGATCAACAATCCAATCATTTCAAGAATTCAAATAGATTCAAAACATGTTCAATTGACAATCAAATCATGTACTTTGTGGTTTAGAAAATTTTAGGAATGGATTTATGCATGCAATTTAGCAATATTCTGTGTTAAACTGATTTATCATTCTATGCAAGCTGTCGCTCAGCGCCCTGAACCAAAATTAAAAAAAATCCCAATTCTTTAACCTAGGGTTCCTAGTAATGAGAAGAGAAGGAAGAAGATGAAAACTAACATGATTCCAAGTTGGTACAAGGTAGAGGAGTTTGAAAATCACTTTGAGAGAGCTTTGCTCTTGATTCTCTTTGAAAAGGATGGAGATTTTGGTGGTTTTTCTGGGTAGGGCTCGGAAGGAATAAAGAATAGCATGTGGCGCTAGACTCTGCATTTGTTCAGTATTTATAGTCTATTGCCGCCTAGCGACCTGAGATCTAAAAAATCTGCTTAGCAGCCCGGCCCATATTGGGCCCAAAGCGTCTCCTTCTGCATAATTTCGGCAGATTTATGCTTAAATACAATTCTTTCCCTTTTCTCATGGCATTTAAACACCCTCATCATATCAAGCTCCCAATAATCTTATCACATTCATAACTCTCGAAAAGAATCTTATCCGGAACACAAATCAATGGATGCAAAAGCATCTAAGTACCAAAGGAAACCTGCACAGACTTCCAGAATTATAATTTAAGCTCATTTAGCAAAAAAATTCCCTTGGGGTTCATTTAAGCACATATTTTCATACATCCACAACTCAATGTTCAAATCTTTCAAATTCCCTTTTTCTCTTCACATTGGCTTTCCAATCAACCATATGGCACAAATTAAACACATTGGGAGCTTAAGAACCACACAACTGGATTAATGACTTATCAAGCAAATAACCATCTCCGAGTGAAAGTAAAAAAAAAATGCTTACTCACCAAAAGTTGTGAAGGTCTTAAAAGCACATTTGTAATTGAAACTTCACAAATTAATATTACTTACTATATAACTGGAAAAGCTGAAAAGTCTAACCAGATACTGGGTTGCCTCCCAGGAAGCGCTTCTTTAACGTCATTAGCTTGACGTTTGAAGTAGCTCTTGTTACGGTGACCACAAGCAAGGGTTATAAAATAACCCCTTCCTCTTCTTTGGTCTTATGACTTGGATTTCATCTAATTGTCTTTGAAATCATTTCCAAGTCAACAAATAAACTATCTTTTTCTTGATTTTCACCATCCAACCCAATTCACCTACATTCAACTCAGATGCCAAGGTATCTACATGCATATGAATGAATGCACATTTCCTATTCTTTGAAGAATTCAATGCAATATGCTCAACCAACACAAGGTCTATATGTCCAGAATTGCATTGGTTATGTGGTATGTTCTCAAATTCTTCAAAACTTACCTCATTCTTTTCAGGCCTTACCAATAAAGGGCTTGAAGTAATCAGTGACAGGTGAAAGGTTGGACGCCTTTCTTCTTTTTATTGTTTTTCTTCTTCTTTCTCACTTTCTTCCACTTCTCTTTGATGCATCTCCTTACCATCCTCCTTTCCATTTTTGTTGAAGATCACCCTGCCTTCCTTGGTGTCAGGTTCAATGCTAGCTGTGAACTGCCTTTCTTGCATCTCAGCTAATTGCTTAGCCATTTGTCTTGTCTAACTTACCAAATTGTTTAAAGATGCATCAGTCTTCGGCTGATTAAGCATTGACATCTGCATGAATTGCATCAGGGTGTCCTTAAGCTTGGATATCTTTTCCTCTTCAGGAGGGTAATATGACTGATATGATGGTGGTACCTGTTCTGGACAATAGCCAACATGATGAGTATCAAAACAACATTCACACCACCTTACCTGATATGATTGAGTCATATCTAGAAGTTGGTGATTCAGAAGCTTCTTGTTGCTATTTTCCCTGTAGCTTTCTAATTGAATGGATGAAGAAACACAAGCTAAAACATGAGATTAGTAACAACAAGGAAAGTTAACTGCAAGTTAAAACTATGTTCAATTTGAAGACAAAAGAAATATGTACTATATTCACAATTGTTCGAATGATCACACTAACGCTATGCTTTTGTATAAGCGCAATTCCCCGGCAACGACGCCATTTTGTTGAAACGATTTGTACGTATTAAAAACCGTTCACCAAAATAATTTATAAAATTTTCACTTAACCACTATCAAAATCCCTTTCAAGATTCGAATGTAGTATAGCAACGGGTTTTTGTCAAACCACAGAGAATTGCGATACAAATGCGATAGTCTAATGTAATTAACCAAACAATGGATAAAATGAATTGATTGTTTTGGAGTGAATTTAAACAAAACTAAATTAAATATCATATAGGAGTTTAAGAAGTTACGGAAGTTGTTGGGATTAGTTTTCACTGATTAATCTTGACATACTCACAGAATTCTCATACAAATCCTCTTCTATGTTGGTTTCATCACATCAATTCTTATCTTATTACTCAGTCCCTCGGTGTAAGAGATTATCAACTCAACTATATTAATCCCCAATCCCTTGATTGATTAATAAAGCAAGAAGCATTAGACATGGATGTTTGTTTGGACTAATGATCTAACCCCATTCATAGGACTTAGATACAATAGATGACATTACCTATTTCAGATTCAAGTAGCTAGTTCCCACTACACTATCAAATCCATAATCATGTTCTAGGTAATTAAGCTAAAACAAGCATTAGACATAAGGTAAATCATTGAAACCATTCACAGAAACATTGATTTATATATGAAATATTAGTTATAAATACATCAGAGGATCAAAAGGCTACAACTAATTCCAAAAATAGAGGTTTAGCTATCCATTTCCATGGATGCTACAAGCTTACAAGAAGAAATATTGGATTTTGGAGGCCTGACGACGACGACGACGCGTTCCCACATTACGGCGACGTACCGATGCACAAAACTTTCTTTCTCTCTCCCGGCTTACTTCCTCTTCACTAGAATCCTTCACTAGCTCGAACTCTGTCTTTATTTTAGAAGTAATTCTTATAAAAATCCAACTCCTTCTCTAGTTTTGATCGAATCTGCATTTATAGGCAAAGAATGGACAGGACAAGCTGCTTTAATGGCGGGAATACTTCATTGATAAGTTTCTTTAACCGCCTTTGACAGTAGCTGAATTAGCTGTCCTGTCTTTCTTCATCACTGGGTTTTCCTCTACCACCTTTTGTCAACTTGATTGAACAGTGGCTGCTTAGTCAGAAGCTTTGTCTTAAAGGTTTCGTTCCAAACTGCAGATTCTGGTTATTGATAGCAGAAGATAATGCAAATATCCAGACGATGAGCTTCCAGATGATCAGTTAAACCGGATGAGAGGTTATCAGACGAGATATCAGACGATCCGTTAGTCAGACGAGGTCTCAGATGATCGCCACTCAGACGAGGTCTCAGACGATCGTCACTCAGACGAGGCCTCAGACGATTGTCACTCAGATGAGGCCTCAGACGAGGTCTCAGACGAGGTCTCAGACGATCGTCACCTACAACTTGGAAACTTTTATGAACTTCGTCTCTGTATCAAAATTCCAAGTTAAATTCTTACAAAAACTAATATTTGCACTATCTATAGGCTAAAGTTAAGCTTTTACCGTTTTATATACTTTAGGGGTTTAAATGATTAACATTTCAAGCAAACAAGTCAAATAAGCGTCTAAAATGATATCTAGAAATACGTAAATTTGGTACTTATCAAGCACCAACAGCTATTTGATTCGAATATCCTTGATTATTCTGATTGATTCCAGCGTGATTCTCTTCCTTTTTAAGTTGATGATTCTTTGTCGTTGACTTCCAATAGAGGTGATGCTTGATTCTGTAATAAATGTGATTTTCATTTGAATTCTTTCCTTTCTTGAGAGTCGAACACCTTTTAATCATTTCATATTATGACGTGTGTTTCGCATCATTTATAGAGTCTCCGGAAGATGCTGTTACTTATCTTGATATGAGACTTGATCTATTCCTTGCTTGGGTTGGTATCGTTTGATGACTAGGCAGACATTGCACAGTGAATTGATACTTGAAATTATGCCTCCGAACGATACTTCATTTCAGTCTCCGGACGATACTTCATTTCAGTCTCCGGACGATGCTCTTCTTCTTGATACGGTATGGCAGACGACACGTTGCCTCGTTTGCTTACAATCTTGGCAGATGATAGAATTCCTCGCTTGACTAAGGCTTTTCCAAACAATGGGCAATAGATTTGTTCTTACTCTTCAGTAATCGATACACGTTAGCAGACGGTGCACTTCAGCAAGCAATATACTTCAGCAAACGATACAATTCACATCCGTATTGTCATTGCTTCTTTTAGCTTGGTAATAATGCGTCTCATCATTTATCCATTTAACGATGGGAATTATCCTGAGAAACATAATATATAGTTAGCCATTAAAATTTTTATCAATCAAAACAGGTATTCTGAACTTAACAAACTCCTTTTAACGTTCTGAACTTAACACAGTCCTGTCCACCCATTTAGGGTACGACTTCCGATAGACAGGTCTATTGTAAGACCCTCAAGTTTTGAGTATTTATACTTTGGTTCTTGTAGATTTCATAATTAGGTTTTGGTCCTTAAAGTTTGGATAGTTGTGTTTTTGGACTAGTCAAGACTGAATTGGAATTCTGCATTTAAGAGCTTTTAAGGATGTCGTGGAATTCAAATTTGAATTGGGGACATGATGGTTTGGCTTGGAGGAATATAGAGAATGTTTTGTTAGAGTTTTAACAAGAAGAACCTTGGTTTAATGGTGGAGACTTAAGCATCTGATTAGCATGGCTTGTGTTCGAATCCTAGTGAGGTAGGTTTTTATTTTATGCAGATTTTGAGTGTTGTGGCTGAATATTTAGATTTTGAAGTTGAGAAAAGGATATTAATGAGTTAGATGAGGTTGTTAGGAGTTATAAGCTGAATTTGAATGGTAATAAGTGGTGTTAAGAGAGTTTAATGCTTGTCGAGAGTTACAAATGGCTAATAAGGGGGTGTAAAGTGAGTTTATGGCTTGGTCTGAGTAAATGAGAAATAAAGAGGGTGAATTCTGAATAAGAAGGAGGCTTAGGTCGTGCTCCCTCTCCCTTCCCCTTGCAACTATTTTTCCTTAAAGCATAGTGGTTATCTCCTTGTTCTTTCTTCAAACAAACTTGCTAGAGAAACCTAGAACGCTAGAGCTGAATTCTTTGGAGTGTTGCTGGATGTTGGTGCTTCTTGGAGTATACTCTCTTTTCCTCTTGTGGTGTTCTACCTCTTTCCTAATCCTTTCTCAAGAACCCTTGAGGTTAGCTTTATCGGTAAATGATCGCTCCTTTCTAAATTCTGAGTTTTGGTGATCAACCTCTCGTTCTTCCTAGGGTGTAACTAGTCTTGTTTCTACCTTTGTTTTCCACCAAGCTCGAGGTTCCTTGCATTCTTGGAGGTCTAGGGTCGTGCCATATACCTTCTAGATCAATTTTCTTATTAAGGTCGGAGGACAAGTTCATGCAAAGGAAGATGAGGTAAGGGTAACTCAGTTCTAGATCGAGTCAGTGGTGTTTTACCTATGATTTTGTGTTGAAGACTATCCTGTTTGTTAATGATGAAATTGTTGGTATTTATGATACATACTTGGATTTGAGAATTGATGATTATGATATGTTGTTGATGATGTTGTGCACTGAATTTTGGAAAATGGATAATTTACGTTGTACTATGAACTGTTGGTTCGTGTGTTGGTTGTTATGGGTTATGACATGTGCATTTGGAAGGATGATGAGATGGGGAATTGTCCCATGTGATCATGCCTAGTTGATGAGTTTTGGAAGGATGATGAGATGGTAATTTGTCCCATGCGATCATGCCTAAGGTAGATGAGATGGTAATTTGTCTCATGCGATCTATCTTGAGTTTGGTGAGAGGGTAATTTGTCCCCTGCGACCGTTCTCGCCAATTTTGGGAGGAGTTTTTGCCAAGAGCCTTGCATATAGAATTTGAGGAAGTTGAATTGAGTTACTGCTATTGTTGATGTTGGATTTTTCGTTAAGTTGTTGTTACTGTATGTTGAAAATATTGTTACTGTTATTTATGTTCTGCATGTTGATTGGTATTTGTTGTTTGTTTAAGAGTTAGCCCTTTCTGTTTGTGTTTGGGCGCTTAACGTCAGAGATAGACAGGGCGAGGACTTCTTTATCCCTTGAAGAGCATTATGGAAACATAGTGCGCATTGGAAGCATGGAAGATTCAGAAGAAGATGAACAATGTTAAAGAACTTCCGCTGTTTTGTTTTATTTTTTGGCTCGTTTGTTGAGCGTTTATTTTTGTAATAATATTCCTTCGTTTCTGCTTCCGCGTAGTTATTATTTTTATTATAGTAGTATTATTGATTAATTATTTTGAGAGAAGAAATCCTTTTGGAAATTGAGTTGTTTTTTGAGAGGTTTTAATTTTCCGCATTTTTACTATGTAACCCTCAACCCAAAATTGGGGTGTTACATCTATCGTTAGGCCGCACCTGAACGCCAAAATGCAGCTGCATAGCTTCGGCAATCATGTTGGGCTCAATAAAATTTGGTCCCCTGGGTTCCCATGCGTTAGGAGGATTCCCCTCGTGTCCAAATCGTTAAATTGGTGGTGGTATGGGTACTGGTCTCGGCTGAGTTGGTGATGTATGATAGCGAACAGTGGCTGCGCTGGCTACTCATAACAAGGTTTCTCAAGCACTCCATCGAATCCAGTGTTGTATGTGGGGGTCCATTCTTGGTTGTTGTCTTTCCCAGTCCACTGTGATACGTTGGGCCAAACGGGTTCGGCTGACAACAGTGGTGGCTGGACAAAGGAACTTCATCCAGCGTGGAAAGTAGGTTGTGGAGACAAATTCGGCTGTGGGGAACTCCGATTCTGACAGCCTCTCCACTCTTTGCTATGGAAACTTGTCCATACTGAAGGGAAGCCGTGTGGGGATAACCCTGAATGGCCTGCCACCCGAGTGTGGCCACGTTTTGAACAGCATGGGGCAGAAAATCCGGCCCTAGCCGTTGCAAATCCTCCTTGGCAAAGCGCATCTCGTTGTGCACCATGGGTTTGACGATTTCAGCCAAGTTCTTAGAGACTTGAGCAATGGTATCATTAATCCCAGGTCGATCTGCTGCCGAATGAAGGAAGTTGTGGTAACCATGCTCAGGTCTCTCTCTTCGTTTGCTGTCTCAATGACTTCAACGTAAGGAGAATCAGTCACTGCGGTTATTGCCGAAACGGCGTGGCCAGCAGGATCCGTAGCAGGTCCTGTTTGTACTGGCATTGTAGTGGAGGTAGAAGCTGTACCAACGAGCTAGGTACGACTACTACTGGCTCTGCGATTGTTTGAAGACTCCATTTTCTTTCTAGACCTCAACTGCATGCGCCAATTTAGGTCGTGAGTAGGTGATGAAAATCATTCAATAGTGAGAGTGGTCCCATTGGGCGTGCCAATTTGTTGGTTCACAAATAGATTTGGTCGATCAAAAAGTCGTGTGGTCGTTTGGTAAACCAACCATGATTCCCTAATCAAACGATTATTCGAGGAAGGGACTCTGTTCCTCAATATGGATTCTTAAGATACTTCAAAAAGCTCTTAGTGCCTCGCTAGCGAAGGGTGTTGAAATAGGACTTTCGCTATGAACTAAAGTCTACCCCTAAGGAAAGTAAATGGCTGAAAAGCTGTAAAGAAAATAAAGGCAAAAATATGTAAATCGGCTGAAAGATAAGTTGCAGAAAGTGATAAAGAATTTAAATGACTGAAAAGTAAAGTGTTGAAAAGTAAAAATAAAGATAAAATGCAGGAAATTGTAGATTTGATGGATTGATTGTGTGTGTTTGTACAAATGACCATTCCTCTATTTATAGAGGCAAGTCGCTAACTACTTGGCAGTTGGAAAGAACATATGCACCCCATGTTCTCCAATCATTACAGGTGCTTACAAAATTGTGGGGTATCGCTGTTCCCTCTCTCCTAGTCAGTCTAGAGGCTTTGTTTCAGCCGTTCCCCATTGCATCAGCTAGCTCGCAACCACTTTCTCCTATTTTTCGCAGGAACGAGCTCAATAACTACTTTTGCACGTGGAAAGCTTCTAGAAACTTGATGACTCATCCTACTTGAAGCTCAAGTTTCTGCATCTTCCCTAAATCTTGTCCTTGTACTCTCGATTCCCTTTGCCCGATCACTCGTGCTACCAATCAGTTAGACCCACTCGAATCGGCTACTATTATGTTCGACCATGCTATCCAATCGACTCGAGTGGCCCTTCGGCTCTTCACTAGGCGTTACAGATTTTTAGGTGCCAACAATTATATAATCTTTTGCTTGAGAAAAAATAATAAGAGGCTTCTTCCATGTAATCTTTAAGACACCAAAAGACAAAAATTTATAACATGCAACTTGAAATATAGGTAGAGCAAAAGAAACAATAACAAATCAACATTAGAATAAAAACTTCAAAATAATTAGTAACTTGCAAAACAAGTAAAGTGTCAACGATGTCATCTGAAATTCAGTGTCATGGAAGGAACCCCTTTATAATATTACCCATTTTAAAACTCCACATTTATATTTATATATTTTCTTATATTCATTCTAGTAATTTTATCCGTAAAAACGAATTCACTTTATTCTATCTAAACAATATTTATTATACCCAACATTTGCCAGTTATAGTGATAAAAAGTGGCTGTTTAAACTCTTAAGTCGAGTGTTCGAACCTTACGAACCTTACGAACCGCACTTTTGGAAAAGCCTTTAGCCTCCATCACACTCGAATTAAAATTGTGAGAACAATTTAATACGCTAAAAATGTTATTTTCTTAAACATACTTTTACAAATCATTCTCAAACATAATTTCATTCTTATAAATCTAATTCTATCAAACATATTTATACTATATGTTTTATCACATACTTTAGAACGTATTGAGTGATTTAGACGAACTTTTTTTTTTTTTAAACTGATTTCGACGAACTTAAACCAAAGGTAAAGTAAATAACTTCATCCAAACTAGATGTGAATGTCACAATGGTCACTAATAAGTCACAGCGTAGCTGTTCCCACAGGGCTAATTAGGTAAAACACAAACAATTATAATAATAAATAGTAGTGACAGTAAAATATATATATATAATAAAGAAATGAAAAGAAAGGAAAAGAAAGGAAAAGCGTCTTTGCGCTTCGTATGTCCGCAACCGGCATGTTTTAGTAACTCTCACTCTCTCTTTCTCTCTCTTGTTGTTACTCACTACTCACTCACCTTTTGCTTCGCTTCGAAGTAGCTTTAGCTTGCTTTTCCACTCTCTCCTTCTCCCTCTGCATCTGCTGCTGCTAGGGTTTCCTCACCCAATGCCATCTTCGCATTCTATGTTTTTACTTCCCCTGATGCTTGAATCAGAATCAGAATCAAAAAATTAACTTCACTTTCTCTCTCTCAGGTTCTTTTGTTCTGTCTCATAATAATTGATGCGATGCAGCTTTGTGTTGTGCTTCGGTTGCTCTGTTCATCCTGTTCTAACCATCTGTTGATTCTTCTTCTTGTTGTGTGTCAATGCATTGTAGGATTTGAAGAGAACGGGACTGAGAGTTAATTTTATTCAGAATGTCGTCGTCTTCGTCAAGGGGAGCGGGGCCTTCGGAACCGCCTCCACGGCGGATCACGCGGACGCAGACTGCGGGGAACCTGGGAGAGGCCATATTTGACAGTGAGGTCGTGCCTTCCTCTCTCGTCGAGATTGCACCCATTCTTCGTGTTGCTAATGAGGTTGAGAAGACCCATCCCAGAGTTGCTTATCTCTGTAAGTTCCATTTCCACTGGATTCAGATAAAAATTGATGTACAGCTGGGAATGAATTTATTATTGATAGTTCAGCTGAAAATTTATTCATACCATATAAAAAATCACTGCTTTTTCCCTCTGCTGTATCATGGTCTGTGGTACATGATGGTATTATAAGCATTCAGCAACTGATTAACTAACTCAAGTAACTAATTGACTGATGTCTTACTGATACTAGTTGCTTTCTCCTGCTTTACATCATTCTATGTATGCTCTCTGAATAGTTATGTATGCTTAATGATCTCTGATTCTTGGCCTTATTTTTAGGTCGCTTTTACGCCTTTGAGAAAGCTCACAGATTGGACCCCACTTCCAGCGGTCGTGGTGTTCGCCAATTCAAAACCGCCCTTCTTCAGCGCCTTGAAAGAGTAACCATTTATCCTCCATAATTTCTTTCTCCTTATCTTTCCTATCTGTTGTGTCATCTGCGTATAAGCTCTGAATTGCATTATTTGGCACCCAGCTTGGATTTTAGCCTATAGGAGCTTTGTTAGTTGAGATATTTATTTGGATAACAGAGGGAAAAAACACTTGTAAGTTTAGAGGTGATGATGGAGAAGTTAGATGAGAAAGATTTTGAAAAGGGTGAGATGCTGAAGTTAATTTAAACATTATGTGTGGAGCTATTATTAAAGACTCGGAGTCATTGCAGGATGAGTTTAACTTCTCTTTTCCTATAAGAGCATGATGAGATGTTTATATAATCTATACAAACTGGCTCTTGATCTTTTCGGGAAACATAGTTCATAGGTTGGTATATGTTGTGTGTCCTTTGCCCGTCTCATCAACAAAGTACAGCAGTACAGGCCATGTCCGTGGAACATATGCTATTCAAAATGAACATCCATGGTAGTCCTAACTATTTTCATAATTTGCAGGGCCGTTGAAACATGTTTTACCAGCATGAGTTTTAAGTTTGGCATTCACTGCTCCCCGGCTTAGGGTGCGGTGTCCTACTCTTGCATTTGCAGGGGATCTAAGCTTTTGGTTCCATGCATTACAGATCTCTTAAATCTAATAATTTTTCTCCTGGTTAAAGATGACATCTGTATACCAAACATTTAAGGTCTCCTGAACAAATTTGGTGTGAGCCTGGCATGTCTACAGAATTAATAGTTGCCTCCAGTCGATTTGGAAACAATTTGGATAAACTTTTCAACTAGCACTTATAGGAAAAGAAAAATTGAAATGATCTTGCAATGAATATGAGCTTTTAGGTAATATCTTCTCTCATAAGTTGAAATTAGCTTCCTCACCTAACTTCTCCAAAAGCACATGTGAACCTCAAATATTTTCACAACTAAGGAAGCCAAATACTTATCTCATTTGAGGAGCTCCTATAAACTAGAAGCTAATTTAAACTGAGCATTGATGGTATATAGGATGAATAGTTCGCTTTTAATGAAATTGGATGATCCTCTGTATTAATTTAAAATCATATCATTCTAAGTCTCTATGTTTTTCTTTTTGTCAATTTGTTCTATAATTGTTAGGAAAATGATCCAACCCTGAAGGGAAGGGTGAAGAAAAGTGATGCTCGTGAAATGCAGAGTTTTTATCAGCATTACTACAAAAAATACATACAAGCTTTACAAAATGCCGCTGATAAAGCTGACCGGTATATTCTCTAGATAATTTTCAATTTGATATTATCTGGCTATTGTATGAACTATAGTTTGTCTGTTCTTGCAGTGCGCAGCTTACCAAGGCATATCAAACAGCTAATGTTCTTTTTGAGGTTTTGAAGGCTGTTAACATGACCCAATCTATGGAAGTTGACCGTGAGGTTATTTTCTATGGCTCCTGGTGTTCCCTTTCATGTGAACCTTTATTGTTTATCATATTTAAATAACTTGCTTGATTTTACATGACACATGATGGATTTGCCGTTGTAATAGATTTTGGAGACCCAAGATAAAGTTGCTCAGAAGACAGAGATCTTAGTCCCTTACAATCTTCTACCTCTTGATCCTGATAGTGCAAATCAGGCGATAATGAGATTTCCTGAGGCATGCTATTAAATTTCATACATTTGTAATTCTTGTCCCACCTTACTTTCATTGAAGATACTTATTCGTGATTCTTTTTAGATCCAAGCTTCTGTATATGCTCTTCGTAACACTAGGGGTCTTCCTTGGCCTAAGGACTACAAGAAAAAAAAGGATGAAGATATTCTGGATTGGCTTGGGTCGATGTTTGGATTTCAGGTAAACAAAAGTAGGACTGCGAGGTTATTTATTTGTTTAGACAATCTATTATTTATTCATTTATTTTTAAAATGTAAAGTGGCTTCTTTATTTCTAATGGATTCAACTGAACTTGTTTGCCTACTCTTGCTTCTTATATATAATTTTCTACATAATGCAGAGGCACAATGTTGCTAATCAGAGAGAGCATTTGATCTTATTGCTTGCTAATGTTCACATAAGGCAATTTCCAAAGCCTGATCAGCAGCCAAAGGTCAGTTTTGACTGTATGAGTTTATACATATTTTGAATTTTAAATTCAGTAAAAAATATTGCTTATTTTTATTGAATCTTGTGCAAGGAAAATGAAGAAAAAAAGCAGATGGAAAAATGTTTTAGTTGATTAAACCTATGATCGAACTATAAACTACTGCGCTGCATTTGCTTCTGTTATTATAGCCACATTGTCTATTGTTCCTGACCATATGTAGCATGAGAGTTTCACATTTTGTTTAGGGTTTAATCTTGAAGGCCGCTTCTGTTTTTCACGTTCCATTTAATTCATAAAATTGAAAGTTTCTTTAAGATGCATGATGATCTCTTTTGCTGGTAGGTTGCTGTGCAGCAACTCATTCTTTCTTTGTGCTGTAAACATCTGCCTTCTTGCTGCATTATATTTTTAAATAGTTAAAATTACTGAACCTTACATATCCATTTTCACATTTACTCCCTCTGTTTCAAAATAACTGTCCATATAGAGCAAAATAATTTGTTTCATAATAACTGTCCACTTATAAAATAAAATGTTTTAAAAAGTTAACAATATTAATTGTATTTCTTAATGTGCGTGTTTCTTCTCTTTCTAGACACTTATTTTAAAACGGAGGGAGTATAGCTTTTAAAAACGTTGCCTTGTTTTGATGTTTTTTTTTTCTTGATATTGTGAAGAGCATGGTGGAAACTAGATATTGTTGTTTATGCTATTTCTTTTACAAATTCTTGATAACAAAAAAAAAGTGAAACATGGTGGCATTTTGTAATTATAAGTGAAAACTGAAAACATATCAATTGGAATGAAAGTGGAAAATAAACCAATCACACAACCTAGTCCTTTTCTTCGCAGTATTCATCAACACAAGTATACTCAGTAATTTGTACTAGATCTGCTTGTGACTAGTACTTTTTGTTTGATTAGTTGGACGAACGTGCGCTGACAGAAGTGATGAAGAAACTGTTCAAGAATTACAAAAAATGGTGCAAATATTTGGGTCGGAAAAGTAGCCTTTGGTGAGTGCTTCTGTGTTTCTTATGTTGAAAGATACTATAACTGCTTTCTTGCTGACTAGCTTTTTGTTAAGTCCATACGGGGACAAGAAATAATGTGAAACTGTGCTCTTTTGATGCAAGAGTTTGACCTGTATTAAGGTTAAATATTTATATGGGCATTTAAATTGATTTGAGATTTTGAGTCTTAATTCAGTATCTGGGTCCTTATTTGTAGAATGTAGTACTAAGCAACTCTTTAACAGAATACAACAGAACCAAGACTATAGTCTAATATGCAGCATGTTTTAACTGTCCTTACCTTGCTTTGTCAAGGAATATGTGTTTTTGAGTTCTTCATGTAAACGCGTTTTGTGGATGCACATTGCAGGTTACCTACCATACAGCAAGAAGTGCAGCAGCGCAAACTACTATATATGGGTCTATATCTTCTAATATGGGGTGAAGCAGCCAACCTAAGATTCATGCCAGAATGCCTTTGTTACATATATCACCATGTATGTTTTGTAACTTAAACTAATCTATGATGTTTATTTACTTCTCCAGGAAATTTGAATCATCTTTGTTTTTCCTGTTATTTGCTTTTGCTTGTGCTGTTCTTTTGTTTCTCCTTATCCTTCTTTCCATTGATCTTTTTGTTCCCCGTTATTCCAAACTATTTTATAGAGAAGGAAATTCAAATAACCCCAATTTGAAACTTTTGCACATTATCACTTCAATTAGTTGGTGTTGAAATTATAGGATTTACTCTTTTAGTTTATGAAGAGAGAAATTGGAAGTATTCTAAATAACCATTGATACTTGATTAATTATTGATTTAGAAGTACAATATTTATAGGGTAAATTTCTAGAGGTTTCCTGGTCAACTACTAACAATAAAATCTTAATAACTATACAATATAATATCTGATCCTAACAATCCATATTGAGAGAGAGAGAGAGAGAGAGAGAGAGAGAGAGAGAGAGAGGAGGGAGGGAGGGAGGGACTGGATTATGTGCTTATGACTGCACTCAAATTATCACAAAGCAAAGTAGGCACTGTATTGGAGAAGAGATTGTATCCGTAATATCTGCTGTTGCATGAGCTAGACTGTGGTATTCAGCCTCACAACTGCTTCTAGCAACTACTGTTTGCTTCCTTGACTACCAAGTAATGGGATTTGGTCCTAGGAAAATGCAAGCTCCAGAAGTAGACCTGCGTCCATCTGGGTCTGTAGCCCAATCAGCATCACAATAACAAGCCAATGACAATGGAAGACTGTGAGGAGCTGGCCTGAGGTGCAAACCACATTGTTGTGTGCCCTTTAGATACCTTAGGATTCGTTTCACTGCCAACCAATGACTGTCTTTGGGGTTTGCCATGAATTGGCAAACTTTGTTTACAGAAAAACTCAATTCTGGCCTGGTTATAGTAATGTATTGAAGAGCTCCTACTGTGGACTGATATAGGGTTGGATCTTGAAAAGATGAGTCTCCATCTCGAGTGAGCTTTAATCCAGTCACCATAGGAGAAGAAATAGGTTTGCAGTCCTCCATTTTAGACTTAGTGAGTAAGTCTCTAATATATTTCCTTTGAGAGAGAAGAATAAAGTGATCTGCTAAGTGCTTGACCTCAATGCCCAAGAAATAATCTAGCTGACCTAGATCCTTTAAGGCAAAAACATCCTTCAACTTGGAAACAAAAAGTTTGACCAAAGTAGCAGAAGGTCTAGTGACTATAATATCATCCACATACACTAAGGCATTCATAGTGGCTGTGGATGTAGTGTAGACAAACAGTGATGGATCACACTTGCTTGAAACAAAACCGAACTGCAAGAAAGCAGACCTCAGTCTCTCATACCATGCTCTTGGAGCCTGTTTTAGGCCATAAAGAGCCTTGTTCAATCTACATACCAAGGTCTTGTCACTACTCTCAAAACCTGGAGGTTGTGTCACTGTCATATACACTTCCTCTTCAAGAATGCCATTAAGGAAAGCATTGTTAATGTCTAGCTGCTGGATGCACCAGTGATTTGTGACTGCCAAAGTAAGCATCACCCAAATTGTGACAGTTTTCACAACAGGGGAGAATGTTTCCTTATAGTTAAAACCAAACTGTTGATGGAAGCCTTTTGCTACAAGCCTGGCTTTTAGCTTTTGAACTGAACCATCTGGATTTTGCTTAACCCTAAAAACCCATTTGCATCCAATAGGTACACGGTTTAAAGGAAGAAGAACCAAGGTCCATGTTTCATTAGTATGAAGAGCTGAAATCTCTTCTTGCATTGCTGCTGTCCCACCTGCATCTTGCAAAGCCTGTTTAACAGAACTAGGCTCAACTGTAGTTAGTAACAAAGTAGGATGCAATCTTGGTTTAAATTAGGCTATGTCCTTACAAGTCGTCTCAACAAGATATATCCTAATAGATATCTCTTAATAGATATCTCTCAACAGCTGGAGTTTGATCCGTTATTGGATAACCCTTAGTTTGAAGCACTCTATCACACATCATTATCAATAGTGTGCTATAGCAGCAGAGGGCCGTATTGCGCTGCTCACTTTGAGACCCATGTGGTGTTTTGATTTGCTACAATGAGAGTTGTGGCCACATTTTTGTGGCTGCTATCCTGGAAAGTAGCGGCTTTGCCAGCCACTACTTCTCACGGGGACAAAATCCCTGTTTACCATCTCTCGTCCTCCATTTTTGTACATAACTTTACCCTCTTTTGGGTACTATTTTTGCTACATCCTCTCGTTTTATAACAATATAGTGCAGAAACACTTCTCTTTTCTTTTTACCAATATTGATCAGGCTATTTTAAATTCATTGTCTTTTATACAAAACATTCTAAGCTTCATAATTCCTAAGTAATTGTACTTCCTAACATTATCTAACATGCTTCATTTTCTGTGAGAAGTTATTTTAAATTTGAAAAAGAATATCTTTTTGAGAGCTTGTCTCTGTACTTTCTTGATGTTTAAACCTAAGCAGGATGCAAATTAAGAGCATCACGGTCTTCCTTTCCTGTTTGAGTCACTGGCATTACAAAATTAATGGATATAAACTTTCAGTCTTAAAAGATATAAGTTTATTATTATTTTTATTATTATTATTATATTATTATTATTATTATTATTATTTTAATTACTACTATTGTAATTTTGAATCTGTGACATGTACTATTCTGTTCATGGCTACTAGTACTAGGAAATGAAGTTCTCAGGTTTAGAGAATTTTTTTGTTGCTCTGTATTTTTCATTTTTGTCTCCTAGTTTTACATAATCTTCCTTCATGTCTGTGTGTGTGGCAATTGGCAATGTGTGGGTGTGTATTCTCCCAATGGTGTTGGCATTTGTTCAGTGTCTCCTTTTGCCATTTAGAAACAACTATTTGTTTGTGTCAAATAAAACTTTTTGATGGTAACTTATACCTTTTATTGAATACTGACACGTGTTGAGATCTTATCACGTGACATGTAGATGGCTTTTGAATTGTATGGTATGCTTGCGGGTAGTGTTAGTCCAATGACTGGAGAGAATGTCAAGCCAGCATATGGAGGTGAAGAGGAGGCTTTCTTAAGGAAAGTGGTTACTCCTATCTATAACGTGATTGCACAGGTTTTTCTCCCATTGATCATTACCATATCATCAATATAATATTCCTTCTTTAATATTGAATATGAAAATAAATTGATATTTATTTGCTCAAAGGAAGCTGCAAGGAGCAAAAAGGGAAGGTCAAAGCATTCTGAATGGAGGAACTATGATGATTTAAATGAATATTTCTGGTATAATTTATGCCTTTCATCTTTATCTTGTGTTCATTTTTAATACCTGTCCAGGAATTAATTTTAAATGACACGATTGTAGGTCTGCTGATTGTTTTCGGTTAGGTTGGCCAATGCGTGCTGAAGCTGATTTCTTTTGCCTGCGAGATGAGCCGTTGGTTTTTGACAAATCTAATGTAAGCATTGATTATTAATCTCTCATTTCCTCTAATGGTGATTATTAAGCATTTACTTTTCTCCCAACATTTTAAAATGAGATGTTACATATGTAATTCTTATGGGGATTCACTGGCGAAGCTTATAGGTTCATGGGGTCTCTTGGGATTTTTATATAACTCTGGATCTTTTGCAGATAATTATTATATTTTGAATAAAACAAAAAATCATTAAGAAAGAAGTATATATAAAGAGGAGGATAAGATATCCTCCACAAGAATGAAAATGAAAGAGAAAAACACAAGAACAACAACAAATTGGGTCACAACTTCACAAGATTAAAGATATACTGGTGAGCAGTGACAGCTAACTCTGCGTACAATAATACTTTTCATCCATTAGTATCATTTTCAGCTGTCTATTATGCTGGTGAGACGATATCCCGTGTGGATGTTGTGGGAATGGGGCATTGTTTCTACTATGATCTGTTAGCTGCTTTTGAGTCCTGGGGTTGAACTTCGTTAGGATCCGTAAATCCTAACGGCGAAACAGTAGAGAGAAGAGGAAAAAAATAGTATTTTTTGGTATTTTTTATTATAAAAAACTGGAAATTAAAAGGATAAACAAGAACTAAGAGGCTGGATCCTCTTAGAACCAAGAGGCTGGATCCTCTTCAAGGGCTGGTTCCCCTTTACAACTCAATAATTCTCAAAACATGAAAAACACCTAATGACTCTACTCCTATTTATAATAACTAATCCTAATAACAATAAGCTTAATCCCTAAGAAAATAAAGATAGACTACCTAAAATAAAATATAATTCCTACAATAAAATATACTCTTAATCTAAAAGATAACCCACCCAAAATAAAAGATCAACTCTTAAAATACAAGATAGACTCTTAAATTAAAATAAACTAAATCCCGAATAATTAGACCATAACAACTCCCCTCTGAAAATCAACCTTGTCCTCAAGGTTTGAAGCTAGCATAGTAGATAAAATCTTCTCCTCCTGGATCCTGGATCGCCCATTGTAGGCGGCAAACAGTGTAAACGCCCAACTCAGCAAGTGCACCAATGTCCAGGTCAGGTGGCATTGGAGGAGGCAGTTGGGTTGGCATGGCGAGGACCCATTACTCCTTCAAGTTGGAGAGCACACTCCCCTTCATCGAAGGCCCATCCTTAGTCATATTTGGCGGGGCTTGCAGCAGCCACATGTTGCCCAAACTTCTCAAACCCAATAACTTGCGAGCCACACCATTCATCTTATATTGAGCAACTATAACCTGGGCAACACCAAAACTCCTAATAAGTTGTGCATGATCCTTAGCAAGAGCAGTGGTTGTTCCTCTGCAAGGAGAAACCGGAGAAGAAAAAACATGAATGCGGAACAGCAGGTCTTTAGACAGGGACATATTCAATGAGGTATCATCAATCATGTTCCTACATACATCTGAAATGCCAGAAGAAGACTGCAATTGCAAATCATCAACTGCTGCAAGTTCTTTACTAACAGATTTCAGTGAATGTTGAGCAGCTCGATGCTGCTGTGAGAAGTTTTGCTGCACAGACTGCCCGGGTGACTTGCAAGCAAAAGTGAACAGATCAGGAACAATTTGTGGACTCCCAGTATTAGTTTCATAATTCCATTACCCAGTAAACCAGTGTTGTAATCAGATCCACATTCCACACTCAATGATTGGGTGAAACTCCAATTTGGGAAATCTCCTGCCTTGGCTTCAAAGGGAACAATGCCCCTTTGTGACAGAATTATGTTTAGCCTTGACAACATCTTCAGTGTCCCTGCCATTGGCCGTATTGTTTTCGATCTGTGTGCTTCAAGATTTGGTTGGTTGCAATTTTCCCCATGGCGGGTTTTTGTTGTAATTTTGTTCATCCCCTTCAAATGATCCTTGTCATCGTTCAGCTTCTTAAAAATCTCCAAAGCCCGGTACAACATAGCATTGCAAGTTTCCTGGCTCTTTTTAATCGCAGCAAAGTCTTCTTTGATAGCGCGTGGTACTGTAGCGAGGTTACTGTAGCAGCTTTTTTTTTAACAGCAACGGGAAGTAGCAGGAGAATCAGCGGTTGTGAATGGCGGGGAGGCGGCAGTAGTGCTTGATGGTGGCTGGGGGAACGGTGGCAGATACAGTAGAGGCAAAGAGGATCCGGCAGCGGAACGGCTGGGTGGAAGTGGACTGTGTGGCGAGGTACGGTAGAGGCAAAGAGATCTGGCAGGTCAGACCAATTGTTAGGATCCGTAAATCCTAACGGCAAAACGGTAGAGAGAAGAGGAAAAAAGTAGTACTTTTTTGGTATTTTTTTATTTTAAAAAACTGGAAATTAAATGGATAAAAAAGAACTAAGAGGCTGGGTCCTCTTAGAACCAAGAGGCTGGATCCTCTTGAAGGGCCGGTTCCCTTTACAACTCAATAATTCTCAAAACATGAAAAACACCTAATGACTCTACTCCTATTTATAATAACTAATCCTAATAACAATAAACTTAACCCCTAAGGAAATAAAGATAGACTACCTAAAATAAAATAAAATTCGTAAACTAAAATATACTCTTAATCTAAAAGATAACCCACCCAAAATAAAAGATCAACTCTTAAAATACAAGATAGACTCTTAAATTAAAATAATCTAAATCCTGAATTATTAGACCCTAACAAACTTTCCTTATTGTTTACCATTTATTGTATTATACTTGTACTTTTGTTTCTACATATAAGAGTTTGTCATATCTAAGAATAATTGTATTGAATTGAGGGGCTGTTTTTGTCTGGGGTTTCAGTAATTATTAGACGTATGATACTTCAGATCTTTCATGGAGTCAAGCTTTTGGGCTTGAGCCGAAAATATAATATTCAGGGGAATAATAAATATTGCTCTTGAAGAAGCAACCATTTTGTCCCTCAAATTTCATATTTGCTTAATTTGGTTTGTCAGCTTTTTTTCATTTTTTGTCTATGACATACTATTTTTTGAACAATATCAATGATATAGTTGTATGTATGAATAATCAAGTCATCTCTGTTTTGTTCTGCCATACACATATGGTATATGGAATGTGTATAGAGAATCAATTTAGAACCCACAAAAACTCAATTGATGACATTAGAGGATGGGGGAGCATATTTTGGAAAAATGTAATCTTTAATGACTTTATTTTGATTTTGACTTTAAAGTCTCCCCTGCTTTAGAAGGTGCTTTTTCCCACCATCCTCACTTGTCTGATTGGTTTTGTTTGGCTCTTGCGTATAATTTTGGTGTCAGAGCAGAATTGTTTATGCAAATTGACTTTGAGGTTACGTATTGGTTAGATATGCCCTTCTATTTAAAAGACAGTCAGGATATGCTGTTTCCCTATGCTTGGAATTTTAGCTGAAAATGGGAAGGTTATCTTTTCTGCTTAATTATGACTGATGTGAAATGTTTATAAACTTATATATGTCACTTAAATGCATAGGATGACAAGCCACCTGACAGAAGCAGATGGGTTGGGAAAGTAAATTTTGTCGAGATAAGGTCGTTTTGGCATCTTTTCAGAAGTTTTGATCGCATGTGGAGTTTTTCCATTCTATGTTTGCAGGTATTAAGTCTATTTCTGCATTTTTCTGCCCTCCTTCCTTCCATTGAATATTTTTTCCCCCTTCAATGTTATGGAAAATAAAACCTACCTATGAAAACTGTTAATTTGTTATTAGGCTATGATTATTGTTGCTTGGAATGGATCTGGGGATCCAACTGTAATCTTTAACGGTGATGTATTCAAGAAGGTGTTGAGTGTGTTTATAACAGCAGCTATATTGAAGCTTGGACAAGGTAGGTAATATCTTATTAATTTACAAGTATATTCAATATCAATTATGGTATTGCAGCTATACCTTGCTACTTTGGGACTATGCCTTATCCATTCTGCATTTAGTCTTATTTTTCCAGATTTTCCCCTATTTTTAATTGTATGCACTTGTTAATGATTATTTGGAGAAATTTCTACATTTGATAGAGACGAGGATGGCTCTGTTGAGCAAATGACAAATGATTATGAAGTGAACTTCCAAAGCAACTAATTTTTAAATCCAAAGCAGGTTCCTTATCGCCTTACTATGGTTGATAATATTCAGAGAGAGAGAGAGAGAGAGATAGTTGAGAGAGATTGAAGGGAAAATTGTTTTCTGTATTCACTGATTTAGCACTCAGCAGTTCTTCAAGTATTTGTACAAGAGATGGAATCTTAGAGACTTAAAACTGATACAACAGTATTAACCACTATCACTTTAGTGTTTGCAACCACTCTAACTGACATATCATATAACTGATAACTAATGCAGTTGCTAGTTACTAGTTACTAGTTACTACTGACAGTACAATATTTACTCTTAAATAGGTCCCTAGCCTTATTGTGTGCTTGGTATGAACTGGTATTGTGGCAAATCGAAGGGGCAGTAATGATTCAAGATGTCAGATTGAAATTTATGGCAGTGATATAGTTTATATTGCTATAGCTTACTTTAATTTGCTTACTGTTTGGTGTGGTCTCAATTTATGTAAGTATTGTGGCAAATCGAAGGTGCAGTATTTCAAGATGTCAGATTGAAATTTATTCTGGGTAGCTATTCTGAAACACATAAACTTGCTTTGTTTCCTTGGCTGAGTCATTAGCGCGGTTATATCATTTGAACTCTTAGGATTTGGTTTAATTTTAAAATGAAAATAATGAGTTCTAAGAAGTCAAACAATTTCCTTTGTTACTTTTATTTTTCCTGTAAACATGTTTTATGAATGTTCTGCCATTTCATAAAGTAGAGGTTACTCATATTAATCTTTCCCCCCCACTTGAGCAGCTTTTCTTGATGTCATCCTAAGTTGGAAAGCACAACGGAGTATGTCGCTGTATGTTAAGTTAAGATACATTCTAAAAGTTATTTCAGCTGCAGCATGGGTGATTGTTCTGTCTGTTACTTATGCTTATACTTGGGATAATCCTCCTGGGTTTGCTCAAACCATCAAAAGTTGGTTTGGAAGCAAAACAGGTAGTGCCCCTTCATTATTTATTTTGGCCGTCGTTGTTTACCTGTCACCAAATATGCTTGCTGCGGTTCTCTTTATGATCCCATCCATTCGTCGTTTTCTCGAGAGATCAAACTATAGGATTGTGATGCTAATGATGTGGTGGTCACAGGTAGGCATAATTTAATCATTTTCCCTCGTGCTTTTCAGTTTTGTTTGCCTACATATAGTTTTGTGCCAACTGGGATATATAGATTCTAACTCGTGTTTCTAATGCCTAAAATTTGGCAGCCTCGTCTGTATGTTGGTAGGGGAATGCACGAGAGTACATTTTCCCTTTTCAAGTAAGAATATAAAGTTGATTTTTTTATATTTCCAGTGAGAGGTATGATATTCTTATTTCCTAGGCATTGATATTATTTGTCGTTATTTATAATGTCAGGTACACGATGTTTTGGGTTCTCCTCATTATTACAAAGTTGGCTTTCAGTTACTATATAGAGGTGATATGTGTTTTCATTTTTCATTCATTCTGAAATTAAACATAAAATTTCATTTCTCTCAGATGACTCTGATTGTTAATTGCTTGTTGATATTCATTTCCACTATTTCACACAACTGTGATTATGGATATATTCAACATTCTTTTGGGGTATTATTTTAAGCCCCTATTAAAGTACAATTTTGCATTGTGATGATTTATTGGCTATCGATGTAAGTTTGACTGGAGCTTTAATCACGCGTTTTGTAATAATCAATGGGTTTCACTTGTTCTTGATATCTTCAGAACAATTATAATTTTATTTTCTCTTATTTTTTTGAGGAGGTTCTCGTATCCTCCATTCTCGCTCAAATCTGCTCCTTGTATCTTAATGAAGCCCTTTTATAATTTTCTTACTTGTTTTAACTTGCATCCATTTGATAGATAAAACCTCTGGTGGTACCTACAAAAGCTATAATGAGTGTCAAAATCACAACTTTCCAGTGGCATGAATTCTTTCCCCATGGTAGTAAGCTTGAATTTTGAGGCTCTCATGTTAGTTCATTTTCTTAGATAAGATTTTTAAGTGGTTGTATGCTTTGCAGCTAGGAACAATATTGGTGTAGTAGTTGCACTTTGGGCTCCAATTATTCTGGTATGGGTTTATAATGTACCTGCTTCACATCCTACTTTTATTATTTGTAACGTCACCATTTAACTCCTTCCCTTTTTTTTTTTTTTTTTTTTTTCAGGTATACTTTATGGATACCCAAATTTGGTATGCCATATTCTCAACCTTATTTGGTGGGATTTATGGTGCATTTCGTCGCCTTGGGGAGGTTAGCGGATTTTCCACTACTATGATCACTTCTATTGTCCTTTCTTTTGGATCTTTATTTTTTCTTGTTTATTTATTGTTTTTATTTTTGGGGGTATACTTGGGTGCGGAATCTAAAAAGGTTGAGGGCATTGTTGCTGTAATAGATATGCTTAATCTTATTCCTTCCCTGCATTGTTGGGCTGTAATATTGTGTGTGCATGACACAAACAATAATTTCTGTTATGCCATCTATATCCTCTAACTCTTTTCCCTGCAGGCTAGAAATCTGACATGATCTGAATTGTAATCCTGCGTTAAACACCAAAAAAATGTTATATTTCTACTATGCTTGGCTGTATTGTTACGAGTTTTGTTAAAAATTTCACAGAATCACTATTTATTGACCCATTTTGTGTATCTAGAAATGAGTGGATACTGAAGTGGTGAAAATAATGATTTTTTACTACAGTTTGGTCTGCCCTCAATTCCCTAACTATGAGATATGACTTTTCTATTTTTAATTTACTTTTGAAGCTAAAAATCTTGATTTTTTGTAGACTTAGGTCCATGGAAGAATGAAAAATATCTATTTCTGTTATCAAGAAAACCAAAAGCTTTCCCACTAGGTGTGGTGTGGTTGGCTGCTTAGATCAAACAGCACCATAATGTCTTACAGCATAAATCATTTTAATGACAGGCCATTTAAATTCAAATTGTCATAAAAAACATCTATTTCTCTTGAATAAATTATTTTTCTGTAATGTAATTGCTTGTCCTGGTTTCAGATACGTACATTAGGAATGCTTAGGTCTCGTTTTCAATCATTGCCTGGTGCTTTCAATGCCAGTTTGATTCCAGAGGAAGCAAACGAGCCAAGGAAAAAAGGATTAAAAGCCACCTTATCTCGCAGATTTACTGAGGTTAGCTGTTTCACTTTTATCATTGCTAACTTGAGCTAGTATTCTAAGTTTAGAGCATCTTAACTCTAGATTAAATTACTTTTGCTGATTGATACAGGTCATATCTAACAAGGGGAAGGAAGCTGCAAGGTTTGCTCAATTGTGGAACCAAATAATCACTAGTTTCAGAGAGGAAGATCTTATTAGTGATAGGTAGTGTGAGGGATGATTTTATGCTTCTGGGTTCATGATCTGCTCTCTTTCTCAATCGAGCACTGTATATTTTCTATAGTAGTGTGCTGAGGTGGTTGTGCTATTCAGGGAAATGGACCTTTTGCTTGTACCTTATTGGGCTGATACTCAATTGGACCTTGTACAATGGCCCCCCTTTCTACTGGCCAGCAAGGTTTGTTTATTTAGACTTCTTTATGAGACTTTGCTACCACCACTGCATCTACATTTAGTAATTCTATTTATGGCTATATGCTCTTTAGATCCCAATTGCACTAGATATGGCAAAGGACAGCAATGGAAAGGATCGTGAGCTAAAGAAAAGAATTGAGGCTGACAACTACATGTCTTGTGCTGTCCGTGAGTGCTATGCTTCATTTAAAAGCATTATTATGCACTTGGTTCAAGGGGAACGGGAGACACCGTAAGTCCCTTTGATGCTGTCTGGTGGTGTTATTTATATAAGGAGTTATGAGTTGTTTATGTAGGTAGTAGTACTTTTTGAGCGATAGTCCAGTTTAACGTTCGTACTTAGCTCTAAATTATTAAGAGGTTGTTAGTCTCTTGATAAAATGGCATGGACTTGAATCTGATGAAAATAATATTTCTATTATACTTCATGAATAAACATGTACAATTTATAGAGATAATAAAGAGATAAAAAAGGAACTTAATCTATCTAAATCTATCTCCTATCTTAATAGATACTAATCTAAAATAGAGAAACAAATCTTATCTCTATTTCTAAAACTAATTACAAACTCAATCTTAATCAGAGATATTCAACACTCCCCCTCAAGCTAAAGCTTACTTAGCTTTAAGCTTGTAACAAATCTATCTCAACAAGATACATCTTAATAAAGACAAATATCTGAATTGAATATGTCAATCTTTAGAACTTCTGCTAAATCCATGGGCCCACACAAGATAACTTCTCATACTTGATCTGACTGAGATTGATGCAAGTCAAAACTTATACTTCTGTAGTGTCGTAGGGTCAACTGAGCCAGCGAACTAGGGTGAAAAACCAGCAACAATACGCCCAAAAACAAAACAAGGCTGAAGCAACAGCTAACCAGCAACAACCACACAGAAAAACATTTGAGGTTGATTGATTGATGGCTTCTGAGACAAACAATGGTGACAACTTTGACACCGATAACTGTCAAACACTAGAGAGTGGGCCAGTGCAACTCGCAGCTGAAGCCACAAAACCAGAAAACCAAAAATCGAAACTAAAACATATGAAGACTACGTACCAAGGGTCACCGTCAAAACCTGATTGCATAAAGTCGGCCAAGGTCATTGTAATAAGAGCATCACGAATCATGAGACGCAAACTAAAAACTCAAGCAGCGAGAAACATGACAGAGATGAGAAAACATAGCAGACCCACGAACCAAACAGGGCACAGGCAGAGGAAGACCGAACGATTTGTGGCGCCACAACACAAACAAAGGACCTAAATCCAAACCTGGCCGAAAGACAGAGGACCAGCGAAGAGAGGTGTCAACGGAAGATGTCAAAACTAGCAGACCAATCAGCCAAAAGAGGTCAAAACAACAACAAGTACGGAGGCCGATCTGAACAAACAAAGCCTGGAAACAACAGAGGAGATGGTTAACCAGGTCTGTGAAGGTTGTGTTGAAAAAGGTGGCCTGGAAGGAGCTGAGAACAGAGGAGAAACAACCAAACGCCTAAAATGAAGGAGGAGCCAAACGCCTCAATCTGCAACCAAGGAGGGCGAATATAGATGAACCGACCCTTGGAACAGCAAGAGGAGAGGAGGGCGACCCGTTCTGTGGTGGTCGTGACGAAAAACAGTGCCGGAAGGGCTGCGCGCGGCTTTCACGCGCCGGGGATAAGGGAGCGAGTGGCTCTCACTCGCAGAGAAGGTGGCGTGTGGAGGCGCGTGACAGATTTTCCGGCAACAGCGCTTTTGGAAAAAGCGTAGATCGGGCCTGGGCGAGTCCAACGGAGGTATCCTCGGTCCGTTCTGAGCAACTCCAAAAAACGACGGCGGGATGGTATGCGGCGGTGGCTGCACGTCCACGTTGAGGGGTTCCAATATTAGAGAATAGCAAGTGTTGACTCAAAGGAGTCCCACATTGCCATTAGCAAGTGTATAATAGTATATATAATAAAGATCACACACACCCATTACCTCAAGCATGGGGTTTTGTGGTGGTGTGTGATGTAACATTGTAACTTATGATTTCTAATATGGTATCAAAGCAGGTTTCGTTCCTATGTGAGCCGTGACTTCCGCATTCAAAAAAAAAAAGTAAAAAAAAATAAGAACAAACAAAAAAGGAGAAAAAAAAATGTATATACAGTACAGGCCTCTGAGACTCAAGAACAGAAGTTTAACACCTAATGACGTTCCGCTGAGCTCAAGCCCAAGACAACGTAAGCCGGCCTCTGAGACTCGGACGAAGGAGTACAAGTCCGACGGCCTCTGATGTTCCCGCTAGAGTACAAGCCCAGACAAAGAAAGTCGTAAGGCCTCTGAGACTCAGACGAAGGAGCACAAGTCCGCGACCTCTGATATTCCCATTGGAGTATAAGCCAAGGCAAGCAAAAAAAATAAAATAATAATAATAAAAAAAGAAGAAAAAGAAATGGAGTCCCACTTGAAGGGGGAGTATTAGAGAATAGCAAGTGGTGACTCAAAGGAGTCCCACATTGCCTAGATTAGCAAGTGTATAATAGTATATGTAATAAAGATCACACACACCCATTACCTCAAGCATGGGGTTTTGTGGTGGTGTGTGATGTAACTAATGATTTCTAATATCCAAGAGAGTGGAAATTTAACCAAGAAGAGAACGAGGCTGTAAGAAAACAGCAACGGTTTAATGAGCGCGGAAGTAGAGAATGAAGAAAAAAATAATCGAAAGAGATTTAGAATGCCCCCGTGAGGGAGGAGGAGCCCCCCTCACAGCGGTTGCGTCAATAGGATCGAAACTTGCTCTGATACCAACTTGAATATGATGAAAATAATATTTCTATTGTTATATTTCATGAATAAACCTGTACAATTTATAGAGATAATAAAGAGATAAAAAAGGACTTAATCTATCTAAATCTATCTCCTTAGATACTAATCTAAAATAGAGAAACAAATCTTATCTCTATTTCTAAAACTAATAACAAACTCAATCTTAATAAGAGATATTCAACAGTAAGCACATAACAGCTAGCTTTTTCACTTTTGACGATATATCTTTTCAAGTTCAAACTGACTTCTGAAAGGTTCTTTGTTTATCGAATTCATTTTCAATTTTGCTGGTATCTTTCATTTCAGAGTTATAGAGTACATGTTCAAAGTAGTAGACGATTATATTGAAGAAGGTAAACTGATTAGTGAATTCAGAATGAGTGCTCTTCCTAGCCTCTATGGACAGTTTGTTCAGCTAATAAAATATTTGGTAATATTTTATCACTCTTTTATGCAATTGACGATTCTTTAAGTTTCTCTTCAGCATGGTTGTCTTGTCTAAGTCTTACCCAGTTATTTAAATTGTTGCAGTTGGAAAATAATCAGAAAGACAGGGACCAAGTTGTGATTCTTTTCCAGGACATGCTGGAGGTTGTGACAAGAGATATAATGATGGAGGATCAGGAGCATATATTCAGGTGGTAGATGTGTAGATTCATGTATCTCTATTTCTTAAGAAATCATACATATTCCTCCTCCCTCCTCTGATTGTTATTGTATCGTATTGCTTTAATAGTTTGGTAGATTCAAGTCATGGTGGTGCTGGGCACGAGGGGATGCTTCACCTTGAGCCTGAACCACAGCACCAGTTATTTGCATCTGAAGGAGCTATCAGGTTTCCAATTGAACCAGTTACAGCAGCTTGGACAGAGAAGGTTAGTTAATAATTGAATTTTCCTGATTAAAGTTTGACTAGTGAAGTTCATTTTTAATGACTTGTTTACATTTTTTTGGATAGATTAAACGACTTTTCTTGCTGCTTACAACAAAGGAATCTGCCATGGATGTACCATCTAACTTAGAAGCAAGAAGGCGTATTTCTTTCTTCTCAAATTCACTGTTTATGGACATGCCTATGGCACCAAAAGTCCGGAACATGCTTTCATTCTCGTGAGCTTTCTTTTTGCCCTTATCATGTGTTTTCTTTCCCTGTTGGAATTTGTGAATGTGTATTCATTGGTTTGTATGTTTTCATAAGGAAAAAAACTTTTCCTTATCTTAATCATTCCTCCCCTGCCTTCGTGTTGACTTAACTCTTAAGATTAAAAGCTGTGAGATTTTGTGATTTTTCCACAGTATGCATAATTTACTCTGGTTTGGTATGAAGCATTTAAAATGTTAATTCTATCAACTCTGGTACTTTTGTGACAAAGTTTTGGTTGGTAAATTTTATGGACGATCCTAATTCTGTGAAAGACATGATAAAATTGAATTTTGGTTTAGTTTTCTTCAAGTTGATAAGGAAAACTTTTTTGGAGGATAAGGAAGAAATAATGCAATTCATGAAGTGTCTGACTAAAAGCTGCAGAACTTTATTTCTAGTATCAGCTTGTAATCGTACCCCATAAAAAATATTATTGGGTAAATCAACTGAGTATTATTCATTTAAAATGATTAAATCCCTCAGGTTAGGTGCATTTACATCTTTATTATTAATTGTCTGTTATTGTGGATTTTGGTTTTAGGGTTTTAACACCATACTACACAGAAGAGGTTCTCTTCTCCTTACATGATTTAGACTCCCCAAATGAAGATGGTGTTTCAATACTGTTTTACTTGCAAAAGATATTTCCAGGTTCACTGTTTCCCCCAAATCTCTTTACTGCATAAATGTGCAAATTCATGAGATGAGTTAGCTAATGCATTTCCTGTTACCTTTTTGGTTTCTGATGCACAGATGAGTGGAACAACTTTCTTCAACGAGTGAAGTGCTCTAGTGAGGAGGAACTTAAAGGGAATGAATCTGATGAGTTAGAAGAAGAACTTCGTCTTTGGGCATCATATAGAGGGCAAACTTTGACTAGAACTGGTTTTCTCTCTCTCTCTCTCTCTCTCTCTCTCACACACACACACACACACACGTCCACACATGTGCGTACAAGGACATGTACATATGCAAATTCAAGTGCTTATGCAATTATTATTAACTTTATTTAGAGTTCTAGCCTCAGTTTAGATTGTAACTTCTCATTGCATTACTAATTAAGTATTCTTATTAATGCAGTTAGGGGTATGATGTACTACAGAAAAGCTTTGGAGCTTCAAGCTTTTCTTGATATGGCTGAAGATGGAGGTGAGTGTTCCTTCTCTTGGGAACAATTAAGTGAAATTTTTTAGTTGCATGTACTTTGGTTGCCAATTTGTTAGTTAATGAAACTTACAGATTGAAGTTTTTTTTTGGTTCGTCTGCTTTATGTTATAAATGGCAGATTTGATGGAAGGTTACAAAGCCATGGAAAGCTCGGATGACAACTCAAAAGGGGAAAGGTCATTGTGGACACAATGCCAAGCTGTAGCTGATATGAAATTTACATATGTGGTATCATGCCAACAATATGGCATTGACAAGCGCTCTGGATCTCCTCGTGCACAAGACATACTGAGGCTTATGACAAGGTAAGCACTGGTCTCACTAGTTATAGTCTTGGTCTCTTGGAGCTTACTCTACCTGTTTTTTAAGTTGTAGAATATAGTTCTTCTGCCTATTCATTGGTTTGTATATTCTGATCTTGCAGATATCCTTCACTTCGCGTTGCCTATATTGATGAGGTAGAAGAACCTGTCAAAGACAGTAAGAAAAAGATCAACAAGGTTTACTACTCTTGCTTGGTGAAGGCTATGCCAAAATCCAGCAGTTCTTCAGAGCCTGAGCAGAATCTGGACCAGGTATTTGAATTTTGATAAATTAGGCCTGTTAATGTTGCTTTATTTTCCTGCTAGTTGTGTTTTTGTTTCGATAAGAGCATAAAATTAGAAATTGGGAAAGTTCAACAAGATGGACGATAGGAAGTCCTCCAGAATGAGGAAATCTTTAAAAAGAGGAACTATAAGAACTAGGAGAGTAGGATGATCAGTCTCTCTTTATATCAGCGATAGCAGCTCCATTGTAGTAGATCCTTGAGCAAAACCTCAAATAGAAAATCATTTGATCCCATAACAAGTTTAGGGTTGTAGGACAGAGGGTACGCTGAAAGTCACAATTCTTGAAGATTGATGAATTGATCCTTGTGTTTATATTTCTGAAATTTAATCACATGAATATATCAATGTATGTCCAGCTGACCTACAATATTCCAACTCAAAACACTCGTATTCTTAATCCATCATCTCAAGCTGGAGATAGATATTTATCCTACCCAGACTGTGTTACTTTTGAAGTTAGTTTCAACTCTGATAAGAGATTTCATAAGAGAATATCATTTCTTCTTCCTTGTTCAAACATTAGAAGTAGAACTTAAATTCTACTGGATCTTCTCTTCTCTCATGAATATCATGTGGTGGAGATATGGGCTACCCTCACTGTTGAGTTAGCTTTTGGAGAAGAGTTAGACCTAGCCTAAATTCTTATGGTATCAGAGTCAATCCTAGATCCATTGCTGGGACACCCTTTGTAGTTTGAAGTTCAAGAATCCACGTGGTCCGCGGTTGTTCCATGTAAAAGTTAACGTGGCCCGGTTGGGAATAATGGTTGTTAGGAATTGCTGTTGTATTTTCAGTTTAATGTTAAGTTTGTAAAACTTTTTTATAATCAGTTTGTAATCATTGTAACTAACTCTATTAGAGTTTGTCACAGCCCATGTGACTATACATTGTAAGCTTCTCTTAGAAGCCAAATCCTTTAAGCTCTATATAAGAGCAAATACTGTATCACTCGATCAGTTTCTTATTCATAATAGAAATATTCACAATTTACAATTCTCTCTCTCTCTCTCTCTCTCTGGTTTCTCAGTAGCCCCGTGGGCTATTCAAGAGAAATTGATGAAGTTAATCTAGTCTGGTAGATATTCCATGATGGGGTAAGAGCATTTTGATAAATATGTAGCATGTGATCCCCACACTCCAGATGTCCAATGACGTTGGGGGGGGGGGGGGTGTTAAGGTCGTAGGCCTATCCTCACCCATGAGCTAGCTTTTGGCTAGAGTTAAGCCTAGCCCAGATTCTTAAGAATGTCAAGACTTTGTGAAAAGCCTATTTAACTAAAAAACTAGGATTTTGTTTAGTAATAAAACTGAATTCTCTCACTAAGAGAATTGTTTGTTTTACTTATTCAAGATAGGGAAGAGTGATTCTGATAGAACCATCAGATTCATACTACTTCAGTAGAACTCTAGGTTGTCAATCTCAGCGGGTTCCCATCCCAGCCATGCCCTGGGATGAATTTTCCCATCCCAGCCATCCCGGCTGGAATACCGGGAAAAATCCTGCAAAATCCCGGTGGGATAGCAGTTTTCCAAAAACTCCCCCCAAATGTAAATGTTGGGGGTAATTCCGGGTTTTCACAGCTGAAAAAACCATTGAACTTTAATTTTGGTCGATCTTTCTCTCTCTTCTACCCACTCCAACCCTCTTCTCCTCTATTCTATCCTCTATTTATCATTGATTATAAAATACAAAAATTCACTATCCCGACTATCCCACTTTCCGGGATTCCGCTATCCCAGTTTTGAGGCTGGTCGCAAAGAGCTGGGAACTGGGATTGACAACATAGGTAGAACTACATAAAGTTTGTGACATGACTGTTGCCTAAGATGCTGTATTTTTTGTTTCATAATATCCTCTTTATTGTCTCAAATCTAAATCAGGTCATATATAAGATAAAGCTTCCTGGACCAGCAATTTTAGGTGAGGGTAAGCCTGAAAATCAGAATCATGCCATAATTTTCACACGTGGAGAAGGCTTGCAAACAATAGATATGAACCAGGTATGTTGATAATATGAGAATAGCTCCACTGTAAAGTCTCTTCATGCCACATATGATTAAGTTGCATCCTTTGTAGGATAACTATATGGAAGAAGCATTGAAAATGAGAAATTTGTTGCAAGAATTTCTTAAGAAGCATGATGGGGTGAGGTTCCCAAGTATTCTTGGACTTAGGGAGCATATATTTACTGGAAGGTAAATCCATATTTCAATATCGTTGTATTTCTAATTACAAGTCATAGTTTCTGTGTTTCTGACTATGTTGCTTTGGTTTTAGTGTTTCTTCCCTTGCATGGTTCATGTCAAATCAGGAGACAAGTTTCGTGACAATTGGTCAAAGATTGTTGGCTAATCCCCTGAAGTAAGTTGTTCTACCAGTTCTTCTTTCCAAGTGCAGGATAATATGGACATGAAGTTGAAATAGACTTACTACGTTCTACTGTAAGATAATTGCTGAGTTACACAGAGCTAGAGAGACAGCTCTTAAATATAAACAGAAAACAGAAACTATATCTATTAGAAATTGGTAGATTGACCCAGTTAGAAATAGACATTTGAGATTGATTTCATATCCATTGAAATAGGGTGGCAAATTAATTTAGTCTTCAGTCCATTTTAATTTGAAGCTGTGCTTTTGACAGACTTTTGGTCTACTAACCAATACACAGGACTGTTGGAAGTATAAAGTGTCACTAATTTGGGCAGCCTGAGTAGGGAGTACCTATAGATAAAATGAAATGTATAACCTGCTCCCGGTTTTCTTATGCAGGGTTCGTTTTCATTATGGTCATCCGGATGTCTTTGATAGGCTTTTTCACCTGACAAGAGGGGGTGTCAGCAAAGCCTCCAAGGTTATCAATCTAAGTGAAGACATATTTGCGGGTACGGTGTAATCCAATCCCTCTTAGTTTGCTTTGCATTTTGATTGTATCTTCATTGAAGATTTTCTATTATTTCCATTTCTCAGGCTTCAACTCTACACTCCGTGAAGGAAATGTTACCCATCATGAGTACATACAAGTTGGGAAGGGAAGAGATGTGGGTCTCAACCAAATTTCTATGTTTGAAGCAAAGATAGCTAATGGCAATGGAGAGCAAACACTAAGTCGAGATGTATACCGACTTGGGCACCGCTTTGACTTCTTCAGAATGCTGTCCTGTTATTTCACCACAGTTGGATTTTATTTTAGCACTCTTGTATGTTATCACCAGAGTTAACTTTTACTTGCATATTATTTAGCTTTTCCTTTTTTATTTTCAATTAGTAAGATCCCTAGTGGTATCTAATGGGGAATAGGAAAGGGCAAGTGGAGGGGATCGAACCACTTACCTTACAGCTGCCCCCTAATCTTAAAGTCTAGGGACTCACCATGTGAGCTAAAAAATCTTGTCATATTTTTAGTTTTTATATACCATTGACTTCTAAATCTCTTCTTTTCCTCTTCAATTTTGTGCAGATAACTGTTCTTACTGTTTATGTATTCCTTTATGGTCGCCTCTATCTTGTTCTCAGTGGGCTTGAAGAAGGCTTGAGTACTCAAAAAGCCATTCGGGACAATAAGCCCCTTCAAGTGGCTCTTGCTTCTCAGTCATTTGTTCAGATTGGGTTTTTAATGGCGTTGCCCATGTTGATGGAAATTGGCTTGGAAAGGGGCTTCCGAACTGCACTTAGTGAATTTATATTAATGCAGTTGCAGCTGGCCCCAGTATTCTTCACATTCTCACTTGGGACAAAGACTCACTATTTTGGAAGGACATTGCTTCATGGAGGTGCAAAATATAGACCCACTGGTCGAGGGTTTGTGGTTTTCCATGCTAAATTTGCTGACAATTATAGACTTTACTCCCGCAGCCACTTCGTCAAGGGTATTGAGCTCATGATATTGCTTGTTGTATATCAAATTTTTGGTCAAAGTTATAGAGGTGCTGTTGCATATGTATTGATTACCATATCGATGTGGTTTATGGTGGGCACGTGGCTGTTTGCTCCCTTCTTGTTCAATCCCTCTGGTTTTGAATGGCAAAAAATTGTTGATGATTGGACTGATTGGAATAAATGGATTAGTAACCGAGGAGGTATAGGTGTACCACCTGAAAAAAGTTGGGAATCTTGGTGGGAAGAGGAACAAGATCATCTCCACTATTCAGGATTGCGTGGAATCATAGTGGAGATATTGTTATCATTGCGATTCTTTATCTACCAGTATGGTCTTGTATATCACTTGAAATTTACAAAGGAGGGCGACAAAAGTTTTCTGGTAAGTCTTCACCTATGTTGCCCCCCCTTTTCCTGCTTTTTATCTGACCATAATTTAGCAAGTTGAATGGAATAATGGATATCCTTTCCTTGGTTAACAGGTTTATGGCATTTCGTGGTTGGTGATCTTCGTAATATTGTTTGTGATGAAGGTTGGTAACAAGCTACTACCTACCTTGTTGGGGCATGTTGTAATTGTATTATATTATACACATTATATTTTCTCACTGGAGCCTTTGCTCACCTGTCTATAGTGTGGCTAGGAGAGTTTTCTTATTGAGTTTAGTAATATAAGGACGGCTTGTTCATTTTCTTGCCTACAAAATGTAGACACTACTTTCTTTTTGTCTAACCAATTTTATTTTTCCTTTTTTCTTGCTGTGTCAGACGGTGTCCGTTGGGAGGCGGAAATTCAGTGCAAATTTTCAACTTGTCTTCCGGCTAATCAAGGGAATGATATTCCTAACTTTTGTCTCTATTCTTGTTACTTTGATAGCCCTTCCACATATGACATTGCAGGACATAGTTGTTTGCATTCTTGCCTTCATGCCAACTGGTTGGGGAATGCTACAGGTTGATTCTCTTTCCACTCCCTCCCTACTAAATGAATGAATATTATTTTGGAGGGCTCCTCTGTTTTATTTTCATTTTTTTTAATTTAGTTATTTATCATTGTTGCTATTTCGTTTTGCAGATTGCTCAAGCATTAAGACCTGTTGTACGCCGTGCTGGATTTTGGGGATCAGTAAAAACTCTTGCTCGTGGTTATGAGATTGTAATGGGTTTGCTGTTGTTCACTCCTGTTGCTTTTCTGGCTTGGTTTCCTTTTGTTTCAGAATTTCAAACCCGTATGCTGTTCAACCAAGCGTTCAGCAGAGGTTTGCAAATTTCTCGTATTCTTGGAGGCCAAAGGAAGGAGCGATCATCTCGCAACAAGGAATAGTTTGTCTATAAAAGTTAGGAGGCTGAAATCCTTTGTTGTAGTAATAGCTTTCAGCAAGTTTTCTGTAACAATTGTAAGTAGTAGTAACTATGTATGAGTCAGACTAATTTTAAGGCTTCACTTAAATTATTAGTCAAACGTGAATGCAATTTCTTTTGAATTAAATTATTTTCGCATGTCGTTCTTCGATATCTGGCCCTTAGCAATTTCACCTGTTAATCTAACGTTCCTTCTTATCTCTCAAGCGTTGATAGGCGATGCTGCTCATAGGGGCATATGGCCTAGCCTACATTATGCCCAGATTAGGCTAGATTAGGCTAGGCCAACTTTATATATAGAAGATCTAGGCTTTTTTAAAAGTCTATCCTTAGTATATATAATCCAGGAAAATTCTAAGCCCCCAAAATCTGACGTGGCTCCATGCAAATGGTAATTTAGGACCAAATATCTGATGTGACACTCTCACATGCCTTCTCTCTTCTTCATTCTTCTTTTCATCCCTCTTTCATCTATTCACTCCAATTTTTCATAAACTTGTATTAATGTCTTTTGTTTTGGCATTTATTCTCAACTTCCCATCTCATTAATTCTTGTCTTTCCACTCAAGCCTTATTCTTTTCATTTTCCCATGTTCTTTTGAATTGTGTTTTACGATGCCCCTTTAATGTTATTTTCTCATTCTCAATGAAAGTTTTACGCCTCTTTCCAATTTTCTATATTCTCAATTTATTTAATTTTCAACTTCCAATGTGTATGCCACTCCCATAAACCTATCCATTCATAGTATATAGAAAATTCTAAGCTCCCCAAAATTTGAGGTGGCTCTAGACAGTTGGTCATTTAGGACCAAACATATGATGTGACACTCTCACATGCCTTTTCCTCTCTTCTTTCATTCTTCTATCCATCCCTCTTTCAACTATTCACTCCAATTTTTCATAAACTTGCATTAATGTCTTTTGTTCTAGCATATCTTTCCCAACTTCCCATCTCACTAATTCTCTTGTCTTCCCACTCAAGCCTTATTCTTTTCATTTTCCCATGTCCCTTTGAATTGTGTTTTATGATGCCCCTTTAATGTTATTTTGTCATTCTCAATAAAAGTTTTATGCCTCTTTCCAACTTCCATTCCAATTTTCTATATTTCCAATTTATTAATTTTTCAACTTCCAATGTGTATGCCACTCCCTTAACTCTCTCTCTCTCTATCCATCCATAGTTTATATAAATAGGGAAAATTTTAAGCCCCTCAAAATCTGACATGGCTCTATGCAATTGGTCATTTAGGACCAAACATTTGATGTGGCACTCTCACATGCATTCTCCTCTTCCTTCATTCTTCTATTCATCCCTCTTTCATCTATTCACTCCAATTTTCCATAAACTTGTATTAATTTCTTTTGTTCTAGCATTTGTCCTTTAAGTTTTATGCCTCTTTCCAATTTCCATTCCAATTTTCTCTGTCCCCAATTTATTAAGGGAATTATGTTTGGCGCCACCCCAATTGCGGGTGGCGCCACCTCCCAGTTGGGTAAAATACCATTTTACCCCTTTAAAAAAAATCCCCAACATATCCATCATCTCTAATCTTCCACCACCACTCTTTTTTCTCTTCTCTCTTATTGTTTTCCTACCACCACCCCTTTCCTCTTCTATACACCATCACTCCACCATCCCTTCACCTTGTCACCACCACCCCCACAACCATCCCTTCACCTTGTGACCACCACCCCCACAACCATCACATTCCTATTTTCACCACCAAAGCTCATCTCCATCTACTTAGAAAACTAATTTCCACCATCATCAACATTCAAATTCCCTCATCACCAATCCACCATCACCCATCATCTTCTTACACGTTCCACTCGCATTTACGTGGAGGTACGTTTCTTCACCCATCTCGTTTCCTTTATACGTTTGTTTCGTGCAAGTTTTGAGTTTCGGTTTTCCGAGTTTAAAATCGCACTTAGATGTGCGATGAAGGCTCTGGTATATTTTCGCACTTAAGAGTGCGATGTGAATATATTTATTGGGTCGAACCTATATGTGCGACCAGTGATTAAAGTTTAAATTTTCTGAGTTTTTGTGAATTGTTTTGTGTGGCATGTCAGTCATGCAAGCCATTTAGTCAGAGGAGGTTGATAAGATTGATAATCCGGACGACGTAGGAAATGATGGTCATGGAAAAGAAATAGATCTTGGAGTGAAGATTGAAGATGATGGTTTAAAACACCCCTGTGCTAATGAGTCTTCGGATGCTCTTCTGGTTGACTGTATAAAAGCATTTACAACTGAAAATGTTCGTATTTGTGTTGCGCTAATTTGTTTTTCTCTGTATAATGCACAGACAAATGTCTTAGGTGTTTTTATTCTTTGCAGGTCTTCCGAACCCGACATGATCTCTTTGATTGGGCTCGCGCAGTTGGGAAGGAAATTGGTTTTGTTGTTGTAACTGCAAAGTCTGATTATGGAAGCGTAAATAGAAAAGAATTCCTGACTCTTGGTTGTGAGCGTGGTGGAAAATAAAGACCGTACAAGGGAAGTTGACAAATAAGAGCACTGCAACAAGAAAGTGTGAATGTCCCTTTAAGCTAAGAGGAAGACCTAGGAAGGCTGACGGATTGTGGAGGCTCAACGTGTTATGTGGTTTTCATAATCATGCAAGGGCACAATCATTAGTCGGACACGCATATGTTGGACGATTGAATCCTAAGGAGAAACAGATGTTTTATGACATGATGGAGAACAGAGTTAAACCAGGACAAGTGCTTGTTGCTTTGAAGGATAACAATCCCCAGAATTTGACTACGATAAAACAAATATACACTGCAAACACGTGGTATAAGAGAACAAAGAGGGGTCCATTGACTGAGATGCAATATTTAATGGAGTTGCTGGAATGTGACAAATATGTTTATTGGAACATGAAGGACGAAGACACTGGTGTTATTGAAGACATCTTCTGGTCGCATCCTTGGGCAATAGAGTTGTTTAACATTTTCCTGAATGTTGTGCTCATAGATAGTACCTACATAACCAATAGGCACGGGTTGCTGTTGCTTGAGATGGTAGGTGTGACGTCAACCAACATGACATTTAGTATTGGCTTTGCCTACATGACTACTGAGAAAACACCCGATGTTGTGTGGGCGTTGAAGAAACTGAGGGGGTTGATTGAAAAATAGGAAAATTTGCCAGGTGTGATTGTGACAGACAAAGACCTTGCATTGATGACAGCTGTAGAAGACGTCTTCCCTACTTCAAAGCACCTGTTATGCAGGTTTCACATAAGTAAGAACGTCAATGCAAAGTCTAAGTTGTATTGTGACAAAGGTAAATGGGATATAGTTAGAGAAGCATGGAGTGTTCTTATGGATTCTATTTATGAAGAGGAGTACGATATTCATCTGCAAGAGCTAGAAATGATATGTGAGCCTTTTCCACAGTTCATATTGTACGTTCATAAGACGTGGTTGGATGATCACAAGACAAAAATTTGTCAAGTGCTGGATTGATTTTGCTATGCATCTGGGAAACACAACAACTAACAAGTACGATTATATTCAAGTAATTATTAGAGGTGTATGTTTTGCCATTTGCGTTTCACACCATTTGTGTTTCATGTACGCAGGGTGGAAGGCGTTCATGCAGCATTGAAGCTTATACTTAAAAACAGCAAGGGTGATCTGTGTTCTTGTTGGACGGCGATGAACAAGCAAACCGTGCTTCAACACACGAAGATTATGTCGTCATTTGAGCATAGTATCTTCCTTAGGGACCACAAGTACAAGGACAGGTTTTTCAAGAACTTGAAAGGGTTTGTATCCAAGAGAGCGCTTGAATGTCTTGCAAAGGAACGGGTTAGAGTTGACCGAGTGGGAGTTGATAGTTCTTCCTGTGGTTGCACTCTGTGGAGAACGCATGGGTTACCTTGTGTGTGTGAGCTTGTAAGGTACACATGTGTGCCATTGGGTTCACTTCATTATTTCTGGAGGAGACTCTCGTGGGAAAACGTGGATCCGTGTCAAGATCCATCGAATGATTTGAACCTGAAATCAGAGATTGAAGCTATTTGTTACAGATTTGACAATGGGGGTCTTCACACCAAAAAGGAAATCAAAGAAAAAATGAGAGAGTTTGCATTCCCTGATGCAACATCAATGTGTCCTCCTCCTGTTAAGGTAAAGACAAAGGGTAGGACAAAGGGAGAGGCAAAAGGATCCACTAAGCGTAATCTTTCTTACTTTGAACTTGTGGATGATTATATGAACTCTATTCACGGTAGCAACTCCACAAATCCATCAGTGAATACAATGGCTACCGTTGTCGGTCCATCACCGCCCGTTCCTAAATGGACATCAACAAAATCAAGCAGTGGCCTAAAACCTACCCCTAAAAGATGCCATCCAAGGAAGCTGAAAGACGTAACATTGAAGGATAAAATGCCCAGCAAATTCCATCCTCACATAGCGGATATAGTGGATGTCGCCGGAGATGGTAATTGTGGTTTCAGGGCCATAGCAGCCTTGTTGGGTAAGAGTGAACAGATGCGGCACGAGGTTCGCAATATGATGGTTCAGGAGTTGATGAAGAGGGAAGCAAAATATACAGCCATGTATGGGGCTAAATTGTCACAAACCATTATGGAGGCATTGATAGTGGCCCTTGGGGAGACGGTCACCAAAAAGAAGTGGTTGACAATTCCAGACATGGGATACATTGTTGCTACAACATTCAATGTTGTTCTCATCACCTTGTCCAAGTCTGGTTGTTTGACCTTTTTGCCACTAACAGGACCAGCACCTTTGATACACCAAATTATTGTGCTTGGCCATGTTAACCAAAATCACTGGGTGCAGATATTTGTACAAACTATTATATCTTATAGTACATGTTTTCTAGTTTTCAGTCACTGAATAGGGCTATGTTTGTAGGTGAATCTAAATGATGGACATCCTATCCCACAAACTGCACCACAATGGAGATACCATCGCGAGGGAAATGCTGCTGCATGGGAATTCCCGTACTTGGATTGCATGGCTAAATATCAGAAAGAGCTAGAGGATCAACACAAAGGAAAAGAACAAATTTTTGTTGACCTCACAGTTGATGGATAAAAAGTATTTCCGTAGTAACTGCAAATTGTATAGTTGAAAATCAATCATTTTGGTCTGTACATAATTTTGAAATACTGGTTGAAATCGTTATGCTTGATTGATTTGGCTTACAGGTTTTTATAGTTTTACAAACATTAAATATGGAAGACTGATCCCAGGTCGCACCTTGGAGTGCGATTTACATCCCTAAATCGCACTCGTAGGTGCGATTTGCAGCAAATTTTTCAGTTGAGCAACTTAGGAAACGTATAGATTTGGCTTAACTAATCGCACTCCAAGGTGCGAGTTTCATGAATTAAAATAAAATACTGAATAAATGTTTTATTTTGTAAATCGCACTCTCAGGTGCGATTTTTGGCCTGGAATCGCACACAGAGGTGCGATTAATTTTAAAAGGTGAGTTAAATAAATTAAATTGACGGCTAAGTGTGTAGTTTAATCAATCGCGCCTTGGAGTGCGATATGCACATATAATTCGCACTCAGAGGTGCGATTTTCATTCACATTGATAATATAAAAAATTTAAATAATGAATAAAATCATCAACTGCGTAGGGAAGATTACTATATTCATTCAAATCAACATTCGCAATAACGAAGCGCTTTCAAATAAAATAACTATAATAATAACGAAATTAATCCAGATTAAGTACATAATTTTTATCAAGTATCACTAGTAGTCTCAATCAAAAAAAACAAAGTAGACAAATTACAAAGCCACAAAGTTCTGAAACATCAAAGTAATGCAACTGCTGCCTAGGCCTAGAGCTTGAAGAGCCTCGGGTACTGCGTGGTTTCGTCCTCCTATATACTAAATCTCCGTGCAAGCTCTGTCCGACGATTTCCTGGAGGTTTTGATGGGCAACCCAAACAGCTGACTCTTCGGGGGGTGCCCCTGAGCTCGTCGGGTCCATGGCCACGTCTAACCACTTCATTATCAAAGCGAATCGTCCCTGAGATATGAACGTGTCAGACATATATTTATTAATATTTTCCACTCATGATTAACAAATTAACAAGTTAGTATGACTTACAGCAGCAGACGCCGTGGCAAGCTCCCTCGTCTATGGTGGTATCATGAACGGATGTGAGTGCTGACGATACCAAGGAAAATAGTCTGGAGATGTCTGAGACGGTGATATAGCACGATGGGAGGGGCGGATCACAAAAGGGAGATACATCAACCATGCTTGGTCAATCTTCTCGCAAGAAGGTGCCTCAATCATTGGTGCTGGAGGTATGGCCTGTATATACCCAAACTGCTGGATGACTCTCTGTGGCTGGTGCGGGTGCATTATCTCGGAGCAACGTAGCCACCCACAGTACAGGGATATATCATCAAAAGCCCAGACATTCCTGTGATCATCATATGGAGTCCAAGATATGATATCACCTGATATATCGTCTAAGTTGGCTCTCTTCTGAGCAATGGCCTCGTTTGCCTTGGTGCATACCCACTTCATAGCCCTTGGCATGTTCTCCGTGTACGCCTGATTCAACTTTCTAGGAAACAAGGATGCTGGAAAGTGCTCGTATATCCATGCGTAATAACAAATGCAACATCTAAAAAACATGTCAAACATATATGTTATATTCAGTATCATATAGTGAACAAATACAATAATTTAGGACAGATACAAACCTGCAGCAGCGTGGTGTAACCAGACATCGACAATATGTTCCTACGACTAGCAGCACTTAAGCATTCGTACATGAAAGCCAACGCTGTAGTCCCCAATGCAAAGTTTCCAATGTTTTTTAGATCAGCCACAAGTGATAGGAACTGGACTTGTACCTTGGTCCTGGTCTTGTCAGAAAATAGCGTTATGCCCAATAGACGGAGCATATACGCCTTGGCGGCTGCATCAAAGTGTCATTTCTTCAGTTTCATGTCAACAACCTGTTCCAACCAGCTGAAACGTACAGATTTACCCTTAGTCTTTAGTAACTCCGAGCTTGCCTGAGTTTCAGTCACCCGCAACTGCGCAACAAGAACAACGACGCACTCTTCACTGTCTAGTACGGGTAAAGTGAAGAAGTTGCCTCTGATCGGTATGTGCAGGAGAGACGCCACATCATCCAATGTGATTGTCATCTCTCCACATGGCAAGTGGAAGGATGAGGTCTCAGGGTTCCACCTCTCCACGAACGTTGATATCAGACCTCGGTCATATGTGGTGTATCTACAATCAACGAGAGTAGTAGACCAGACCTAGCTAGGATGCCGGATATGTATGCATTCCCCCCAGTGACATCCACCCTCAGCCTCTTCTCGTGATTGTACAATCTTAACAGAGACCTATCCGGTATGTTGCCATCAATGTAAGATCGCCAGACCCTTTTGGCAACATGGGTGCCATAGCTCTGCAGCACTGCCAGATTACTCGGTCCACCTGGGAACGAGGTCAGCTGCTTGTCAGCTTTGTCAATTGCTTGTAGTCTTCGTTTTAGTTCTTTCTTGGCCCCGTCATCACGGACCCCATCTTCATTATCATCATTATCATCATCATCATCATCCTCATCATCATCGCCACCATCATCAGCGTCACTATGCTCCTCATCATCATCACCTCCTTCGCCATGACCACCCTCAGCGTACTGCATCTCCTCGGCCTCCTGATCATCGTCAATGTACCCTCCCTGCTCATCAAACCTGTCCCGCCATTGCTCCTGCTCCTCATATTCAGCTTCATTATATGACTGCTCCTCAACAACCGTAGCCTTTGCACGCCGCCTACGGTGCGAAGCATGACCTCTTCGACGGATGTCGTCCTCATGGCTTTGTGCGTCATCGACATCAACCGGGCGACCTGCGTAACGGGTCCTGGCCATTTCTGAAACAACATCATCAAATTACAAACGGTTAGTTTCCACCCATATTTAAGTCAAATACACAATATTTGGTTCAATCCTATTGTCGTGGCATCATAAAGACTTTACGAAAACACTACACTTCATTCAAATTTAGCCATAAAAGCTCAAATCAAGTAACACATAACACTTAGATTTTTACCAAGCACTTTACCAAATCAGCAAATTTTCACCTTCAAATCACCCTTAGAGGTGCGATTTTTTCACATCTAAATCGCACCTGAAGGTGCGGGTGTAATACAGTGAAATCGCACCTCTAGGTGCGAGTTTATTACAGTGAAATCGCACCTTTAGGTGCGAGTTTTTTGCAGCACGAGGGACCATGAACAACTCAAACAACACACGACCAGGAACACTACATACAACAAGGGACCAGCAACAAAACAACCATACAAACCCCAATTTCATAGCAGGCCCTCAAGAAAAAACAAAAAGGAAGAAGACAAAAAATTCCACATGCAAAACAGAGTATACAACAAAAACAGAGTTAAAAAAGAAAAAGGAAGAAGGGGCATTACCTGAGCTTTTGTTGGCGGAGGAAATGCAAAGTTCCAGAGGCAGGACGGAGGCTTTTGTGTAAAGGGGAAGAAAATAGAGAAAAGGGAAGGAGAGGGCGGCTAGGGTTCGAATTTGTCAAGTGTGTGGGTGGTGGTTGTATGGTCATGGGTTATAAAAAGGTACATACATTTTATTTTATTTTTTAATTTTAAAAACATATCGCACCTTAAGGTGTGATTGTATCATTTAAATCGCACATAAATGTGTGAAAGGAATTAAATTCATATAAATGAAAACATAAAAATCTCGCTCTCTCATGTGCGATTTTTAGCCATATATCGCACATGAAGGTGCGAATAATAACCAGAACATAATGAACTTATACGAAATTATTTCTTTTTGGCTTATAGAGAAGACCCACTTTGATTTCTAGCTTCTCCCTTCCCTCCAACTCAATATAAAGGTAGATGAGAAGGAAAAGGGGGGGGGGGGGTGAAATGGTGATGATGATGAGTTGAAGGGGATGGAGATGGTGTATTTGGAAAAATTATATTTTTGAAAAATAGGGGGTGGCGCCACCCGTGGCGCCAAACAGAATTCCCTATTCTAAGTTCTTTCAAATCATTTTTTGAAAAATGTGTTTGTGCGATGGGAGTGAAGGGACTCATATTGTTAAAAGTACTTTTTAATTTATGAACTATTTAAAATGCATATAATCTACAATTATTTATTTTTAACTTACATGGTATAATGGTCTCACATGGAGTAACATTTTACATGAGAAACTTTTAATGTATAAGTTAATTTAAATTTTGATATAACTCCCATTTTTTTCATAATTTTTTATTTTAGGAATATATATATATATATATATATATATATATATATATATATAAGTATGAAATCTGGATGTTGAAAAATATATCATACGTAAATTAGAAAATATTAATCCATACAATTAAGGGAGATTCTACAGACCTTTAAATTCTACATGGCACCCTCTAATTTTACCTTTTGGTATATAAATTGGACATGACATTAAATTATGCATTTTCCTCTCTTGGTGATATTCTAAGGACCTTCCGAAACATTTATTGAACAATGAGAGTGAATGGAATCCTATTTCTAAAAGTACCTTTTTTATTTATGAACTATTAAAAATTCATATAATTTACCATTATTTACTTTTTATTTACAGTGTAAAAAGGTATCACGGGGAGTAACATTTTACATGAAAACATGTTCATGTATAAAATAATAGAAAATTAAATTTTGATACAATTCCAGTATTTTTCATATTTTTTTAATTTTAGGAATATATATATATATATATATATATATATATATATATATAAATAAGTATGAAAACTTGATAATGAAATTATATTATACAAGAATTATAAAATATTAATCCATAATCTTTACAATCAGAGGATGTTCTAAGGACCTTCAAATCCTACATGCCACCCTTTAATTTCATATTTTGCTCTAAAAATATGAAGTAGCATTAAATTATGCATTTTCCTCACTTGGTGATATTCTAAGGACCTTTCAAACCATATATTTTACAATGTGTATGTGCAATGGGAGTGAATGAACTACTATCAAATTAAAGTACTCTTTTTTATTTATGAACTAATTAAAATGCATATAGTCTACAATTATATTTTTAACTTACAAGGTAAAAATGTCTCACAAGGAGTAACATTTTATAAGAAAACAATATAATTCACTTTTTTCATATTTTTTAATTTTAGGAACAACATACATACATACATACATATATATATATATATATATATATATATATATATATATATATATTTTAGTATGTAAGCTGGATATTGAAAATCCGTACAATCAGGGGAGATTCTAAGGACCTTTAAATCTCATGTGGCACCCTTGAATTTCACCTTTTTCTTTAAAAATCCGACGTGACAATAAATTATGCATTATTTTCACTTGGTGATATTCTAAGGACCTTTCGAAACATTTATTGAACAATGTGTATTTGCAATGGGAGTGAAGGGACTATCAAATCAAAATCCTCTTTTTTATTTATGAACAATTTAAAATTTATATTGTTTACAATAATTTATTTTTAATTTACATGGTAAAAGGTATCATAGGGAATAATATTTTCATGTATAAAATAATAGAAAATTAAATGTTAAATAATTTCAATACTTTTTCTTAATTTTTAAGGAATAATATATATATTAATATATATAAGTATGAAAATGGATAGTGAAAATATATCATACGAGGATTAGAAAATATTAATATGCATATGTCTAAATTTAATTTTGTTGGGAGAGGCCTACCAAGTTAACGTGATCTCGGAGCTTCAGATGATTAGTCTTATGGCTGCTGGCTGTGGGGTTACTTTGGGAAACCAAGAAAAATATTTTTGTATGAATTACAAGATAGAGAGCTTACACAGAGACGATTTCTTACATGAAAATACTAATAGAGACTAATATATGGTTTGAGATTTTCTTAAGTGATTCTCCTCTCTTAGTGATATTCTACCAGGATATGTACAAACAAATTACAAACAATGTTCATCTATTGTTAAAAAAATTCTTGGATTTTTTAAGTTCTAAGCTTGATTTTATCGTGTTGAATTTAACGCAGGTTTTTCCTGCAGCGCTGGTGAAGCATGCACTTCTTCCATATAACCCTCCATTTTGTGTTCTAAGATATGCACACAAGCGGAGGTGTTATTGTGAAAGCATCTGGGATGACCAAAAGCCATATGAGTTTATCCTGACAGTTGGTTGGAACGATTTCGTGAAAGAAAATAACCGCAGTGCTCAAAGCTAGATTAAGTGGGGGTTCGACAAGAAGGATCCTTATGTGGTTCAGGTCAACATATTCTACCAGTGAATTCCCACTTTCAAGTTGTTTTTTTACTTTTCAATGTTTTGCTTATGGATTTATAATTTCTGCTACGTTTGTTTTTCTTTGTATCGGAACATTTAGGACATATATTATTTTTGTTTTTACTGTCTTTATATTCTCGATCTATATATAGATAGTTTCTTATATTACCAATGTGGTTATGTGCAGCATTTCAAACTGATTGATTAAGATAATTTTCTGAACTCTTTGATCTGAAATCAAAATCAGTAACACTTTCCCTCACATAATATTTGATATACAATAATTAATGTTACTGAATTTAAAAATTTCACTTAACAATTTCATAGGTCTCTAATTTAGAAATTTTGCTATTTCCATCACCATGCGTTTATATTTTACCTTCAAATTAAATTCTCTTGAGCATGGCACGAGTCTAAAACTAGTTTAGTTAAAAAGGCTAGGTTCAACCATTAAAAATGCCTCGTAAGTCTAATAGGCTAGCCTATTTAAATAAATGTGATTAATATAAATATATTTTATCATTACTATTATTGTTATGTTAGAAATTTATTATAACATCTTGATATTATATACTTTTCCACATTTTTATATATTTACGCAAGTTGACTTATAATGATCCAAAGATATAACTATTTAGAAATAAATTTATGTTTTATTTAAATACTTTAATATGAAGTATGATTTTAAATAGATTCTGAAACCATAAAAATTCCAACTTAATCTTTCTTACTTTCATCTCTACCAAGTAGATTATAATATTGTTAGTTTGTTAATAGAAAGATTTCTTGTAGTATAATTTAATCCTTAAGCCTATACATTTGATAGCTTCTATACATATAAGTTTGTTAGTAAACATAAAAGTTCTATTGTGAAATAGGCCTTTAAATAGGTTACTAGGCTAGACCAGGATTTCAGGCAGGTCAGGTTAGACCTAGAAAAAAAGCCTATGAAAGGTTACAGGCTAGGCTTAGGCCTATAGACTTTTAAATAGGTCATGTCTATTTAAGCAAAGCCTACCACGGTCTAGCCTATTTCCACCCTATTGGTTTGCAAATAGATTTGATCGATCAAGAAGCCGTGTGGTCGGCTGGAAAACCAACTATGATTTCCTAATCAAGCGATTACTCAAGGAAGGGACTTTGTTCCTCAATATGGACTTCTAAGATACTCCAAAAAGAACTTAGTGCCTCACTATTGAAGGATGTTAAAATAGGAATTTGGATATGAATTAAGGTCTACTCCTAAGGAAAGTAAAGGGCTAAAAAGCTATAAAGAAAATAAAGGTTGAAAGCTGTAAATCGACAGAAAAATAAATTGCAGAAAGCGATAAAGAATTTAAATGACTGAAAAATAAAGAGCTGAAAAGTAAAAATAAAGATAAAATGCGGGAAATTTGTAGATTTGATTGATTGATTGTGTGTGTTTGTACAAATGACCCTTCCTCTATTTATAGAGGCAAATTGACTAACTACTTGGCAATTGGAAGGAACGTATGACAACCCACATTCTCCAGTCATTACAAGTACTTATAAAATCATGGGTATTGTCGTTTCCTCTCTCCTAGTCAGCTTAGAGGCTTTGTTCCAGTCGTTCCCCATTGCATTGGCTAGCTCACAATCACTTTCTCCTATTTCTGCGGGAACGAGCCCACTAACTACTTTTGCACATGGAAAGCTTCTAGAAACCTGATGTCTCATCCTACTTGAAGCCTAAGTTTCAGCATCTTCCCTAAATCTTGTCCATGTACTCTCGATTCCCTTTGGCCGATCACTTGTGCCACCAATCGGCTAGACCCACTCGAATCGGCTACTAGTGTGTTCGATCATGCTATCCAATCAACTCGAGTGGCCCTTCGGCTCTTCACTAGCCGTTACGTATTTTTAGGTGCCAACACATTTTCCCCCTACATTCTCAATTTATCCGTTAGAGATGAATTAGAATGCAATGATGAGTTTTGCGGCTTACGAGGCGAAACCTGTTATCACTCAAACTCCTTATAAAAAACTTTCGAATTCCCTTGATAAGTCGTTATCCTCATCACTTCATCCCTTCTTTATCACGTTTCTTTCTGATTGCCCCAGAAACCCTAGTTGCACTCTCTGACCTACCAATTTTGCCACACAACATGTCTTCCGCCAGCGATTCGCAGAATCGTTCTCACTCTCAGGGAGGTGACTCCTCCTCCTCCTCTGATTCAAGACCACCTTCCGCAATTTCCATTCCGATCTCGCATGCAATTGGTCTGTCGTCATCGACCTGGCCACACCAAGAGACCCCCCGCTTGCCAGCAATCACGATATTGATTCCTCTTGACGACCCAAAGCAATTTCTCCTAGGACCCACTACCAGAGTGGTCAAGAATGACAAAGACCCTCTGGATAATTACCTTGCTCGCAACCAACATCGACTTCCCATTACCAAGCCCTGGTTCGCCTTGGGCCAATTTTCAAACATTTAGCATGGCTGGCCTGATGTCTCCACAGAATACCGCCAATGGGTCAAGCAGGTTGCTCAGGCCAAGAAAATAGATTGGGAAGCTTGGGTTATTTACGACATGATCATTCTTTCTTACCATGAAGTCCTCTATCGCCCCGATCTTTTGTTCAGCTTCGCTGGCTTCTAGTCCACCGCCATCAATGGGTTCATCTTCCCGACAGGCATGTTGAGCTCTATCCTGTTGGATGTGGTCAACATTCTTGGCCTTCCTTCCATTGGGGAAGATTTTTCCTCTCAGCACACGGCTACTCAGTCGAATCGAGGGACCTCAAGGGGAACTAACTAAAGCTCAGTCAATACCCCAATTTGGGTTTTTTTATGGATTTTAAGTTCCTGTGATATTTTCATACATGTAAGTGCGAATTCAACGCTATATTCGCACCTTTAAGTGCGAATTTAGTATTAATTGTGTTTTTTGAACAATAACAACGGCCAATACCCAGTTTAGCACTTATAAGTGCGAAAATACAAAACATGTATCATTCTTACTTGATTTCTTAAACTAACAGTACACATTCTTACTTGAACTAGAAGAAAAGGAAGATGATGGATGGTTGTGAGTATGAAGATTGAAGAGGAAAAAGAAGGGGATGGTGGTGAGAATGGTGATGAGGAAAGGAAGGTAGAGGATAGTGAATATAAATGATAAATGATAGATAAGGGACAAGATTTGTTTTTAAGGATAAACTAGTAATTGATCATTTAATGGGGTTGGCATAGAAACCAATTGGAATGGCATCAAAACCAATTTTCATTTTCAATTTGACAAAACTTGAAAGAATTTACAATTGAGAGCATCTTCATCATGCTTCCCCAACATAATGATTCATCAGAAATGAGATACAGCTGCTTCAATTCATAATTTTTTCCCAGTAAAATGAAATTAATAATTTTTATTTTTGAATTGAAGTATGACTTAAACTTTCATTCTATATGATTTCAATAAACGCCCGGATGATCGTACGACTTAACGCCCGCATGATCCTACAACTTCAGTAGCTTCAATTCGTAATACATGAAAAACAGCATCAATGCTCACCACCATTGGATTAATATAGAGAACTGAGATTGCAGATGCATACCACCTTTGGATATGAAGTCAAAATTGATCACTGGTATACATAGATGAAGGGACTTGAGCCCCGAAATAAATACACCAGCACTACATAAAGACAAGTTAAAAGGATACAACATTTTCAAGATAACTCAACCTTCTTCACCGGATAAAACCTATTCCACCAGAAATAACGTCCAAAATGCAACGTTCCCAAACAAGGTCATAGGAAAAACCTCCTCCTGCTTGTGTCCATTTCCGGCTAAAGGAGAAAAACAAAGGACAGAAGGCGTTAGCAATACCAGAGAAATGTTTCACAAAGACAGCCAAGAATGAAACAATATAGGACCGGTTAACATGTCAATTACCTTGTGAACCCACTCATATTCCCCACCTTTAGTGTCAAATGTTCCATGCTGCAGGCTAATCAATTTCAATGTGAAACGAGGGCCACATTCCTGCATTTTTAAAGGGAATTTATTGCAGAGGCAAGTTTTAAGATCATAATAAAAATATCAGAAGTGATCAAACTATTAGTTAATCAATAAACCTCTCTTCAATATCACCATCGTAAAAATATTACCCTAAATTACAGAATTCAATTATCTGAACCATCAGGTTTATTATCTATGAACTAGTACGCGACTCTACTCAGGTATGTTGGGAGCACAAGAAATGTAATGACGAGCAGCTGAAAGCATAAAAAGTAACTAAAATACGTACAAGAATTACATTCAATAGTCAACAGCAATTAAGTTTTGAAATGGTGTTCAAAAATAGCAAATAAAAAAGGCCAACACCAACCTGAAGACGGGCAATAGTTTTCTGCTCAGGAACTTTCTCACTCTTCCCATCCTTGTCCTTTGTACTTTTAGACTCGGTCTTCTTAATTTCTTTGGTTTCAAAAATGTACCTTAAGTATATTGTTGAACATATAAATGAAAATCACTAATACGTTGAAACAAATGACAACACAATAGCATGTGTGCCTTAATGATACATACCGATGATGCCGGAAGAATATGAAGTCTCTCTGATTGTGGAAGGTGACAACACGCCGGCCTTTAAATTCAGGATCTTGTGGGAAAAGTGACTGTATCAATCTATTAGAAAAGAAACAAATAAATAAGGAGAGCTAAGTGATAGGATTGTTATACCAACCCACCATTACATAGAAAGACTAGGAACCAAAGAGATATTTGACAATAAAAAGTAATGTTAGCAAAATAGGATACAGCCTTAAGATTCATTTTGTATCTCTTTTCATAATAACTCTTGTAATAAGTAATAACTAACAGGCAGTACAAGACATTTTCAATCACACCTAGCATCTGCATATGACAAAATGTTCATATAAAACATTACAAGTAACCCTATAAACGTTTTGTTGAGGATATATAATTCAAATGTAATATGATAATGTGATATAATAGTTGTCAATATAAGGCTAAGAGCCATTAGGTTAGTATTGGGTTAGCATGCTGTTGTGACAGTTATCTGGCTAAGGAGTTACTTGTCTAACAAGTAACTCAACAGCAAGTTAGCTCTCTAGTCTGTCTTCTATATAAGGCAGTGTACTGTGTTCAGTTTTTCTTAAGAGTGAATAATCATTCCCTCACAAACTATTCTTTTCTCTCTCTATCTCTTCTCTAAATTCTAACACGTTTAACAACAAATCGAATTCAGAACAAGAGAAAAGGATTACCTTCCAATTCGGTGCCCTAGACGTGTTGTGAAGTTATTCAACACAAGCTCAGGCACATGACTGGTTGGTTTTCCATGATTCTGCAAAAGGACAAAAAATGCATGCAACAAAACAAATCAAATCTTTTATTTTCATTAACATAGGGCCAGTGTAGTCAAAAACTAGCTTTTAAGCTAAAGCGTAGAGGGTCCTAAAACTTAAAGCGTACACTAAAGGTAAAGCACTATTACAAAATATAAAATCTGTTAGTGATATATCTGTTAAGATATATTTGTTAGTAAGTTGTTATCTATTATATATAGATAAATCTGTTAGTGATATATCTGTTCAGATATATCTGTTAGTAAGTCTTTGTTATACATAGTGGCATTCCCACTCCTCTCATCATCAATGAATAATACTTGAAAATAACAGAATTTGTTATTACTCTCTCTCTCTCTCTCTCTCTCTCTCACACTCACTCTCTCTCTCCCTCCCTCCCTCCCTCCCTCCCTCCCTCTCTCTCTCTCTCTTCTAATTCTAAAATGGTATCCAGAGCAAGGTTGGATTGAATCTCTCATGGCCAGCACCGAAACTTCTTCTCCGCCTCCACCGCCGCCTCTTCCGTCACTCTCGCATTCCAACTCTGAGAAGCTCAGCGACAAAAACTACCTTCTTTGGAAACAATAGGTTGAACCTGCGATCAACGGCCACCGTCTTCGCCGCTTTCTCACTCATTCTCAGATTCTGATTCGCTTCTTGACGCAGGACGACTGTTTGGCTGGAATCGAGACTGAAGCTTACTTTGCGTGGGACGAACAGGATCAACTTCTTCTCCCGTGGCTTCAGTCGACGCTGACGAAGCCAATACTGACTAGTGTCATAGGCTGTGAACGCTCCTTCGAACTCTGGGAGCACATCCACAAGCATTTTCAAAGCCACACGCGCGAAGTCGCGCCAGTTGCGGACGGAGCTTCAAGCTATCAAACTTGCTGACTTACAGGTTACGAAGTACATACTCCGAATCAAGTCAATCGTTGACTCACTCGTAGCTATTGGTGATCCTATTTCTGCCAATGACCATTTTGATGCTATTCTTCACGGCTTACTGCAAGAGTATGAGTCCACTGTTGCCCTGATCAATAGCCGCTTTGACCCACTGGATGTTGAGGAAGTTGAATCACTTCTGCTGTCACATGAAGCTCGCCTTCAGAAGTATAATTCCACCGCTATTGATGTTGATGTGAATCTGACTCATGCTAAATTTGCTCCCACCACTGTTCCACAGCCTCATAATCCATATCCTGCTCCTCAACCTGATTCGCCCTCTCAGTTTGGTCAACAAGGTGCTCCACATCAGCCTTCTCCCTATGATTCAAATCAAGGATATGGTAATCGTGGTCATAGATCTAGATTTCGTGGCAGAGGCCGCGGCCGCGGGCGATCCTCTGTTCAGTGTCAACTCTGGCTGAAGTATAATCATGATGCCTCTAGGTGTTATCATCGTTTCAATCCTCAGGTAATGCCAGGAACTGGCACAGGTTCTGGATTTTCTAACTCTTGGCAGAACTATCAGCAACAGTGGGGTCAGCAACCTTCTTATGCCCCTATGCCTGGCCCTGTTTCCTTTCAACAACAAAGACCCTCTTCCTATCCTGATTTCAGGGCCCAAACACCCAACTCAGGCCTGTTTCTCCAACTTCAGCACCCTGGAGTCAGCCACAGAGGCCTCCACAGGGACCTGCTCCACCTTCCTCTCAAGGCTTAGTTAGCACACCATTTGGCTTCGCAAAACCTTGGGCTGGTCTGCATCAGTATTCCTCTACTCAAGGCCTGCTATCTACTCCTCCTCAGGCAAATTACCTGCGTTCCCAGGATACTTTCACCGGTTCTCAGCAACAGTGGTTCCCTGACTCAGGTGTCTCCACACATGTCACAAATTTGTCCCAGAACATTCAGCAGATTGAACCTTTTCAGGGTCCAGATCAAGTTATCATAGGCAATGGCCAAGATTTGCCTGTAAAATCTGTTGGTTCTTCTATCTTTCAGTCCCCCTTTAACTCCACTTTTCAGTTCAAACTAAGAAATCTTCTCTATGTTCCGGACATTACTAAAAACCTCCTTAGTGTTAGTAAATTTGCTCAAGATAATTCTGTCATTTTTTAATTTGGTCCTTATCATTGTCTTGTCAAATGTCAGGTCACTAACCAGCCTCTTATCCATGGAGTCGTTGGCCCTGATGGACTCTATTCCTTTCCCTTCACACATGTTTCATCTTCCAGCAGCACCTCATCTCAGCATTCTTCATCCAAGCCTTCACCACCAATGAGCAGCACCTCTTTTACTTCACCTTTACTCCCACCTATCAATATTAATACTACCACCAGTTTAATTTCTTTGTCTACATGGCATTCTAGGCTAGGCCATCCTAATGTCAATACCTTGAAAAAGGTTTTAAACTCTTGTAATATTCCTTTTTCTAGTAAAGACTCAGTTGATTTTTGCAGCGCTTGTTGTTTCGGGAAGTCTCATCGACTTCCCTCCCATAAGTCTCAGAATACTTATTTACCGTTTGAATTAAATCACAGTGACTTGTGGGGGCATGCACCTCTTCCTTCCTCAACCGGATTTCATTACTATATATCCTTTGTCGACTCTCATTCTCAGTTTACTTGGATTTACTTGTTAAACACTAAATCACAAGCCTTAGATGTCTTCAAACAGTTTCAACAAATGGTTAAACAGCAGTTCAATTTGCCTATTAAATCCCTCCAAATACCTGACGCAGTCTGGTATTTCTCACCGAATTATTTGTCCTCATACACATCATCAGAAAGGTGTTGTTGAAAGGTAAGACAGACAAATTGTTGATTTAGGACTTACACTTATGGCCCAAGCCAATTTACCCTTAAAATTCTGGGATCATGCCTTCTTAACCTCCGTCTATCTCACAAACAGACTTCCCTCCTCTTCTCTTAATTATGCAATTCCCTATGATGTCTTTTTCACAAGAAATCAGATTATAAATTTCTACGCGTTTTTGGCTGTTCATGTTTTCCCCTCATGAGACCTTATAACAAACACAAATTTGAATTTCTCTCTCAAGAGTGTCTTTTCCTTGGTTACTCCACAGCTCATAAAGGTTAAAGTGTATGTCCTCCTTTGGTAGGGTCTTCATTTCCAAAGATGTTCTTTTCAATGAACAGAGGTTTCCTTACTCTGACCTTTTTTCATCCTCCCCTCCAGTCACACCTCCATCCTCCCCTGTTCCAGCCACCATACCCAAGGTTCCTTGTTCCACTCCACATCCACCTATCCCCTCTTTACCTTCCCCCTCTGTGCAGGTCTCTCCTCAAGTCCCTGTCAACAATTCAGGGTCGTCCCCCTCCTCCTCTCCTCCCATTCTGCCTATTCTGCCCACTACACCTTCCTCATCTTCCTCTTCTTTACCTCTAATTAATTCACACCCTATGACCACCAGGTCTAAGAGTGGTGTTGTTCCCTTCAAACACCTTTCTCCCTCTGTTTTCCTAACTCATATCGAACCTAGGACTTATAAGCAAGCCTTGACTGTTCCTCACTGGCAGGCTGCCATGCAGGCAGAATTTTCTGCTCTTCAGCAGAATGCTACTTGGACTCTTGTTCCTCTTCCTCCCAACAGAGAACCTATAGGGTGCAAATGGGTTTTTCGGGTTAAACAGAATCCTGATGGTTCTGTCAGCAGGTACAAAGCCAGGTTGGTGGCTAAAGGCTTTCATCAGGTGTATGGTTTTGATTATTCTGAAACATTTTCCCCAGTTGTTAAGCCTGTCACTGTTCGGATCATCTTAACTCTTGCACTGTCCTTTGGTTGGCAACTACAGCAGTTAGATGTCAATAATGCATTTCTCCATGGTGATCTACAAGAGGAGGTTTATATGGTTCAGCCTCCAGGTTTTGAGAGTAAGGACAGGGGTCTGGTCTACCGGTTACACAAGGCCATTTATGGGCTTAAACAGGCTCTGAGGGCCTGGTTTGATAAGCTTAAGGCTGCCTTAGTTAATTTGGGTTTTCATGGAAGCAAATGTGATTCTTCTTTATTCATCTACAACCACAATTCTATTTTGGTTTTTCTGTTAGTATATGTTGATGACATTATCATAACAGGAAACAATGGTGCCTTCCTGCAGAAATTAATTGTTGGCTTAAATTCAATCTTTTCTCTAAAGCACCTGGGTAGTCTTGACTATTTTCTGAGAATTGAAGTTCATCACCTGCCCACTGGTACTCTTCATCTCACTCAGTCCAAGTACATAAGAGATTTACTCCAAAAGGTTGGAATGGCTGATGCTAAACCAATCACTTCTCCCATGGTCACTGGCTGCAAGCTCTCTAAGCATGGTTCAGACTATTTTGGAGACCCTACTCTCTACAGATCAGTTGTTGGTGTCCTCCAATACTTGACCATTACTAGGCCTGAACTTAGCTACTTTGTTAACAAGGTCTGTCAGTTCATGTCACAGCCTCTGGAGACTCATTGGACTGCTGTTAAGTGGATACTTCGGTACCTCAAGGGAACAGAAATGGTTGGTCTTCAATTACAGCCTGTCTCCACTACTGCTCCTTTCTCTCTCTATGGCTTTTGTGATGCTGACTGGGCTTCAGATCATGATGATTATCGGTCCACTTCTAGTGCTTGTGTCTATTTTGGCCCTAACCTTGTTTCTTGGTGGTCCAAAAAGCAGCCTATGGTTTCCAGGTACAGTGCAGAGGCAGAATACAAGAGTATTGCCTTACTCACTACTAAATTGTTGTGGATTCAGTCCCTCTTCACAGAACTTCACTTAAAGTTCAAACCTCCTACAATCTACTGTGATAATCAGAGTGTTGTTGCAATTGCTCACAATCCAGTCTTGCATGCCCAAACAAAGCACTTAGAACTGGATTTATTTTTTGTACGAGAAAGTTATGAGCAAAGCTCTAACTATTGAACATGTTCCTGCCCAGTTCTAGTATGCAGATATTCTCATTAAGCCCCTATCCCCTACTCGGTTTCTTTTTCTTAGGTCCAAGCTCAAGTTGTGTCGTATTCCTGTTAGGCACCCACCTTGAGCTTGCAGGGGGTGTATTAGAGAATATAAAATCTGTTAGTGATATATCTGTTAAGATATATCTGTTAGTAAGTTGTTATCTATTAGAAATAGATAAATCTGTTAGTGGTATATCTGTCAAGATATATCAATTAGTAAGTTGTTATCTATTATATATAGATAAATCTGTTAGTGATATATCTATTAAGATATATCTGTTAGTAAGTCTTTGTTATAAATAGTGGCATTGCCACTCCTCTCATCATCAATGAATAATACTTGAAAATAACAGAATTTGTTATTATTCCTTCTCTCTCTCTCTTTCTCTCTCTTTTCTATCCTTCTAATTCTAAAAAGCGCTAAATGGTATAAATAACAAAAATTCTTAGGATGTCATACATCAATCATGAAGTATCATAAAACATAACTCATAATTCACAGGAACGTCATACATAAGTCATAAAATACTAATCCAAATTCCAAAACACCATTAAACTTAAACATAAAGTAGTTATCATCATCAAAGCATAAAATTTAAACATCAAAGTTCTCATAATCAAGTCAAAACCCGGTTCTGTTTGGATCAGCACTAAAGCGCAGAAGCTTCAAAAGCGCGCTTCTGCCACACTTCTGAGCTTTTGCTAAGCTTCTGCACGTTTTAGCCTGAATTAGACTTTAGCCAGCGCTTAAAGCAGGAGGGACCAGAAGCGCGCTTTAGCGCTAAAAAGCACGCTTTTGACTACACTGCATAGGGCCCATTTGAATGATAACAAGGTCCAATAACAAAGTGGGATTCATTTAATTATGGTAACATAAGTTAGTTGTAGGGCTTGAAAGAATTTCTTTTTCACGGTGAAGAATATGCCAAAAAAAAATACCAAAAAACCGAAAAACAAATTCCAATGGTGCACACCACTTGACTCATAAAATAAGTGCAATTATTTTGCTTATCTACTGAAAATTAAGCAGATTATTCCATAACAACATCAACAGAAGACCTGATATACTTCTATATTATTACTTTTATTACAATAATAATAATAATAATTAACAAAAAAAAAAAATCAAACCTTAATATCCTTGCGTAAAACAAGCTTTGAGAGTTTGAAATGAGCGGTAGGTCCATCAGGTAAGCCAATGATTAACAGAGCATCTGCGATTCATAGGGGAAAAGAATTAGAAATTTACATAGATGGCATGTCAATAATTTAAAGTGAAAGGCGAAATAGCATCTTAAAAACAATCTTTGAAATTTAAATAATATAAGATCTACATAGGATATTCATGGAAAGCTCAACCCAACCTGGTTCCCTGCGATTGGTGTGAACAACCATAAGAGAAGTGAAGTCCTTATTCTTTGCATATTCTACAATCTGCAGTCCAAAATGCAAATTAGAAAGAAAAGTTCAAGCAAATTAAGCTAGATGGTTTTCACTCACATGGCGAAGGGAAACTCATCACCTTTTTTAAATCATAGGTTCCTCTCTTGAAATATTGTGAATTTGGTATAACCGTAAGCAGTTCTGATACAAAAGCAGGTCCCCTCTACAGATCAAGTCATGTTTCAATCAAACGATGGAAGCAACTTAGTATAAAGAAGATGTAATTTCCTCCGACTCAATACTACTCCTAAAAGTGCCAGAAAAATTGCAAAAACTAATTAAGGAGGAAAGGGTCCAGTCTGTGCTTTAAATGTGCTTAAGACAAACTTGGGATTAAATAAAATGGCATGCCATATAGGAAACATACTGAAGAATTGAAGCGGCAAGTGGTGATTAAAATCTTGGGAGTTTGTTGTCTATTTAAAACTGAATTGAATTCATCAGCGTCATTTCCAGCAAACAACTGCAGCAAATATAATGCATTAGTCAATATCAGTAATTAAAAAAGACTGATTAGAAGCAACAGATCCTGTGAATTACTAACAGAAGTCCCTCATCAAACACTAGTTATCCAATGAATCCACAAACGAATAACATTCATTTTGTTAGCAAATTCCATAATTAATATACTACCTTAAACTAAGTCATATCCTGCAATCCCAACTCACAACATTGAAGTCTAATATAATCATAGCACAACAAAACCAGGTGGGCTCCTTAAGCATCTAAACCAGGTTTCGATCGCTGGACGGTGCGTATGGAGAATATTATTTGTTGGGAGAGTCACGTGATCTCCGAGCCTCTGGATTAGTCTCATCACTACGGGTTGGGTTGTATGATACCTTGGGAAACAAAACAAAAATAGCACAACAAAACCTAACATAGCATAGCAGTTTTGAACAATAAATCAAACCTCTTCGTCATCGGGCTTGCAGACGGTCTCATCCAATTCCCTAGTGTTCTCGATGGTACGAGGGACCTTCTTCTGAGGCGGGTCTTCACCGAGCTCGAGGGCTCGCTTGATATCGGCGTCACGAGCCTGGGCCTTAGCCCGCTTGTCGAGCTTCTTCTGGCGCTTGAGCTTGGCGTGGACCTCTGATCTCTTCTCCTTGTTCTTGATCATCGAAGGAAGCAACTGCTCCTTCTGCGGCTTTGTTCTTGTTTTCTTCTTCGAACCTTCCTCCTCCACCTCATCTTCCTCCATCTTCTTCCTCTTTCCCCCCATTGTTTTCTATCGTACCAACCACTCGACTCCAGAGAGATTCCGCTTCTGCGCTGAGTAGGGTTTTCAGGGTTTCAGTTTCAAATTTTCACTATACAGTGTTTTATAAATTGACTTAAGTACTCTTAACTTTAAACTATTTGTAATTTTAGTCATTGTAGTTTCTTCAAGCTAATATCATCATTTATTATTATTATTATTTTGAAACTAATATCATCATTTATTATTAAAATTAAGTAAACTTAGTCTTCTATTTTTTAAATTCAGCAAATTTAGTCCATCTCCCGGTGTCATGTTTGAAATTCATAAATCTTCATATTTTTCGTTGTTGTAGGAACTCGCTTGAGCTGATAGAGTGTGGAATAAATGAAAGGTTGGAAGGAGAAGTTTTTTCCGCAAGAGGCAGGGAGGTGTTGATCAAATACGTGGCTCAAGCAATTTCGACTAACATTCGTTTTGCAATCACATTGAGAGCATAATCAGTAAATTTTGATGGGGGTAGCAAGCAAGGGGAAAGAAAGATTCACTATGTTAATTGGAATGTTATGTGCGTCTTGAAGAAGGACGGTGGTATGAGTATTAGAAGTTTCAAAGCTTTCAACAATGCGCTCTTGGCTAAACAAGGTTGGAGGATTGCTCAATGCCTGGGCTCTCTTATGGTCCAAGTCTTGAAGGTACTGTATTTTTCTAGAAGATATGAAGTAGTAGAACACAAGTTGAAAAGTGAGAAATCAAACAAGTGTCAAAAGTCTTAAAGTAAAAAGCTTGCCTTCTTTTCAAACTCAGAGAAAGAAACACGTCCATCGTTCTCTCTCTGTAAAAAGCTCACAGGAGTTTCTTTAGAGTCAAACACTGATAGAAAAAATCTATAAAGCCACTATTGCTAAAAGTTTTCTACTACACTCTTGTTGAAGAGATTCTAAGTAGAAGGTAAATTATATTTCAATTGTAAAGGAGAAGTTCTAAGAATACTTGTAGAGGAGAAGCCCTAAGAATACTTATTGAGGAGAAGACACTTGTGAAGGAGAAGTCCTTGATACTTGGTTGAGAAGTGAAAATCTTAGTAGAGAGACCAAGGACTGGACATAGCCCACGATTTTTTGGTGAACCAGGATAAATTGCTTGTGTGCTTTATTTTTTGTATCGTTTATCACTTTATCTTATCCACTGCACTTACACAGTTTTCAAAAAATGTTTTCAAACTAATATTTGTTTTATTTAACAAAAGATGTTGTTTTTAAAATACACAATTCAAACCCCTTTCTTGTGCCACTACATTATTTCTCAACTTCCACTTATGCAGATATCCAAACAAATACTACTGATGAAAATTATTTCATGGATAAAGCTATACTTTCACCGACTTTAGAAATAGTTGAGTTGATCAATAACTTTGTGTTGTCCCTATTCCCTGATGACGAGAAGATCTACCTAGGCTCTGATATTATAGTTAAAGCTGATGAGGATGTCGGGATTAATGCCAATTGGATTACAACTAAGTTTTTAAATGATATTAAGGGTTATGGGCTTCTTGATCATAAATTAGTTTTAGAAAAACGTGTTTTAGAAAAACGTGTCCCTATTATGTTGATGAGAAACATATATGTTTCAAGTGGGCTTTGCAATGTAAGTAGACTTATTGTTGAACACCTTGGAGACAACGTGATTTGTGCAAGGGTGTTGACCGGGAAAAATGTAGGTACACAAGTTGTTATTCTGTGAAATTTCAACGTAGACAATTTTCAATAATTGTTTATTTTGCAATGACTATCAATAAAAGTCATGGTCAAACATTGTCAAGGGTTGATGTGTTCTTACCAAGACTTGTTTTTCCATATAGGCAATTGTATGTTACAGTATCTCGTAATGATCTCTCTATTTGAAACTTTGATTCAGTTTTTAAAATTGATGTGAAATGTTATGTTACAAATTCAGTATCATATAATCATGATCTTTTTGTGGATGGTTTAGGAGGGATTGCAAAAAAAAATCGTTGGAAAACTCAAACATCTAGGCTTCTAGGAGAGTGGAAAATCATGTTGAGTGTTGTATCCAGGTATAGCCTCTCTTTTACTTCATGTTGGTGCGACAAAACACTCTTAACTTAATATTGAACTCGTGATAATAAACAAGGATTCACGTTGCAACATTAGAGAAAACATTAATAAGGTGGAGTTGCTTAAATACATTAGTTTAATAATATGCGATGTTGCACTCATGTTTGAGGCATTGATTTGAATTTTGTGCGATATCATTCATTTTTTTTTTTACGGCCATTCAAGTTAATGATACGTATGATGTCTAAATTACTAAATCTACCTTATATCCATTAAACTCTTGCAACCCGTGCAACACACATTCATTGCACTGTGCATCTCGCGGGTTGATATCCTAGTCCTCTATATCATAGGCTCTCAAGCCATGCAATCAATCCCTCCTTATATGGTTGATACGTATACGACGGTTGTTTTTGAAAAATGAAACATTCACGCTCTTTCACTTCCGCAGAAAATATAAAATTAAAAGATATGATAGATAATGTGATATAAAAAGGAAGAGTATATAAAAATGAGATGAGAGAAAATATAGAGTGTGAACATATCATTGTTGATTATCTTTAGTGTAGGATAATGGTTTTATCAATGATAATACTTTAGTGTGTCATTTATACTTGATTAGATTATTAGATTTTAGATTATAATTCTGTCACACACACACAGATACATTTATTATTTATATATTGGAAGAAGTGAGGCATGGTAGCATTTCATTCTCTTGTTTTTTACCTTGACAACTAAATAAACAATGATTTTTTTGTTTTTCTCTTGATACGGTTTTGTTAGAGCTTGATGTTTCCATCCATGGGACACCTAGAGACAGTGGAAAGATCCAACAAGTTTGGTCACCAAAGAGAGATAGATTAGATAGTGCTTAATTAGCACTAAGACAATAAGCATATATATTAATTAATATGAATATGAATATGATTGAAACTCTTAAAGTAACGAAACGGCCTGCAAATTAAATACCGAAACAAAAAATAAAGTCCAAGACAATATCTGTCTACCGTCCTTGAAACATTCAAAATATTGGCCTTGGCCTTTCACTTGTCAAATGAACTCATCCGCGTTCTCTTGCTGCCAATTGTTCTTCTTCACTCCATTTTCTGTTTGTCCTTTTGTTTTTTAATTTAATTTATATCATGGCCTTTCACCAATCACCATCTCTATCATTCTTCTTTGCTCTCTTCTCTTCTCCCGTTACCCCAACTGGTTTTCCATATCACAGGACTTGGTGGTGTTAGTTAGCTCAGTTCACTTGGTTTGATTCTTATCATGTTTCAAACAAAATTCAACAACAAAAACCCTTCAGGTAAATTGTTTGTTACTCTCTTTTTGATTTATATTCAAATAATGGGATATGCTGATATGCTTGAGTATCATTATATTGTTAAGGTAATCTGTATTAACCACACTACTAGTGAGAGTAGACTGAAAGATAATGAAAGCCATGATTGTTGCATTAAAAATAAGGCTCAAGATTCTTATAGTATTTCCAATATTAGTGGAGACTGGAGAGTAATTGGAATTATATTTCTTCCCTTGGCCTGGACATTCATCTATTATCATTTTGAACTTGTTTTAGAGCTAGCAGGGTTGTTAAGATTGTTCCTTTTTCCTTTTCACTTTTCACTCCACTTCCATTAACCTCCTTTGGTTTGGTTTTCACCTTTGAATGTTTCAGTTACAATTTGGTGAAAACAATTCACTTTTTGTAAGGGGATTGATTCATTTCATATAAATGGCTTCATCTTTGGAGGAGCTTCTTGCAAAGGAAGGGTTCAAAGGAAGCAGAAGAGTGACAAAGGCTAGATCTTCCTTCCACCATGGTGCTTCAAGTGAGCCACTCCACTCTTTGGAAGATAGACTTTGTGTTTCAGGTGAAAGAATCAAAACACAGAGGACAAAGTCTAATGACTCACTACATCAGTTCAGAAGTAGGTTGTCAAAAAGTGATACTCACACTGCTAAGAACCAGAGGCCAAGAGATAATGGTTTTCAAGGAGACAAAATTGATGAACCCTTGAAGAATGAGACTGAGAAGGAATCTTCTAGTGATGCAAATTCAGGCAAAAGAATTGATAAGAATTCATCAGATGACATGCCAAGGTATGATGGTGTTTATTCAAACCAAGTGTCTAATGCTAAAAGAGGCAATGAAAAGTATTTCAATGAACTTGTAGCAAAAGAAAAGATAGGCAAGATGCATAGCAGAAGTTCTAGTATCCATATGCTTAGACACTCGAGTACAATTAGAACACAAGATTCGAACACGAGATCTAATAGTAAAAAAGGCTTTGAAGATAGCAGGATTAAAAATAGCCATCATGCTCTGACAGCAGATTCTAATCTTCCTCTTGATGAAGTTGCTGTCCAAGCAGTAGTTTCCATTCTAAATGGATACATAAAAAGTTTTCAAAAGGATGAAGATTTTAGGACTACGTTGCGCCACAGCTGTTTCTCCTCTTTGAATTTTATTGAACTCGATGAAGAGAACAACACTGAGACCAAAGTCATTAGAAGCCTTGAGCAAGCAATTGAAACCATAGAGCAAGCTTCTGAGGAACCTATATCTGCCACATATCTGAAAAGAGCCACCATGCAGCTTAGCATTATTACAGGTTTGAGTTTAAATGATTTGAAGTATGGGTGTACATGTGGGATCCCAAATTATAAGTTGTCAGCTTGTGCTCATCTTTATCTCAGTGTGGTGTATATGATACAGAGAAAAAAGAAAGTGTCAGCAAAGCACCTCTTGCAAGTGTTTTGCGATTCGCCGTTGCAGGCAAGGACAATTTTGTTGCCTGAACTGTGGGAGCATCTATTTTCTCCACAGTTTTCCCATTTGAAGGCATGGTACAATAAGGAAGCTGGAATTCTAGCAGATACACCAAACAAAACAAGAAAGCTAAGGCTTCTTCAGAAAGTGTATAATGAACATTTGGATTCTGGAACTCATATATTTGCTGTGTATTACAAAGATTGGCTCACTGAAGGAGTAGAATCTCCAACTATTCCTTCTATTTGCATTCCATCAATCTCAAGTTCACTTGGTCATTCTTCAGAGTCTTCTAGCCCCACTGAACCATTCTCACCACAGCCAATGGTCAGCAAGAAACTATATGAATCTGTCTTTGCTAGCTCTACTAAACCAGAAGCCTGTGAAATTGGTGATAGTAAAGATGAATATAGCCTAGAGAATTTTGTGAGAGGCTCTTATGATTCAACTATTATCAAACGAACAATAATTTATGAGTCAGAAACTGTTAGACTTACAGATCCAGAAGCTGAAGATTTCAATCAAAGTGCACCAACTGATACATTCCATCCTGTAAGTAATTTAGTGTTTATATGCTCTTGATTATTTGCTATAAGTAATAATTAATGTTTCTGATCACCTTCTATGTTTAAATGTGCAGCAAAATAAGACAAGTTCTACTTTTGAAGGTCAGAAAAATAATGTTTGATTAATGATAGCATATTCTATTGAATAAAGGATTTCCTAGCAGATAGATAAGTGCATTTCATAAATATTTGATGCAGGATCATATTTTCCAAGCATTCCACATGAATTTACCTGTCCTCTTACTGGAAATATCTTTGAAGAACCAGTCACTCTAGAGACTGGTCAAACATTTGAAAGAGAAGCCATCAAAGCATGGTTTGAAAATGGAAACAGAACATGCCCGGTAACAAGAAATACTTTAGAATGTGTAGCCATGCCATTTACCAACCTTATTTTGAAGCGTTTGATTGATGATTGGAAGTCCGAACGGTTTAATGTCCTTCTGGATTTCGCTTCTCAAACAGTGGAAAATTCAGAGAAACTTAGGTTGAAAAAGAAGGATGAGGCTTCTGTTTTCAAATTAGAGGGTCTTCTCTCCTCTTTGAAAGAAGAGGATAAATCCACTTACGCAAAGTACCTCATCTCTTTAGGAGTTCTTTCATTTCTTTTTAGGAGGTTTGAACTGGGAAATATGGAGGAAAAATCACATGTGGTGGTACTCTTGCTAAACTTAATTCATGCAGACTCTGGTTGCACATATCAGATAGCAAGAAATGTTAACAGAAAATGTCTTCTAGAGCTTCTTCATACCAATGAGGTTACCCCAAAAACAAACGCAATACTACTACTTACTGAACTTGTATCTATGAAGAGGTGAGTGTTACTCATCAAATTTTGGTATTCAATTTCAAAAATCACAAGAGCCCTTTAATTGTTTAATAGCCTAGTGCAACTTATTGTCATAAAGACAACTAATATCTATTACTCTTACCATGATATATTATTTACTTGATTTCATTTTTGTAGGAGAAAGGATGTTACTTCATTCATTAGTGGCTTGGTGGGTGAAGATGTATTCAATACAATGCATGTTCTGCTCGCGCATCTCGAGAATCCTTCCCTACTTGAAAAGCCTCTAATTGCTGTCCTTTTGTTACACTTTGGTCTACTGGTATGCTGAAATAATGTTGAAAATGTTCCCCAGTTTTCCTAGTATGATCATTTTGTGTTGTCAATTTTCTTACTAGTATTGGTGCTGCAGGTTGAGCCTCAAAGGTTTAGCATATACAAAGAAATGGCTGTGAATGCCATTGCAGGGGCACTTGACGCCAGCTTAAATGATGAGAAGGCGCGAAAAAAGTGCTGCAGAGCACTTTTAATCTTGTGTGGCCATTTTTCTTCTGTAGGGAAGATAAGGACCAAGACTAGCATCTTAAAACAAGCAGGTTATAATAATGATAACTCTGAATTGAAACCTCCTAGACACGAAGAAGAGGGTCAACAGTCATATGTAACCATTTCATCAGTAAGCTTTCTTTATTATTAGAGAATTTGTCATCTCCTGAGATCATCTCCAATGGAGATTTAAAAGTGAGATCTTTGCGAGTCAGAATTATGTTTACTTGAGATGAGAGTCAGAATCTTTGCGAAATGAATATAATGTTTGTACATCCTCCTCTTTACCTATTTGAGCCAGAATCTTGCTAGCTTTTTCTTTACTAACTTTTTAAACATGATTAGATAAATATGAAAAGAATTTGTTAGAAAGAAATATACAATCTTTGATCAATGAATGATATTGTTCAAAGCAAAACATATTTCCATATATTTACTTATATAAAACAAATGTGCACAAGCTAGTAGCCTATTACCAAGTGTTATCATTTTTCAGTCCTTTGTAAATTTTCATAGTTGTATGATACAGCCTCTTGGCATGTGTTTAATGTTTATTGTATATCATGAAACTCTTGTTGCTTGCATGAGTCACTAAATGTATCTTGGCTGATAATTTGATTAAAATCACAGGAAGATGAAGAAGAAAGGGGAGAAGAGTTGCTAATTAACTTGTTAGAATCATTGATTGGTGATGGTGAAAGCCCATTTCTGAAGACCATATCTAGATGTTTAGATTCTAGACACCTAGATTTGGTGAGGACATGCCTAATAACTGTTACATGGTTGAGCTCCTCACTCTCTACACTATTTAATGCTGGATTGCATCTTCGTGCCTTCTTAGCTATTAGCTCTCAGTTGAAAAGAATCTTGGAAAATGGAGAAATTGAACTCAAGATTCTTGCATCTATGTCCTTGCTTAACTTCAGTAAAATATCAGGTTTGGCACCTTATACTTTTGTGGTTAATTTTTTGGATAAAATCTTACCAGTTGTGGGAACTGCTGAAGATGATCATCATTCTAAATGCAAAAGGGAGAAAAACTATAAATTATATGAAAGCCCAATACACTTCAAGAGAGGGTTTTGAGCAAGACTAATTAATAATTTTTAAAATGCATTTTGCTTTTGATGATGGATATGAACATGGTTTTAATAACTTTGTAAATTAAATGTTTGTAGAATGCAGAATGCTTTTGAAGACTATGGCAGAAGATATTGCTCCCCTTCTTTATGGACTTGTTGATGTAACATGGACTGCAAAACAGTTGCATGCCATTGTGTCTAGGGAGAATCTGTAGTATTATACAAAATATGTATATGGAGTTCTAATTTTGATAGAGTCCAATTTTTCTTTTTTGGCATAGATTGTGTGTTAGAAAAAGCTCAACATTGTACATTCTTGTCTAGAAACATTGTAAACATTGCTTACATACCTTATTAGACAAAGACAATGCACAAAAAGATATGAGTATTACTTAGAAAGTGTCCAATTCCAAGAAATCAATATAGACAAGTTAAACTAAGCTACGAAAAGAAAGTTGAGTTTGGCTCATTTCTGTTGCCTCGTCTGAGCAGAGTCGTTAGGATCGTTTGGGTCAGACATACTGGTAGTTCGTCTGCCCAGAGATGCTTAGCTAGTCTGCCTTGGAGATCGTCTAAGAGATCGTCTGTGACGCTCCTTTAGCTCGAAGTATAAACTTTACTACTTCTCCTATTTATTCCTCGAACCAAGGAATCACCACAAATAAATATATATATATATATATATATATATATATATAATTTTTCTTTTAACTACGTCTTACCAAACAACGTTCATGTATTAGAGTATATGTATGCGGAAGCTACGGTGTTACCTGTGCTTATTCTAACACGTCGGTTCATTTACAAATCATGAACCCTTACTTATAACAATCTATGATCTGCCAAGAGATATTAGTCACACACATTATTATTCAAACACAACAACGGTTATGTTACAATGACATCAATTAAAGTAGAGTGTTCAGCTAACGGATACACTTGGTATCCTCACACCATCCTTCAAAGTACAAGAGTTAAAAATATAACAAGTAACACAACAGAGTCATTAGTAGCATAAGAGACAACAAGCAGCTAAAGATTGGCTGCCCCATTCGGACCATCACCAACTTCATTTCGAGCCTCATCCATCCCAACACTATCCTCAATCGGGATCGCCGGCACTCTCATCTCCGCTGCTCGAGAGGTTTCACCATGGTTAAAGAGGTTTCTATACTCCCTAGAGGTCATCCTTCTGTTTTGTGCTATCACACTCTTCCCAGTGGTTACTCTCAACGGGGTCCTGGTCTTCTAGGAGGTGGTGAGGTAACTGACTCAAAGGGTTGCTGACGTCTAGAGTTATTGTCTTCTGGTGGAAACTCTCTAATGGGTATTGCAGGTAAAGGTTCAGGCTCATGAGGTAAGTTAGGCTGAGGTCCAGGTGAATCTCTTAAGTTGACATGACGGGTTCTTACAGGTAAGTAGAAAGAAAATGTCATGGGTAAGGTAACAGGGTAACCAACATCCTCACTCAAGTAACTTCTAAACCAGAAAACTCACACACCATTATACAGACAGTATCCAGTGGTGGGATCGTGATACCATCTGAGGATGTAGGGAATTCAGCATGGATGGAGACGTTTGGTGGTCGGCTCATCGGTATACCTGTCAGAATCTGTATGAAAAATAAAGTGCAAGGGTGAGTCATACACAACCATGTACAGGTTACACAACATATAAGTGATCCATTACAAATCAACATTGAGCACTTTGATGATTTGAGCAGACGGAATCTTTCATTAAGATTCGGCAGATGCAGTCTTTATAGAATCTTCAGAATTACGTCACTGAACGAGTTGCACAGGCAGACAGACTTTCTCGTCTCAATTTCTCTTGAAGATTAGAGTGTTCTTGATTTGTAGATGATTGAGCGCTTCCTCCTTTTGTGATACTGTTGATGTTCTCCTTTAGAATAAGTTGTTATATAACTGCTTTGTATAGGGCTGGAGATACTTCAAAGCTGAGAGTGTTTCCTCATAATTTGTTGCCAGACTTATTCAGCTTCTGGCAAAACGGTCTTCCTGTTGATCATTGTTTATTCAAGCGCAGGACTGTTTCAACTCTATCAAGTGAGTTTTGGCTTTGAGAGTGCATAGCTGATTGAGTGCCTTCCAAAAGATGTTTGCAACTTGTAGGCATGGTTTGGTCTTCTGTGAGCCACCGGACTATCTCCACATGGTTGCTTTCTTTGTATATTTTGACAGTTCTTCTTGAAGGTGTATGCAATTAGTCTTCAGTGAGGGCCAGGCGGTTTCCTCTTGCAGGACTGTTTTTCTTGATAACACCTTGTGATTCATTCAGTTCTTCAAGTAGATAGGTTTTCCTGGATATGAGAAATTTCAACGTGTTAGGAATTCTATCTCTAATGATATTAAACCTTAATGAAATTGTTAATTATCAAAACATAATAATTCATTTAATCGTTTGAATCTAACAACGGGTACCTGGAGGACCGGGGCACATGCTCAGGAGAGTATCTGTCGGGAGGCACACCTCTGTTTCTTCTTGGAGGTAGTATACATGTCTCCAGCTCTTCTGGTTCTAGGACTAAACTGTCATCACGAGAGGTGATATTATTTAAATCAAGTGACAAGTCATCAGAGTGAGATTCACTTACCTCTTGTTGGACATCGTCCGAAGGCTGAACATCGGACGTGTGTACTGGTCTGTCAGTTCTGACTACTTCAATAGTGGCAGGTTCGGTGGCTCCATCTACCTACTCTTTTGGAACAATATCGGAACAACTTAGATTTGTTAGCCAACTTAGGGGTTCATCACTAATAGTCTCCCCCTGACCACTGAGTTGGGAATAGTAGTATTCAGACTCCAAGAAATCACAGTCCACCGTGAGATGGATGCGACGAGTAACGGGGTTATAACAACGATACCCCTTCTGATGCATATCATAACCAACAAACACACACAGATCCAGTTTGGTCCTGTCAAGTTTAGGTACATGAATAAAAACAGAGCACCCAAAGACACGAGGAGGTAAGGTTAAAATGGACGGGATTTTGGTGTGAGTGGCTAGAGCTTGCAAGGGGGTTTTATGGTTGAGGATTTTTGTTGGGAGTCGGTTAACCAAGTATGCAGAAGTGGCGAGAGCCTCGGGCCAAAACGAGGTGGGGACGTGAGAGTCAAGAAGTAAGGCCCGAGTCATTTCAAGAAGAATCCGATTTTTGCGTTCGGCTACACCGTTTTGTTGCGAGGTGTGAGGGCATGAGGTTTGATGGATAAGGCCATGTTCCTGAAAAAAAAACTTGCATTGACTGATTTACAAATTCTCCACCATTATCTGAACGAAGAATTTTGATTTGTTTCTGAAACTGAGTCTGAATCATTTTGTAAAAGGCAATGAATTTTTCCGGAACTTCAGATTTGTGTTTCATAAAGTATAGCCAAGTCATTCGAGAAAAATCATCGAAAAATATAACAAAGTACTGAAATCGATTTTTATTAGAATTCGGAGCGGGGCCCCAGACATCAAAATGAATAAGGGAAAAAACAGAGTCCACTCTAGTGATATTAGGGGGGAATGAAACCCTATGATTCTTAGCACGAATGCAAGTTTCACACTTTAGAGGAGTGGAGTGATTGGAAAACAGACTTGGAAATAAAAACTTAAGATACCCAAAGGAGGGATGGCCAAGGCGTCAGTGCCACAACCAAAGTTGCCTATCAACTGTTCCATGAGCAAGCATGGCATGTCCCGAGTGAACCACCTCGTCGACGTAGTAAAGACCTCTTCGCTCAATACCACGCCCAATGATCTCCTTCGTAAAAATGTCCTGAAAGTTGGATACATTAGCACCACAGAATGAAGTTCTTTTGTCACTTGACTAATAGACAACAACTTGGAGGATAGAGATGGAACATATATTATACCTCCAAGAAGAAACAGAGGTGTGCCTCCCGACAGATACTCTCCTGAGCATGTGCCTCGGTCCTCCAAGTACCCGGTACATGGAGCCAGAAGGGGGATAGCTGATACCGCAAAAGCATTCTCAGACAGACTTCTCTCAGAGGATATTCCAAGAAATGCTCAGCAGGCAATGGAGAAGATGGAATGGCGAGAGGCAATGAATGCACCCTTGCCTCAAAGAATTTGCCCTTCGATGAAGGTCAAAAACCTGCAAAGAGTCAATTCCTGCACCATAGGTTAGAGCCAGTCCATCCCATAAATTTTTTGTTGTTGGGTATTGTGAAACATTGTTTACTAAATGTGACTCAATATTTTGAATCAACCAAGTAAAACCACACTGGTCATCTTGCTCCCAGCGTGTGTACTTTGGATCTGTCTTTGACGATGCCGCAGGTTCACCGGTGATGTGAGTGCTTCGTCCTCTGCCACCAATGGCCTTTTTCATCAGAGTTGACCATAGTGGGTAATTCTCTCCACTAAGTTTTATTCCGAGAGATAAATTCTCAGAATTGGTTGTTGAGGCCTGTGCTTGAAGACTGTTCCGCAACAGTGCTGCAATCTGGCGGGTTAGTTCATCAGAAATATTATTTTGTTTGGTTTGGTTCTGGTTTGGTTGGTTGTCAGGTTCGTCAATGTCTGACATGGTTTTGGTGATTGTTTGTCTGGCTAGAGAAAGAAGATGAAGATAAAGAAACCTGCTCTGATACCATATTGTAATAGAGAATAGATATTAGAAAATTGTAATTCTATTGCTTGATTTGATAGCTTACAAGTAGGGCTTATTTATAGAACAATTCAGCCCTCTAAATAAGAAAATACAATAATGACAAGAATATTTCTTCCCTAATTATTGTTGATCCCTCCCCTAATTACTATTGACCAAATCTGGATTGATTCTGTTCAATATTCTAACACTAATACCTTTCAATTCTCTCGATTTGATATGGTCATGCTTATTGAAATTACCAAGATAAACAAAAATGCCTAGAAAGAAAATAAAAAGTTGAAAACAACTGAAGCTCTAAACTAAACTTGATTAATCATATCATCATCCTGTTCACTACCCATCTCACTGTCTTCAACATGGATGCTCTTGTACCACTTAGCACATAACAAGTAGAGCAAGAAGTCAACAGCAGTTAGCACTGCAAGGAGGAAGAAAAACCTGTCCATGTGGCCCACATTCAAGTTATTTGGAATCCACCCTGGCTTCTCACCTCTTGCAGTGATTCCCATCACCATGGAAACCAGCATGCTACTCACATAGTTTCCAAGAGAGATTGAAGCCATGCAAAGTGAGCTCCCAAAGCTTTTTATTCCATCAGGGGCTTGACCATTGAAGAACTCCAATTGACCCACATACATGAAAACTTCTGAAGCACCAACCAGAACATACTGTGGGATTTGCCAGAATATACTCAAAGAACTTGCCTTCTGCCCATGTTGCACTCTCTTGAGCCTTTCAATCTCTGTGGCACCAGCCGCAACCATGGCTAACATTCCGATAACTAGGCCAGCTCCCATTCTTTGAAGCTCAGTTAGTCCCTTAGGGTTGCCGCTCAGCTTTCCAGCCAACGGAACGAGGACTTGGCGATAAAGTCCGGTGCATATGAGCACACTGCAGATATCAAACACTGACATGCTGGCTGCTGGCAAGTGAAAATTTCCTGCCTTGTTGTTCATGACATCTCCTTGCTCGACGAAAAGAGAAGCCATTTGTGTGAACACGACCGAGTAAATGATGGTGCATAGCCAAACTGGTAACATTCTCAACACGCATTTGGCTTCCTCAACTTGAGTTACCGTGCAAATCCGCCAATGATTCTTGAGATCACTGGCATCTTTCTCTGTTATTGTTGCTGCCTTGTCCATGAATCTGCTCAACATTAAGAAAAATGAATGAATGATATAAGTTTCAACTCGAAAAATGGGGTGTATATGCACTGCTTCTTCTTTTGTGTGTCTAAATATCATTACTCTATATATAGGTATTTTACTTGTAAATGATGACATCTTACCGAAGATCATCAGTGTGAAGAATCTTCCTACTCCCTTTTATGGCAGAATCAGGGCCATCAACCTCATAAAGTTGGTCACCCTTGACTGGTTGAACCTTCCTCTTCCTAGCAGCAGCCACAAATACTTGCACTACCCTAATAACTGGATTCCCACATGGCTTTACTTTAACGTATCTACGATATCCTGCTAAGAATGAAACCAAGGCGATAACAGCAGAGGCCAACGACACCGCAAAACCCATCGTCCACATCCCTGTGTCCTCATAATAAACCAGTACAGTGTTTGAGAAGAGAGATCCAACATTGAGGGCAAAGTAGAAATAGCAGAAGAAAGCCTCTCTTGAGTTCTTGGTTTTGTTAGTCCTGTTATCAAACTGATCTGCACCTAAGGTTGCTAAGGTAGGTTGGTGGCCTCCATATCCAAATGCCACTAGATATATGGACAAGTAGAAAAGGCCAGCCCCAACTGAGGATGTTTCCTTGCATTGTTTCACTGCATCACCACAACCATGTGGATGGAGCAAGAATTTCCAAGATGTGAAGGACAGCAGCCCCAAGCCCTATTCATGCATCAACACATTCAGCAATTAGATAAGGAAAATCATTCACAGACATCTGCATAGTCCAGACAGACCGAGAAGTGTCTGTCTTCACTGATTGAGTGTCTATTGTTAATTTTAGTAAGATGAGATGGACGTATGGTAAATAATGAAGATATGATTGAGCAAAAACATATACCAGAGCAAAACAGAACTGGAACATTGAGCAGGTGACGAATCGACCAAAGTAAGAATCACTGAGGAAAGCTCCAACGAGGGAGAAGATGTAAACAGTTCCTGTCCACAAGCTGACACTATTTGCAGCCTGAGCACTGTCTTGACCGAGAACTCTAGTTAGAAACAGAACCAAGTTCACTCCAACTCCAAAGAAAGCTAGTGTAGCCAGTGCTTGATTCGCTGCATGTAAATATGCATTGCATACATTATTCATTATATAAATACAATCAATGAATCAATGCAATTAAGCTTCAAATTAAGAATATAATGAGGAGTTAAGCAATAATTTGTTTAGTACTAGTACGTACTTAGCAAGATAAATGCAGTTCCCCACCCTCCTTGAGAGTTGGCAGCATCTCCGCCCATGCTGCCATTAATACTTCCTCCTTCTGCCATCTGTTCATTTGTGTTTGTTTGTTGAACCAAACATAACGTAAGATCAGCAGTGTCATGTGTTTGAACCATGGAAGTTAGAATAAGTGAGAAGTTAAACTCACAGCCATAAAAGGAAAAAGGATTGAAGGGAACATTGTGCAAGTTGGGAACTAGTACTAATGAACTATATAATGTCACGCAACAAACTTGTAGTTGTTTTAGTTAATAGTAAATAATCTTAAATATCAATCCTTTATCTAACTATCTCTTTCAGGCTTTTTTTTATCTTGAATTCAAATTATAATTACTTTTTATCTCAATTTACTTTTTCTCACTCTTTCTTTCGGTTTTGCTTTCCTCCTTTTGCTATATCTTAGTAAATTCCCCATCATTGATAAACTCTACAAATCCATTATTCAAAAGGGGGTTAGATTTCCACCCCAAGCACAAGACTTAGCACCCTATCCATTTTTTCAAAATACCAAAAATACCATTTTTTCTTTCATTACTCACCACACCCCCACCGAATTCTTACATACTGAGATTTAAAATCTGGAATGCTTTTCTTAATTTCGAGTTTTATAAACCCGGAATGCTTCAACATACCGGGTTCTAAAGCCCGGATTTTTTTTTTTTTTGTTGGAGCTGCAACCGCAAACACACATGGACATGAGATTGGAGGTTTTGGGTCAGTTTCTCCCTTTCTTCTCTTCTGTTTCGATTGTTACTGGAAATGGAAATGGTGATTTCTGGGTTGTGTTGATTGATGAGGGATGTTTATGATGTTGTGGTAGCAAAACATGGAAGAAAAATGAAGATGAAGAGGAATAGTGAAGATTGGAGAAATGTTGCTTTTTTTAGATAAGAAATGGACGGTAAAAGGGAGAGGAGGAAGGTTGTTGTGTAACCCAGAAGGAATTCAGGTGACTCATGGAAGAAGATGAAGGTATCACATGGTGGAGGTGGAAGGAGAGAGCATGAGAAACTTAGGATTTTTTGGGTTGTTGAGCGTAACAAAAAATAACACATGCCGCCTTATAAAATCCGGATGTTTAAAAAGCACTACATTAAATTAACGTACCGGGATTTATATCCAGGAATGTTAAAATATATACCGGGTTTTGATAATTTCGGAACTATGTAAATTTGTGTTCTAAGAATTAAAAACTCGGAATGTTAATAGGAAAATTATGTTCCGAGTTTTAAAACTCGGAAGTATTTAACGGGATATGTATTCCGGATTTTAAATTTTGGAAAACAAAAAAAAACACTCTTCCAGGTTATAAAACTCGGTATATACATCAACTTCGGTTCCGAGATATTAAATATCGGAGTGTATTTCATTTTAGGGGTATATATGACAATTACTACAGAAGATTAGAGTAGGATTTTGTGTGCTGGGGTGTAAAATCTAACACACTGTTAAAAATACAAATGATAAATAGAGTCTTAACATTATAACATTAACTCTCTTTTTTTATTTTTATTGTTCCTTCAATTTTAATTGAGGTTTCCTCGTCAAACAGAACAATAGTCCAAACATATTAACTATGCTGATATCAAAACAAGTACTTATCTCTTTTTTTTCTGAGAAAGAAACAAATACTTATCTATTTAGTTATATGTTATTTTAAAAAATTTAATATGTAATCGATTGTCTACACTTTTCTTATTAGAGATAAGCCTATTTTTTAATTCTTTTTTTTTCTTTGTCGGAAATTATTTATTTATTTTTAAATTATAAATATTTTATATTAATTTTGAATTCAAGTATTTTATAAAATTTAGTATCATATGGACAGTTCTATTTTTTTAATAAAAAAAGGGGTCAACCAACTAAATTTGAAATTTATAATACAAACATAAATAAATAAATAAATATATTATTATTATTATTATTATTATTAGTGTGCCTATAATATAGGCAATTAATATGTGATATTTAATTTTAAGAGTTTATTTTTCTTTTAAAATATTGTTACATTTGTTTTCAGCTTTCCTAAAATTAATATCACATTTGATCAGTAAGACTGTAAGATTATCTCCTTTCAGTTTAAATATTTCTACATACACTAAAATATTACTCTAATAAGAACAATTTAAATATCTCATTTGAAAAGCCCTCGCATCGAATTTGGTGGATGACATGAGGTACATATGTTGTTTTACATGATTTTTACAATGCAATTAAGTTATTTAAGTAAGAGAGTTTTGTTCTCAAGTTTTATCATATTGTTTGGTTGGAGGCAAATGGAGGAGAGGAGATGGGTCATGATTGGATTAACTTTTAGGAGGGAAGTGGAGGAGATCAAAACCTGTCCTAACTCAATTTTCTGTCTCTCCAAAAGTGGAGGAATTGAAGGTGGAATAAACTATTCGACAAAATTATCCTACATATTATTAAAATTCCAACTTTATTTGCATCCTCACTTGATAAGCACTCATCTTTCTCTTGCTGCAGACTTGCGATTCCTCTTCTTCTACAGGCATATTCACTTTCCTCAGTTCCAGCACCGTGACCATGATGAAATAATTCGTTTATTAAATTGTTTCCTCTTTGTTTTTAAATTCCTTTTTATTAACCTTGTTTATAAATCAAACGTAATTTCTCGTTGATAAATCAAATGTAATTCCGCATTATTGCGCTTTTTTTAATAGCGAAATTCCTCGTTGTTAACTATTCAATAAACAAACTCATAAATACTTTTTTTGAATAAAAAAAAATATATTATTTCTTTGACAATGTACTGCTATTTATCCACACACAAATTTATAAAATATTTTTTCTTCAAAAACATTATTCTTATAGAAAAACTAAAAGTAAACCGGCTCTATAGTACAAGTGTTTGTGCACATATATATAATAAATATTATTTTTCTTTTTTAAACAACCAATCAAATAGTAAAAGGTGATAAAATAATTTAATTGTAAAATTCATCCCCTCCTCTTAGGAATTAAATAAGTAAAGAGTTATTCCCTTTCATTCCTTGAACCAAACTAGATAACTAATTAAAATATTCCCCTTTCTTCCCCTCCATTAAAATTCCACCCCTCCCTCATTTAAACAAACGGACCCTAAATAAATTTAAACAAACGGACCCTAAATAAAATTTCTGCTTTTGATAAAAAAAAAAAAATGGTTAAAATTTCACTTGATCTAATAAGAATCACCAACCTCAATTTCAGCGACTGGGCTGACAGGGTGCGGAGTGAGCAATCCTCCTGGTTGCATCTGCAATAGTAAAACTCTGTTTTAAAATACTAAACTAGCTATATGTGAAGCCAGTGATCAATTATTAAAATACATTGCATTCTTGCTTATGAATTAGAAATTCTTTTTCAAATGCATCAAAATTAAGAAACAAAAGTATAAATTCAAGACATGATAGTTCCACTTATAGTGCATGAGAGCAATGACATAAAACTTATTGAGTTGATGCGTCATTAGTGGAACTAATGAATCTATACCGAATTTAATAACATTGCAATAGATAGAGAAATAAAATGGAGAGACCTTTTGGGAAAGTTGGTGAGTGAAATAGTGAAGTCCGTGTCAAATTCCGGTGAGGGAGAAGAGCAGGAAGCAGCCAGTACAAATGCCAATATGCCCCAAGTCGCCAGTTGGTTGAAACTTTTTGTCATTTATGGTTGAAATTTCTTGAACTCGATCACAAAAATGGAACTCACTTCTCCAATCTAATTAAACTCTCATACACAATTTGGCCCTTTTGTTCCTTCTGGATCTTCTTATAGCTCAAACCTCTAACACAGACTGACTGGCGTAAACAACCAAAGACTAATTAACGGTCAAGATGAAGTTAGATTGATAGTTCGTTGATCAGTGCTATTTAAGTGCAACTAATTTACCAAAAAATAGGATAAATTAGAGTGTTGAGTGGCTTGAAACAGTCTTGTTGGTTTTTTTTCTTTATTTAATTAATTAAATTGAAGTCTTTTTTCCCTTTCTTTTGGATTGGTAGACTTTTTCAGCCTTCACTACACTAGTGTGTGTTAGGAATGTTTTGGTACGCTTACATCACCTGGAAATGTGCGTAGAACTATGCCACGTGTCATATAATCGTTTGTTGATCTTTAGTGTTTGCCAACTTGTTTCATATTCGTGTAAGGATGCAAAGCATATTTTAAATTTTAAAATAACATCCCTATAAGATTACCCTTTTTTCCTGATTTTTGTTGCAACATTAATATATGCTGTTGTCCATGGATGTTATTTGCTAGGATTTGCTTGATGGGAATTGGTGTTACTGCTCATATTTCAATCAAATTCATATTAATCTGCTGAATTTGATGGCTCGGGTGGAAGAGAATCTGAAAGATTCCTTCCTATGTTTAATGAAAAATACATGAAGAAAAATGTTTAGAAACTATGAGTACATTTGATAAGGGTATTAAATTGGACTCATTCTCCAGTTGATTCTGTTCCAATCTTGTTTGGCCTTCCAGTGTTGTATCTCTAAGCCCCTAACTTGTGGTGGCTTGATATGAATCGGTGCTAGGACGAGGAGTTACAAGGACGGTGGTATGTGGTTTTGGAAATGTTATATGGTAGATAAAACTTCAAGTTTACTTTTCCCAATGCTCTAATACCCACATTGGTAAGGCGAAGAGCTGATATCGAGGTGCCAAACCTTCCAGTCAATGTGAGCTCTTGGGAATGATCAGCATATTATCCCTAGAGTAATTTTATCCGTTGAGCGTCGGTCTTACATGTTTGGAAACTCTTTTATATTGATTCTAAAACCATAATTAATTATGCAGAAAAGTTTCTAAAAGTAATTTCCAAGTGCTAGAATTGATTTTGTTAAAAAATAAACTGATTGATTCAAACATGCATGAAGCAAGTCAAACACAGCAACCAAAACCAACATGTGAATACATGTATGAGAATAATAGTAATAATAATATATGAAGTCATAAGATGCACATCTGGAATAGTAGTTTAAGAAAATGATTATACATGACATCAACAACTTAGGAATGGCTTCCCTGCTCAAGAAGGTTGTGTGTGTTTGGGTTCTTGCCCCAAGCTCTCTCCCTCCATATTACATCCACTTCATCAAATGTCAATCCTTTGGTCTCAGGAACATACAGAAGCACAAAGAAAAATGCAACCACAGCTATGCCAGCAAGAATCAAGAAACTAGAACCAATGCCTATACCCTCAGCAATTGAAAGGAAGGACTCTGACACAATCAAGTTTGAAACCCAACACACAGTAGCTGACATGCCCCCACACACACCTCTATATTCTTCTGGATATATCTCTGAGTTCACAGTCCATGGCACAGGTCCCATTCCTGGTGAAAAAAAACCAATATATAGGGCTAGGCCTAAAATTGCAATCCAACCATACACTTCACTTGATGATTGTTTATAAAATGCCACTGACAAGAGGATCAAGGATGCAATTACTCCTCCCAAGCTACAAAGTGCCAATTTTTTCCGCCCTGCGTGGTCGATAAGGTAAATGCCAAGAACTGTTCCGACAGCATTCATGCCGGCAACTATGAGGGACAGGAGGAGAGCCAACTGATTAGCCTCGAAGCCGGCCATTTGGACAATTGTTGGGCTGTAATACATGACTGTGTTGATCCCTGTGAACTGCTGAAAAAACTGCACAAACACCAGATGCGATTAGAACACATTAATCCATTAGAGATTTAATACATGCCAAAGTGAAATTCAGAGAAAAGTAGTAAAAACTTTTAGCATATGAGAGATCAATGAATGTACCTGCCATAACATTTACTTAATTTAAGCATCAAATGAAAATAGTTTCTTCAACATGGAATATTTTTCATATTAAATGCTAAATTTTCTACAAGCTACAATTTTAGCTCTTAAAAATTAAAATGAAATTTTCAAACATTAAGGTTCTAAAATTTAGTGCCAAATTTACAAATCATAAAACAGACCCTAAAGTATTTTCACACATGACAGTTAACTAAGTTTCACAGAGCTTGTTGCATGTGCAATCATGTATAATATACTTCTATTTTAGAGCAGTCCTAAAAATCTGGAACCAGCCTATGATTTCCCATAAATGGCACTCCAACAGTTCACCTCACAATGACTCGTAAATATATTTAGTGAAGAGGAATCATTCTAGTTAACTATTGACGCAAAAAGCATTTACAAAGGTCCTTTTACTATGAGAAAGTTATGTTTTGCAAAAATAATTTAATATTAAACACTTACCAGAAGTCCGCCTCCGACAAGGAATGCCATTCTGATTTCTTTTGATCTAAAAACATGCCAGAATTTGATATTACTCCTTCTTTGGCGCTCTTGCTCTGATTGAGCAGTTAAGAAATCAATTTCATCCTCTAAACGAGATAAGTCATAGATCTTAGAAATCACATCGACTGCTTCGTTTTTCCTATTCTGTACAAACGATAAAATTTTAAGATGGCATCATAGACAAGTAGCTTTTGAAGGTAACAAGGACACAATTCTCGAGAAGAGTAGTAAGGCAATTTTGCACCTTTATAAATAGCCATCTTGGGGATTCGGGAAGGAAGAGCATGAAAACAAACTGAACAACAGCTGGCACACCTGAAACACCTAGCATCCATCGCCATGTCCCAGGAACCTGCTCAAAAAAGAATGTGAAAGGTGTTTAGTGAAATAATACCCAAAAACAAACATGTGGATAGAATAAGGACATTTGCATAACTTTTGGGACAAGTGAAGATGGAAACGAATGTATGTAATTTCAATTCCAATTCAACAGAAGAGGCATGGAAAACTAACCCCTGTAAAAGCAAGGTTCACAAGATAGGAAAGAAACTGTCCACCAGTTATCATGAGCACATTTGTGCTTACTAATGATCCCCTAATTTCGGAAGGTGATGCCTCTGCAATATACACTGGAGCAGTGACCGAAGCTATACCGACGCCTAAACCAACCAAAAGACGACCCACAATGAGAATATAAGGATCGGGCGCGGCAGCCATGACGATTGCTCCAAGAGCAAAGATAACATCAGCAAAAAGCGTGGCCTTCTTTCGTCCATAATAATCATTAAACCAACCACCTACTGCTGCACCAACAATTGCACCAGCGATGGCCATGCTGACAATTGTTTCCTGGAAACATGAGTAATTAGAATGGTCCCATAAGAAAGAATAAGTGCATGTTTGGAAATCCTTCAACAGTGGATTCTAAAGCCAAAATTAATTTTGGAGAGAAGCTTCTGTGAGTATTTCTAGGTGCCATAATTGATTTTGAGGAAAAAGAAATTGATTGCTATAAGTAAACACCCTTATTTCCTTTTCTAATTGGGGCAACATGAAAGCTATAATTGATTTTGAGGGAAAAGAAGTTTATCCAAACGTTGTATAAGTAAACACCCTTTTTTTTCTTTTCTAATTGGGACAACATGAAAAGAAAAATTTGTATTCATACAATTATATTTTGCAACTATAATGGCAACAATCCAGTAGGGAAAAAACACACAGGAAGCAAAAGACTGTCACTTGACCAATGGACAAATTGAAAAGTAACTAAGTAAGTTTGGTAATTGCTTTTAATACAACAATTTTAGCAGATAGAGAAGCACATAACAGTGTGAATTTTGAAGTCAACTACATTGAAAGGGAATTAAAAAAAAAAAAAAGAATTGGTTGTATTGTATTTTGTACCTGTAGAAAATAACTGTTTCGAACCTCCTCAAAATCATCTTTAATATACAGAAGGGCTCCTGATATGACACCTGTGACAAAATCAAACTTACATCAGGTAAAGATAGAAGTAGCATTTGTTGAAATATTTACACTAGTATTTGGATCTAGATAGTGGTTTATATATCAATCGAAGTGTATAGCGCTCAAACAAAGTGAGGGAAATGACATGGTAAAAGTAAAACTTGAGAGAAATGGAAGAAGGGGATGGAGGAGGAGGATTAATCAAAACGAACCAGTGTCGTAACCGAAGAGGAGACCGCCGATGCCAGCAACAGCAGCGAGTCCGAGAATGTAAGGGTTCTTGAAAAAAGACATCTTTCGCTCTGGGTACAAATCCAAATACCCTGAGCTTCCCGGCGTTGATTGCATGGTGATCGTCATCTTCTTCTGATTCTGATTCTGATTTTGATGATTCAGTTCCAATGCCTCAAACGCTTGACTTGACAATGAAACGAGCAAGCAGAGAAGAAGATGAATAGAAGGAGTGGAGAAAGGAAAAACCTCACTCAAGCGTGACCCATTAAACCAATACAAATGACCCCTTAACTCTTAACAGAACATATCATGTGACGGATTTTCTCAACTTTTCAATTTTTGAATCATTGGTTGTTGAGACAGATGGCACTATCACCACCACTAACGTGTCCCTAGATTACTTACATGATTAGGACTTTCATTTCATTTAACCATTTTTTCCTTTAAATTCTACCATTAATTATTAAAAAAACATAACGTGCTCCCTTGTTATGTTTTTTTGTTTTTTTTCCGAATCATTATACTAATACCCTCCGTCTCAAATATCACATTAAAAGGGTGTTTGTTACGCGACATCGAATCAGATTCTTGGGAATACTGAGGTCAGGGTGAACATTTTCACGTTTGTTACAAGGGAAACGAGTTATTTTAAATATGACTTTTCAGTTTCTTCACAATCTCTCATATTTTTCTATTTTTAAAATTTTGAAATTAAATTAATTTAAAGTTTTAAACATATTCCCGGAAATACTAAAAATTTACCAAACATATGTAAAAAACTTACCCAAGAATAAGATTCCAAGTAATCTCATTTCTTAAAATGTTATTCCGAGATTGCAATCTCAAATCATGAAACAAACTCGCTCTAAATGTATATAACTATTCTAACAAATATTTTCTATATACAGCGCTTAAAAAGAAAATTCTCAGTGCTTAAAAATCTTAGTTATTTACGAATTGTGTTGAAGTCAAATTCCATGTTATGCTTCTGCCCTTACCTTGCAATTGATTTCTCATGTAAGTACAAATGTTTTCATTTATCGTATGTCAATCATTTCTTTTTGTCTTCAACTAGAAATGCCATAAATATCATTAATTATGGAATAGAGAATGGTAACTAAGATAAAAGAACCTTCCCAAAATAACAATTAGCATTATTTTTTTAAAGGTAACAATTACCTTAATCAAATACATCTCCGTCCCAAATTATAAGGTCATTTTCAAACAATGAAGCCTATTAAGAAAACATGTAATAAACTAATTAATATATTGGTTTTGTTACTTTTTATACAAATCTTTCAAATATGCCCCTATTTAAAAAATATAGAAATTGTCAATGTAAGTATTGGATATACCAAAAGTTGGTTGGGAATATGAAAGAAGTAATTAGTAGAGGTGGTAATTAAAGATTTGGAATTTAAAATATAATGAATGCAAGGGGTAAAAAAAGAAAAGCTTATTTTTTTTCCTGAAATCTAGAATGGGTCTTATAATTTGGAACATCGAATTCATTTTTAAAAGGTCTTATAATTTGGGAGGGTGGGAGTAAATTACATTTAAAGTAAGAATTATGTTTAACCCAACAAAAGCGAATTCCCTAGGTATTGAGAACCTAGGATTTCCTTACTTTTGTTGGAACAAGACACCACTACATTTTCCAACATCTTGATTAGAAGTATTTTAATATTCATAAACTGGCATTCAAAAAGAAGGGGAAAAAAGGTGGGGAAGCTGATAATTGAATTAGATTATCGTTTCTGTTTTTTTTTTATACTAAACTTGATTTGGAGTTTTGGATTGTTATGTAGTGCTGACAGACAAGGAGATGGCCTGTAAAAGTTGCTTGCAAATATGAAAAATATAGGTGTACGGGTGAGATGAACTCATTGGCGTATTGATGATATGCACATGGGAGAGAAAAAATTTGGATAAGCGAAAGGAGTGGTCCCCTCAACAAAAAGAATGACTCAAGAGTTGCGTGTTTTATCTGTTATTTTCTAAGGTGAACTACCAATTAAGTAGTGCACCGTGCACCACCAGCTTTTAGCCAATAAAATTGCTAGGTGTCCAGGTAAGTAACTGGTAACTGGTAACCGGTTCTACAGGTTATTTTATTTTTATAATTTATTATAATCTTAATTTGTTAATTACGGTGGCTTTTAGGGTGCACTTGCACCCTAAGTGGTAGAGCTGTCAAAACGGGTTGTAACCCGCGGGCCAACCCGGCCCAACCCGGCCCGAGGGCGGGTTGGGTTGCCTAAAATCGAGCCCGTTTTTAATACGGGCCAGACCAACCCGCACCGCGCTACCCGCGGGTCAATGCGGGTCAGCCCGCGGGTTACACGGGCCAACCCGCGGGTTGGCAGTTTTTTTTTTTTTTTTTTGGGCTTGTGAGGGACAGAGGGAGTGAATCAGTGAGTGGCCCAACTGATTGAGTGCAATTATGATCTTGAATTAGTATTTGTGCAACATGCCAACATAACATTGTTATTTGTTATAAATTATGATCTTAAAATTGTAGTTGTAGGTTTAGGAAAATACATGTTTTAGTATTTTTTAAATGATTTTTTATTAATTTTTCAACATTTTTTAAGTAAATTTTCCCTTTTTTATTTTTTTTTTATTTTTTCACATACAAAACGGGCCAGCCCGCCAACCCGCGAGCCAGCCCGCGAGCCGGGCTGGGTTCACTGTTTTCTGGCTCGTTTTAGAAACGGGTCCAGACGGGTTGGCCCGTTTTCGACCCGGCCCGTGACGGGTTGGCCCGTACGGGCCGGGCCAGCCCGTTTTGACACCTCTACTAAGTGGTGCACCGTGTACCACTCTAAATGACCTGCTACAGCAGGTTTTTCTACCTGATATTTAAAAAAATTCAAAATAATAATAATTAGTTAATTACATTTTTACCTTTTTTTTAAAAGGGGTAAAAATAAATTATAAAAAAAATTAACAGAGAGAAGGGGGTTTATAGTAATTAACAAATTAAAATTATAATAAATTATAAAATTAAAATAACCTGTAGAACCGGTTACCGGTTACTTACCTGGACACTTGGCGCGATTTTATTGGCCAAAAGCTGGCGGTGCACGGTGCATACTTAATTGGTAGTTCACCTTAGACAACACCGTTAATTAATTACTATAAACCTCTTTCTCTCTATTAATCTTCTTTTTATAATTCATTATTACCCTATTTTTTTTAAAAAAATGGTAAAAATGTAATTAACTAATTATTATTATTTTGATTTTTTTAAATATTTGATAAAAAATCTGTTGTAGCAAGTCATTTAGAGGGGTACATGGTGCACCACTTAGGGGGCAAGTGCACCGTAGAAGCCACCGTTTTATCTTAACTTAAGATTAAAACAATATTTAATTCAAAACCTTTTACTTAAAAAGGTAATTTATTCTAATCATGCAGTAAGTAAGTTTTTTATACATGAGAGACTAATCTCACAAGTACACTTATGTGATTGAAATTTCTCGATCACGACAATATATACATTGATCCAAGAATAAATCACATGAACCGAATAGTTCACTTTGGTTGAAGATTGAAATTTGTTGCAGGTGTTTCACGTTTTCGGCCTTACAACTAGCATTCTTCATTTTTTTATATAAAAAAACTAAGACTCCTTTTCTTTTTTCTTTCTAAATTTTAGTTGACAAAAATAAAAATATATTGAAGAGACTATTTCATTGGGCCAATTCTAAAATGAACAACTACATGGTATGCCATAAACTTGGAGGTAAGAAATTCATTAATTTACAAAGCTTGTCAATGAATTCATAGTTATGTCGTTGCTTAATTGCTTTCCAGCCATGACGTCAAGGTGGAGTGGCCACTGCCAGAGCCAAGCACGAAGGAAAAAAGCACTAACTTTGAGAAAAACAACATGGTGCCGGCTCTAGGCACATAGCACAATATCGTGTTGAATGTGGGTAGTGACTAGTGAATGGTACAAAATTTGATTGAATTTTATGATATGAAAATTTATTTTCTTTCATAGTAAAAAAAAATGTTTAAGTTGGTTCAATAGGCTATCATTTAGGGGAGTCTAAATGATCCACATTTAGATATGGAAATTTATTTTCATTTTAGGACGACATATACGACATCTATAATTACAGGTTTGATCGTTTATTTGGGTAAAAATTACTCATTGTGTTATTTCATTTTTTTTTTATGACTTTAAGCTTCTCTCCCTATGTTCTCATATTGGGTTGAGTGTCGGGTGGGTACTTTTGCGGATACCTCACCCATCGTGTAAACTAGGGTTGTCCAGCGGTCGGTCTCAGTCGGTTTTGGGCCGAGATCGTCAATTATGTCGGTTGAAAACCCTAAACCACTAGGCCCGCCGCCGACCGTTCACCGGCCACGGGTGGTTCGGGTTCAGTTTTGTGCGATAGCGGTTTGTCGGGTCGGTTACGTCTAACCGAGAGCGAAATCGTTCAAGGAAAAAAAGACACAGAGAAAAGAGTAGAGAAGGAATAAAGAAGCATTTTTTTCATTTCAGTTTCATATTGCAATACAATAGAAGACCAATAAAGCCAGATCTGAACAACTCAATACAAAAAATCAAAGAGAAACCTCAATAAAAATAACAAATGAGACAGGCCGAAGGGTTCGCAGCAAGTAGGCTTCATCAAGTTCATAGATCTTGTTGTGTGCTTCAGTATTGCATCGTTTCACCTTTCTTGTACTTGCTAGAGAGGACGACGACGGTGATGAAAGAGCAATCCTCACCACTGAAGACCCCCCGCCTAGATCAGCAACCCCGTGACTATGTGAAGATTGAAGAGAGGGAGATAGATGTTGAGATGGAGAAGAAAGCGATTTGAAGGTTGGAGCATCGATCTGCGTCAGAGGAGGTAGTGGTGAGGTTTGAGATCTGAAGAGTGGTGGGGGTGACTGTTAGATTCAAACAATTCTATATTTTTAATATATTTTGATGAATAACAACTTTACCTAAGGTTTAATATTGATAGATAAAGATTTCCTAATACTTTGAGTATTTCACATTTCAGGAATATCTATCTACATGGAGAACATTTGCATATCCTTTGAAAGCATTATCAAAAGCAGAATGTTGAAGAAAAACAAAGAAGGAGAGTACGTCTGGAAACACTTTAAAAGGATACATCTGCCTATGGAGTACGTCTGGAAACTCGTTAAAGAATACGTCCGCCAGTAGAGTACTTCCACCAACAGAGTACGTCTGGAAAACACTCGAAGAGTACGTCCGCCAAAGTGCTAAAGAGTATGTCCGCCAAAGTGCTAAAGAATTCGCCCATCAATACTTCAAGCAATAAAGGCAAATCTACCTCGTCGAAGCATTTAATGAAGCACTATTTGCAGCAAATTCAAGATAGGGACATAATAAATATTTTATTCCTCGTATCTGCAAACACTCTGACGAAGTATATAATGCTCAGACGTGATTTCCTGAACATAGTATCCCCTCAACGGTCAGAATCAAATCCTTTGTTCAAAAAGAAGAAATTCTCTTTGCTGTCTTCCTCAAGCATTTAATGCTCAGACGAGCACTTAAGGCATAAGCAATGAAGAATCAGACGAAGTCAACAAAAGCATTTAATGCTGCAATTAATGCATGACAAAATGCATTTAATGTTGTTACAGAGCTGCAGAAGTATCTGTTACACACTCAGAAGAAAAAATTCAAACGAAAACACTTCAATCTTCATCAACGTTCATCAAGGGATTCCCTACTAAAGATATAAATAGAGGACTTAGACACTTGATTCGATTGGCGACTTCCAACGATAAAATTTCATAAGTTTTCTAAGTCATTCTCTTGCAATCAACTCTATAGCAAAAACTCAAAAACTCAAAGTCATCCTTTCCTGAGTCAAGTCGTCTGCCACAGTGTGAAGCTTTCATATAGTGAAACTCTTATCTTTCTCACACATCCTAAATAGAGAACCAACCTTCATATCTTCTCTGTATATTGTTCTTAAAATTTCTACCCAACTCTTATTGAAGAGATCCTTGTAGAAACACAAACCTTCTTTGTAAAAGAATTGGGAGTAGTCCTGTTGAATACTAGAAAGGAGAAGTCCTGTAGAAAACTTGTAAAGGAGTAGTCCTTCGAATACTGGGAGAAGTCCTGAACAATACTTGTACTATTTGGAGTAAATAGTGGAAAATCTTTGTGAAGCCAAGGACTGGACGTAGCCCTGTCGATTAAGGGGGTGAACCAGAATAAATATTATGTGTGCTTTACTTTTCAGCTTTAATTAATTTCCGTTGCACTTAGCTGTTGAAAAGTATTTTGAAACTTATACTTGTGTTTAACAAAAAGATTTCAAAAATCACACACACAATTCAAACCCCCCTTTCTTGTGTGTTTTATCACTGTCACTGACTCCGGCTCGTTCGAGGAGAAGAGGTGGTGGGTTGTTGCCTCGTTCGAGGAGAAGTGGTGGTTGTGGCTCGTGGGGGTGGTGGATCATGGAGAAGTGGTGGTGGCTCGTGGAGACAAGTGGTGGCTCCTGGAGAGAAGTGTTTGGATTGGGTTTGAGATAATGAACTATGAAGTGAACGGCGGCCGGAGGATTAGGGTTGGGAAAATTAACATATGAATTTATATCCAAGAGGAGGAGGAACCCAACAAAGGGGGAAGAAGGATGCAAGAGAAAGGGAGGGAGGGAGGGAGGGAGAGAGAGAGAGAGAGAGAGAGAGAGAGAGAGAGAGAGAGAGAGAGAGAGAGAGAGAGAGAGAGAGAGAACCCATTCTTATAAGATAAAGATAGGCTGGCCAGCACATAGTTCTGTTAATCTGTTGCCAACTGGCTTGTAAACTCAAGTTGGTGAATCATAATGTTCAGATTCACTCTTCAGTCTTCTTTTCCTTCTCTATTTTCTCTCGTAAGACACATCTATTATGGGGAGAAAAAACTTTCATGGAGAAGAAGTCTCCCTAACACTATGTTTTGACAAAGATGATTTTGTGATAAGAGAGTTAGAGAAGAGAGAAGAAATCAACGTTGTTTCGTAGGGAAGAGGAGAAGAGGGAAGAGAGAAATATATGTGGGACCCACATATTTTTTATGGCCTCTTCAATTTGAGGAGAAAGAGAGGAGAGAGCGTGTAACTTTACTCACTTTCTAATTTGATCCCTTTATCATTATCATACTCATTTATAAAGATTTATATTTTTAGAATAAAATGTAATTTTATACAAAACTAATTTTCTCTCTTTCCATTCTCAACACAACCAAATGAGAGGAGAAAGTTTCCGCATTATTCTTTCTCTCTTCTCTATCTATCAAAACAAACAACCTTCAAAATTAACTCTCTTTTTCACATTTTTTCTCTACTCATCTCTCTTTCTCTCTTCTGTATCTCTCTTCTAAACCAAACAAAGCGTAAAGGAGGTAGGATTCCCAAAGGGGGTGGCGGCTGCGCAATGATTTTTTCCTCTCTATGCTAGGGTTTAAGAGAGAGAAATAGAGAGAATCTTTTTGTTTGGTCAAATTTGTTTTTTTCTTATGCTATTACATTCTAACAAAAAAGCCCAACCAAAGGCCCAAACTTGGAGTACGGAAAATTTGATATTGGATGCAAACAAAGGGGAAACTAGTCGGTTGCCCGTACAATGTGCGGGTTTTTTTTAATTTATAATTTATATATTTAAATTATTTTATATTAAAATTGTATTTTAAAAATAACAGTAAAATAAAGTATTTAATAAATATTTTATCCATTAGTATACAAATTTAATTAGATTCTTTTTTTAAGCCAAATAATATAATTAGATGGATAACATGATCTAAATAAAAGTTAAACTATAACAGTACAAATTGTGTTACAATATGAACACCTGAAGCTCTTCTACCCTTATAGTACATAAATCAAAAATGATGTGGGGTCCCTCTTGAAATTAGAAGTACATCTTCCCCCAAAATTATAGATATAGTGTCCAATCTCATATAGGCCGTATTGAAATATACATGCCACATATAATTTTTTTCATTAGTTAATACAATTTATTTACCTTCAATTCAATAGTGGGCTACTAAAACATTCACATACCCCATTAATGCAATTAATTTACTTCTTCCATTTCAAATTGCACCGCCTAATAAAATAAATTGAAATGATACCGACATTATAAACTTAATACAAATAAATTTCTATGTCTTCTATTTCAACTTTGATTGTTTTCAAATTCCACCCCCTCTTTATTTTTTTCAAATTAGTCTTTATTAGTTACTGATATTAGCTTCAAGTATATTGGAAAATAATTAAATCATAATTAATACACTTTAATTCACAAATGTGATTCTATTGTTTAAGTTTAATACAATGACTTAATTATCATTTAATTCACAAATTTAATACACTTTAATCAAATTTCATTAAAGTTTCATTTATTGATGTCATTAATTAAATTAAAATATTATAAAAAATATCTAAATTAGAGTTTTTTTTTAAAAACTCAGTGACCGTGTCTTAATAAAAAGAATCTAGAATAAGAAGTCAAAATTATAAATGTAGGGTAGATTACAAAAATTGCAGGGTCATACACACGTGTGAATGAGATCATTATACTGATATGAGACTTGATTTGATTCTTCGGCTCAAGAAAGGAGGCCCTCGTCATTGTGACAAGAGGTTGACGTCATGTTGATGATTGTTGAAATGAGAGAAAGTGGAGCCCACCCCCCACGGTTCCCATCCAACTCACAAAGTCTGACCCAACTAAGAACCCAACCCAGCCACCTTTTCTGCTCTTTCCACATTCTCTCATCCAAATGAATCTCATACCTACCTATATATATTCATGTATCCCCCACCCCAATCTTCACGCACGCAAGAAAGAAAATAAAAACATCTTATGAGAGCTATCATAACGAAACAACTTTCACTGCTCAATACTCATATCAGAAGATCTCTTCCACCTGTTAGAAATATCATGTCATCTGAATCAGATTATTCCCCTGCTTTTAACACCCCCAGATTGGTTCTCAAGAAGGTTTTGGCCAAATCTCAAAGAGAAGGCGATGGTGCTGTTGTTAGAAGAGGCATTGGAAGGTATTCATTCATTCATTCTTTCATTTTTCTAACTTCTTTTATGGACTGATCAATTTCATATCTGATTGATTCTCAGAAGTGAGTTGAAGAACTTGGACCCCTTTTTAATGTTGGATCACTTCTCAGGTACAATACTATTGGTTGAACCGTAGTTTCGTTGACTTTACTAAACATTTTATATTTTTGTATTCTAAGACCGTGTTTTGTGTTCGACTTTGCTTGCAGTGTCTCCACCTGGAGGATTTCCTGATCATCCACACAGAGGTTTGGGTTTTTATTTTATCATGTGAATGTGAATGTGAATGTGAATGTGAATGTGATGTTTTCATTGCCCTCCTTTTGTTTGTTATTTTGATATTTTGAATTGCATCTGATTTGCAGGTTTTGAGACCGTCACCTACATGCTAGAGGTATAGCTATTAGTTACCTTACATTTTATGTAACCTTAAATGTTGGTTGTAAATTGTAATTGCCCAATTGGCTAAACATTTTTGTGGATTTCAGGGAGCCGTAACCCACCAAGATTTTGCTGGACACAAGGGTACAATAAGACCTGGTGATGTTCAGGTAACTAACAACATTAATTAATAATTGATAGTGGTGCAAAAACTATACCCAAATTAAAGATACAAGGTTAATTGGAATTGGATTGTTAAGGGCATGTTATCAAAGTCATTCAGATTTTGAAGAAAGAAAAACTGATTCAAACATGTTAACTTTTTGGTGCAGTGGATGACCGCCGGCAGGGGAATAATTCACTCAGAAATGCCTGGAGAAGCAACCAACAAGGGATTGCAGCTGTGGATCAATTTATCATCCAAAGACAAAATGTAACATACTAACATGTCCTATTATTAATCAAAGTTTTCTAGAGAATTTTCCATGTTTTGAACCATTGATATGATTATGATCATTATGTGACATGTTATTTTATTTCTTGGACTTTTGATTCAGGATTGAACCAAATTATCAAGAACTTCCAAGTGAGAACATACCGACTGCAGAGAAAGATGGGGTTGAAGTGAGAGTGATAGCAGGAGAAGCAATGGGAATCCATTCACCTGTCTACACCAGAACTCCAACCATGTTCCTTGTTTTCTCCATGATGCCAGGATCTGAGTGGCATCAGAGTATTCCAGAGTCATGGAATTCCTTTGTCTATGTGATTGAAGGGGAAGGAGTTTTTGGGTCTCCAAGTTCATCACCAGCTATGTCACACCATGTCCTTGTTTTGAGCCTAGGTGATGGTCTTAGTGTGTGGAACAACTCATCAAAGCCTTTGAAATTTGTGCTGATTGGAGGACAGCCACTTAATGAGCCAGTGGTTCAGTATGGGCCTTTTGTGATGAACACACAGTCTGAAATTGAGAAAACTATTGAAGACTATCAGTATGGAAAGAATGGGTTTGAGATGAGGAATAATTGGAGATCTCAATAGTTAGTCAGAGCTAAGTGTATCTGATAGTGTGAAAAATAACAAGGTTGCTTTCAATGTCATAATAAGTAGTAGGAGCTGAAAAGAAATCTTGCTTTTTTTCTTCTTCTTTCTATCATTTCATTTCCGTGTATCAAAAGCTTCTAGAAGACCCAAATTGCTGCTGGGGCAACTATTACAGGTTGTCTCTGAAGTCATGATGGGTCAGCTTATCTTAATCTTTGTTCCCTTGGTTCATTTTCATTGCCTTTCTTATTTGGTTAAAATCTTTTGTTCTTTTGGGTATTTGAGATGGAAAAGAGCAGATAGTTACTTAAATTTTGAAGAAAATAAACTTTTTATGGTTACTTGCAAGTTGTAATAGAAAAAGATTGATTCTGGGTTATTTTTTTATAAAATTAAATTAAAGTCTATTCTTATTCATTTATTTAATTTTTTAAGTAATTAGGAGGGTCAAACGTTAATAAATTATATTCTTTTAAAGCTTTTGGTAATGGTTGTGGATTGAAAAGTGGGTGGGTCCTTAGGTGGCACTGCGTGTTGTTGTTGTTGTTGGGTTCACTCACAGTTGTGTTCTCACGCCCTCCACCATCTCACAATTTTAAGATTTACTTATTAAACTGGCCTTCAGTTGATCCCAACAAGTGTGGCATGTTGACTAAGCATTATATAGTTGAGGAGGATATTGTTTCTAATACCACTTTAATTTTAATGTATGGTGCGGAAAAATAATATTTTTGTAAAAAAGAAAGTTAAAGATTTGTTTATTCTTCTTAAAGGAAAGAATCAAATGATGACTGCTAATATTGATTTGAGAATTAAATTGGACACATGGGCAAGTAATGGTGCTCCTGAATCACTAATTTAGAATTGCAATTAGTCAAAGTAAATATTTTAGTTAATTGACACTTCAAACTAAAATAAGAAGTTTGTTTTGACTTTTGAGGCGTAGCTAGAGCCTTATTAGGCCATCTTATGATATTAGAGAAGTAGGTTTTGTATATTTTTCCATATAATCCATCAAAATCGTATAATACACTTTCAACTCGATTTCAAAAGTAGGGGATAAAATACTAAAATTCTGGTATTTGATAACTTTTTTCAGAAGAACAAAAATACTTAAAAAGAGAAAAATATCTAACTTTTTCCTCGACCATCATTTTCTCTATCCAATACAAGAATTATGAATTATGACTTCTGATTGACCAAAGACACAAGCCCAACAGAAGCAAGTAAGCAACCCTTTAACTAGCCTTCAATTGTTGCCATGGCTTCCATGTCATTGATGCCAATAAAATTGTTTAAGAGTCAAAACACATATCTATTAAAGGTAAAAATTACATATTACTTCATTGCCACTCACGAAGCAAAACAAATTACACATTACTTTCATCCCGATTAACTGAGAACAAGAAGCAGTAACACTTTCTAACCAAATGCACAAGAAAACAATATAACAATTCCCGTGAGCAAAAATGATGCGAAGGAGGATAAGAAAAGGAACTGCTAGGAAAATAACAATCTCAGCACAGCCAAGAAACCAAGACATTTTCACTAAGCAAGACACAAATAGATCTCCACTTCATCTGCTGCAATTACAAGCTCTTGGTACCCCCAGCCATTATACAATTATACCCCTTTTCTTAAAATTGAATATGCCATTATCTTTACTATATGTCTTTATAGTTGTAATTGAAGAACTCTTCAAGGAACATGCCAACCCAATTGAATAAACCAAATTCCAATTTGACAAAGCGATCCAGGTCATGTTGAACAGCAAGAAAAATAGCTTTTGGATTGCTTGGATGGAGCGGCTCCATTATTAACAAGGCTGACCCTGTCAACAGATAATTCAGCCTTGTAGGTGTCTGAGTTGAGAACCTTCCTGCTAACGTTGTTGTAGATCTCTCGAATAACCATCTCAAAAGCAGTCCTAACGTTAGTGGAGTCCAAGGCAGAGGTTTCCATGAAAAACAAGCCTTGCGCTTCTGCAAGGGTTTTGCCTTCCTCAACGCTCACCGCCCTTATATTCTCCAAATCACACTTATTTCCCACAAGCATCATTGCCACGGTCGTGTCACAATGAGCTGCACCACAGTTTTCAAAGGCTGAGTGAGACAAAACAGTTGAATCTTCTAATAACCAATAGTCTACTACTACTAGTTGCTTAATAGATATGATTGTTTCATCTAATAGTTATAACTTTCCTCTTTCTTTCCATCTTCAAGTGTGAGTTACAACATATCTAGTTTCACAATTTGTACGGAATCCAAAACACATGCACATTTGGAAACCCTTCCACAATTGATTCTAAAGTCACAATCATAGCTTATGTGAGTTTCATAACTGTTTATGAGGAAAAAAGAAGTTAATCCAAACATGCTAAGACATGTAGCTTCTAATCAGAGCAACCAAACATGTTACATGCTACTAGTAGAGAGTGAGATCAATGTTTATGAACAAGCAAAGCTAAAGCTATAAGAAAATATTACAATTTGAAACAAGAAAGGTGGAAATTGTATTGAAGCAAGAAGAGCATGATAATGAAGCCTAGCTAGGTTAAACAATCAATCTGTTAAAGATGATAATACATAATTAATTGTTATGCCACTACTAACTAAAGAGCTAGCAAGAGCATCCCTAGTGGATGTTTGATCTAACGATTTGCACATAATTCAAAATACATTCACTCAAAAGCTAAGAAGAGTAGAGTAGGTTTTTAAGCAGAAGTGATTCAAACGTGCAATTAAACATAGTAAATCTAATTTAGAAAGAATGAAATTAACAGTTAGTTCAGATCTAGTAGTATACTGACTCTTGAGCTCGTCGAGCCAGCGGCCGACACTATCGAAAGTGGTTCTGCGGGTGATGTCGTAGACAATGAGAGCACCGACAGCGCCCCTGTAGTAGGCGGAGGTGACGGCGCGGAAGCGTTCTTGGCCGGCGGTGTCCCAAATCTGAGCCTTGACCTCTTTGGAATCGATTTCCAATGTCTGAGTCTGGAACTCGACGCCTATGGTGGCTTTGGAGTGCATGTTGAACTCGTTCCGCGCGTACCGTGACAGCAAGTTGGATTTCCCCACCGCAGAGTCGCCGATTATGACGATCTTGAACAGGTACTCTTCTCCTCCCTCATCCTCCGAACTAGACATCGATCGCGAACTAGAAATTAATTAATTAATTTCGAGGAGGGAGTGGACTGGACTGGAGGCTTGCTTTGCTTTGCTTCGCTTCGCTTCGCTGTGATGGATGAATGAATGAATAAATGAATGTGAGATAGATAGATACATACAAATACAAATACAACTACTCACAGACAGATAGATAGATCCTCTCCTCGCCTCGACAAACTGCGCTTCTCTAGCTTAGCTACTCAATTTATTTTAGTTTTTTTGACGGTGACAATCATTTATTTATATATATATATATAGACGTGAGAGCGAAGTTTATTGTGAGAGCTTAAAATTTTAGCTGTTAGATCTATTATGAAGGTTAAGATTAAAATAAATGATTACTTTTAGCTGTTAGATCTATTACTTTTAATCTCAACCACTCATGAATGATTGTACGACCATGATTTAACGCTCTCATCTCTCATAATAAACCTCGTTTTCACTTGATATGCCCGTGTGTGTATATATATATATATATATATATATATATATATATATATTGTATCAAAAAATCATTAAGAAATGATGTATATTAAGATAGTGTTTGGCCTGGTTTTTTTATGACTTTTAAGTTACTTTTAAGCTAAAATATTGGCCGCCACACCCCCCACGCCACTGCCACCGCCGCCCCCCATGCCTCCTCCACCGCCCCACGTCGCCGCCGCCATATATGAAACTTTTTTAAAATAGTTTTACCAAACAACTTTTAACGTAAAAGTAGTTTTTTAAGTTATAAAAAACTGAAAACTGAAAAACAGTTTCTTCTTCTTTTTAAAAGCTTTTATTTTTAACTTTAACTTAAAAGTAGTTTTTAAGTCAGAAAAAAGTTGAGCCAAACGAAGCCTAAGTATTGGTAAATATGGTGGACTAGATAAGTGAGATAGAAGATAGTCAAATAGTTAGGATAGAGGAAGACAAAAGAATTTTGTTGAGCATCGAGATGTGTGAAGTCTTGAAAGTGTTAGAGTAAAATATTTAAATGAATTAACCTATTTTGATAAATAACAATTTCGCTAAGTGTTACTGACTTCCTTAAAAGATTTCATATTCAGGAACACTTATGAACTGAAGACATGCTGCAAAGATCTCGACAAAACATTATCAAAAAGCAAGTGAAGAAACCGTCCGCCTATGAGAAATGAGTCTGCCTTCAGAGTAAAGTTCGTCCGCCCGCAAAGACCGTCCGGCTTAACCCCTGTCGAACACATGGGTTGACTAAAGAGCAATGATTGAAGACTCGTGCAAAAAGAATTAGCTTAAAGGAGATCGTTTGTTCAAACCGAAGATGAGTTGTCATGCACCTCTTGGTGGATCAGAGCATTAATGGCGAAAGAGAGAGAATTAAGCACCTTATTCCTTGAAGGTTCAAATTCTCTGACATTCCTTAATTCAAGCTGCTTTTGCTGAATTAACGGCGATATCCTCTGATCATCGTATCTCCCCAACGGCCAAATTCAAATCTTCTGGTCAGAACATTAATTACCAGATTAGCTGTAATGCATATGCATTAATTGCAGCCTCTGAGAACCAGAACAAAAGCATCGCCAGACGATATCACTCTCTATCTGTTGGAGAAACAATCCTCACCTGGCAGACTACAACAGCAGATGCAGAAGTATCCGTTACTCACAATCAAGCAAGAATTCAACGGAACTATTCTTTTGAAGATCTTCATTGAAGCTCCCAGTTATCATCCTACTGAAGATATAAATAGTGGTCTCTGCATCATCTTCAACTTGACGACTTACACACTATCAAAGCATTCAAAATCTTTCAAGTCAGTTTACAATTTGAACAAGCTTTAGTCAAGAACACTCAGTAACCTTAGCCTTCTCATTTTCTGAGTGTAGTCGCCAACTAGTGTGAAATCCCTTACCAAGTGAAAACTCTTATCCTTTCTCACACAAGCCTTTCAGAGAACCAATTTGAATACCATCTCTGATTTTAGATCTTCATAGTTTCTACCCACTCTTTGTAAAGAGATTCCTGTAGAAAACAAATCTTCTTGAAAAAGAACTGGGAGGAGTCCTGTCCAACACTCGAGAGATAAAGGAGAAGTCCTAGAATACTTGTAAAGGAGTAGTCCTCAGAATACTGGGAGAAGTCCCTGAGAACACTTGTACTATTCTGTTGAAATAGTGGAAAATCTTGGTATAGCCAAGGACTGGACGTAGCCCTATCGATTTAGGGGGTGAACCAGGATAAATATTGTGTGTGCTTTATTCTTCAAGCTGTAAGTTTATTTCCGCTGCACATATCATTCAACGTTTTCGAACTAATCATAACTATATTGTGAAAAAGTTTTTAAAAAGTCACACACACAATTCAAACCCCCCTTTCTTGTGTGGTTTTATTACTATCAGAAAGCCCATACTTTTTTTTTTGAGTTTAACATTAGATGATTTGATGAACATTGTGATAGGGTGTTAAATTTCACACCCAAACCACCAAAAATTTCACCCTACCCAACATTCTAAAATTCCAAAACTACCCCTCCTTCATTTAAACTAGGGTTAAATATGTTTTTGGTCCCTATACTTATAGCGAGATTTGGTTTTAGTCCATCGCTGGCGTAAAGGTGGATATTAGGCCTTAGACTAAGATTATTTTTTGGTTTTAGTCCCTGCCGGAGTTAACCGTTGTCCGCGTGCTTACGTGTCACGGCTGGTCCTACGTGGCATATGCTATGTCAATTAATGAGTACAGCTGTCCTTTTTTTTACACCATTATTATTTAATAAATAAAAAAACAAAAAAAAAGGAAAAGGGGAATCAGAGCACGTTAATCGTGGCTCTCTATCTTCTTCCTCTTACCTTTGAAAACCCTTCTTCTTCCATTGTTCTTCTCAAGACCCATCCATCTTCCTCATCGGCAGCCATTGACGTCGTCCCACCGTGCCTGCGTTATTGCCACCATCCTATCCATTCATCGCCATTGTCGCCGCATCTCACTCTCGTCCCTCCATCTGTTACCGTCGGACCAACTACGAAATCCGTCACTTCCTTCCTCTCATTCCCATTCGCACACCAAGTAAGTGTAATTCTTCCTCTATTCTCTATTGCTTCTACTCTTTTCTCAATCACCATACCCCATTCACCTATTAGGTTGTATTATTTGAATTTCTTTTTCCAATTTCATTGTCATGGTAGGTTACTAAAAACAGAGTGTAACAGAGGGTTGATGAAGGAATCTCACGTTAGGGCAGAATAGACATTGTGAAACCATTATCTGAATTGTAATGTAACAAGAGTCATGAAACATGCTACTAGTATTGAATTCAATGAACAACTCTGTACAACTTGCTTTGGTTCTTGGAATGCTTTGTGTTTGTGTTTCCATGTTCTTCACATCACCACATGCTGAGTAATCCTTACCTTGTTATTGTAGAATGTCGTTCAATCTGATTGTGCATCACTTGTGTGTATGTGTGTATGTGTGTACGAGCCGTACATGAATTTTCTAGGAGGCCGCACCCACATCCAGCGTGGAATTGATTTGGATAAATGGAGTTTTTTTTATTGTGTTGATGTTGTGAAGGACTTGGGCTACACAGTTGGAAAATTCAAAATGTGGTGGAGAACGAAAGAGGATGTTGTGGATAACCTTTTTAGACCCGTCTTGGGTGACAATGACGCCATGGTTTTGGGATCATATGCTGTTAACAACAGGGTTGATGTAGAATTGTTTGTTGAGCATGACCTGCATGAATTAACACATACGCCGCTGGTTGTGATACCTCCAAGTTCTGAAAACAAGTCAAGTGATGTAGTTAGTCTAAAAACAAGTCCCAAGGTGGATGTTCACAGGACTGGGGCAAATAAGCCCTTCAAGCCTCCAGCCAAGAAGGTTTCTGCTTCTAATGATGCTGCTCCAAAAGTGGGCCCTTCTACACAACCTACTAAGTCTTCTAAACAGCCTGTTAGAAGGTCAAACATGATTATTGCTGCTGGGGGACCCTCGAAGAAGACCAGTGGTAGAGTCCCTATTTTGTTGCTTTCGAGTAATGAATCAGGCGGAGAAGAAGAAAGAGATGACACAGGGAGGAATGAGAAGGTAATTGATGAGGAGCAGGTGGATGATGATGATGTATCTTCTGACAGTTTTTGTGATGACGAAATCCCCACCAAGGATGTTCATTTTAGTGATAGTGAAGAAGAGAGGGATAATGATAATGATGATGGGTTTCAAAACCCCAGCATTGGTGTTCCTAAAGCTTTGCTGAATGAGAAGTTAAGATAAATGGCTGAGGGTACATTTGAAAGTTGCGGTGTTCAGGAGGATATTCATGATTCTGGGGCTGAGGAAAACCACCCGATGGAGGATGGATGGGATAGTGAGGAACTTGTCAGTGAGTCTAGTGATGATGAGGGTGATGGTGTTAGAAATAAGACGCGATTTACACAGTATCATGAGCAGGATATGAGGGCAGAGTTCAAATTCTCCGTGGGAATGGAGTTCACATCACTACAGCAGTTTAAGGATGCAGTTAGAGAGCATTCAGTCCTTAACGGTCGCCAGATTCAGTTTGTTAAAAATGATGTATCAGGTGCAGGGCAGTTTGCAAAAAAGAGACTTGTGGTTTCTTATTCTTTGTAGCAAGGTGGGAGGGAAGAAGACATTTAGTGTCAAGACTCTGAACAGGGAACATTAGTGCGGCATAGTCTTTAATAACAAATCTGCCTCAGCCAAGTGGGTATCTTCCAAGATGGTTGATAAAATTAGAAATAGAAGGAAGGTCAGATCATCTGACATTGTTGATGACATAAGGGTTGAATACAACACTGGGATCACTACTTGGAGAGCATGGCGGGCCAAACAATTGGCTATGGAGATTGTTGAGGGTGATGCAAGCAAACAGTATCACATGCTAACCAGATTTAGTGCAGAGTTGAAGAAGGTATGTCCCGGAAACACTTGAGAGTTTTATTTTGACCTTCCGGCAATTGGTAATGAGCCTGCAAGGTTTGGTAGGTTCTACATGTGCCTAGAGGGATGTAAGAAAGGATTTGTGGCTGGCTGCAGGCTTTTCATTGGCTTGGATAGGTGTCATTTGAAGACGCAGTTTGGCGGGATTCTTCTGTGTGCGGTTGCAAGAGACCCAAATGACCAGTACTTTCCACTGGCATTTGCTGTAGTTGAATCTGAATGCAAGGAAAGCTGGAGATGGTTTCTGGAACTGCTACTAGTTGACATTGGCCACGAGAAATGGTGGATTTTCATTTCTGATCAGCAAAAGGTATGCCTTTCAATCAATTGATTTCTGCCTAGACTGAAAATTGATTTCTGCTTGAACTGAAAATTGATTTCTGCTTGAACTGAAAACTGATTTCTACTTGAACTGAAAATTAATTTCTGCTTGAACTGAAAATTGATTTATGCTTGAACTGAAAATTGATTTCTGCTTGAACTGAAAACTGATTTATGCTTGAACTGGTAATTGATATCTAATTATATTTAAAATTGATTTCTGCCTGGACTGAAAATTGATTTCTGCTTGAACTGAAAATTGATTTCTACTTGAACTGAAAATTGATTTCTGCTTGAACTGAAAACTGATTTCTACTTGAACTGAAAATTAATTTCTGCTTGAACTGAAAAATTGATTTCTGCTTGAACTGAAAACTGATTTCTGCTTGAACTGGTAATTGATATCTAATTATATTTAAAATTGATTTCTGCTTGAACTGAAAATTGATTTATGCTTGAACTGAAAACTAATTTATGCTTGAACTGAAAACTGATTTATGCTTAAACTGGTAATTGATATCTAATTATATTTAAAATTGATTTCTGCTTATATTTAAAATTGATTTTTGGTTAAACTGAAAACTGATTTATGCTTGAACTGAAAACTGATTTATGCTTGAACTGAAAACTGATTTATGCTTGAACTGGTAATTGATATCTAATTATATTTAAAATTGATTTATGCTTGAACTGAAAATTGATTTCTGCTTGAACTGAAAACTGATTTATGCTTGAACTGGTAATTGATATCTAATTATATTTAAAATTGATTTCTGCTTATATTTAAAATTGATTTCTGGTTGAACTGAAAACTGATTTATGCTTTAACTGAAAATGTCCTGCACTTGCAACTTTTGGGAATTGATAGGAATTCCATGCAGACATGTTGTTGCTGCTATATCCTGCAATGGTCAGAACCCAGAAGACTTTGTCAGCTGGTACTATAAAAGAGAGGCATATTCAGCAACATATGGACGTGGGATCAGTCCCATAAATGGACAAAAACTGTGGCTTGAATCTGAATACCAACCATTCTTACCTCCAGTTTACAAGAAGGGGTCTGGAAGGCCTAAAAAGTTAAGAAGGAGGGACCCTCATAAGGATGATGCAACCAGATTAAGCAGGGGTGTTGCTAGACACAGATGTAGGAGATTTGGATATTTTGGTCACAATTCCAGAAGTTGCAAGAACCCATTTGTGAATCGGGATAATCACCCGACTGCAGATCCATCTTCATCTTCACAACAAGCAGAAGAGGAAAGTCAAGTGATTCAAGGAAACCAGAATACTAACAGGGTAAGCAGCTTAAATTTCAGATCTCTTGAATTGGGTAATAGTTTCTTATTAATTATATGCTGATAATTTTGCTTTATGATGTGCAGCCATTTTCATATGAAGATATACCTTTGGAGGTGAGAAACAAGTTTGAAGAAATCATGAGCAGCCTCCAAACAGCCCCAGATGAAGATCCAGTGGTATGCACTGATGCTAATGCTACTAAAGCTATAGTCGACGAAGGGGAACCATCTCAGCTTTCAGCAGTTGAAGAAGCCTCCATAGTGGATCTGTAGTTGATGAATATGGTTGGGTGGAGTTTGTTGTGAAGAATGTCAAAGATTTTTTTTTTGTGATTTTGTAATAGTTTTGCTAGTGCACATGGGTGCCTTTTCAGAACCTTATCTGTTGTATAACTTAGTTCCGTACATGGAGTTGGATAACTCAAGTTTCCCTCTATACCAATAAATTCAGTTGTTTATAGTTAAAATGCTTATAGTAAATCTTTGACATCAACATTTCAGTCTCTCGAGATGTTTCTACAATGTTTCTCCAAAAAAATACATAACAAAGGCAATAAACAATCACATAAATGTTGGCACCCAGTTGAGAACACAGGATAAAGCACAAAGCAAAAGAATTAAAGAAAGTATCAACATGAGAACAACAATCAGATGATTCGTCTTCATCTGAAGCAAGTGAAAACCATGAAGCCAAGTCATCTGATTTTTCCTTAAAAAAATCAGTTTTTTATAGGTAAATTATAAAAAGCAAGTGAAATAATATATAGATATAGATAATTAAATATTCAGCAACAAACTCACCCATAATATCTCATATCATGGTTATATGTAATGTAATGACCAAGCAATTGACACCACTTTTATCCAGCTCAGAGCATATGTCCTCGGCATATTTTCCAATTCAACTTCTATCTTTCTTGTTAGATTCCCACTCCGAGGCACATATTTATCATTCTTTAAATTCACCACTCGTGCAACGATGTCTATGAAGAAAAAGTCCAATCTTGAAATTGGATCTAAAGATATTAGTTTACAGATAAATGAAATGTGAGTGAGAGTACGACAATATCTATAAGAGATTCTCTTTTAATCGCTCCACTCACAATATCATTGAATAAAGCTCAATCGAATTTATTGATCGGATTTTTTTCCAGGAATGACTTCTTTCATAGCTGTCGTATTTTGGAAAAACAGTCTGAACTTGTGTTGGGTAATCTTAAATTTTTCATTGTTCTTTGAAATTGCCAAGTTCCCAATCAAGTAACATTTTCCTTCAATGATGCTTGTGCGATACTTGCTCAAGGTGGAGTCATTAGTAGTCGCTTGAATTTTACCTCCTTGTTTAATGTTAATCTCAAAAGAGTTAGTGTATTAAAATAAGAATTAAGATTTGGAAAAGGTAATACAAACCTCTTCATCAATGAGTATCATCTCGAGAGATTGGACTTCAACATTATTATCGAACTTCATGACTTCCCAGAGACTCATTACTCTAACTTGAAGCTTCAAAATTGACATGGTATCATCTATTTCTGAGACCACATTCACTCTACGTGTCATCTCAATATCTGCAAATTCACAGTTAAAAATATACAAGAAAAACAACAACTATGTATCCATTTCATCTCAATAATATAACAAATGACACCATTTAAAATTATAGAAAACAATCAGAACTGGGGAAATAGAAAAATTATGGGAATTCTAATAATGAGTTGATGTTGAATTAAGAAAATATAACATTAAACATGAAAACACAGTGATCTAAGGCGCATTTTGGAAAAATTCTCTCCATACAACATTGGTAGTCTTTCTAGCTACTTCTCCATTTTTATCTTGAACTAATATCTTCAATCCCTTCTTGGACTTCACTCGTGACATAGAAACATATAATTGTCCATGAATGAAGGGAGGATTTGGAAGATATAATCCAACATTTTGCAATGATTGCCCTTGACTTTTGTTAATAGTCATTGCATAACACAAGCTAATAGGAAATAGTTTTCATTGAAGTTTAAATGGCCATTTTCTCTGAGAAGGAACCATCAACATTCTGTGTATGAGGACTTCGTAACCACTATTTGCTCTTGTCATGACCTCAGCCTCAATAACAGTATCATGCAACCGAGTCACAATTAATCTGGTCCCATTACAAAGACCTCGTGACTAGTCCAAATTTCTAAGTAACAGGACAGGGACTCCAACTTTGAGCTTCAACTCACGATTTGGTAGTCCGGAGCTCTCCAAGCCATTTAAAAATTCAGACTGGTTCAAATGTTGTAATGCACGATGTTGCCTTTGAGTTGGACAAATTTTATTTACACTGTAATAAACTCTTTCATCACCAGGAATCAAAGACATCATGTAATCATTGATCTTCCTCACTATACGTAATGTAGGACAAAGGATAACTCTATCTTCCAAATACTTCTTATCTTCATAATTCTCAATAAAATTAGGATATGCGCTCTCAACAATAGCAAGAATAGGGTCATCATAATTGTCTACCAAAAAATTATTTCGGATGTTAATTTCAGTTTCACCGTCATTAGGACCACCGGCTAGACCATCACCAATTTGCAGGATCCACTCGTCAAACTCTCTTAAATTATCCTCATCTTGTCCCATATTGCTTGATTGCAATCTCATATTTTTTGTTAGAGACAAAACTTGACAACTGTCCCATATGTAAGATGAATTTATTGTAGCAAAGATAACGTTAGATCTTCCACCTCCTGGGATACCCGAGAGTATTTGCCTGAAATCTCCACCAAAGTTTTCTACTTCAAATTGAAAGAGGGATATAAAGGAAAACAGAAATGCACACCAACTGTTGTGCTAAATTTCTAATGAGACCTTGTATAAGATAGTAGGTATCAAAATCCAATACAAAATAAAATTGTACGAAGAAAAGGGAAAAAATAGAAAAAGGAAAAGATGATCACCCTCTGTTGGGTATACCATTCTATCAGAGTATTAACAAAGCAAATGAGTATCACAACACATACTTCCATAGAGCAAGTTCCAGTTATAAACCTAACAAATTTAGCATGTTTGGATCAGCATACAATCACTTAATGGAGACCAGAATAACTTGTGACTATAAACATGAATTAAAGTTCAATTAGGGTGATCGGATTCGCATGTAAGAACCAAAGCTTTCTCCTTCAAATTGAAAGAGGGATATAAAGAAAAACAGAAATACACACCAACTGTTGTGCTAAATTTCTAATGAGACCTTGTATAAGATAGTAGCTATCAAAACCCAATACAAAACAAAATTGAAAAAACAATTACTTAATAGAAATCAAAATAACTTTTGACTATAAAAATGAATTAAAGTTCAATTATGGTGATCAGATTCGCAGGTAAGAACCAAAGCTTTCTACTTCAAATTGAAAGAGGGTAACAACTATTCCTTTTGGACCAAAGTAGCACATTGAATCTTAAATTGGTCCAGCAATAATAATAAGTAGTAGCTACAAAACACTAATTTATAGGCTTAAGAAAAATAATCAAACCTTAAGTCGCTGTGAAAATAGAGTGAACAAACTGCTACTTGGGAGGTCGTGGTGGTAGTTCAAGTTATCCAAGCTAGGCTTACCAAGGAAAAAAGAAACAACTAATACTACTATACTTAATCACCAAACTTTGATGCTTGAAGTTAGAGAATTAATTCAGATTCTATTATAAAATTCTCAATGTGGCTAACATTCAACCATAAGAGCTCATAATAAAAAAGGAAATCACATTTTTGGGTTTATAAAAGCAAAAACTGTCAGAAACACAATTTGATATTTTAATTAGGCAAACAAAGGAAGGAAAAAAGTGGTTAAAAACAGTATATAGATAGAGAAATTTAGTAGAATATATTACCACAAATAACATGTTGGATAAAAGAATCCTTTTTAATAGACAGACACATAAGCACATACTACAGAATCTGCAATTTTGTAACCAATAATTGTAAAGACATGATAAGAATAAACAATACCTAGTTGAGGGAAAAGATGGAGGAAGGCAGGAACTACGAAAACCTACTTGAATACGGTCGCAATGGCGGAAAAGGAGGGTAATAGCGACTGATAGAGGCTGAACCGAAATCAGAGTTTGTTGATTAATTAGTTTTGGCAACTAAATATATAGAGAATCAGAAATGTTGAACGAAAAAACCTAAAAAATTTCACCCAAATTCGAAAAGCCCTTGATAATTCCGCCCAAATTCGAAAACTCCTGGATACTCGGTTAGAATGACTTCGAACCCCTAGAATTGAATTTCAAAATTGAGAGAGGGAGCAGAATCTTCAAAATTGGATGTGTGATTTCATTATGGAATCCTCTGAAATCGCGGATTGAGTGATACGATTAGAGAGAACAGCGTTTGAAAATCCAAAATCAAGAATGCAGATTGAGGGATATTGAATTGAGAGATGGTGAGAGTTGAGGAATTTCAGGAATATTGAAATCGGGTTGCAGGATTGCTAAAACCACGACGCAAGGAAGAGGGAGAAAACGCGTGTAATGTTTGAGGGATTGTGTGAAAGAGAATAAAGTGTATTGGAGAGAGACAAAGACTAGGAGGGGCGCGTGATACACACTGTTTGAGGGAATAGAGAGAGACTTTTGGAAAAAAAATGAGGTGGAGGGCTATGAGGGAATTGTGCGAGTGTTTCACCCTCCAAAATGATGACTCACAATTATAAATAGTAGTGGTAGATATTAATTTTAAAATTAAAAAAGCCTGACATTTATGATAAGTTAATCCTAACTTTAATATTTTTTATATTTAAAAAAAGGATGACTGAAATATAGGAGGATGCTTCTTCGTACTAGAGGGAGGCAGTGAAGAAGCAGAGTAAGAAGAATAGCTTAACTTGTATCATACATAACAGTACATATAAAGCAAGCAAAGAGTATTGAAATTCACATCATCCGGTTGCAACACAACAATATGGCTTCTTCTTCTTCTTCTCGAGGCCTGCGTGCGTTGGCGCTCATCCTGTTTGTGGTTGCGGCGCTCGGCGATGATGCGAAGCGGGACGATGAGAGGGCTCCCAAGTTCGAATCCTGCAACAACCCCTTCCAATTGGTACTTTCATCAATTGAATTATTGTTTTCTTTCTTGGATCAGAACATTGTCTTGTGTATCTATTTCATGGATGAATTTCTCTTGTTAACTTTCTGCGTGCATTGCATCGTGATCTGTTTACAATTTGCAGGTCAAGGTGAAGAACTGGGTCGATGGTGAGGAAGGCAATACTTATGACGGTGTGACTGCGAGATTTGGCTCTGTGTTGCCAGAGAAGGCTGAAAACAGTGTCAGAACTCCTGCTATCTTTTCTCACCCTGTAGACTGCTGTTCCACAACTTCAGAGGTTCTTTTCTATTTCCCTTTTGCGCTCGCTCAATGGCTATTATTATATCTCAAGAACTTGTTTGGCACTCCCCATTTTGCAGTTATCTGAAACGGTTGCTCTCTGTGTGCGTGGGGGTTGCGACTTTACAACTAAAGCGGCTTTTGTACAGTCTGGAGGTGCATCTGCCATGCTGCTGATTAATGACGAAGAAGGTTCTTTTTAGTGCTTTGCACACCATGTTTCCTTTTTTGTTTAGATTGTACAGGCTTGTGACTTCCTCACTCTTACACTCACTGGTAAGGTGAGTTGCGCAGGCACTTTTCTAGACTGTTGCATATTCATCTGTTTTAAACTGTATACAAAACATGAATACATTGTTCAATATAACCGAAAGCTCAAGTCTGAGTAGTAAGGCAACTGGCGTAGGCTTAGACTTTGTGACACTGCCTTTTCCCCCTATGGCTCTCATCTCACTTAATACCAAGTAGTAAGTACTAATAATTAAGTAATAAGCATTATAATTTTCTAATTGAAACGTTTCTTCCATTGCAATTAATGACTTACTCTCTGTTCTTACATCTGCTTTAGTCTGTAAAGATTATATATTTTGTCTGATTGCTAATATTTATTGTCAGATCTCTTTGAGATGGTTTGCTCCAATAGCACTGGGGGAAACATTTCAATTCCAGTTGTGTTGATAACAAAATCTGCAGGAGAAGCTCTCAACAAATCTTTAACATCTGGAAGGAGAGGTCAGTGCTTCATTTCTTGGAACTTTTATTTGTACTATTATTGTCTTTGAGAAAGATGTTTAGGCTCGTATATCTACTAAACATTGTCATATTTTTTGTTTTATTTTGTTGTTTCTTTCTTTTTTGTCCATAGTAAGATGTTTCAATGAGTCAGGGTGTTGCTTACATTGTATGGTTCACCCTACCAAACATGACAAGCTTGATTGTTGTTGTTGTTACTTAGATGTGTATGAGGATAGTAATTCTCCTCACATTGATTGGCAGCCCATGTCTCCTTGCACAAACACATAATGCACCTATGAGTTCTCATACACCCTTTGAATAAATGAGATGAAAACAATATTGCTGGTTTTATCAATAAAATAATGTATATTTATCCTAGACTTCAGGTTTATTTTTTATTCATATGGTTAATTTTGAATTGTCTATTGCAGTGGAAGTTTTGTTATATGCTCCACCTAGCCCAGTTCTGGACTTCTCATTTGCATTTTTATGGTTGATGTCTGTTGGAACAATTGTGTGCGCTTCACTATGGTCAGATCTAACTACTCCTAAGAAGTCTGGAGAACACTATAATGAGCTGTGTCCTAAGGTTTTTCCTTGCATCCCTATATCAGCCTTAAAGTGTATGATATGTACTTGCATGTGTTCTTGTGATGCCTAAAGCAAGCACTATTCTGGAATCTGGATGTGAGGACATCCTTTTGTCCAGCAAAAATCACCTACTATTTGGACAGTGCTGAAATGGAAAATGTGCAATTTCACTGACCTTGGCACATGTACTAATCTACACTTCGTTTGGTCACGAACCAACTATGTCAAAACTCAAAAGTTTAATGTGTTAGATGACGACACATGAATGATTTTATATTATATTTATAAAAGGCAGCCATGGGGCAAGCTTCACCATAGTGTGCCAAATTGGCTCTTGTGTGGACAATACACAGACTCACATATCTTGTGCTGAAATTCAAAATTGTAATAGAATAACTGGGCAAACAAGGATCGAACTCCAAAACACTTGGTTATAGAGGCTTTGATACCAAGTTTAATATGTATACTGAATATTTCTATACACCTACGATCAAAATTTGTACACTATTTGATATTCTTTGTTATAGCCACCGATCATCATTAACTACTACTAGTTTCACGAGCATGTCTTCTTTTTCCATTTTATTTACCGATACAAATTTATTAAGTTTACTTTAAACACATCTTCAAATGAATCACTAAGGATGTATAAATATTTTTCTTCTTTATTGTTTTTGCTAGGAATCTTCAAATGCTGAGGGAGTGAAAGATGATTCTGATAAAGAAGTTCTTAACATCAATTCAAAGGCTGCTATTATATTTATTATAGCAGCATCTGCCGCTCTTGTTCTGTTATTCTTCTTCATGTCATCTTGGTTTATCTGGGTGTTGATTGTACTTTTCTGCATCGGTGGTGTCGAGGTAATGTAATTCATTCATTTCAATGGTCTTTATATGAAGGAAAGAAAGGAGAGGAAGTGTTTGAGTGAAAGGCTTTGAGAGCACAAATACCAGTACCATTATTCTCTTCAACATACATGATCAAAACTTAAATTTCTCTGTGCATTGATTTAAGTTTGTATTCAATTTCAGGGGATGTACAATTGTATCATCAGCCTCACTTTAAGGTACAACCAATCTCTCTCCCCTTTGACAGAAAAGGAAATAAATGTTCCTACCACAAGCCATGAGTTCTATTAATTTCTCTCTGTAATTTTCTTTTTTTAAAATTACATGTGAGCAGAAAATGCAAATATTGTCGTCAGAAGACAGTTAAGTTACCTATATTTGGGGAGATTCCCATTTTCTCGCTGGTAGTGCTCTTATTCTGTCTGGCTTTTGCGATTTTCTGGGCTGCTACTCGACGGGAATCTTATTCATGGGTTGGACAAGATATTCTTGTAAGTTTCAGATTCTAGTACATGCACGATGAGTCTTTCTATTGTCATTGTACTTTCTAAATTCAAATCTACATAGCTCAAGATATGAAATTCACTTTCCTTTCTTAGAAATTGTCTGTGCATACTGACCTATCATTTAAAGTTGAGAGGAAGGCAGGGACTTTGTATGAGGAACTACAGCAAAAGTAGCAATGGTTTGTAGTGTAGGTCTTCCTAGTGTTTACATGTACTGAGATTAAACAGAATTTTTACTTAGATATGTACATACATATGCACAGATAGTTTTTATTATTATTATTTTTTTGTGTGTAGAGTCTTAACCGAGTATATAAGTTAATGATGTAAACAGGGTACTGCAAGTATGCAGTTACCGCTGCTAGAATTCTGTTAAGGTCAGTTAGTTTTTTTAAAACTGTTTCAGTAGTTTGTTGGGAGTTAATTACGCCAGCTCAGCCGAGCATCTTCCTACATATTGTAATACTTCAATGAATCTAGACAGAATACACTTTACTCTTTCATCCTCTCTTCTTCTCTCCTTTATCCTTTCTCTTACTCTTTTAAGTCTTGACACTAATACATACACGTGTGTTTATGTAGAGAAATTACAAATAACAGGATTTCTTGGTATAACAGTTTCTAGTTTAGGAACAATGAATTTATCAAGCAGTTACTTATCAACTATTCCGTGAAGTTTGAACATTGTTAACTGAGTGATTAAGTAGTTCATAATTTGGAAATTACTAGACCAATATTTCCTTTTTCTAATGTTTCGTATTCCTATTCTTTAAATTAAAATTCTCAAATCATTAAATAATGCTTGTATTTGAGTCCTGCATATTGGTCAAATTCGACATTGAAATCTTGATTGGTTCATATTGAGCTTTCTGAAGCATTGCACAAGAATGTGGCTTGTTGTCTCAACTATGTTTGATACATTTATTGATGATAACCTGTGCGTTTGATATTTCACCGTGTGTATTTACCTAAATTATTGCTGTGTTCTTAACAGGGAATCTGTTTGATAATAACAGTCTTGCAGTTGGGTCGATTACCTAATATTAAGGTACCTGAATGGATTCCTCATGTCTACAACAGATTAATAATTCTTCCCTTAGTCCACTCTGTTCTCTGCCTGTTAAAATGGTTCTAGTCATCTTATGCTTTTGATATATCAGGTTGCAACCGTACTCCTTTGTTGTGCCTTTTTCTACGACATTTTTTGGGTGTTCATATCTCCATATATATTCAACGAGAGTGTCATGATTGCAGTAAGTATTTCCTTTTACAAGTAATACTTTAGTTCTTGGGTTGTCTCAGCTTAGTTTCTGTGTTTGAAAGTAGAGTAATATAAGTACCTATTTTCATTTACTGGACATGAAAAAAAATTTGGTAGAAAGTGCAAAAAGGAAGTAGAAACATGAAGTACATAGAATCTTTGTAGCATAGCAAGAAAGAAAATTCATACAGAAAAATACAATAACAGTTAGCTCATTAATATGTATAGATTTACGTAACTGCCAGAAGTTTGGAATGAAGGATTAATTCAATTAGAGCTAAATTAATCAAAAGGGTCTGTACTCAAATGTTTATCTATTTAGCAATATCTTTCTTTTGGGGTGGAGCTTTGGAGTGAAGTTTTGATATTCTGGAGCATGGCACTTCAGTCTTCAGCTTCAATGTGGCCAAAGAAAATATGATGTGCTTTTTTGGGAAAATAAATGGTGTCTGACATTCTTTTGAAGCAGATTTTTCGTATTCTTCTTACTGCATGCTATAGTGGCTGTGGTGATGTAACTACGTAAGTATTATGTGTGGTATAGGTGGTTTAGTGTGTTGATCACTTTCGTCATCTTTATCACCTTTCTGACTATTTATATATGAAAGTCTAAAATAGAGGAGTTGGAAAGAAATACCCATCACTGAAAGAGAGACCAGTTGGTAACAAGGGGAGTGTATTTACGAAAAGAATTTTTGGGGACTTGCTTGAGTAATATTGTCCCCAAACTTTTTTGATAGAAAATAAAAATTATCAGAAAAGGTGGGGGGATAAGTACATTGAGGCAGCTAAGGTATTTCCACTAGAGCTGAGACAAAATAAAAGAGAAAAAGAAGAAATAACACGGGAGAAGAACATAAACTAACACTGGGTAGACAGTAGAATTCCAAGTTTGATGATACAAATTGGAAGAACATTTAATTAACATGTAGTCTGGATGAAGGATGACATCTCCCCAATCCGTAAAGAATCATTATGATGGAAGTGTAAAGTATGACTAGTCTCAATCAGATGATGGTTTCTACCTAGCAACTCCATTTTGTTGAGGGCTGAGAGTGCACAAGGATGCATGTAAAAACATACAAGTAGCAGAAGAAACAGAAATATGGGTGGATATTAACACTATAATATTGACAAGAATATTGAATTGGGTGTGAGTCCTCGCAAAAGATTAAATCAAATTAGATAAAGCAACTCAAAATGAGTCTTGATCAAAAACGGCAAAGTTCACTTAGAATAATCATAAATAATGTCACAAAAGTGTTCAAATACCTATAACCACTAAACTAAAGCTGAACAATGTGTTGCTATTGCTCTTGCCTTTAGAGAAGGATCCTCGTGTCTTTCCATGCCAAGTTGACAAAAGGAAACACAATGGGAAACAAACATAATTCTGTAAGAACAGCAAAAATGGTCTAACATGCATACAAATATGGGACAAATGAAAGAGGTGAAAAACACAAGATCCAAGGGTAGGGGTGATTGAATTGGCACAAACTGAAGGGTTCGAGGTAGAAACTGTGTGAGATAGAATGCTCATGTGCCTGAACATGGATGGAAGGTAGAGATGGAAAGGGGGTGCATGAGGGTGCATCAGGCACTGGTTGGGGCTGCAATTCTGAGGTTGTACTATTCAACATCTTTTGGTCCTTTGCTATGGTCATGCACTCCAATGGGCACCTGGGACTATACAGATCTAGTACTAGCAGGCTAGCAGCCATGGTTTGAAGGAGAAAAAAGATGAACCTGATGGTTGAAGATGAAGCATGGCCACAAAAAGGAAAGATACACTGGTAAAGAGTCAGTGTGTCGTGGAATACACAGCAGGGAAGTGCGTTAGGCATTTCTGAGTCCCTATTACAGTTTAGACAGGGAGGGTATAAAGAAAAGAAGACCACGTACAGCCCACAACACAAGTTTACAGTAAAGAGTTGACTAACATAGATAGGAGTGGGGTAAATAATAAATAAGACAGCTGCTCGTTTAACACTATATTCCTTTTTCAAATGTACCTTGTGTTTTCTCGCTATAATATGGTTGTTATTTAATTAAAAAAAAGGAGAAAATATTGGTGTCTTTTAGTTTTGGTGGTACTCTTATATGAGTTTTCTTTTATAGGTTGCTAGAGGTGACAAGGCTGGTGGGGAAGCAATTCCTATGCTTCTAAGATTTCCTCATCTTTTCGATCCTTGGGGTGGTTATAACATGATTGGATTTGGAGACATTATCTTTCCTGGTTTGCTTACTTCCTTTGCTCATAGGTACTGAATTCCTATTTAGTCACACCTTATATAAATGCAAGGTTTACAACATTAACGATGTACACATAGCTTTGAATGAATTGTGTTTACGTTTTCCGCCAGAAAAGGTAATAGAAGATACTTGAAATATGGAGAAATATAATTTTATTTCTTGAATCAAAACTACAAAGTGATTACATTATATAGAAGAAAACTAAATATGTACTCAATCTCCTAATAAGAGAACAAATCTCTTAATAATGAAAAATATCTCCTAATAATAAAAAATAAATATTCTACAATTAATGCTAATTACAACATATCACAACAAAGGTGAACAAGAGAGAAAACTGAAAAAGAAACTGAATGTATTTCATTTCTGAAAAGTCAATTATGAGAGATAAAATAGCTCCTATATATAGTAGGAGAAGGACAGCTTCATACTGAAGCTGTTACAACTAACTATATTACATTTACTAATTGTATTTTACATATTATCTCTAATATGCCCCCACAAACTCAAGGTGGATAGACCAGTGAGAACTTGTCAGCCACATTGAGTTTGGAACGCAACTCCTCAAAACGAAGTGGAGATAAAGCTTTTGTGAGAATGTCAGCTCTTTGATCAAGTGAAGGAACATGCTCCACAACCAGAGTATTGCTGAGAACCTTCTCCCAACAAAAAATATGTCCAATTCCATATGCTTCGTCCTTGTGTGAAGAACTGGATTTTGTGTAAGTGCTACTGTGCTTTTTATCACAGTACACCTTAGGGATGAGATGAGGAATACCAAGCTCTTGCAAAAGTGACTGAACCCACATTAATTCTGATGTAGTGTTAGCTAAACTCCAATACTCTCCCTCGGTACTGGACCTAACAACCAGGGTCTGTTTCTTTGAATTCCAGAATATCAGATTTTTACCAAGAAAGATACAGCATCCTGAGGTTGAGCGACGATCATCTGGATCTTGTGCCCAATCAGCATCACAAAATGCAACCAATGAGAGTGGAGAAGCCAAAGAACAAGGCCTAAGATGCAGACCAAACTCCATTGTAGCCTTAAGATACCTTAGGCTTGACAGCTTTCCAATGCTCTTCTAAGGGTTGACTGAGAAATTGACAGACCTTATTGACTGCATAAGAAATCTCAGGCCTGGTGATTGTTGCATACTGTAGTGCTCCTACAATAGACCTATATAAGGTCGGATCATGCATATAATTGGACCCATGTTTTGTGAGTATTTGGCCACTCACCATTGGAGTGGAAATCCCCTTGGCATCAGCCATATCAGCCCTGTCCAAGAGGTCCAGAATATATTTGGACTGTCCCAACAGCAAGGAGCCATCAGGAAGATGCTGAACCTGAACACCCAAGAAATAGTCCAGCCTTCCTAGCTTTTTAAGAGAGAATTCTGAATTGAGTTTCTCAATGAGGTGCTGCAAAACCGGCAGTGAGCTTCCTGTAAGGATTATATCATCTACATAAACAAGAATGTAGAGACTATAGGTTTTAGTATAAAGTGTAAACAAAGAAGGATCACAACGACTAGCTATAAACCCAAACTTCTTGAGTGCAGTCTTTAGCCGGTCAAACCAAGTCCTCTGTGCTTGTTTTAAGCCATACAAGGCTTTGTTCAACTTGCAAACCAAAGTTCTGTCCTTGTGTTCAAACCCAGGGGGTTGAGTCATGTATACTTCTTGAAGTTGCCCATTGAGAAAGGCATTATTAACATCCAATTATTGTATGTGCCACCTTTCTGTAATGGTTAGTGTCAAAATAATCCTAATTGTAATGGGTTTGACTACTGGAGAAAAAGTTTCTTTGTAATCAAATCCTTGAATTTGATGGTAGCCCTTGGCTACCAGCCTTGCCTTGTACCAATTAATTGTCCCATCAGCATTCTCCTTTATTCTGAAAACCCATTTACAACCCACAGCCTGCCTGTGAGATGGCAGAGGCATCAAAGTCCATGTACCATTGGACATTAAAGCATTGTATTCCTCTTGCATTGCAGCCTGCCATTTTGGATTTTTGAGAGCCTGTTTTGCTGAAGTAGGTTCTGCCTGACTGAGCAATAAAGTAGGCAACAAACGAGGCATGACAATACCATTCTTTGATCTGGTTTGCATGGGGTGGACATTTGGTGTGGGAATAGGTGCTGTTTGTGTTTGTGTTTGATTAAGGCCAGAATCTGTGGTGGCTGTGTTTGGTGTGGAAGGAGTAGAGAGTTCTGTTTCAGAGGATGGAGGTACTACTGGTGATGCTGGAAGTGAACTAGAACCTGCTTGCTCTGCTGTAACAGAAGCAGTGGCAGACTGTGGTGCTGCTTGCTCTTGTGAAACAGAGGCAGTAACAGAGGGTGTTGCAGGTTGTAGTTGATAGAAACAATAATAGCACTGTGGGCCTTGATCAGGGATCCAAGCCTAGAGTGTGGAAAGTCTATACTAGGAAGAAGACAAAATTAGGCAAAAGGAATGACGTGGCAGGGAATGCATGAAATGCATGGAATTAGTTATATAAATAGCAGCTTTGAGAAGGAAGCAGTAGGAAGGAATTCTGTTACATTGTGTGAGGTCACTCTTGGTGACTTGTTGGGAAGCCTACGTGCTTTGGGGTATTGGTGGCCAGCTACCAATCTGTTATTTCTGTTTTCATCATCCCTGTAATTGTGGAATCCATTTCTCTATACAGTTACAGTGATTTCATCTATTGCTAGCAATTCATATACATTCTCATCACTAATTCTATTCTAAAACTAACCTGTTAGCATATTGAACTCATCAATTGGTCCGACCTGCCGGATGCCTAAGATAGGTGATCGAGTCGACGTTTTGGAAACTCAGATGGGTAAGGTTAACACCACTCTTGATGAACTGGTTCACCAGATGCAGCTCCAGGCCGAACAGATGCAGCAGCAAGGGCTAATCCTCGCGGAATTAAGCAAGCAGATCGGTCAGAAGGTGGTGGTTAATGAAGATGAGTTATCGGGTGGAAATTCGTCCCAAAGTGAGTCTCGACTCGCTGGGAAGAAGGTGAAGCTTCCGTTGTTCGACGGCGAAGATCCAGTGGCTTGGATAACTCGCGCGGAAATTTATTTCGATGTGCAGAACACTCTGGATGATATGCGTGTGAAGCTGGCCAGATTGAGCATGGAAGGTTCAACCATCCATTGGTTCAACCTGTTAATGGAGACAGAGGACGAATTGTCTTGGGAGAAGCTGAAACGTGCGTTAATCGCTCGTTATGGAGGAAGAAGATTAGAGAATCCTTTCGAAGAACTGTCAACGCTGAGACAGAACGGAAGTGTGGAAGAATTTGTTGAAGCTTTCGAATTACTGTCGTCTCAAGTGGGCAGGCTTCTAGAAGAACAGTACCTAGGGTACTTCATGAGTGGACTCAAGCCTCAGATTCGAAGGCGAGTACGTACACTGAACCCTCGTAACCGAATGGAGATGATGAGGATCGCGAAGGATGTGGAAGAAGAATTGAGGGAGGAGGACGATGACGGTGACAGAAGTGGGGCGAAGAAAGTAGGGTACGGTCGTTTGGGCCAAAGTGATTGGGCCGGGTCTTCAAAAACCCGAAACGGATTTAATTTTAAAGACCTAACCCGGGCGCCAAAACCGGGCGGGTCTAACCCGACTCAGAAAACAGGTTCGAGCGGCGCTTCTGGGGGGCTTTCCGCGAGTTCTCTGTCTTCGACGGCGCGGAAGAGCGAAAACGACCATCGTGCTGGATCGTCCGAGAAATGGAAGGGGGTTCGAAGCTTTCACAGTGACGAGATTGCTGAGAGGAGGGCAAAGGGGCTGTGTTTCAAATGTGGGGGTAAGTACCACCCTACATTACATAAATGTCCCGAACGCTCTCTGCGAATCTTGATTCTGGGAGAAGATGAAGCGATGAACGAAGATGGAGAAATTGTAGTAATGGAAGGGGCGGCTGAGGAGATTGTCGAGGAAGAGGTAGTGGAATGTAAACTCTTGGGAGTGTTGGGGCGAATGGGTGAACACCAAACCATGAAAGTGGAAGGGAAAATCGACAACGTTGATTTGATGGTTCTGATTGATAGTGGAGCAAGCCATAATTTTATTTCTCCTAAAGTTACTACTGCCTTAGGATTAACAATTACTCCGGTGGTTGCTAAGAGCATCAAACTTGGTGATGGACATAGAGTTGTCACCAAAGGAGTTTGTAAAGGAGTGAAAATGAAGTTGGGGGAGATTGAAGTGGTGGTAGATGCTTTGGTGTTGGAACTAGGGGGGCTGGACATGGTGCTAGGAGTGGCATGGCTGAGCACTCTTGGTAAGGTGGTCATGGACTGGAAGTCATTAACTATGCAGTTTGTCTATGAAGACCAGTTAGTAAAACTACAGGGGCTGGGCAGCAAGAATAACAACCACAGTTATTTAAATTCTTTCTTGAAGGATATGCATGGCAGAATAGGGATGGAGTGGTGGTGGTCACAGCTTCATTCCATTGAAGCAGACAAACCAGTGGTGTCATCAGAAATTTGCTCCATTTTAAAGGAATTTCAGGAAGTGTTCAAGAATCAAATTCAGCTACCTCCTGAGCGGTCAAAGGTGCATCAGATCAAGTTATTCCCGGAACAAGGGGCCATAAATGTTAGGCCTTACCGGTACCCTCATCACCAAAAAGAAGAAATAGAAAGACAAGTGGCTGAACTTATGCAAGCTGGGATTATTAGGCCAAGCATGAGTGCTTTCTCAAGTCCTGTGATTCTGGTCAAAAAGAAGGACAAGAGTTGGAGAATGTGTGTGGACTATAGGGCTTTGAATAAAGCTACAATTCCAGATAAGTATCCCATTCCAATAGTTGAAGAATTACTTGATGAGCTTAATGGAGCTACGATTTTTTCAAAAATTGATTTGAAATCTGGATATCATCAAATTAGAGTCCATGAAGATGATATTCACAAAACAGCTTTTCGGACCCATAATGGCCATTATGAGTACCTCGTCATGCCATTTGGGTTGATGAACGCACCAGCCACATTTCAAGCAATTATGAATGATATATTCAGACCGTATTTGAGAAAATTTGTGTTGGTTTTCTTTGATGACATATTAATATACAGTAGGGATCTTGTGGAGCATCAACACCATTTGAAGTTAGTCTTATCTGTTCTACTAGACAACTGCTTTGTTGCTAATCAGCCCAAGTGCAAGTTTGGGTGTGTACAAATTGACTATCTTGGCCACATTATTTCTGGAGAAGGGGTTGCAGTTGATCCTGAAAAGGTGAAGTGTATTTTGGCATGGCCAGAACCCAAGAATGTGAAAGGAGTACGAGGATTCTTGGGCCTCACTGGGTATTACAGGAAGTTTATTAAAGACTATGGCAAGATAGCAAAGCCTCTTACCGAACTGACAAAGAAAGACAATTTTTCGTGGGGAGCAGAGGCAAATCTGGCTTTTCAGCATCTGAAGCAGATCATGACATCCTCTCCAGTACTAGTACTTCCAAATTTTAATATCCCTTTTGAAGTCGAATGTGATGCAGCGGGAAGAGGAATTGGGGCTGTTCTGATGCAACAAAAGCAACCAGTTGCATATTTTAGTAAGGCCTTATCTGCTAATAACCTTGCTAAATCTGTTTATGAAAAAGAGCTAATGGCCTTGGTGTTATGCATTCAGCATTGGAGGCATTACTTGTTGGGAACGAAATTCACTGTGTATACTGATCATAAAAGCTTGAAGCATTTTTTGCAGCAAAGAGTTTCATCCCCTGATCAGCAGTGCTGGCTAGCCAAATTACTTGGCTATCAGTTCGAGGTCAAGTACAAACCGGGGCTGGAAAACAGAGCAGCAGATGCTTTATCAAGATGTCATGATGAGGGGGAATTGAGAACTATAGTTTCTTATCCTTTATGGGTTGATAAACAGAAATTATTAGATGAAGTGGCCAATGACCCTTACATACAGAACATGATCAATGAGGTACAGGGAGCTCCAGAATCTAGACCTGGGTTTGCTGTGAGGCAGGGCATGCTGTTGTATCATGGCAGGTTAGTTATTTCTCCTAACTCACCTTCTATTCCGTGGTTGTTAGAGGAGTTTCACAGTACCCCTGCTGGAGGGCACTCTGGATTTCTAAGGACATACAGGCGATTGGCTGATTCCTTATATTGGGTGGGAATGCAAAAGCGCATAAGGGACTTTGTCCGGGCTTGTGATGTTTGTCAGAGGCAGAAGTATAGTGCTACTACTCCTGGCGGATTGTTACAGCCTCTACCCATTCCTAATGCTGTATGGGAGGATTTGTCATTAGACTTTATTACGGGTTTGCCTAAATCTAAGGGGTATGAGGCTGTATTAGTAGTGGTGGATAGGTTATCAAAATATAGTCATTTTATTTTGTTAAAACATCCTTACACTGCTAAGTCCATAGCTGAGATATTTGTCAGAGAAGTGGTTCGATTGCATGGGATCCCAAATTCTGTGGTCAGTGATAGAGACCCTATCTTTGTGAGTCATTTCTGGTCAGAACTGTTCAAGTTGCAGGGTACTAAATTGAAGATGAGTTCAGCTTACCATCCTGAAACGGATGGTCAAACAGAGGTCATCAATAGATGTTTGGAAAGCTACTTAAGGTGCTTTGCTTCTGACCATCCCAGGACTTGGTCTCATTGGATTTCTTGGGCTGAGTTTTGGTACAATACAACTTTTCACATATCTATTGGACAGACTCCTTTTGAAGTAGTTTATGGTAGAAAAGCTCCCCCTTTAGTGAAGTTCTTATCTAATGAAACAAAGGTGGCTGCTGTCGCTTTGGAATTAAGGGAAAGAGATGAGGCTTTGAATCAATTAAAATGGCATCTGCTGAAAGCTCAAGAACAGATGGCAAGCTATGCTAATAAGAAAAGAAGGGATTTATGTTTTACAGCAGGGGAATGGGTATTTCTCAAGCTTAGGCCTCATAGGCAACAATCGGTGGTGACCAGAATTAACCCAAAGCTAGCAGCACGGTTTTTTGGTCCTTTTCAGATAGAGGAGAAGGTTGGAGAAGTGGCTTACAGATTGAAGCTGCCAGCTGCGTCTAAGATTCATCCAGTATTTCATGTATCTTTGCTGAAGAAGGCTGTAGGTGACTATCAGATACAGGGACAGTTGCCTAAAGAATTGGAGATAGATGAAGCTAATGATGTATATCCTGAGAAGGTGCTGGGCTCTAGAGTTGTGAGACAAGGAGACAATGACGTATGGCAGAGTTTGATCAAATGGAAGCACAAATCAATGGAGGATGTCACTTGGGAAGACAATGAAGTTCTGCAAGGCCAGTTTCCTGAATTTTGCCTTGAGGACAAGGCTGTTCCTAAGGAGGATGGAATTGATAGAAACAATAATAGCACTGTGGGCCTTGATCAGGGATCCAAGCCTAGAGTGTGGAAAGTCTATACTAGGAAGAAGACAAAATTAGGCAAAAGGAATGACGTGGCAGGGAATGCATGAAATGCATGGAATTAGTTATATAAATAGCAGCTTTGAGAAGGAAGCAGTAGGAAGGAATTCTGTTACATTGTGTGGGGTCACTCTTGGTGACTTGTTGGGAAGCCTACGTGCTTTGGGGTATTGGTGGCCAGCTACCAATCTGTTATTTCTGTTTTCATCATCCCTGTAATTGTGGAATCCATTTCTCTATACAGTTACAGTGATTTCATCTATTGCTAGCAATTCATATACATTCTCATCACTAATTCTATTCTAAAACTAACCTGTTAGCATATTGAACTCATCAGTAGTGGTATGGAATTTACCATTGGAATGGTAGACTGATAGGACCAGAATGCGTAGATGAAAGAATCACCCAAGAACCCAAGATAATTCTGAATTGCAAAGTTTATTTGATAGAATGTAGTTGAATTACAAATGAAACAGAATTGTTTTAGGAAGAAGAGAACCTCAGGTTACCAAGAAACCTGATCTGATGACCCAATAGATCAGCCCCAAATTCTAACTTCCCAAAAGCTAACTTCTAACCCAATGATACAGCTATTTATAGTAATTGTCCTCTAACAGAATGACACAGCTAATGACAGCTAATAGTAACTGACTATGATTAGGCTTAACTAACAGAATTAGTTAACTAACAGAATTAGTTAAGCCTCTATTACAATCAAAGGTTGACTCTAGTCAACCCTTCTATAATTCTTTCTAACATACACCTTCTTGATAACTGGCCTCTCAACTCTATCATAGACAGTAAAGGAGTAGAGGACAAAACAGAAGATGAACTCGAAGAGGAACTAAACAATTCTGGGAAAGGGAACCTAAACTCATTGAAACATAGACTTTCCCAGTAGAGTCAAGAGGCAAGACACTTATATCCTTTATGAATAGAGGAATAGCCTAAGAAAACACACTCCTTAGAGTGCATAGCCAGTTTGTTGGTAGAATAGGGCCTGAGAAAAGGATAACAAGCGCTCCCAAAAACTTTTACAAAATGATAATCTGGTAAAGAATTGAACAGCATGAAATAAGGACTTTTATCTTCCAAGACAGGAGTTGGAAGACGATTTATGAGGAAAGCGGCTGTTAAGAATGCATGATCCCAATAATCAGAGGCATGTGAGCATATGCAAGCAAGGACAAACCCATCTCTACTATGTGCCTGTGCTTCCTCTCCACACTACCATTTTGATGGTGTGTGAGGACAGGTCAGTCTATGGACAATTCCAAGGGAAGTGAAATAAAGTTTGAGAGGTTTAAATTCTGTTCCCCCATCTGTATGGACAGCTTTGAGCTTTTTCCCTAGTTGCAGTTCAATCATTTTGTGAAAGTTAACAAAGGTTTGATAAGTTTCTGACTTTCTTTTTAAAGGGTAGACCCAAGTATATCGGGTGTGAGCATCCACACAAATCAAAAACTAAGAAAAACCACATGAGGACTCAGTAGAGGCTGGGCCCCACAAATCGGCAAAAATCAAATCCAAAGGAGACTCATATATGTAAAATACAATTAGTAAATGTAATATTGTTAGTTGTAACAGCTTCAGTATGAAGCCGTCCTTCTCCTACTATATATAGGAGCTATTGTATCTCTCATAATTAAAGGAAAAAAATTAATGCATATTTGTAGTGATAGTTAGTGAAGTGATTTAAAAGTTTCATAGCTTTGTAATTTTTATTTGCCTTATCACATTCCACTGGAAGAGCTACTATTTGGTTAAATGGCTCATGGGCATATGAAATAGTACATTAGTGTCCCATGATAAATGACTCATAGGTTTGTGTCTTTGACAAAATATCTTTAGAAATGCAGCATTTAATACTGCTCTGCATTTTTTGACTGGTGAACCATGACAATGATAATAAAGAGGACTGAACTTTTTTGTCATGAATGAATGCCATATGAAAGGGAAAGGGAGATGGTTGCCAGACCATTGGAAAAGAGGATGAAGTTTGAAATTTTAGCATAAACAAATTAATCTCTGAAACTTATCCAATGTTCACGACTAAAGAGGAGCCGACCTCACTTAGTGGGATAAGGCTTTTATTGTTGTTGTTGTTCAAGACTAAAGAGGAAAGGAAAAAACTAAGTTTCTGTGGAGATTTAATGTAATTAATTGAACAGTACCTTCATTTGTTTCCTTTATGAGCATAAAAATGGCATATTCTTTGAGAATCTGAAGATGAGTGATATTAATTAGTTTAGATTTGTCTAACTTACAAAGTTGCTTTCTTCTATTATATAAATTTATTTTAATGAGTGAAATAAAAAAACTTTAATTAAATCACACAGCGCATAAAATAAATTGCAATGGTTTCAAAGACAACTCTCCCAAAACTTAAGCTAATAGTTTTTCAGGAATCCCGATTCTGTGGGCCAAATCCCACTAAGTCATGGGCCTTGGGTTTGGAAAACCTAGAGCAGTAGTAAGAAAAAGGATGGGTAGCAGGGCAAAATGGGAATTAGTGTAATTTAGTAGTGGGAAGTTAGATCCCACAGTTATTTCCTTTGGGGGGGAGGGGAGTTAGCATGGGTATGGGTAGTTCTCTAGCAAGTTGTGGTAGTGGAATAGGAGCTAGGCTCCGGGGTATTGCAGGTTACCATTCTGTAGTACAGTTCTTTTCATATTTTCTCATCATCTTTTCAATATAATTCTGCTGTTTCATCATTTGGTCTCTGACATTTGATCCGACCTGCCGGATATTTCATTGTCGGGAGTGTATGCCTAAGCGTCAGGGAGTTGGCAAACCTGCCATGGATGCTCGTGTGTCTGCTTTGGAGGTTGCAGTGAAGGAGTTGGCGGAAGGACAAATGAGAACACAAACTGAGATGCAGTCTTCTTTTCAACGAATGTTGGAGGAAATGCAACAAATGGAGTCACGGCTGTCAAGCGGGTCGTCGGGAGGAAACAGAGGACCAAAGAAGGAGCAAAGGAAATTAAAAGGGCCCGAGGATTTGTCTGATGATGGGTCATTATCTGAGTTACGCATGACTGCCAGACGCATTGAGTTGTCAAACTTTGATGGACATGATCCTGGAGGTTAGATTTCTCATGCCGAGACTTACTTCGAGGTGTAAGTGACCCATCCAGATTTGAAGGTTCGTTTAGCCAAAGTTTGCATGGAGGGACCGACTTTACATTGGTTTAATCTATGGTGGGAGATGGAATTTGAGCCGTCTTGGACCAACTTGAAGACGGCGCTGCTTCGGAGGTATGGCAGAATACTTATTGAAAATCCTTTTGAGAGCCTTGCCGAGATACAACAGGTGGGATCTGTTGATGATTATATTGAGGAGTTTGAGTATTTGTCTTCTCAAGTTCCTAAGATGCTGGAGCAACAATTCATGGCCTACTTTATGCATGGACTTCGTGCTGAAATTTGTAGAAAGGTGCGGATACATAAACCTGAGGACAAGGTGCAAATGATAGAATTGGCAAGGGCTATTGAAGCTGATTTACTCGGAGAGACATATGTCGGGCCAACTCAAAGTAAGAGTAATGCTGGAGTGGAAAGGAACCACAGTCGTGCTTTGTTTTCACATTCTGGAACAGAACACGCTTTGGTGTCAAAGGTTGGGGGTAATTCGACTGCTGTTCAGAAAAGAGAGTTTCGGAAAGATGAAGTAAAGGCCGCGGGCTCTGGTTTCGGAAATTTGGGCGCTGGAGAGAGGAGATTTGGGGGAGGAAGAGACCGTGGTGTACGTCATTTGTCATATTGCGAGTTAATGTCAAACTTTTCACCTCATGCATCAGTGTATAGAACGTCAATTGAAATTAATCATTGTGGATGAGGAGCATCTTGAAGGAGGGGAAAATGAGGTGTTAGCACTAGAGATGGAGGAAAAACAATCAAGTGAACTTGAATGCTCACTCCTCAGTAGCTGTAGCGTGAAAGGGAGGGTTGATTTTCAACCTAGAACCATGAAGGTTAAAGGAATAATCAAAGGCATACCAGTTGTGATTTTAATTGATAGTGGTGCTTCTCACAACTTCATTTCAATGGGAGTGGTAGATTCTTTGGGGCTGAATTATGGGCATACAGCAGCTGCAACAGTAAAGTTAGGAGATGGTAACAGGAAAATGGTGCAAGGAAAATGTGAAGGGGTGCTAGTAGAGTTGGATGAATTACAGATAATTATTGACTCCTATGTGTTTGATATGTCAGAAGTGGATTTGATCTTGGGATTTGATTGGTTGGTTACCTTGGGTGAGGTTACCACTGATTGGAGGAAACAAGTTATGAAGTTTGATCATGATGGTAGAAGGATAGAGTTGAAGGGTGAGAACAGCTATGGAGGAAAACAATACTTTGATAGAACCCAGAAATTATAGAAGTATTATTGATGAAGAACCCTAATTGTAGAAGTATTATAGAAGTATTAGAGCAAGATACAAGAGGGAGATGCCAAACATTCCCTATAGAACACAGAGAGAGATCCCAACACTCTCCCTAAACCCCAATTCCAGAAATGAATACCAAGATGCCCCATTCTCTCTCAAATTCACTTATTTATAGACTCACTCTGTAACTAACTCCCACCCCAACTAACTAATTATTAACCCCTAACTGACCCGTAACTGTGAGTACCTATCAATACTCCCCCCTGAAAATTCACCTTGTCCTCAAGGTGAAGGACTGAATATTAAATGGGACAAGAATACAAGCAACAAAAATGAACAGCTATGCCAAAGAACCAAAGGTGACAATCACAGCTTCCACCTGGATCCCACTGCATGAAACAGAATAGCCAAACTGTGAATGAACTGGTCTGCAGCTCCCCTGTGCTTCATAAATAAATTCTGCCGTTGTTCCCTTGCTGTTGATTCCTCAGAATATGTTCTTTCCCCCAAAGTTGAGAAGCCAGATATTATGGGCCTTAGAAAGTTGAGAAGAAACTGGGTGCAGTTGCGTATCAGTTGAAACTTCCTATAGAGTCTAGAATTCATCCTGTTTTTCATGTTTCCCAACTCAAAAAGGCTGTTAGCAATTATCAAGCAGCTAATGATTTGCCTATGGGTTTTCAAGTAGATGTGGCTGGGAATGTGGTCCCTGAGAAAATCTTAGCAATCCAACAAAAGAAGAGCAAAGGAGCTGCTGCTACTTACTGGTTGATAAAACGGCACGGGAGACCGATTGAGGAAGCCACTTGGGAGGAGGCGTTCATGATTTAGAATCAGTTTCCAGATTTGATCCTTGAGGACAATGATCATATTGAAGGGGGAGGCAATGTCAGGAACCCAGATTCTGTGGTCCCAGTCCAGCTAAGTCATGGGCATTGGGTTTGGAAAACCTACAGCAGAAGTAAGAAAAAGGATGGGTAGCAGGGAAAAATGGGAATTAATGTAATTTAGTAGTGGAAAGTTAGATCCCACGATTATTTCCTTTAAGAGGGGAAGTTAGCATGGGTATGGGTAGTTTTCTAGCAAGTTGTGGTAGTGGAATAGGAGCCAGGCTGTGGGGTATTACAGATTACAATTTTGTAGTACAGTTCTTTTTATATTTTCTCATCATCTTTTCAATAGTAATTCTGCTGTTTCATCATTTGGTCTCTGACATAATTGAATACATATAAATGGTTTTATATGTGTCAGGAGTCCTTCCATAATTAATGGTACACCACAATGTAGGAAATTTGATGATACCAAATGTAGGGGAAATAAAAGATAGGAACACTCTAAGGTCTTGAAATTAATCTCGTACTTTTGAAAAAAATTACATTCGTTTTAGAAAGAAGATTCTTTCAAGGTTTCCTGGAGGAGTGTTAAATAGATGAAAAGTATTTTGCAATATTTTGATTGAATCCTAGAGTAATTTAGATTATCTCTAGGGATTAGTTTTTATTTTTCCTTATATATCATGATTTGCTTCCTTATTTAATTAAAAGAATTAAGAGTCTAGTATTAGTATATAAATAGGGATTAATATTTATCTTTTATAATATCATCCAACGCATCATCTCATATCAGGTAAATAACTGTTTCAGTTTCTATTCTCTCCTTTCTCTCTGTTTAACTAAAAAACTGAAATGTTAGAATTTCAACTGCTCTACTAATTTGTCAAGGACCAACTTTCCCAAAAATTGAGCTATTATGCGAAGGTTTATCCATTGTTTTATTAGTGTGGATGTGAGATTTACTCGGTGAGCTTGAAAATTGGAATTGGAAAGCATTCTGTCCTCAACACTGTGGTTGACAGCCAAGCTGCTGGGAACATAACTTCTAGTGTATTTCATGAAAGTAAATAGCATATTGATACCCACTGCCACTTCCTATGTGAGAAAATTCAGCAAGGTCTTGTCAGTACTAGAAAAGGAGAACTTTTACAGACATCTTTCCAAGGTCCTGAAAGGAGACAATAGATTTTATTCATAAAAAGTTGTGCATTATTGACATGTATGCTGCAGCTTTTTTAGTCTTGCAACACATCTTAATTCCTTTTTTGTCTCCCTCCCTACTGACCAAACTTTTTTTTTTCGAAATGCTGATGATGTTACAAGGGCAATTTGATTTTTTAGCTTCTGCATGGGACTAATATTGGTAACTTATGTCAAATATCCAGTTAGAATGCCACAATATCTGCAAAATGAATAAAATTCAATCCAGTTTTATTACTTCCCAAGCCTTCTGTTTGTTGGATTGTATTTCATGCATAAGCCAAATGATTTGATGTCACTAGAGAGTTCTTTTCTTTTTAATATTTCCTTTTGGCAGTGTTTATGATAGATTATCTTTATGTCATTTTGATGTGATGCTTTCTTAAATATTTATGACGTCTCTTGGTTATCTTAGATTTGACAAAGATAATAAGAAGGGAGCATTAAATGGATATTTTCTTTGGTCGGTACTTGGTTATGGCGTCGGTAAGTTATCTTGTTTCATGCTTGTATTCATGTCTTGTCAATTTTCTCCTTCATAAGAATTGTTTGGCTGAAATTTTGTTGCTTCTGTTTTCCTCATATACAGTTAAGGCCAAGTAGTCCTAAAAAGAAAAAAAAATTTGTAGGCTTTATTTGAGCATTGGTTGGTTAGAGTTGGTAATAATAACCTTATTCATACTTTAATGATTGACTATGCAATAACCCACTGTTTAAGAACGAAAATAACTTGCATATGCTTTCTCAATCACAAGGAACCTAAAATATGTATACACAAGATCCAAATTTGGTTGAAGAATAATCATATTATAACCTCATTTGATGATTCATTGGCTTTTACATTTCCTGCTAAACCCCTTTCTGAGCCACCAAAAAGAATTTTATTAAACAAAACTTGATTTCTTTTTGTCTCTAGTGTTTGACAGCTTTATAGTACTGCAAAATAGGGGAAAACCCCGATAGACCTCTAACTATGAAGGTCGTATAAAATACATGCAAAAGATACAGATGTATGGGTGGAAATAATGGTTACAAGCTGCAAATGAAAATGGGTCAAGAGAGGAGTTAGTTAACACTAGTGGGGACATGAGGGGCCATAGAAAAAGAAGGTTGTGAATGACCAAATTGTGAGCTGGCAAAAAATGGGGAGAGGGAACATTCATTCAGAAATTACACCTTTAGGACATGAGAGGGAAGGGTGCGCATAAGGTCTTGAGTCCAACTTTTTACTAGGATGCTACTAGTTTATGGTTTTATACATGTTCCATTTTGATGTGTCAGTTATTTAAACTTGTAATTTGTTTACTAGCCAGCTCTACATATCTTTGTTTTTCTGTTTCAGGCCTGGTTTTGACATATTTGGCGCTATATCTGATGGACGGAAATGGACAGCCTGCACTTCTCTACCTTGTTCCATGTACACTAGGTAACTAGTTTTGCTCTGATATTATATCATATGTGCAGTGCAGTGCAGTGATTCTTGTCATTGAAGCCTAATGGTTGTCTAACTTAATCAACAGGTGTCGTTGTTATATTGGGATGGATAAGAGGTGAGCTGAAGAGCCTTTGGAATTATGGCACAGACTCGTCGGTGTCCGCAGAGTCTTCAGAAGTTTAATTCATTACACTATTTGTCTTTTGACAATTGAAGAAATTGAACTGCAACTTGGGAAATGATTTCAACTCAATGGTATGAAATGAGTGTATTGGTCGTTAAGATGGACACCAGGTGTATATCCCCCCAGTAAAGTTTCTATGTGCATACTTCGGCTATGTTTGTTTTACGGTTGCACCAAAAGTAAATATCTTTAACGGAGCTGTTAGGTTTCTTTTACATTTTTATATTGAGCCTAACGGTCACCCATCCAGGGACGGAAGACCTCATGATGTGTGAACAGAACTTTATTCTTGCTGCATTTGTGAATGTTATACTATACCATGAAGAGAATATGCCATGAAACACACAACGACAATCCAAAAACTCTACCAACACCAAATAGTGAAATTCAACAAATTAAGAGTAATAATAACTCTAATGAATTCAACAAATACTATAAAAATTTAATAAGCGAGGAAGATTTGCGGCACCGTTCACGATACTCGTTGAAGAAACCCTTGAACTGTGAAGAACAGAACCCAATGATGAACGACACCACATAAAGATGGCATTTGACCCAAGAAACCCATAAAGAAACAATGCAAGTGAATATACTCCATTTTGAACTAGCTCAACTCAAACAAACCATTGCTCAATTTAGAGCACAACTGTAGGACAAATGTTCAGATGCAGAACCCACCCACTGTGTGGAAACTATTCCCCCCAAAAATCATGAAAGGCAACACATAAAAAATGTACCGGGTGAACTTTCAATTCACTTTACACATTATAATTCTCCCCATTATTGGCAGTCATTCTTACATGTAAAACATGCATATGCTTAAAAAATATGAATCAGGTTGACAGTGCTTTAACTTGTAACATAAAAAAAATCAAAATCAAAGTCAACCTTAACCTGTTTGTCGATCTATTTTGGTAAGTCATCATCTCTTCCAAGAGTGCCAACAACATCTTCACATGTCTTTGTTTGTAGTGAATATAATTAAATAAATAAATAGGGTGTTGTGTTTGGTGCCACCCTTTTTATTGTATTACCTAAAGTACCCCTGAAAAAAAAATCATTTTGTCCAATTTTTTTTTCTTTCCAAAAATCTCTTTTCTCCAAAAACCCCACCCCATCCCCTCCAACTCATCACCGTCACCATTTCTCTTCCTCCTTTTCCTCCCGATTTGCCTAAATATTGAAATGGAGGAAAGAGCCAAGTCAGAACTAAAAGTGGGTTCATCCGAGTGCAAGAAAAAATTTAGTTTGTAGCTTTTTTTACGCGTACTGATTATTATTTGCACTTGTAAGTGCGAAATATGCTTCACATTTGCACTCACAAGTGCGAATTCATGTTTGTTATTTTTTTAATGTAGTTATTATGTCCGCACCTATAAGTGCGATTTGGAGACAAATTTCGCACTTATAGATGCGACAAACATGGATATTTAAAAAAAGATTAAAATGCTATTTCACACCTTTAAGTGTGATTTGGAAGAAAGTTTCACACTTGTAGGTGTGATATACTTTGATATAATAAAAAAAAAAGAAAAAATCATAATTCGAAGGTTCTATAATAAAACCCATTCTCTCACACCACCACCCACCTCTCCTTTTCAGAAACCAATTCTCCCTTATACAAAACCCTAGTCACCCACCATCCCTTTTCCTCTTCCTTTCCCACTTCTCACACAAAACGCAGCCCTTGTCCATTGTTCTCCAATTCTCTCAGATTCCTCTTTGTTCTTCTCAACAAAAGTTCAGGTAGTGCATTTTCTTCCTCTTTCTTATTACTCAGTTTTGCATGTTACCTTTTAGTGCGTGTTCTTCATCTTTTTTTGATTTGTCGAGGCTCTGCAATAAAATCGCACTTCTAAGTGCGATTTCTCTTCTCCGATCGCACTTACAAGTGCGACATCTTCAAATTTCTAGGACAAGTTTTGTCGCACTTGTAAGTGCGATTTTGTGGGGTGGTTCGCACTTACAAGTGTGACATGCTCCTTATTTTTTTTTAATTCTAATTTTGGAATGAAGCTAACCTATTTGTAATTTGCTGTTGATACAAAAATGGCAAGGACTCGTCACCCTAGTGGCCCAGTTGAACATGATTACACACAAAATCAAGAGGATGACATCCGAAAAAAAGGACATGCTTCGCACTGTAGGCGGCATGGAAAGGCTACGGTGGTGGAGGAACCATCATATAGTGAGGCTGAATACGAGGAGCAAGAGAAATGGCAGGACATGTATGAGGCGCAACAAGAGTATGTTGATGATGACCAGGATGCAGGTCATGATGGGGACGAGGAGATGTAATACAATGAGGACGATCAGGAGGAAGTGGGTGATGATGATGAGGACAATGACGGTGATGATGGTGGTGATGATGAGGACGATGATGATAATGAAGAAAGGGTCCGTGATGAAGGGGCCAATAAAGAGTTAAAGCGAAGAATGCAACTGATTGACAAAGCTGACAAGCAGCTGACTTCATTCCCAGGTGGACCGAGTAATCTAACTGTGTTGAGGAGCTATGGCACCCACGTTGCTGGGAGGGTGTGGAGGTCTTAAATTGATGGCAATATACCGGATAGGTCGTTGGTGAGATTGTATAATTACGAGAAGAGGTTGAGGGCAGATCTGACTGAAGGGCATGCATACATAGATACAATCCTAGCTAGGTTTGGTCTAGCAACTCTCGTGGATTGTAGATATACTACATACGACAGAGGATTGATATCAACATTTGTGGAGAGGTGGTACCCCGAGACGTCATCTTTCCATGTACCCTGTGGAGCGATGACAATCACGCTGGATGATGTGGCATGTCTCCTACACATCCCAATCCGGGGAAAATTTTTCACTCTTCCCATCCTAGAAAATGAAGAGTGTGTCGAGGTTCTTGCTTCGCAGATACGGGTTACAAGAACTCAGGCCAATACAGAGTGCCTGAAAAATAAGGTCAAGAGTGTATGCTTCACGTGGTTGGAGTCGATTGTTAGGACCAAACTTAGGAGCGGAGAGTTTGAGGCAGCTGCCAAGGCGTATATGCTTCGACTGTTGGACATCACTCTCTTTGCTGACAAGACCAGGACCCGAATACAGATCTGATACCTCTCTCTTTTGTTTGATCTCGACTCTGTAGGGAACTTTGCATGGGGTGCTGCAGCGTTGGCGTACATGTACGAATGCCTAAGTGCTGCTAGCCGTAGGAACACATTGCCGATGTCAGGATACAACACCCTCCTTCAGGTTTGTCCCCATCCAAAATTCTTTTATTATTCACCGTATGAAATTGATTTAGCCCACATGTTGGTCATGTTTTTTACACATTGAACTTGTTCTTAGGCATGGATCTACGAGCACTTTCCGACCTCCTTGTTTCCCAAGAAGTTAAATCGGGCGTACACGGAGAACATGTCAAGGGCTATGCGGTGGGGATGTCTTAAGGGTGACAGATCCATTGCTCAGAAGAGAGCCAATCTGGACGATCTATCAGGTGATATCGTAGCGTGGACACCATATGATGATCACCGACATGCTTGGGCGTATGATGACATATCCCTCTTATGTGGATGGTTACATTGCTCCGGGATACTGCATCCTCACCAGCCACAGAGAGTTTTACGGCAGTTTGGATTCCTACAGGTCATACCTCCAGCTCCGATGTTTGATGCACCTACATGTGAGGAGATTGACCAAGCATGGCTGATGTACCACACATATGTTTTCCGCCCCTCCCACCATGCTATATCATCGTCGTAGATGGCACCAGACTATTTTCCATGGTATCGGCAACACTCACACTCGTGCATGATACCACCTGAGACTAGAGAGCTCGCCACGGCGTCTGCATCTGCAAGTCGTACTTACTTTTATTTTGTTTGTCGTTAGAAGCATATATTAATAATTTTCAACTAACATTGAACCATCATCTCAGGGACGATTCGCATTAATAATGAAGTGGTTGGATGTAGCCATGGACCCGACGATCTTAGGGGCACCCCTAGAAGGACTAGGTGTATGGGTAGCACACCAAAACCTCCAGGATATCGTGGCGTAGAGCTTGCACGGCGATTTAGTTTACAAGAGGACAAAGTCACGGAATACACGAGGCTCCTCTAGCTCTAGCGCTAGGCAGTAATTCTAGTTCTAGGATGGAATGGACATTTGTTGTGAAGAAGGTGTTGTCCCTGACTCTGGCTGAAGTTTTGATGACGACTAACCCATTATAAAAAGAAGAAAAGAAGACTTAGAAGAACCATCTCAACATACTTCAAGATCATCAAAGGGTTCTAGATTTGACTAAGTCTCATTATTCGGTAAGTTATGCTTTTAAGGTTACTTTACTTATGGAGGTTCATAGAAAATTGAATAATTGAGTATAACATGATTTCGTAATTAAAACATGGTAAAAATACTCAATTAGGGCTTAAAGTTTAACAAACTAGAAATTGGACTTGAGTGTAATCGATTACACTCTTTGAGTAATTGATTACCACACATAGGCACGTAATCGATTACCATAAGGCTTGTAATCGATTATATGTTTGAATTTGAAATTCAAACTGCAATGGCCAAATAGCGTAATCGATTACCCTATTTAATGTAATCGATTACTAGGTCAGAAAATGTGTCTTTTCATGAACCAATGCGAACCCAAAACGTTTGGGAAGCCTTGTGATGGTTCATGGACGACCTCTAGTGCCTATAAATAGTCCAATGATGCTTAGAACTCAAAACACAAATTTCATATTCATTAGAGAAATCATTCTGAGTCTTTAATCTCTCATTTTCAAAGAACACTTATGATATTCAACTTTTGAGAACTCAGAATTGAAAAGAGCCTTCATATGTTAGTGCTTGAAGCATAACTTGCATATTTATTCCATTCTTATGTTGAAGGATTGACTCAGCTGTGTAAAACTCTTCTTCATCTTCATTCTGGTTTGAGTGAAAATTCACCATAGTGTTCGGTAAATGGTGGTACTTGGAAAGTGGTGTTCTTTCTGGTTGTTGATAAGAATTATTAAGGTTCTTGGTGTGAGTACTTGTAAGAACTCTTTATCAATAGTGGATAAATCCTCAAGTGTGATTGAGGGACTGGACGTAGCCTTCGGTGGTTGAAGGTGAACCAGGATAAAGTCTGTGTGTGATTCTCTCAACCTTTATCTTTTACTTTCAGCAAGTCTTTATTCCGCTGCATTTACAATCAACAATTGTGATTCTGATTATACTGAAAGTAATCCGGTTTTTAATTAGGCGAAAATTGAGAGAACCTAATTCACCCCCCTCTTAGGTTACTATCTGTACTTACAATTGGCATCAGAGTGTAAGTTTAGGTAAATTATTCCTAAGGTCCAGGTAGATGACATCCTCTTCTAAACCTAGTACTAGTGAGGGATTCAACATAAATAGACCACCATACTTCAATGGAGACCACTATGACTTTTGGAAAATCAAGATGAAAATCTTCATAAGGTCATTAAATGTGGAAATCTGGAAAGCCATTGAAGAAGGTCCTTTTATACCAGTAGTTGATTTGGGTGGTAGCACACAACCAAAACCAGAAAATACATGGAATGAAGAAGAGAAAAAGAAAGTTCAATATGACTTGAAAGACATGAACATTCTTACATCAGCCCTAGGCATGGATGAATTCTTTAGAGTATCCACTTTCAAAACTTCCAAGGAAATATGGGATACTCTAATGGATACTCTAATGGTTACTCATGAAGGGACTGATGAAGTAAAGAGATAAAAAATCAATACATTGTCACAGGAATATGAAATGTTCAGAATGTTTCCTGGTGAAAAGGTACTTGATATGCAAAGCGTTTTACACATTTGACTAACCATTTAATTGCTCTTGGTAAAGATTTCTCCAATAATGACTTAAACATGAAAGTGCTAAGATCTCTCACAAGAGCATGGCAACCAAAGGTGACTGCTATTTCAGAAAAGAATAGCCTATCAAACATGAATCTGGCGACCTTATTTGGAAAACTTTAAGAACATGAATTGGAGTTGAATCGCCTAGAGAAACATGAACAACATGAGAAGAAGCATCGATCCATTTCCCTAAACGCAAAGGAAAACATCAAAGATGAATATGATGCAGATTCTGAAGAAGACATCAACGAAAATATGAATTTGTTGGTGAAAAATCTTGGAAAGCTCTTCAAAAGAAAATGTATGAAATTTAACATTAATAGAAATTTCCAAAAGAATAGTGAGCCCTCTTCCTCTCAAAGGTTCACATGCTTTGAGTGTGGAAAACCTGGACATATCAAATTGGAATGTCCAAATCTTCAAAAGAAGAAACATGGGTTGAAGGAAAAATTTGAAAAGAAGGATTCAAATTCAAGAAAAGCCTATGTTGCATGAGATGATAATGATGTAAGCTCTTCATCAGATTCTGAAAAAGAAGAAGCACATGTTCCGTTGATGGCCTCACATATTTCAGATGACGAAGACATCGAGGTTAGTAACAATATAATTTCATTCAATAATTTAGAATTTGCAATAGAAAATGTGTTCAAATTATGTCATAGCTTTTCTAAAGTAAGTAGCAAACAAAATACTATTATCTCATCGTTAGAAGATAAATGCAAGACTTTACAAAATGAACTAGATGTAGTCAAAACTAAGTTAGATACCCCATATGAATGAACTAAGTGTAATTCATTAGAAGAGAAGATAGATAATCTACAACAAAAGGTTCATAACTTTAATCTAGGAAAATAAAAACTAGATGATATCCTAAGTGTTCAAAGAAACTCAAATAACAAAGTTGGACTAGGATTTACATCCCAAAAAAAAAAAAACAAAAGAAGTTAAGAAAACTATTTTTGTTAAAGCAAACAATGAAGTAAGAACTTCTGGTAAACATTTGCATGCAAGTACTTCTAAAAATATGAACAATAGGAATAATTATAATCAAAGACATTCTAGGAAGAATAATTATATACCTAGGCATACCTTAGACCATAATAAATATGCATGTAGTTAGTGTAATAAAGTAGGACACACCCCAAACAAGTGTTATTACAAATTTTTTGGAGTATCTAGTAAAAAATACATATAGGTTGAGAAGATAACTAACAACAAAGGACCCAAAGCACATTGGATACCTAACATCCCATTTTAAATCTTTTTTGTAGGTGTGTATGAAAGCAGCAAGCGACTTATGGTATCTTGATAGTAGCTGCTCATCACAGATGACAGGAGACAAAACAAAATTTTCATATCTCATGCCTAGAGAAAAAGGATTTGTCACATTTGGAAACAATGAGAAAAGAAAAATACTTGGCATTGGAAGAATAGGTACGCCTCCTCAAACCATAATTGATAAATTTCTTTATGTTGATGGTTTGAAGCATAATTTGCTAAGTATAAGTCAATTATGTGACAAAGGATTAAAAGTTGGCTTCATAAATGACATATGTGTAGTAAAAGATGTGGCAACTCGTGAAATTAAATTTTCCGGGTATAAAGTCAACAAGGTCTTCATGATATCATTAGATGAAATTCTATCCAATGTTAAATGTTTAATAGCCAAGAATGTTTTCACACTTTCATGTGCGAATCCTTTTTATTCTTTTTTTATTTTTGTATATTTAATATAATCGCACTCAAAGGTGCGAAGTTTTTGTCCATTCCGCACCTTTAAGTGCGACTCTGTTATATTCCTTTTTTCTATTTCACGACACTCGCACTTGTAGGTGCGAATGTATATGAAAAATCGCACTTACAGGTTTGATCTACCTAGATTTTTAATTTTAAGTGTTATATTTATATATAAAATAGCTTGTAAGTGCAAATCAAGCCGAATGCATAGTGTAAGGGAATTATAACATTACAAAATCAAGAAGGACAAATGATTGTTTTGATTTAATACATATCCAGTTAGTACAAAATAATGGATTTTGTCCCTTCAATAAATACAAGTTATCCATCAAGTGTGAGATCTACAACATGATGTTCTTTTCCTTTGTGTTGATCTTCTAGCTCCTTTTGATTTTTGGTCATCCAGTCTAAGTACGGGAATTCTCTTGCAGCAGCATTTGTCTCACGATGATACCTCCATTGTGGTGCTGTCTGTGGGATTGGATGTCCATCTTTTAACTTTACCTTCACATGTAGAACAATTCAGTAATTGAAATTGGCAAACATGTGTTATAAGATATATAAGTTTGTATTAATACCTGCACCCAGTGATTTTGGTTAACATGTCCAAGCACATTAATTTGGTGTATCAAGGGAACTGGTCCTGTAAGTGGTAAGAAAGTCGTACAACCGGAATCGGACAACATAATGAACACAACATCGAATGCTGTAGCAACAACGTATCCCATATCTGGAAGTGCCAACCACTTTTTTTCGGTGACCATCTCTCCAAGGGCCACTATCAATGCCTCTAAAATGGTTTGCGATAGTTTTGCTCCATACATAGCGGTATACTTTTCTCCATTTTTAATCAAATCCTGAACCATCATCTCTTGAGTATCATGCCACATGTGTTCACCCTTACCCAACAAAGCTGCTATGGCCCTAAAACCATAATTACCCTCTCCGGCGACATCGATGATATCCGCTATGTGAGGATGGAATTTGCTGGGCATTTTTTCCTTTAATGGTACGTCTTTCTGTTTCCTTGGTCATCCTCTCTTAGGCGTTGGCTTTGAGGCGTTGGTTGATTTAGGACACTTCCACTTAGGAACATGAGGTGTAGGAGTAGCAACGGGTGTAATTTCATTCACCAATAGATTTGTGGAGTTGCTACCATGAATGGAATTCATGTAATCATCAACAACCTCAAAATAAGATAAATTACGATTGGTTGACCCTTTTGCTTCTCGTTTGGTCCTACCCTTTGTCTTCACCTTAACAGGAGGAGGACACATTGATTTTGAATCAGGGAATGTAAGCTCTCTCATTTTTTCTTTGATTGCCTATTTTTGTATGAAGATCACCATTGTCAAATCTGTAACAAATAGCTTCAATCTTTGACTTCAGGTTCAAGTCACCGGAAGGATCCTGACACGGATCCACGGTTGCCCACGACAGTCTCCTCCAGAAATAGTGAACTGACCCCAAGGGTACACAGGTGTACCTTGCAAGCTCACACGCACAAGGTAACCTATGGGTTCTCCTCAGAATGCAACCACAGGCAGAACTATCAACTCCCACTTTGCCAACCCTAGCTCTTTCCTTTGCAAGTAATTCAAGCGCTTTCTTGGACACAAATCCATGCAAGTTTTTGTAAAACCTATCCTTGAACTTGTGGTCCCTCAAGAAGATACTATGCTCGAATGACGACATAATCTTCATGTGTTGCAACACGGTTTGCTTGTTCATCGCACAAGAACACAATTCTCCCTTGCTATCTTTAAGTATAAGCTTCAAAGCTGCATGAGCGCCTTGAACCCTGAATGCATGAAACACGAATGTTATGAAATTAAATAGCTGAAACTGTCAAATCTAATACTTATTTGAATATCACCCAACTTGTTAGTTGTTGTGTTTCCCAAATGCATAGCAACATCAATCCAACATTTGGAAATTTTTTGCCTGTGATCCTCCAACCACGTCTTATGAATATACGAGATGAACTATGGAAAAGACTCACATATCATTTCTAGATCTTTCAGATGGATATCGTACTCCTCTTCAGAGGATGAATCCATAAGAACACTCCATGCTTCTCTGACTACATCCCATACACCCTTCTCACAATATAACTTGGACTTTTTGCTGACATTCTTGCTTATGTGAAACCTGCATAGCAAGTGCTTCGAAGTAAGGAAAACATTTTCTACAACTGCCATCAATGCAAGGTCTTTGTCAGTCAAAATCACACCTGGCAAATTTTCCTGTTTATCAATCAACCCCCTTAGTTTCTTCAACGCCCATACAATGTCGTGTGTTTTCTCAATAACACGTTCAGCCTCTAGCCTCCGTCATCCTTCCTATGTCTTCCTCTTAGCTTAAAGGGACACTCACACTTTTTTGTTCCAGGGCTCTTATTTGTCAACTTCCCCTTGTACGGTTTGTATTTCCCACCACGCTCACAACCTAGAGTCAGGAATTCTTTCCTATTTACGCTTCCATAATCAGATTTTGCAGTTACAACAACAAAACCATTCACCTTCCCAACTGCCCGAGCCCAGTCAAAGAGTTCATGTCGAGTTCTGGATATCTGCAAACAATAAAAACACATAAGACATTTGCCAGTGAACAGTAGATAGTGTAAAACATATTAGCACAACACAAATACGAACCTTATCAGTTGTAAATGCTTCTGTACAGTCAACCGGGAAAGCAAAAGAAGATTCATTACCGGAGGAGTGTTTTAAACCATCATCTTCAGTCTTCACTACAAGAACTAGTTATTTCCCATGACCATCACCGCGTACTTCGTCCACATTATCAATCTTATCAACCTCTTCTGACAACACGGTTTGCATGACTGAGATGCCACAGGCAATAAGGCACATTAACTCACAGAAAAATGTAACATACAGGGTTGGTCGCACCTATAAGTGTGAACAGTCATATGTAATCGCACTTATAGGTGGAATAAAAAATTTCCCTTTTTTAATTGGGTCTCACTTATAAGTGTGAATATAAACCAGTGTGTTATTCGCACTTATAAGTGCGAAAAAAGTCAGGAAAAACAAAAATTAGAGCATGAGATAGAGGAAGGGAAGGAAACATACCTCCCATGAAATAAGAAGGGAAGTGTAGATGACGAATGGAATGTAGAAGATGTTGGGTAATAGTGGATTGATAATGAGGGAATTTGAGAGATTTTGGAGAGAATAAATAAGATGGGATGTTGGTGAAGATGAATTTTAAAAGGGGATGGACGTGATAATGGTGGTGAGAAGAGGAAGGGGATGGTGCTGAGAATGGTGGTGAGAAGATGAAGGGGGTGGTGGTGAGAAGAAGTGAATGAAGAGATTAGGAAGAAGAAGGATATATAAGGAATTTTTTTAAGAGTAAAATTGTCTTTTTGCTAGATCAGGGGTGACACCACACCCAATTAGGATGACACCAAACACAACACAAATAAATATATCAACAACTTCGGGTCTCTTATAATTGTGTTCAGTCCTCCTACAAATTAAACACTCACGGGTTCACTCTATGACACCCTTGCTCGCTATAAAATATACATTAAATGTTTCATTTTACATTGCCAACTATATACACATTTTTTTGTACAAGTAGAAGCTTCTTCACCCTCATTCTTTCATGGATCCAATTGTTTTCCTGCTTCTTTTAGCTTTTCTATTCAGTTACTCACTTCACTTGTGCTTATTGCTCAATCTCCGACGACTCTCTCCCAGATCAGTGTAGTAGGAGTCGTTTACTGTGATACATACTCAACCAGCACTTTCTCTAAACAGAGCTACTTCTTTCCTGGTAATTAATTAATTAATTAATATTCACATGAATGTTTTCAAATGTTTGATTTTCAAAATAATGCTTAATTGATTCTTGGTATGAATTAATCAGGTGTTGAGGTTCGCAGCAACCTCCCCGAAAACGAGTGAGCATATTAGCTTGTCGGTGAACATAGCAATAGACCAAAACGTAGTTTACAAGGTAGATATACCATCATCGGTTGATGGATCTGTTAATTGTATGGAAGCAAGCTCAACTATTTGCGAAGCAAGATTTATAGGGTCGATCAGTTCATCATATTCCAGTTGCAATGTTCTGTTTCTAAAGAGCACAACGCTTCAAGTGTCACTGAAATCAACAAAGGCTAATCAATGTGTGTACACCTTGAGTGCTCTGAGTTACAAGCCACCTCAAAAGAACTCCAGCTTATGTATGTATTGGACCTTACAAACTAGCTTTTGAATTGAAATCCTCAACTAAAGTACCATGATTATTTAATCCTGTATTAATATAATAATTAATTAAATAGTATGTTGCGATGTATTATTAATTAATTAATTAGGGGACGTTCGAATTTTACATGTATGAGCGTAATTCATTTTTCGTAGTGTTGTCGTCGTTTATACAACTATCCGCATTATGTAATAGTAATATCGCCATTGACGATACGTTTGACGTGTTTCGCATTAATTATCTAACGACGTGTGTCTGTGTCATATTCCCAATATTAAGACGTTCTGTATGAATATTATTATTTCGCGACGCTACACGGTTAGCGGAAATAAATATAGCGGTGAACATTTTATCAGCGACGTCGAACTAATTATTTTAGTACGTAGAGGTATTTAATTTGATACGGAGAAGGAAACGACGTAAAAAAATTATTCGTTGCCCATGGACATGTGTATGTCGCATGACATAGGTTTAATGGAGTGGAAGAATAGTTTTTCATTAGTGTTAAACAAGTATGTTTGGTTAAGAAGAAAGAGGAAAACTATTTTTGAATTTGAATGTTGTAAGAGGATTGATTAGGATGTTATTACATGAATTAGAAGGAATCCAATGGCCTTGGGAATAGGTAAGCATCATAGTTGACCACTTAGACCATATTAAGGAAGGATTAAGGAAAGATGAAGGGCATCATCTTTGTTAAGTGAATTTCAAAATTCATTAAGAAGTTAATCATGGAACATTGTTCAAGGGCATCTTCCCTAATTGTGCAAGAAAAGCTATCAAGTTTGCTATGCTAAGTGTGCTAAGCTTAGTAAGAAAATAAGTCAAAGGCTCATTAAAGGTTTGAAAGTGACTTGTGCATGGAAGAGATTTTTGGGGCTTTGTAGAAGAGAATCCTTAGGGCACTCAAGAGAAAAATGTTCTCATCTTTCTCAATGTTGGCCACCCTCCCCCTCTATAAATAGGGGCGAGTCTTCATCCATTTCACTTGTGAGAAATTGTTGAAGGAAGTGAGAGAAAACTAGTGAGAGAAGTGAGAATTCTGCACAGTTTGCATTCTAGGTAGCAACTTGCGCATAGAAATAGCACCCAGTTTCCATTCTTTTTTTGCTTCTAAGCCCAAGTAAGAAAAGGCGTTACTTTTCAATACCTTTCTGTGGATATAAATTATAAGCCATTTGGTTGAGTATTGAGTTCTGTAGCTCTGTTTGAAGTTGGCAGCCCTATTCTTGAGTTTTGGTTTCTTGAAAAATTGTTTTTGAAAGATGAATGCATAGTTTGATCTTTTTAGATTTCTCAAGAAAGGAGGTTAGTGTTGGAAATGCTTAAGGTAGAGCTTTTTCTATGATGCCTTTGAGTAGTTTTGGTCTCCATCAAAAGGGCTTTCCAACCATATACTTAGATTCTTGGAAAGTTGTTTTAGTGCAAAAGTGATTTTGGAAAAGTGATTTTGGAAAAGTGTTCTACATAAACCTAGCTTAAAATGATGAGAGGAATTCATTGGTGAAGCTAGTTTCTGAAAAATAAATTCCTATCTAATTGATTGGGGTATGGCTGAATCTACCAAAGGTGTAGGGCTTAAGGTTTTGATTTTTCTATAAGTTGTTTGGTGATTAGAATACTTGTTTAGAAGTGTAGGAAAAATTTGGGAAATTTCTAGCCTATGGTGACCCCTTTGGCCGAACCTATGATGGTCTTGTTGGGGTTGAGGTTTTGTTCTTTTAATCTTTCTTTGTTGTATCCTTGTAGTAGTAAGAGTGTTTGAAGTGTTCGGAATTTTTTTGGGAAGCTTGGTGATTTTAAGGAGCATGGCCGAATCCATACACCTCATGAAAGGGGATTTTGTTGCTAAAAACCTTGTCTTGAATTCATGAAAGCATAAGGGTTTTCATGTACATTTTGTTTATGAGTGTAAGTAGGATTCTTGGAATCATAAGGCATAGTATCCTTGAAGGAGTTAAGGAATAGAAACTTAAGGTCTAAGACTAGTTGTGTGACTTGTGCAAGGTACGGTTTTCGTAGAAGGAGAAGCTCGTGCGAAGTCAAAGATTCACGAGGAACGCTTATCCGGTAAGGGAACTACACAACTCGGATAGCTTAGCCCTCTGTGGCCAATACTGTGCTTGCTATTTGTGGAGTGATTTGCTATAACATGACTTGCATGAATCTGTAGTTAGTATGATTGTGAAATGAATTGTTATAGCTTGAATCAATGATTAGTGTAGCATGAATATGAATCAATATTTGATTATGTGCTTATCTATCTATGGATTGGTGATATGCCTTGTTCACGTAAATCATGATATATTAAAATGCTACATGACTACTTGTATATGATGATATGGGTTGTTATGTAACTATGATGCTTAATATGATATGACTTGATGATAACATGATGAATTGTCTACCATGCTTTATAATGTATAAGTATGACTGTTTATGGGATATTGTATGGTGTTGATACCATGACTATATGTTGACTAATAAATGATTATGGCGGTCGCCCGTTGGAGGGAGGGACTGACCTAGAGGAACGGATACCCTTGTCATGGTAATCCTACTCGAGACTTGAAGTCAAGAACGTCAATGGACGATTCCCAGTGGACAAATAACTTATCATCTACGCATAGCATAACATAGACACCACGATGAGATCCTTAGAGATCGAAAGTCTAGTTGGTGGGCCCATGTGGGTTTATTTTAGGGTAACCATTGAAGGCTTACCCCAGGATAAGTAGCATTCCTCAGTTAGCGTTGGATTTTCGTCCAATGGTCATAAATAGCTATAGGTTGCGTAAAGCTTTCCTGATAAGTGGCATTCCTTTCAGTTGGCGCTGGCTTGTCGTCCAAAGGTCCGGAATAGTTGAAGGTTGTCCCGTCTTACCTCATGTAAGGATTAAGGAGTTGTCCGAACTAATGGCATGAAATCTGCATTACATGCATCTAGAATTTGACTAAACTTCCCTATAACTTAGAATAAATAATTACAGTACCCTTATGATTACTGTTATGATATGTTGGGTGTGCTTAGGTCACCGGGTATTTTGTGTTTCCGTTTTGTATTAAGTATTTGACCCTTTCATTTCTCTATTTCTGTTATGTTATATCTTCGTTGGTTTGGTAGATACCGATCCGTCCTTGGGAGCTGATAGCCCCGACCAGCGAGGCCGATCACAATTTACTTGACGCGGAGGACCCTGCGGCTTGAGTCTTTGACCGTCGGACCTGACGCCTTTGGTATATTGGATGTTCGAGGAGACTATATGAGATGTCTACGATTGGGTCTTATCGAGGGAACGTTACTCCCAGACTCAATGGTGGTCGAACCCTTCTTGGATGACTCCGGGTAATGTTCGAGAGAGCGACAGTCCATCTGTGTCGTCTAAGCTACCGTCAGTGGGTCAGCTCGTTGCTTCCTCTTCAGAGGCCAGATCATCCTATCCTACACCCTCACCTGAGGCTAGACCGTCTATTGCTGCATCGCCACTCGTGTCGGTGAAGCCCGAGCCCGACTACTCTCTGAGTTCACCTATTCGACTCCTGCATCCCTTGGTGATAGAGCGCACTATGGTCGAGACGACCCATGTCGACCTCACCCGAGGGATTGTGGATCTTGACCCAGAGGGCGACCTAGGAGAGCATCAGGAGGCTGTGGAGGAGGACACTCTGATGGTCGAGGAGGAGGAGGAGGAGGAGGATCCCTCCATGGAGGAGGAGGACACCGACGACGACGAGGCGGACTTCTGGGCTCATGTTGCTGGCCCGTAGACATGGACTGATCGCTGTATCTCCTCATCCTTTTGAAGGCTGATCATATTGTTTTCCTTAAGACTGGAGTTTTTTACCTCGTATGAGCTCTCCTGCGTGTTAGCCCAGGGGTATTCTGACAAGGTTTATGTTCCTTCCGTGTATGTTTCCTTTTTTTATGAGGGTTTTTCTCTTCGGTATATGTAATATTTGATCAAACCTTATGACTACTGATTATTATGGGTATATGTATGTTTATTGTTCATTATGAGTTATCTCTTTATAAATGATGCTTATAAGTTTGTTTCATTCGTAATTCGAAAAAAAAATTACTCGCTCTTTTACAGGTTTTAGAAAGATGTTTTATTTTATTTTCCGCTTTTATTGAAAAACATGACGCCCTTCCGTGTTTGAAAAACGGGGTGTCACAACCAACTTTCCCCCCAACGTCACCACCATTTCTTCCTTTCCCATTCTCCATAACCTCCACAACACCAACATCCGTTGAATTTGCTACTCAATCTCCTCTTTTACTTTTTTATTCTTATACAACACATTGTAATAACGAGAATAATAACGTGATCAATCGATTGATCAACAGGAAAAAACTTTTGTTGGTTTACTAGAGGAAGGGATTCTGTTCCTCAATGAAGGTTCCTAAGGCACTCTAAAGAGCTCTTAGTTCTTGATATTGAGAAAGTGTGATTAATACATGGCTATGAACTAAGCTGAACGACTAAAAATGGATTAAAGGGCTAAAGAGAAATAAAGAAAGTAAAGGCTGAAAATGGATGGAAATAAAGGCAGAAAAGCTTTAAATAAATGTAAAGTGATGAACGTAAAGGCAGGAAAGTAAAGGAAAGATAAATGTGGGAAACTTGTATGTTTGATTGATTGTTGAGTTGTGTTCGTTACAAATGACCCTTCCTCTATTTATAGAATAAAATTCGGCTAACTTCGACAGTTGAGATCCACTCCTCCACGTTTTTCGATCATTACAAAAATGTACAAGTCATGGGGAGTGTCGGTTTCCTATCTCTCCTAGTCAGCCTTGAGGATTTGTTAAGTCATTCCTCCTTGCTTCAGCTAGCCCATAACCGCTTCCTCCTAAACTAGTGGGATTGAGCCTAGTTTCACTTCCTGCACGTGGAAGCCTTCTAGAAGCTCTATGTTTGTTTAGCTTTGTGCCCACGCTTCTACATTTCATACCAAATCTTGTCCATATACATTTCCCTTCCAATTTAGTCATTCCCTCTTGGTGTTCCAATGGATAACTCTTGCTCCTCGACAGACCCCTTCTAACGGCTAGCCTGTCCCATCAACTACCACAACGCTTAACTACCCAACTAGTCGTTACGGAATTTTTGGGTGCCAACACATTGCCCCCGTTCATTCTCGATTTATCATTGACAGTTAATCAGAATGTAATCATTGCGACTTCACAAATTCCAAGAGAAAACCGGTTAGATTAACACTTGAGCCTTGACAACAAACTTCCAAATTCTTGATAAGCCATTATATGATCTGTGAAGAAGGTCTTGCTCCTGACCCTGGCTGAGGTTTTGATGACGACAAACTCATTGGCAAAAAGAAGAAAAGAAGACTTAGAGGAAACAGCGCTATAAAGTTCATCATTTACCTAGAAGTCTTAGTTTAGGTGAGTTATGCTTCTAAAGGCTTCTCAAAGCATAAAGGCTCCTTAAAACATCTAAACTAATCAAGCTTAATGTTTTCATAACTTAAAATAAGTAGAAAAACTTAAGCCGATCTTAAAAGATCAAGTTTCTGGATGTTGGACTTAAGTGTAATCGATTTCAGCTTTTTGGTAATCGATTACACCTAGGCAAGTAATCGATTACTTCTTTCTTGTAATCGATTACATGTTTGAATTTGAAATTCAAACTGTAACGGCTCTTAGTGTAATCGATTACCTAAGTGATGTAACCGATTACACACACGAAAAGTTTCATCTTTTCATGAACCATTGTGTCTCAAACCTTTTGGGAAGGGTTGCATTGGTTCAAGGACGTTTCCCCTTGCCTATATAAAGTCCATTTGAGTCCAGAACATAACAATACATGAGAATACAACATTAGGCCAAAGACTTGTCAAAATAGTTCATTCATTAAGTCTTTTAGTACTTAAACTTTCAAAGAGCCTAAATTCTGAGTTCATGATCTTCATGATTAAGAGAACACTTTAAGTTGTTCATATCTTGAGGAACTCAGAATCTTATCATGCTTAAGAGCCTTAAAACATAAATTCTCATGATCAATCCACTAGTATGTTAAAGGATTGATACAGCCAAATTGTAAACTCTTCTTCATCTCTTTCTGATAGATTGAGTATTCACCGTGGATCTCGGTGAAGGGTTGTTGTTACTGAAAGTGGTGTACTTTCAGGGTGTTGATTGAAGGTGGTCTAGCCTTCAAGGTCTGAAGGTGGTTTGCCTTCAGGAACTGAAAGTGGTGTACTTTCAGGGGCTGTTGAAAGTGGTATACTTTCATAGGAAATTGATAGAAATTCTTAGGGTACTTGGTGTAAGAACTTGTAAGAGATTTTTATCAATAGTGGAAAAATCCTCAAGGAATTTTCTTGAGGGATTGGACGTAGCCTTCAGTGGATAGAAGGTGAACCAGGATAAAATTCCGTGTGTGAACTCTTCTACCCTTCATCTTTACTTTCAAGCAACGCTTATTTCCGCTGCAATCATTTGCATTTACATTTATCTTGAAAGCAAGAAGGTATTAAGGCGAAAATCGAGTAAACCTGATTCACCCCCCCTTCTCAAGTTGCTATCTATACTAACAATTGGTATCAAAGCGTTAGTTTAGGTAAGTTTCTCCTAAGATCCGGGAAAAGATGGCATCCTCTTCCAATCATGGAACCACTGAAGGATTCAACATAAACAGGCCACCATTTTTCAATGGAGAACACTATGACTTCTGGAAAATCAAGATGAAAATCTTCATAAAGTCATTAGACGCGGGAATCTGGAAAGCCATTGAAGAAGGTCCCTTTGTGCCTGTAGAAGAAGTTAAAGGAAGTTCACAACCAAAATCAGAAAACACTTGGAATGAAGAAGTAAAGAAGAAGGTTCAATATGATCTCAAAGGAATGAATATTCTTACATCTGCTCTTGGCATGGATGAGTTCTTCAGAGTATCAACATGCACAACATCAACAGAAATATGGGATACGTTGATGGTGACTCATGAAGGAACAGATGAAGTCAAGAGATCAAAAATCAATACTTTATCTCAATAATATGAAATGTTCAGAATGCTTCCAGGAGAAAAGGTATTGGATATGCCAAAACGATTCACTCATTTGATTAACCATTTGATTGCTCTTGGTAAACAGTTTTTAAACAGTGACTTGAACATGAAAGTTCTAATATCACTCACAAGAGCATGGCAACCAAAGGTTACGGCTATTTCAGAGAAGAAGAGTTTATCAAATATGACTCTTGCAACTCTCTTTGGAAAACTCCAAGAACACGAGTTGGAATTGAATCGTTTGGAGGAGCATGAACAACATGAGAAGAAGTATCGGTCCATTTCCTCAAAGGAAAAAGAAAGAATCAAAGATGATTATGATGCAGATTCTGAAGAAGAAGATATTGGGAATATGAATCTTCTAGTGAAGAACTTTGGAAAGTTTCTCAAAAGAAAAGGTATGAAATTTAACAATAACAGATCTTTCCAAAGGAACAATGAGTCCTTTTCTTCTCAAAAGATCACATCCTTCGAATGTGGTAAACCTGGACACATCAAGTTAGAATGTCCAAATCTTCAAAAGAAGAAACATGGTCTAAAGGACAAATTTGAAAAGAAGGATCAATCCACACGAAGAGCATACTTGGCTTGGGATGAAAATGAAGTAAGTTCATCATCAGATTCTGAAAAAGAAGAAGCACAAGTTGCATTGATGGCTTCACATGATTCAGATGTTGAAGATACCCAGGTTAGTGATAATTCTATTTCTTTTCATGATTTAAAATATACTATGGAAAATATGTTTAAATTATGTCAAAATTTCTCTAAGGTTAGCATTAAGAAAAATGATTTAATATCATCCTTAGAAAGTAAGTGTAGGATTTTACAAGAGGAATTAGACGTAGTAAAATCTAAGTTAGGTATTGCACATAAATGCACTAAGTGTAGTTCTCTAGAAGAAAAGATAGATAATCTTCAACAAAGAGTTCATAACTTCAACACAGGAAAACAAAAGTTAGATGATATTCTAAGTATGCAAAGGCACTCAAACAATAAGTCTGGATTAGGATATACATCTCATCCAAAGTCAAAAGAAGTTAAGAAAACTATGTTTGTAAAACCAAACCAAGTGGAAGGATCTTCTAAAAATACTAAGACTAATTCTTTTAGGAGTATGAACAATAGGAAAAGTAATTCTCATAGACCTCCTAAGAAGATTAATCATTCTCCTAGGCAAACATCTAGTTACAATCAATATTCATGTACTTATTGTAACAAAATAGGACATACCCCTAGTAGATGTTATTACAAGAATGTTGGAGTACCAAATAGGGAATATATATGGGTTAGGAAGAACATTAACTTAGAAGGACCCAAAGCTTATTGGGTTCCTAATACCCATATCTGAACTTTGTCATGTAGGTGTGTATGAAAGCAGCAAAGGATTTATAGAATCTTGATAGTGGCTGCTCATCACACATGACAGGAGACAAAACAAAGTTCTCTTTACTTATACCTAGAGAAAAGGGATTTGTCACATATGGAAACAATCAAAAGGGAAAGATACTTGGTGTTGGAAGAATAGGCACACCCCCTCAAACAGTCATCGACAAAGTTCTATATGTTGATGGTTTGATGCATAATCTTCTAAGTATCAGTCAACTTTGTGACAAAGGTTTGAAAGTTGGTTTCTTTAATGATATCTGTGTAGTAAAAGATGTGAAAACTAAAGAGATTAAGTTTTCCGGATATAAAGTCAATAAGGTGTTCATGATATCCTTGGATGAAATTCCACAAAATGTCAGATGACTTTTGGCCAAGAACAATAGTGATTCATGGCTATGGCATAGAAGACTGGCTCATATACACATAGATCATTTAAACAAACTAGTCAAGCATGATCTAGTTATTGGACTTCCAAAGATAAGATTCGAGAAAGACAAGCTTTGTGATGCATGTCAAAAAGGGAAGTAGACCAGAACGTCTTTCAAGCCAAAGAACATAGTCTCAACTACAAGACCTCTCCAATTACTACATATGGATTTGTTCGGACCATCAAGAACTAAAAGCTTCGGAGGTAATCTTTATGCTCTTGTTATTGTTGATGATTTCTCTAGATTTACCTGGACATTATTCTTGCCTCATAAGAATGAAGCCTTCAACGCATTCAAAAGATATGCAAGGCTAGTTCAAAATGAAAAGGCTTTAAAGATCTCTTCTGTTAGAAGTGATCATGGTGGAGAATTTCAGAATCATCAATTTCAAGAATTATGTGATGAAAATGGAATATCACATAACTTCTCTACTCCAAGAACACCACAACAAAATGGTGTTGTAGAAAGGAAGAACAGACTACTTGAAGAATTAGCAAGAACCATGCTAAGTGAATCTAGTCTTCCTAAATACTTCTGGGCTGATGCTGTAAGTACTGCTTGCTATGTTTCCAATAGAGTTCTTATTAGACCTATTCTGAAGAAAACCCCTTATGAACTCTACAAAGGAAGGAAACCAAATATCTCTCATCTACATGCTTTTGGATCAAAATGCTTTGTCTTAAACAAAGGAAAACCTTGGTAAGTTTGATGAAAACTCTGATGAAGGTATATTCCTTGGTTATTCCCTAACAAGCAAAATATATAGAGTCTTTAACAAGAAAACTCCATCTATGGAAGAATCCATACATGTTTCCTTTGATGAGTCTAACTCTTCAAAAGAAGATATAGTCAACCTTCCAAATAATGACGTAGAAGATATCATTATCAATGAAGATTCTCAAAAGGAAAAAGATCAAGATCCAATACAAGAAGAGCATATTGAAGATAACACTTATCAACTACCAAAGGAATGGAGAACCCACAGGGATCATCCAGTTGATAATATCATTGGAGATATTTCTAGAGGTTTTTCTACAAGGCTACGCTTAAATGATTCAGTTTTGAACATGGCATTTGTCTCTCAAATAGAACCCTCAAAAGTGTGTGATGCTCTGGAGGATGAGTATTGGATTGTGGCAATGCAGGAAGAACTAAACCAATTTGAAAGGAATCAAGTTTGGGAACTTGTTCCTAAGCCCACTGACAAGCATGTCATTGGTACAAAGTGGGTATTCAGAAATAAACTAGATGAAAATGGTATTATTGTTAGGAACAAAGCAAGGTTGGTTGCACAAGGATATAATCAAGAAGAAGGCATAGATTTTGATGGAACCTATGCACCAGTAGCAAGGTTGGAAGCCATAAGACTTTTGTTGGCGTATGCTTGTTCTTTAAACTTTCCGTTATATCAAATGGATGTTAAAAGTTCTTTCCTGAACGGATTCATTCAAGAAGAAGTCTATGTGAAGCAACCTCCAGGATTTGAAGATCTCAAGTTTCCTTCACATGTCTTCAGATTAAAGAAGGCACTCTGTGGTCTTAAACAAGCCCCTCGTGCATGGTATGACAGATTAAGCACATTCCTTTGTGAGAAAGGATTCCAAAAGGGTAAGGCTGACACAACCTTGTTTATCAAAGAACCAAAGGTAATACTTTATTAGTTCAAATATATGTAGATGATATTATTTTTGGTGCAACTAACGAATCTCTATGTAAGGATTTCTCTAACATGATGAAAGAAGAATTTAAGATGTGCATGATGGGACAATTAAATTTCTTTCTAGGATTGCAAATTAAGCAATCACGTGATGGGATATTCATCAACCAATCAAATTTTTGCAAGGAATTTTTAAAGAAATATGATTTAGATGATTGCAAAGCCATAGCCACACCAATGGGGTCTAACACATATCTAGATCAAGATGAATCCGGTGTTCAAGTAGACATTACCAAATACAGAGGTATGATCGGATCTCTTTTATATTTAACAGCAAGTAGACCTGATATAATGTTTAGTGTGTGTCGATGTGCTAGATATCAAGCATCTCCTAGGGAATCACATTTGAGTTCAGTTAAACGGATTTTCAAATATCTGAAAGGAACTACAAATGTTGGTCTGTGGTATCCCAAAGGAAGTGTTTGTGATTTGATTGGATATTCAGATTCAGATTATGCTGGATGTAAAACTGAAAGAAAAAGTACAAGTGGTACTTGTCACTTGTTGGGAAATTCTCTTGTTTCTTGGTCCTGTAAGAAACAAGCATGTGTTGCTCTAAGTACTGCTGAAGCAGAATACATTGCTGCAGGAAGTTGTTGTGCATAAACCCTATGGCTCAAACAACAACTCAAAGATTATGGCTTAGAGCTGGGATGCATCGCAATCAAATGTGACAACACAAGTGCCATTAATCTCACTAAAAACCCCATCATGCACTCTCGAACTAAGCACATTGATATAAGACATCATTTTATTTGAGATCACGTCATGAGAAAGGATATTGAGATTTCCTTCGTAGATACACACAACCAATTAGCTGATATTTTTACTAAACCTCTTCCTAAAGATTCATTCTTTAAGATTAGAAGAGAATTAGGTATATTAGATGAGCATGATATTAGAAGCCGTACTGGAGGCCCCAAGCCAAGGGGCGTACTTTTGGGTCTGATCGACCAACAGGTGGCAACTTGGGTATTCGTGGAGCTCTGAAGCCGATTGAGGAGATTGTCTATTATAAGTACAACCAGAAAGGCCTTTATACGAACAAATGTGCGGAGAAGTCCATCGTCTGTCGGAATTGCTAGAAGACGGGGCATGCTGCTCGAGATTGTTGCTCATCGAAGACAGAGGGAACCGTGAATGCAGTTCGAGGAAAGCGTCCAGTTGCACACGGTAGAGCCTACAATATTATAGGCGAAGCTGCTGAGGACACCGAGGGTATGATCAAGGATCGCTGTGACATTGTGGGTACACCTCTAACTGTGCTTTTGATTCAGGTGCTACTTACTCCTTTATAGTTGTTGATTGTGTGAAGAAGCTAGGTTTGCTTGTGTCGGAGTTGTCGTTCGACTTGTTGGTATCTATCCCTGCCGCTGAAAGTTTGACTGCAACCTCTGTTTGTTTGAATCGCCCTTTGCTGTTACGGGATAGAGAGTTCATTGCGAACTTAATCTGCCTACCCCTTAAGTAGTTGGACATGATCATAGGCATGGATTGACTTTCTCATCACCATGTGCTACTAGATTGCACCAATAAGGAGGTAGTTGTCCCTGATACGAAGATGTCAAAGTTTCTGAATTCCTACTTTTCGAAGTCCTCCATGAGAAAAGAAGCTTTAAGGGTTATGTTGGCAACGAGCGTTGCAGAATCACCAGCAGATGGCGTACAAGATATTCAAGTGGTTCGTGATTTCAAAGATGTGTTCCCGAAAGATGCGCTGAGAATACCCCCCGTTCATGACGTGGAGTTTTCGATCGACATAGTCCCTGCAATCAGACCAATCTCTATTGCATCGTACCGGATGGCACCTGCAGATTTGGCAGACCTGAAGAGTCAGATTGACGATCTATTGGCGAAAGGTTTCATTCGACCTAGTGTTTCTCCATGGGGAGAACCTGTGCTACTCGTAATGAAGAAAGATGGCAGGTCACAACTGTGAAGAAGGTCTTGCTCCTGACCCTGGCTGAGGTTTTGATGACGACAAACTCATCGGCAAAAAGAAGAAAAGAAGATTTAGAGGAAACAGTGCTATATAGTTCAACATTTACCTAGAAGTCTTAGTTTAGGTGAGTTATGCTTCTAAAGGCTTCTCAAAGCATAAAGGCTCCTTAAAACATCTAAGCTAATCAAGTTTAATGTTTTCATAAGTTAAAAGAAGTAGAAAAACTCAAGCCGATCTTAAAAGTTCAAGTTTCTGGATATTGGACTTGAGTGTAATCGATTTCAGCTTTCTGGTAATCGATTACACCTAGGCAAGTAATCGATTACTTCTTGCTTGTAATCAATTACATGTTTGAATTTGAAATTCAAACTGCAACGGCTTTTAGTGTAATTGATTACCTAAGTAATGTAATCGATTACACACACGAAAAGTTGCATCTTTTCATGAACCATTGTGTCTCAAACCTTTTGGGAAGGGTTGCATTGGTTCAAGGACGTTTCCTCATGCCTATATAAAGTCCATTTGAGTCCATAACACAACAACACATGAGAATACATCATTAGGCCAAAGCTTTGCCAAAATAGTTCATTCATTAAGTCTTTTAGCACTTAAACTTTCAAAGAGCCTAAATTCTGAGTTCATGATCTTCATGGTTAAGAGAACACTTCTGTTGTTCATATCTTCAGGAACTCAGAATCTTATTATGCTTAAGAGCCTTAAAGCATAAATTCTCATGATCAATCCACTTGTATGTTAAAGGATTGATACAACCAAATTGTAAACTCTTCTTCATCTCTTTCTGGTAGATTGAGTATTCACCGTGGGTCTTAGTGAAGGGTTGTTGTTACTGAAAGTGGTGTACTTTCAGGGTGTTTATTGAAGGTGGTCTAGCCTTCAAGGTTTGAAGGCGGTTTGCCTTGAGGAACTGAAAGTGGTGTACTTTCAGGGGCTGTTGAAAGTGGTATACTTTCACAGGTGATCGATAGAAACTCTTAAGGTACTTGGTGTAAGAACTTGTAAGGGATTTTTATCAATAGTGGAAAAATCCTCAAGGGATTTTCTTGAGGGACTGGACGTAGCCTTCGGTGGATAGAAGGTGAACCAGGATAAATTTCTGTGTGTGAATTATTCTACCCTTCATCTTTACTTTCAAGCAACGTTTATTTCCGCTGCAATCGTTTGCATTTACATTCATCTTGAAAGTAAGAAGGTATCAAGGCGAAAAATGGGTAAACCTGATTCACCCCCCCTCTCAGGTTGCTATCTAGACTAACAATTGGTATCAGAGCGTAAGTTTAAGTAATTTTCTCCTAAGATCTGGGAAAAGATGGCATCCTCTTCCAATCATGGAACCAGTGAAGGATTCAACATAAACAGACCACCATACTTCAATGGAGACCACTATGACTTCTGGAAGATCAAGATGAAAATCTTTATAAAGTCATTAGACGGTGAAATATGGAAAGCCATTGAAGAAGGTCCGTTTGTACCTATGAATGATGTGGGAGATAGTAGACAACCAAAACTAGAAAACACTTGGAATGAAGAAGAAAAGAAAAAGGTTCAATATGATCTCAAAGGAATGAATATTCTTACATCTGCCCTTGGCATGGATGAGTTTTTCAGAGTATCAACATGTGCAACATCGAAAGAAATATGGGATACGTTGATGGTGACTCATGAAGGAACAGATGAAGTCAAGAGATCAAAAATCAATACTCTATCTCAAGAATATGAAATGTTCAGAATGCTTCTAGGAGAAAAGGTATTGGATATGCAAAAACGATTCACTCATTTGATTAACCATTTGATTGCTCTTGGTAAACAGTTTTCAAACAGTGACTTGAACATGAAAGTTCTAAGATCACTCACAAGAGCATGGCAACCAAAGGTTATGACAATTTCAGAGAAGAAGAGTTTGTCAAATATGACTCTTGCAACTCTCTTTGGAAAACTCCAAGAACACGAGTTGGAATTGAATCGTTTGGAGGAACATGAACAACATGATAAGTAATATCGATCCATTTCCCTAAAGGCAAAAGAAAGCATCAAAGATGATTATGATGCAGATTCTGAAGAAGAAGAGAATGGGAATATGAATCTTCTAGTGAAGAACTTTGGAAAGTTTCTCAAAAGAAAAGGTATGAAATTTAACAATAACAGATCTTTCCAAAGGAATAATGAGTCCTCCTCTTCTCAAAAGATCACATGCTTCGAATGTGGAAAACCTGGACACATCAAGTTAGAATGTCCAAATTTTCAAAAGAAGAAACATGTTCTGAAGGTCAAATTTGACAAGAAGGATCAATCCACACGAAGAGCATACTTGGCTTGGGATGAAAATGAAGTAAGTTCATCATCAGATTCTGACAAAGAAGAAGCACAAGTTGCATTAATGGCTTCACATGATTCAGATACTGAAGATATCCAGGTTAGTGATAATTTTATTTCTTTTCATGATTTAAAGTATACTATGGAAAATATGTTTAAATTATGTCAAAAAATTTCTAAGGTTAGCACTAAGCAAAATGATTTAATATCATCTTTAGAAAATAAGTGTAGAAATCTACAAGAGGAATTAGACATAGTGAAATCTAAGTTAGATATTTCACATAAATGCACTAAGTGTAGTTCTCTAGAAGAAAAGATAGATATGTTAGTACAGATAGCAACCTGAGAGGGGGGGGGGGGTGAATCAGAGTTGCCCCGATTTTCGCCTTATTGAAATTATTACTTTCAAGATAATATGATCACGAAACGGTAGTTGTGATTGCAGCGGACTTAAGCTTTGCTTGAAAGTAAAGATGAAGGATAGAAGAATTTACATACAGAATTTTATCCTGGTTCACCTTCTATCCACCGAAGGCTACGTCCACTCCCTCAAGAAAACCCCTTGAGGATTTTTCCACTATTGATAAAAATCTCTTACAAGTTCTTATATCAAGGACCCTAAGAATTCCTATCAATTTCCTGTGAAAGTATACCACTTTCCACAGCCCCTGAAAGAAAACCACTTTCAGTTCCTGAAGGCAAACCACCCTCAGACCTTGAAGGCTAAACCACCTTCAATCAACACCCTGAAAGTATACCACTTTCAGTACCAACAACCCTTCACCGAGATCCACGGTGAATACTCAATCTTACAGAAAGAGATGAAGAAGAGTTTACAATTGGTTGTATCAATCCTTTAACATACAAGTGGATTGATCATGAGAATTTATGCTTTAAGGCTTTTAAGCATAATAGGATTCTGAGTTCCTCAAGATATGAACAAATAAAGTGTTCTTATAAACATGAAGATCATGAACTCAGAATTTAGGCTCTTGAAGGTTTAAGTTCTAAAAGATGAACTAATTTTGACAAAGCTTTGGCCTAATGTTGTATTCTCATGTGTTGTTGTGTTCTGGACTCAAATGGACTTTATATAGGCAAGGGAAACGTCCTTGAACCAATGCAACCTGTCCCAAAAGGTTTGAGACACAATGGTTCATGAAAAGATGCAACTTTTCGTTCTGGTAATCGATTACATCATTTAGTGTAATCGATTACACTAATAGCCGTTTCAGTTTGAATTTCAAATTCAAACATGTAATCGATTACAAGCAAGGGGTAATCGATTACTTGCCTAGGTGTAATCGATTACCAGAAGGCTGAAATCGATTACACTAAAGTCCAACTTGTAGAAACTTGATCCTTTGAGATCGGCTTAAGGTTTTCTACTTCTTTTAAGTTATGAAAACATTAAGCTTGATTTGTTTAGGTGTTTTAAAGAGCCTTTATGCTTTAATAGACCTTTAGAAGCATAACTCACCTAAACTAGGACTTCTAGCTATTTGATAGACTTTGTAGCGCTGTTTCCTCTAAGTCTTCTTTTCTTCTTTTTGTCGTCATCAAAACCTCAGCCAGGGTCAGGAGCAAGACCTTCTTCACAAGATAATCTTCAACAAAGAGTTCATAACTTCAACACAGGTAAACAAAAGTTAGATGATATTCTAAGTGTGCAAAGGCACTCAAACAATAAGTCTGGACTAGGATATACATCTCATCCAAAGACAAAAGAAGTTAAGAAAACTGTGTTTGTTAAACCAAACAAAGTGGAAGGATCTTCTGAAAATACTAAGATTAATTCTTTTAGGAGTATGAACAATAGGAAAAGTAATTTTCGTAGACCTCCTAAGAAGATCAATCCTTCTCCTAGGAAAACATCTAGTTACAACCAATATTCATGTACTTATTGTAACAAAATAGGACATACCCCTATTAGATGTTATTACAAGAATGTTGGAGTACCAAATAGGGAATATATATGGGTTAGGAAGAACACTAACTTAGAAGGACCCAAAGCTTATTGGGTTCCTAATACCCATGTCTGAACTTTGTCATGTAGGTGTGCATGAAAGCAGCAAAGGATTTATGGTATCTTGATAGTGGCTGCGCATCACACATGACAGGAGACAAAACAAAGTTCTCATTACTTATACCTAGAGAAAAGGGATTTGTCACATATGGAAACAATCAAAAGGGAAAGATACTTGGTATTGGAAGAATAGGCACACCCCCTCAAACAGTCATCGACAAAGTTTTATACGTTGATGGTTTGATGCACAATCTTCTAAGTATCAGTCAACTTTGTGACAAAGGTTTGAAAGTTGGTTTCATTAATGATATCTGTGTGGTAAAGGATATGAAAACTAAAGAGATTAAGTTTTCCGGATATAAAGTCAATAAGGTCTTCATGATATCCTTGGATGAATTTCCACAAAATGTCAGATGACTTTTGGCCAAGAACAATAGTGATTCATGGCTATGGCATAGAAGACTGGCTCATATACACATAGATCATTTAAACAAACTAGTCAAGCATGATATAGTTGTTGGACTTCCAAAGATAAGATTCGAGAAAGACAAGCTTTGTGATGCATGTCAAAAGGGGAAGCAAACCAGAATGTCTTTCAAGCCAAAGAACATAGTCTCAACTACAAGACCTCTCCAATTACTACATATGGATTTGTTCGGACCATCAACAACTAAGAGCTTTGGAGGTAATCTTTATGCCCTTGTTATTGTTGATGATTTCACTAGATTTATCTGGACATTATTCTTGCCTCATTAGAATGAAGCCTTCAACGCATTCAAAAGATATGCAAGGCTAGTTCAAAATGAAAAGGCTTTAAAGATCTCTTCTATTAGAAGTGATCATGGTGGAGAATTTCAGAATCATCAATTTCAAGAATTATGTGATAAGAATGGAATATCACATAACTTCTCTACTCCAAGAACACCACAACAAAATGGTGTTGCAGAAAGGAAGAACAGACTACTTGAAGAATTAGCAAGAACCATGCTAAGTGAATCCAATCTTCCTAAATACTTCTGGGCTGATGCTGTAAGTACTGCTTGCTATGTTTCCAATAGAGTTCTTATTAGACCTACTCTGAAGAAAACCCCCTATGAACTCTACAAATGAAGGAAACCAAATATTTCTCATCTACATGCTTTTGGATCAAAATGCTTTGTCTTGAACAATGGAAAGGAAAACCTTGGTAAGTTTGATGAAAAATCTGATGAAGGTATATTCCTTGGTTATTCCCTAACAAGCAAAGCATATAGAGTCTTTAACAAGAAAAATCTATCTATGGAAGAATCCATACATGTTTCCTTTGATGAGTCTAACTCTTCAAAAGAAGATACAGTCAATCTTCCAGATAATGATGAAGAAGATATCATTATCAATGAAGACTATCAAAAGCAAAAGGATCAAGATCTAGTACAAGAAGAGCATATTGAAGATAACACTTATCAACTACCAAAAGAATGGAGAACCCACAGGGATCATCCAGTTGATAATATCATTGGTGATATTTCAAGAGGTGTTTCTACAAGGCTACGCTTAAATGATTTAGTATTAAACATGGCCTTTGTCTCTCAAATAGAACCCTCAAATGTGAATGATGCTCTTGAAGATGAGTATTGGATTGTAGCAATGCAGGAAGAACTAAACCAATTTGAAAGGAATCAAGTTTGGGAACTTGTTCCTAAGCTCACTGACAAGCATGTCATTGGAAGAAAGTGGGTATTCAAAAATAAACTAGATGAAAATGGTATTATTGTCAAGAACAAAGCAAGGTTGGTTACACAGGGATATAATCAAGAAGAAGGCATTGATTCTGATGAAACCTATGCACCAATAGCAAGGTTGGAAGCCATAAGACTTCTGTTGGCGTATGCCTGTTCTTTAAACTTTCCATTATATCAAATGGATGTTAAAGGTGCTTTCCTGAACGGATTCATTCAAGAAGAAGTTTATGTGAAGCAACCTCCAGGATTTGAAGATCCCAAGTATCCTTCACATGTCTTCAGGTTAAAGAAGGAACTCTATGGTCTTAAACAAGCCCCTCGTGCATGGTATGATAGATTAAGCACATTCCTTTGTGAAAAAGGATTCCAAAAGGGTAAAGCTGACACAACCTTGTTTATCAAAAGAACCAAAGGTAATACTTTATTAGTTCAAATATATGTAGATGATATCATTTTTGGTGCAACTAACGAATCTCTATGTAAGGATTTCTCTAACATGATGCAAGAAGAATTTGAGATGTCTATGATGGGACAATTAAATTTCTTTCTTGGATTGCAAATTAAGAAATCACATGATGGGATATTCATCAACCAATCAAAGTTTTGCAAGGAACTTTTTAAAGAAATATGATTTGGATGATTGCAAAGCCATAGCCACACCAATGGGGTCTAACACATATCTAGATCAAGATGAGTCCGGTGTTCAAGTAGACATTACCAAATACAGAGGTATGATCAGATCTCTTTTATATTTAACTGCGAGTAGACCTGATATCATGTTTAGTGTGTGTTTATGTGCTATATATCAAGCATCTCCTAGGGAATCACATTTGAGTTCAGTTAAAAGGATTTTCAAATATCTGAAAGGAACTACAAATGTAGGTCTGTGGTATCCCAAAGGAAGTGTTTGTGATTTGATTGGATATTCTGATTCAGATTATGCTGGATGTAAAACTGAAAGAAAAAGTACAAGCGGTACTTGTCACTTGTTGGGAAATGCTCTTGTTTCTTGGTCCTGTAAGAAACAAGCATGTGTTGCTCTAAGTACTGCTGAAGCAGAATACATTGCTGCAGGAAGTTGTTGTGCACAAACCCTATGGCTCAAACAACAACTCAAAGATTATGGCTTAGAGCTGGGCTGCATCCTAATCAAATGTGACAACACAAGTGCCATTAATCTCACTAAAAACCCCATCATGCACTCTCGAACTAAGCATATTGATATAAGGCATCATTTTCTTCGAGATCACGTCATGAGAAAGGATATTGAGATTTCCTTCGTAGATACACACAACCAATTAGCTGATATTTTTACTAAACCTCTTCCTAAAAGATTCATTCTTTAAGATTAAAAGAGAATAAGGTATATTAGATGAACATGATATTTAAGTAGATAGTTATCTAAGAATGTGTTTATACGTTTTAATTATTTGCATGATTTATGTGAACTTATATGCTTACATGCTTAATTTACAATTTAAATTTATGATTGCATGTATCTAAGTTGCTTATATGTTTAAACATATGTCTTATGTGGGTCTTTACTATTAAATACTTGATTTATTCTTCTAGTAATGTATTACATAGAAATTTATAGTTTAGAACCTATAAACTGTCCTAGTAATCGATTACCATACACCTTGTAATCGATTAACCTTGTTTTCCAGTCCTCGTGCTTATTAAAATTTTCTAGTAATCGATTAACATAACTGCTGTAATCGATTACATTTTTGAAATTTGAATTTTATTCAAATTTAAATTGCTGGTAATCGATTACATAACTGGCAGTAATCGATTACCAATTTGATACTATATATATCTCTGGTTATTTCTTTAATCGATTACACAAACCCTCTCTTCGTTCTCTCTTCGACGACACAGCCCTTTTGTTTCCACTCTTTCTCCTTCGATTCTTAACCATTTTCAGAATCACTTTGTGGGTTGCACTCGTCCTTCTCCTCTCTTCTCACTCCACCCATTCAATTTCTCCAATTCGATTTGAACCCAAAACCCCTCTTTTCAAATCCTCGAACCCTAGCATCCCAATTCCGAAAATGGCTTTCTCTTCCTCACGCAGGCACCGCTCCAAGAATCTCTCCATGAATACTCTTGACCTATCTCGACTGCTTGTCACCGAAGAACAGAAGGAACGATTCTTGGCTCACTATCTTGAAAGGCCGATTCTTCCTCCTAAATATGGCGACATGAATTCCTTCATCAATGCCGGGCTGCTCTTCCCCACTTTACTCTACTATCAAGGGCTTGATGAATTCGTTGGCTTCTCGGTTACGTACTATCCCGAACTCGTAAAAGTATTTTATTGCAATTTAGTCAAGCGGGGCAGCAAAATCTGTTCCTCTGTCAAAGGGGTTGATATTTCCTTGACTCAAGAGAAATTGGGAACTTTTTTGTCTATTCCCTATGTTGGAGCCAAACTAGGCCCTGAGATTCTTTGTCCCTGGGCTGATTATGACAAGAAGTCCTTCTATTTATCACTCTGTCGGTTTTCTGAGGAAGAGATACAGATGAAGAAGCAACGAACGGAGGCCAACCGTTCTAGGGATATCCTTGCTGTTGGATATCTCAGTGTGGAGAACCGTTTACTTCACTATTTACTGCGTTATGTTCTCTTGCCCCAGTCCTCTAATCATGCTCAGATAAGTGACTTGGAGTTACAGATCATGTATGGGATGAAACATAGTGAATCTATCAATTGGGCATACTTGGTCATGATCCACATGTTGCTTCAGAAGGACAGAGCTGGTCCTCTTCCTTTTGCTCCTGTGATTTCTCTCATCCTGAAGAACTTCGGGGTCTCTACCAATGGTGAATATTGATAGCGGAAATCGCAAGTGTACGATTAACTATCGCGTAATATAAAAGATTGTCGATCCCACAGGGATAGGTGTCTAATTACTAATTTGTTTAGAGCTTAAGCAGAAAAATAAAAGGATATATTTTGCATTTTTGTTTCTGGAACAAGAACATAAAAAGCATAAAATATAAAAGAAGAGATGATGATAAAAATAAGCATTTGGGTTGCATTGTATAACTTATAATTTATGCTAGCAAACTTCTATTTTATTTCTGAATTCCAAACAAAGATTCATGGTGCTATAGCCTAGAGTTTCTACATCCTAATAGCCTTAAGAAATGTAGACCTTTCTTTCCTAATTACTAACTCCATAGCCTTGGTTATTAGTTAATCAGAAAAGAAGATGAAGAAGGAATTCGGGCCAACACAAAGCTACGTCCATCCTTATAGCCTTAAGAAATGTATACTTATAACCTTTTTTATTTCCTATTTCCCTTACTACTTACCAAATGGCCTTATGCATAAGTAGAAAGCATGAAATCTTTTGTGCACTAAGATTAATGAAGAACAAGGTAATAAAACATGAACTTTGAATATTATTCAGAAACAAATAAAAGAAAACTAAAACATAAATTAAAAAGCTAACACAACCCAAAATACTTAAAGAGAATTAGCCAAGCATGGCTAAAAGAAGCATTGAATTACCCTGGACTAGGAGCTCAAATATGGCTTCCCACAATTCCTAGGAACAATGTTCTTGGGGGAGAAAGAGGAACACTTGTTGTGTTCTCAGATGGTGTGTTTTACAAGTGCAAATTGCCTCCCTATTTATAGCAAAATCCTGGGCTCCAACGCTTGAGCGCTGGCTTTCCCAGCGCTTGGGCGCTGGGAAGCATTTAAATCCCACTTTCAGATCGAGGGCCAGCGCTTGAGCGCTGGCTTCCTAGCGCTGCAGCGCTGGGTGTGATTTCCAGCTCAGGTCCTAGTCAGAGTCCCAGCGCTTGGGCGCTGGGATCCCAACGCTTGAGCGCTGGGTCGTTGCTGCTTCATCTTCAAGCTTTTCTTTCCTTCATGGTAGTGGGTTTTTAATGTCTTCAATGGCCTTCATTCAGCCTTTGATCATTTCTGAAACCTTCTTCCCACTATCATCAATTCTTTGAGCATTATTTTCCATGTGCTAAATAGAGAGTGACTCTTCATATTCTTTTTTTCCACTTTTGGTCCTCTCATGGTTAGCACTTCAATTCTGGCCCTCTTACTTCTTGCAACTTCAATTTTCAGCCCCCAACTCTTGTACCTTTAGACTTTGGTCCTTTATTTCTTGAACTTTACAAATGGGCCCCTGGACAAAAATGATAACTTCTACCAGCTTTCCTAAGAATACAAAAATACCTATAAAAATTCCTAAAAATATAAAATAAAGTTTAAAAACCAAATAAAAACTAATCTATATGCCAAATGCAAAATAAATAGAAAATCTACATAAAAATAACAAAAAACCTATATGAGACTCAAAAATAATAAAATAAAAAGACTAAAAAGACCCTAAAATTATCATACAAAATCCAGTCATCAAATATGCTCAGGTCATGGATGCAAAATCTCAGAGGATTGACATGGAGATTCTGAACAAAATGGGGATTTTTAGGGATGTTGATGGTGCCTTCCAGCACAAATCTGATTTGGGTCCTGACACTACCCAGGCTCCTGCCCCTGCTGCCTTCTGTCCTCCATCTTCTGAGAGTGGTCCTTCGTCCTCTGCAAATGCTGATGCCTCTACCCAGCTTATTCTCTCTCATCTTGCAGATATGAAGCTGCATATTAATCAGCGCTTTGATTGCATGGAATTCCGGGTCGAGTCCATGTACACCACTCTACGTGCTGATATGGATAGTCTTAGCCTTCGTGTCGACAACATGACTCGCTCCCCTCTTAACTTTCCTGATTTATCTGATGACTCCGATGATATTTAGACTCTTTATGTTTTATTTGGACATCTTTTTCTATTTGGGTTGTAATAGCGTAGTTTAAAACTCTTGATTGTCTTGTTGGATATTTTAATTTTTGCACTGTTTAATGATTTTGTTGGTTGTTATTTATCATACTTTTACGTCTTTACCCCCAACCCCTATGTTATTTGTATATACACTTGTATGGTTGTATGCCTGTTTCTGGCCTTTTCTTCTTTTTGATGAAGTCAAAAGGGGGAGAAAGGTTCTGTGTTCTTTAAAGACTATATGCAGGAATTCAACAAGTGAATCAGAAAGGGGGAGATATATTGGATTACATCAAACAGGGGGAGTTTTCAACAAAGAAGCATTTCTGATCTTCAAGGTTCAAAGAATGTGTTTGCCATCATAAAAAAGGGGGAGATTGTGAAGAAGGTCTTGCTCCTGACCCTGGCTGAGGTTTTGATGACAACAAACTCATCGGCAAAAAGAAGAAAAGAAAACTTAGAGGAAACAGTGCTATATAGTTCAACATTTACCTAGAAGTCCTAATTTAGGTGATTTATGCTTCTATAGGCTTCTCAAAGCATAAAGGCTCCTTAAAACATCTAAGCTAATCAAGTTTAATGTTTTCATAAGTTAAAAGAAGTAGAAAAACTCAAGCCGATCTTAAAAGTTCAAGTTTCTGGATATTGGACTTGAGTGTAATCGATTTCAGCTTTTTGGTAATCGATTACACCTAGGCAAGTAATCGATTACTTTTTGCTTGTAATCGATTACATGTTTGAATTTGAAATTCAAACTGCAACGGCTTTTAGTGTAATCGATTACCTAAGTAATGTAATCGATTACACACACGAAAAGTTTCATCTTTTCATGAACCATTGTGTCTCAAACCTTTTGGGAAGGGTTGCATTGGTTCAAGGATGTTTCCTCTTTCCTACATAAAGTCCATTTGAGTCCAGAACACAACAACACATGAGAATAAATCATTAGTCCAAAGCTTTGCCAAAACAGTTCATTCATTAAGTCTTTTAGAACTTAAACTTTCAAAGAGCCTAAATTCTGAGTTCATGATCTTCATGGTTAAGAGAACACTTCAGTTGTTCATATCTTAAGGAACTCAGAATCTTATTATGCTTAAGAGCCTTAAAGCATAAATTCTCATGATCAATCCACTTGTATGTTAAAGGATTGATACAACCAAATTGTAAACTCTTCTTCATCTCTTTCTGGTAGATTGAGTATTCACCGTGGGTCTCGGTGAAGGGTTGTTGTTACTGAAAGTGGTGTACTTTCAGGGTGTTGATTGAAGGTGGTCTAGCCTTCAAGGTCTGAAGGCGGTTTGCTTTGAGGAACTGAAAGTGGTGTACTTTCAGGGGCTGTTGAAAGTGGTATACTTTCACAGGTGATTGATAGAAATTCTTAAGGTACTTAGTGTAAGAACTTGTAAGTGATTTTTATCAATAGTGGAAAAATCCTCAAGGGATTTTCTTGAGGGACTGGACGTAGCCTTCGATGGATAGAAGGTGAACCAGGATAAATTTCTGTGTGTGAATTATTCTACCCTTCATCTTTACTTTCAAGCAACGTTTATTTCCGCTGCAATCGTTTGCATTTACATTCATCTTGAAAGTAAGAAGGTATCAAGGCGAAAAACGGGTAAACCTGATTCACCCCCCCTCTCAGGTTGCTATCTAGACTAACAACGACTTTGCGTGGATTATAGACAACTGACTAAGGAAACCGTGAAGAATCGTTATCCTTTGCCTAGGATTGACGACCTGATGGACTAGCTCCGGGGAGCGGCTATCTTATCGAAGATTGACTTGTGATCTGGGTATCACCAGATTCGAGTTAAGGAGGCAGACATTCAGAAGACGACATTTCATACTCACGATGGGCACTATGAGTACTTAGTGATTCCATTTGGTGTCACGAATGTGCCAGCGATATTCATGGACTACATGAATAGAATCTTCAATCCCTTCCTTGACAGGTGTGTGATTTTGATTTTGACGAACCTTGTTCTTGTTTGTTGTGTGTGTTTTGTTCTGAACTTTTCCTTGACAGGTTCGTGGTCATCTTTATCGATGACATCTTGATCTACTCGAGGAGTAGAGAGGAGCACAAGGAGCATTTGCTTCAAGTGTTGACCGTTCTGCGAGAGGAGAACCTTTTTGCGAACTCGACTAAGTGTGAGTTCTGGTTGAAGGAAGTAAAATTCTTGGGTCACGTTATTTCCAAGGAGGGCATTGCCGTTGATCCGAGCAAGGTTGAAGCAGTGATGTCGTGAGAACAGCTGAAGACTGCGACTGATATCAGGAGCTTTGTGGGTTTACCTGGTTACTATCGAAGATTCATTGAAGGTTTTACAAAGATCGGAGGAACTTTGACGAAGTTGACGAGGAAGAATCAGTCTTTTGCACGGATAGAAGAGTGTGAGTCCAGTTTTCAGAAGATGAAGCGGCGTTTGAAAACCGCATCTATTTTGGCGCTTCCACAGTGTGAAGAACCTTACGAGGTTTACTGTGATGCTTCCTACCAGGGTTTGGGTTGTGTGCTGATGTAGAATCGGCAGGCTGTGTCCTATGCCTCGAGGCAGCTGAAGGTGCATGAATGCAACTACCCGATGCATGATTTGGAGCTTGCAGCAGTGGTTTTTGCTTTTAAGATTTGGAGGCACTACTTGTATGGGAACATGTTCACAGTCTTCAGTGACCATAAGAGCTTGAAATACTTGTTCGACCAGAAGGACTTGAATATGAGGCAGTGACACTGGATGGAGTTTCTCAAAGACTATGAATTCACCTTGTAGTAACATCCAGGAAAGGCTAACGTGGTGGCTGATGCTCTCAGTCGCAATGCTATCCATGTTTAATCTCTAATGATTAAGGAGTTGGAGTTACTCGAAGCTTTTCGTGATCTGAGCTTGGATGTTAAGGTGGTACCAGGGATGCTGAGCTTCGGAATGGTTACAGTGTCCAGTGAGTTATTGCAGGAGATTAAGGTCAAGCAGATGCAAAACCGAGAGCTGATTGAGAAAAGAGAGATGGTTAATGCTGGGAAAGTGCCAGACTTTGTTGTTGGAAATGATGGTATCTTGTGTTGCAAGGGATGTGTGTGTGTTCTGAGTGATGCTGAGTTGAGGAGGTTGATCCTTAACAAAGGTCACTAGAGTAAACTGAGTCTTCATCCAGGTGAAACGAAGATGTATTAGGATCTGAAGCTACACTTTTGGTGGTCAGGTATGAAGAGAAATGTTGCCGAGTATGTTGCTGCTTGCCTGACTTTTCAGAAGGCGCAGGCTGAACATCAAAAACCTGCAGGGTTGATGCAATCTCTTGAGGTACCTGAGTGGAAGTGGGATAGCATCTCCATGGATTTCGTGGTTGCTTTACCACTCACTCGGAGGAGGTTTGATTCTATCTGGGTGATTATCGATCGGTTGACGAAATCTGCGTATTTTCTACCAGTGAAGACCACTTATAAAGTGGAACAACTTGCAGAGGTCTATATGGCGGAGATTATGCGTTTGCATGGGGTTCCTACAACCATAGTTTCCGACAGGGATCTGAAGTTCACTTCACACTTCTGGAAGGCTCTGCAGGGAGCTCTTGGTTCGAAGCTGAGTTTGAGTTCTGCTTACCACCCGCAGACTGATGGGCAGATGGAGAGGATGACTCATTCCTTAGAGGATCTTCTTCGAGCTTGTGTCATGGATAATCACGGGAGTTAGGATTAGCTTTTGCCGCTGCTTGAGTTCACCTACAACAACAGTTTCCATGCTAGTTTTGGGATGGCTCCGTATGAGGCTTTGCACGGGAGGAGATGCGGGACACCATTGGGTTGGTTTCATGATCGGGAGAATTTGCTAGTTGGGCCAGAGTTGGTCTAGCAGACGACAGAGAAGGTGAGACAAATCAGGGAGAAAATGAAGACATCCCAGAGTCGACAAAAAAGCTATGCGGACAACCGACGAAGGGAGTTGGAATTTGCACCGGGAGAACATGTTTTTCTTCGTGTGACCCCAACTACTGGAGTCGGGAGGGCGATTAAATTGAAGAAGTTAATACCAAAGTTTATTGGGCCATATTAGATCATCGAGAGGGTTGGACCAGTAGCTTATCTCATTGCTTTGCCACCTTTCTTGTCCAAGATTCACGATGTTTTGCATGAGTCCCAGTTGCGCAAATACATTTTGTAACACCCCAATTTTGGGTTGAGGGTCACATAGTAATTACGCGGAAATATACTTTGAAACCTCTCAAAACACTCAAGTTCCAAGGAATCAACGTTGCTCATTATCAATAATTAATAAATATCCCATAATAAGGATATAATTATCTCGACGCGATAAATATCCAAAATAAATAAAGTGGCACCGACATGTGCAAATAGACCAAACGTCGCTAAAATATAAGAAAATTACAACTTCTTTATTTTTCTTGAATCTTCCTTGCCACTTGTTCTACCTTCAAGTCACCGCTCCAGGACCTCATTGTCCTGATCATCTATGGCGTTAAGCTCCCAAACAAATCAAACAAAACAAGCAGAAAGGGTTAACTCGAAAAAAATCAAGAAATTAAAATACAACAATTGTAATAAAAACAACAATAAAATTATTAACAAAACAGAATCATTATAACACAACAATGATATCAACCTTAACACCTCAGTTGATCTCGCGGGACAAAATACCGCCACATCAACCCAATAATCTTCAGTTGATCATGCGGGACAAAATACCGGCACATCAACCCAATAATCCTCAGTTGATCCCGCGGGACAAAGTGCCGCCACATCAACCCAATAATATATACAAGATGCACATGCTATGTCTATGCAAAATTCATAATCCTCATGGACCAATAGTCCACACAAAACTTTAGTGATAGCGCACCACATACACAATATAATCATCACTTCACAACAAACATCTCCACCATGAAATAACCAATATAACTCAATATATAAAAAAAACAGCATCCTTATTTTAGTATTAAAAACAGAAACAACATTGCTAAAATTACAGTAACAGTGTTTTTTTTTTGTACAAAACAGAATGTATTCTAAAACAGTAAACAACAGTGTTTTTTTTCTTAAAAACAAAACAGAAACAACAGTGTTTGATTAAAATACAGCAACAACAAAATTTTCCAAAATACAGAACAACAGTACTGTTTATACAGAAACAGCAGTGTTTTTAATACAAACACAACAGTGTTTTTTTAAAATACAGCAAACAACATGATTTTCAAAAATACAGAACAACAGTATTTTTAATATAGAAAACAGCAGTGTAATTCTTATTTAAAAAAAAAAAACATAATATTGAGTTATTAACAACCAAAAACACTATTTGTTTCACCACAAAGAGGGCTCGATTATCATCACTTTACTGCATACCAATATGCCACAATTCCTCAGAAACAATTCTCAAATTCACCCAAAACATAATCCATAAAACAGCATGCAAAACAATCACAACCGACATAGAAACCTAAGAAAAACGAGTTACCCTTACCTCCGAGAGGGTTGCATGCAAGTGTTTCCAAACCTTGTAAGACAAACAAACGTACATACATTCATCAACAAACATGGAAAAAGGTCGGAAAACAGCTCATAAGAATTTTAGACCAAAGAAGAAAAAACAACAATTTGCTGCCAGGGGCCTAGCACCCAAGCGTTGGGTTTCAACGCTCAAGCGTTGGGTCCCTGTCTGGAAACACGTACTGGGCAAAATTCCAACGCCCAGGCGTTGGGAGTCCAGTGCTCATGCGAAACTCCATTTTTAACCAATTCCTTTCAAGAATAAAATTCTTCCATGTTCATAACTTATATCATATCCTAAAAAATAAGTTTTCTACCCAAAAACTCAAAGGTCTCTAATTTCTTAAAAATCACTTATTCAATGAAGGCAACTAGGTATTGGACCGAAAGAAGAGAATAGAATAGAATGCCAACCTTGTTTGAGAGTTTTGGTCAAGGTAGGTTGCACCACGAATATAGAACCTTCAAGAGGGTAGGAAAATCGAGCTTGATGAAAAACAAAGGTTGGAACAACAATCAATTATCTCCAGAAAGAAGACAGGAGTTGAACATCAAGAAATTCAGAATTTGGAAGATTAAATCTCTTACCGATTAAGCTATCACCTGGACACTTGAAAGAGGTTTGAGAAACAAGAGTGAGGACCATAATAGAAGAAGAGAATCAACCCACATAGGCACCAAGGTTTAGCAGCTCTTCAAGGAAACAACACAAGAGTTCTAGGTATTTTTGGCAAAGTTCTTTGAGTGAAAGTGCAAGAGGTTGATGGCAATTCTTTAAAATTGAAGTTTTCAGCAATGAGAGGGTGAGAGAGGGTGAAGAGGCACGACCATAACCTCCTTCATTCAGCATAATTTCTCTTCATGGCACATTAAGGCAAAGGACAAAGAATTAACCAAGGTATCATTCAAACCCAAGAATGTAGTCTCAACAACAAGACCTCTCCAACTACTTCACATGGATTTATTTGGACCATCAAGAACTAGAAGTTTTGGAGGTAATTATTATGCTTTAGTTATTGTTGATGATTACTCAAGATTCACATGGACTATATTCTTATCCTATAAGAATGAGGCCTTCAATGCATTTAAGAGATATGCAAAGCTTGTTCAAAATGAAAAAGCATTGAAAATTTCTTCTCTAAGAAGTGACCATGGTGGAGAATTTCAAAATCATCTCTTTCAAGAATTATGTGATGACAATGGAATTTCACATAACTTTTCTGCACCAAGAACACCACAACAGAATGGTGTTGTAGAAAGGAAGAACATGTCACTAGAAGAATTAGCAAGAACCATGTTAATTGAATCCAACCTTCCTAAATACTTTTGGGCTGATGCAGTAAGTACTGCATGCTATGTATCCAACAGAGTACTCATAAGGCCAATACTGAAGAAGACTCCTTATGAACTGTACAAAGGAAGAAAACCCAACATTGCTCATTTGCATGCTTTTGGATCAAAATGCTTTGTCTTGAACAATGGTAAGGAAAACCTTGGTAAGTTTGATGAAAAATCTGATGAAGGTATATTCCTTGGATATTCTCTAACAAGCAAACCATATAGAGTTTTCAACAAGAAAGCTTTAGTTGTTGAAGAATCAATTCATGTATCATTTGATGAATCTAACTCTTCCAATGAAGATAAATCTTAATTTCGTGATTATGATGAGGAGAAAAACATAATCAAGGATGATCATCAAAGGCAAATAGAGCAAGAACTAGTACAGGTTGAACAGGTGAAAATGACACTTATGAGTTGCCAAAAGAATGGAGAACACACAGGGATCATCCCATTAACAACATCATTGGTGACATATCAAGAGGAGTTTCAACAAGACTATGCCTGAATGATTCAGTGTTGAACATGGCCTTTGTTTCACAAATATAACCTTCTAAAGTCAATGATGCTCTAGAAGATGAGTATTGGATAGTGGCCATGCAAGAAGAATTGAACCAATTTGAAAGAAATCAAGTATGGGAATTGGTTCCTAAGCCCGTTGACAAGCATATCATTGGTACAAAGTGGGTATTAAGAATTAAGTTGGATGAAAATGGTATGATTGTTAGAAACAAGGCAAGGCTAGTTGCGCAAGGCTTTAATCAAGAAGAAGAAATTGACTTTGATGAAACCTATGCACTAGTTGCTCGATTGGAAGCCATAAGACTTCTTTTGGCTTATGCTTGCTCCTTAGATTTCCCATTATATCAAATGGATGTCAAAAGTGCTTTCCTGAACGGATATATTCAAGAAGAGGTATATGTGAAGCAACACCAGGATTTGAAGATCCTAAGCATCCTTCACATGTCTTCAAATTGAAGAAAGGTCTCTATGGTCTCAAGCAAGCCCCAAGAGCATGGTATGACAAATTGAGTACATTTCTTTGTGAAAAAGGATTTCAAAAGGGTAAGGCAGATACAACCTTATTCATCAAGAAAACCAAAGGTAATACGTTATTAGTTCAAATATATGTAGATGATATTATTTTTCGTTCTACTAATGAATCTCTGTGCAAGGAATTTTCTGATATGATGCAAGAAGAATTTGAGATGTCTGTGATGGGAAAGTTAAATTTCTTTCTGGGATTGCAAATCAAGCAATCTAAAGATGGAAAATTCATAAATCAATCCAAATTCTGCAAAGAGCTATAAAAGAAATATGATTTGGATGATTGCAAAGCCATAGATACACCAATGGGGTCTAACACATATCTAGATCAAGATGAGTCCGGAACTTCAGTGGACATTACCAAATACAGAGGTATGATCGGATCTCTTCTTTATTTAACAGTAAGTAGACCTGATATCATGTTTAGTGTATGTCTATGTGCTAGATATCAAGCATCTCCTAGGGAATCTCAATTGAGTTCAGTGAAAAGGATTTTCAAATATTTAAGAGGAACTCCAAATGTTGGTTTGTGGTATCCCAAAGGGAGCGTATGTGACTTGATTGGATATTCAGATTCAGATTTTGCTGGTTGCAAAACTGAGAGAAAAAGTACAAGTGGTACTTGTCACTTATTGGGAAATGCACTTGTTTCTTGGTCATGTAAGAAACAGGTTTGTGTTGCTCTAAGTACTGCAGAAGCAGAGTATATTGCTGCAGGAAGTTGTTGTGCACAAACTTTATGGCTCAAACAACAACTCAAGGATTATGGCTTAGAGCTGGGCTGCATCCCTATCAAATGTGACAATACCAGTGCGATTAATCTGACTAGAAATCCCATCATGCACTCTCGAACGAAGCATATTGATATTAGACATCATTTTCTTCGGGATCATGTTTTGAGAAAAGATATAGAAATTTCATTTGTAGATACTCATAATCAATTAGCTGACATATTTACTAAGCCTCTTCCCAAGGATTCTTTCTTTAAAATTAGAAGAGAATTAGGCATATTAGATGAATCTGATATGTGATTATGTGCTCTACATGTTTGATTATGTGTTTATATGCTTTTTTGTGTGATTTTCTATTTTCATAATCGATTACATTCATCTAGTAATCGATTAAATAGGAAAATGCAGTCTAGAACTTGAAAAATGTCTCAAGTAATCGATTACATATATCCCGTAATCGATTAACATAAGTATTCTGGTCCTCGTGCTTATCCAGAAACCTCAGGTAATCGATTACAACTCGTACAGTAATCGATTACACAGTCGAAACAGTTTTTTAAAATTTGAACAGAAATTCCTTTCCCTCTCATTCTTTTGAATTTCAAATCATTAGAAACCGTCAGGTAATCGATTATATAACCTCTGTAATCGATTACATGCTCTTGTTATATAAACATATTATGTCTTTTACATCAGAACTTTCTTCCAAACCAAAGTTCCTATCCTCTTCACACCTTGACTAACAAACCCTGAACCTTTGGTCTTGTATACGATTCTCCTTAAACCCAAAAATGTCGTCTCCTCCTTTCCTCCCTTCGGCATTCAGACCTCCTCATCCATTGAACCTCTCTCGTCTTCTCACAACTTCAGAACAAATAAATCGATTTTTTTTTCTCGATTTCTGCATCAAACCATTCAGAACCCCATCTATGGCGACTTGAATTCTTTCATCGAGGCAGGTTTCACTTTCCCTGCTCTTTTGGGAAACCAATCCCTTGACGAGTTCATCACCATGAACAATCCATATTACCCAAAGTTGGTGAAGATTTTCTATTGTAATCTGGATGTTCAGGGCAATGGAATTAAAAGTTCTGTCAAAGGCATTACAATTCAATATTCCCTTACCACCTTTGGACGGTGTTTGGGTCTTCCCTCCACTGGTGCCAAATTAGGCACCAATCTGCCTTGTCCTTGGCCTGACTACAACCAAGACTTGTTCTATCAATCTCTTTGTAGTTTCAGGCCTTCAGAACTTCAAAATATTCATCCACCGCATACCACATCTTGTCCCTACCATCTTGATGTCCTCACAACAACCAATCACCTGCTCCACTACTTCATCCATTAGGTCATTCTACCCCAGGAAGACAATCTTGCTCACATCAGTGACTTAGAATTGCAGATTTTATATGGTGTTATTAACTGCCATAAAATCAACTGGGCTTTTCTGGTCATGAATCATATGATCAAGGGAAGAGATGAAGCCGAATCCTTTCCCTATGCTTCGGCCATATCCCGCATTCTTATCTACTCTAGAGTACCTATTGCAAGGTTGTATGATGTACGGTCTTCCAATTTCAAGTGTGTCAACACAACCATTCTCTCTCATCTAGGTTTATTTCATGACTATGGTATTGACACACTCTCGTGGATGCTCCATGATGATGGCCGTGATCTTCAAATGCCGGATTCCGTTGATCCAGAAGACTCCTCTACTGATCATTAGTTTTCTAGGATATTTTTTATTTCTATGCATTTTTCATACTTTTGGTCTGTAATAATATTTAATTGTGTGTTGAACTATGTTTTATTTGTGAAGAAGGTCTTGCTCCTGACCCTGGCTGTGGTTTTGATGACGACAAACTCATCAACAAAAAGAAGAAAAGAAGACTTCAAAGAAACAAGCACTTCAAGTCCATCAATAGTCTAGAAGTCTTAGTATTAGGTGAGTTATGCTTCCAAAGGTCTATTAAAGCATAAAGGCTCTTAAAACACCTAATCTAATCAAGCTAAGTGTTTTCATAACTTAAAAGAAGTAGAAAACCTTAAGCCAGTCTCAAAGAATCAAGTTTCTGGAAAATGGGCTTCTGTGTAATCGATTGCAGCATTATGGTAATCGATTACACCTAGGAAATTAATCGATTACTCATGGCTTGTAATCGATTACATGTTTGAAATTCAAATTCAAACTGAAACGGTCACTTGTGTAATCGATTACACTAAGTATGGTAATCGATTACCAGAACGAAAAAGTGCATCTTTTCATGAACCATTGTGTCCCAAACCTTTTGAAAAGGGTTGTGATGGTTCAAGGATGTTTCCCTTGCCTATATAAAGTCCATTTGAGTCCAGAATACACAACATACACAACACACACAAGAGACAACACATTACACATGAGAAAATCACATTAGGCCAAAACTTTGTCAAAATTAGTTCATCTTTTAGAACTAAAACCTTTTGGAGCCTAAATTCTGAGTTCATGATCTTCATGTCAATAAGAACACTTTAGTTGTTCATATCTTGAAGAACTCAAAATTGTATTATGCTTAAAAGCCTTAAAGCATAATTTCTCATGATCAATCCAATTGTATGTTAAAGGATTGATACAGCCAATTGTAACATCTTCTTCATCTCTTTCTGTAAGATTGAGTTTTTCACCATGGTATTCGGTGAAGGGTTGTTGTCACTGAAAGTGGTTTACTTTCAGGGTTTCCATTGAAGGTGGTTTAGCCTTCAAGGTCTGAGGGTGGTTTGCCTTCAGGAACTGAAAGCGGTTTGCTTTCTGGGGCTGTTGAAAGTGGTTTGCTTTCACAGGATATCGGTAGAAATTCTTGGGGTCCTTGGGTTAGGAACTTGTAAGAGATTTTTATCAATAGTGGAAAAATCCTCAAGGGGTTTTCTTGAGGGACTGGACGTAGCCTTCGGTGGATTGAAGGTGAATCAGGATAAACTCTTGTGTGTGATGTCCTTTATCCTTCATATTTACTTTCAAGTATCGCTCAAATCCGCTGCAATCATAACGATCATTTCGTGATCATCATAAACTTGGAAGTAACAATTTCAATAAGGCGAAAATTGGGGCAACACTGATTCACCCCCCCTCTCAGGTTGCTATCTGTACTAACAATTGGTATCAGAGCGGAGGTTTAGGTAAGTTATTCCTAAGATCCGGGAAAAGATGGCATCCTCTTCCAATCATGGAACAAATGAAGGATTCAACATAAACAGGCCACCATTCTTCAATGGAGAACATTATGACTTCTGGAAAATCAAGATGAAGATATTCATAAAGTCATTAGACGCAGGAATATGGAAAGCCATTGAAGAAGGTCCCTTTGTGCCTGTAACAACAGATGAAGAAGGAACTTCACAACCAAAATCAGAAAGTACTTGGAGTGAAGAAGAAAAGAAGAAGGTTCAATATGATCTCAAAGGAATGAACATCCTTACATATGCTCTTGGCATGGACGAATTTTTCAGAGTATCAACGTGCACTTCATCAAAAGAAATATGGGATACGTTGATGGTGACTCATGAAGGAACAAATGAAGTCAAGAGATCAAAGATCAATACTTTATCTCAGGAGTATGAAATGTTCAGAATGCTTCCAGGAGAAAAGGTATTAGATATGCAAAAACGATTCACTCATTTGATTAATCATTTGATTGCTCTTGGAAAACAATTTTCAAACAGTGACTTGAACATGAAAGTTCTAAGATCACTTACAAGAGTATGGCAACCAAAAGTTACAGCCATCTCTGAGAAGAAGAGTTTATCAAATATGACTCTTGCAACTCTTTTTGGAAAACTCCAAGAACATGAGTTGGAATTGAATCGTTTAGAAGAGCATGAACAACATGAGAAGAAGCATCGATCAATTTATTTAAAGGCAAAAGAAAGCATCAAAGAAGATTATGATGCAGATTCTGAAGAAGAAGACAATGGAAATTTGAATCTTCTAGTAAAGAATTTTGGAAAGTTTCTTAAAAGGAAAAATGTTAAATTTTACAACAATAGAGCCTTCCAAAGGAACAATGAGTCTTCTTCGTTTCAAAAGATTACATGTTTCGAGTGTGGCAAACCGGGACATTTCAAGTCAGATTGTCCAAATCTTAAGAAGAAGAAACATGGTCTAAGAGAGAAATTCGAGAAAAAGGATCAACCTACTCGAAGAGCATATTTGGCTTGGGATGATAATGAAGTAAGTTCATCATCAGATTCTGACAAAGAAGAAGCACAAGTTGCTTTGATGGCTTCACATAACTTAGATGTTGAAGATTCCCAGGTTAGTGATAATTCTATGTCTTCTCATGATTTAAAGTTTGCTTTGGAGAATATGTTTAAATTATGTCAAGAATTTTCCAAGATTAGCACTAAGCAAAATGATTTGATTTCATCCTTAGAAAGTAAGTGTAGAACCTTACAAGAGGAATTAGACATAGTGAAATCTAAACTAGATATTACACAAAGATGCACTAAGTGTAGTTCTTTAGAAGAAAAGATAGAAAATCTTCAACAAAGAGTAAATAACTTCAATAAAGGAAAACAGAAGTTAGATGATATTCTAAGTGTGCAAAGACATTCAAATAACAAATCAGGCCTAGGATATACTTCTCACCCAAAGACTAAGGTAGTCAAGAAAACTGTGTTTGTAAAACCAAACCATGTAGTAGAATCTTCTAGTAACAAAAGGGTTAATCCTATTAGAAGTACATACAATAGAAAGAATACTCAAAATATACATCCTAAGAAGATTCATTCCTCTCCTAGACAAACCTCTAGTTACAATCATTACTCTTGTACGTATTGTAACAAAGTAGGACATACCCCTAGTAGATGTTACTACAAACATGTAGGAGTACCAAATAGGGAATACATTTGGGTTAGAAAGGATGTTAACTTAGAAGGACCCAAAACTTGTTGGGTTCCTAATACCCATGTTTGAACTTTGTCATGTAGGTGTGTATGAAAGCAGCAAAGGATTTATGGTATCTTGATAGTGGCTGCTCATCACACATGACAGGAGACAAAACCAAGTTTTCATTTCTTATACCTAGAGAAAAAGGTTTTGTCACATATGGTAACAATCAAAAGGGAAAAATACTCGGTATTGGAAGAATAGGCACACCCCCTCAAACAGTCATCGATAAAGTTCTTTACGTTGATGGTTTGATGCATAATCTTCTAAGTATTAGTCAACTATGTGATAAAGGTTTGAAAGTTGGTTTTATTAATGATATATGTGTTGTGAAAGATGTGAAAACTAAAGAAATTAAGCTTTCTGGGTATAAAGTAAATAAAGTCTTCATGATCTCCTTGGAAGAAATTCCACAAAATGTGAGATGTCTTTTGGCCAAGAATAATAGTGATTCATGGCTATGGCATAGAAGACTTGCTCATATTCACATAGATCATTTAAACAAACTAGTCAAGCATGATCTAGTTGTTGGGCTTCCAAAGATAAAATTCGAGAAAGACAAGCTTTGTGATGCATGTCAAAAGGGGAAGCAAACCAGAACATCCTTCAAACCAAAGAACATAGTTTCGACTTCAAGGCCCCTTCAATTGTTACATATGGATTTGTTCGGACCATCTAGAACTAAAAGCCTCGGAGGTAATTTCTATGCACTTGTTATTGTTGATGATTTCTCTAGATTTACATGGACTTTATTTCTTCCTCATAAGAATGAAGCCTTCAATGCATTCAAGAGATATGCAAGGCTTGTTCAAAATGAGAAGTCTTTAAAGATCTCTTCTATTAGAAGTGATCATGGTGGAGAATTTCAGAATCAACAATTCCAAGAACTATGTGATGAAAATGGAATATCACATAATTTCTCTACTCCGAGAACACCACAACAAAATGGTGTAGTAGAAAGGAAGAATAGGTTACTTGAAGAATTAGCCAGAACCATGTTAAGTGAATCAAGTCTCCCTAAATATTTCTGGGCTGATGCTGTAAGTACTGCTTGCTATGTTTCCAATAGAGTTCTTATTAGACCTATTCTTAAGAAAACTCCCTATGAACTCTACAAAGGAAGGAAACCAAACATCTCTCATCTACATGCTTTTGGATCAAAATGCTTTGTCTTGAATAATGGAAAGGAAAACCTTGGAAAGTTTGATGAAAAATCTGATGAAGGTATATTCCTTGGTTATTCTTTAACAAGCAAAGCATATAGAGTCTTTAACAAGAAAACTCTATCTGTGGAAGAATCCATACATGTTTCTCTTGATGAATCTAAATCTTCAATAGAAGATAGAGTTAATACTCCAGATATTGAAGAAGATGATATCATTGTAAATGAAGATTCTCAAAAGGATGAAGATCATAATCCAATACAAGAAGAGCCCATTGAAGATAATACTTATCAACTTCCAAAGGAATGGAGAACCCATAGGGATCATCCAGTTGATAATATTATTGGTGATATTTCTAGAGGCGTTTCTACAAGGCTACGCTTAAATGATTCAGTTTTGAATATGGCCTTCGTCTCTCAGATAGAACCATCAAAAGTAAATGATGCTCTAGAGGATGAGTATTGGATTGTAGCAATGCAGGAAGAACTAAACCAATTTGAAAGGAATCAAGTTTGGGAACTTGCTCCTAAGCCCAGTGTCTAGGAAATCATAGGAAAAACAGTAGAAACAATAATAAAATTAGCAAAATACTTTTCTAGGTATATGCTTACACTAGTTTGAAACTTGCCTAGTTAGATTCTGGGTGAACATATACACTCATATATTCATGTCTTATAGTTATATTTTTTAATAAGCTCAAGACATATGATTTATAATACCACTAGAAATGCCCTAACATAAGCCTCTTTATAATTGATTAAATATTTCTTACATGATTGCTTGTCATAATTAATTATGTGCTGAATTATTTATATGAACATGCGTTACATATGATAGAACTTATAAAAATGTTCATGAAATCAATTATCTTAAGTTTATTAATTGATTATCCTTGTTCTTAGTCCTGTTGATTATTGAATTCCTCTGAGTAATCAATTACTTTAACTTCTATAATCGATTACATAGTTGAAATTTGGAAATTTCAAATTTTGGACTGCAGGTAATCGATTACATCAACTGCTGTAATCGATTACAATTGCTATTTTGAATTTTATTCAAAATTCGAATAGCGGTAATCGATTACACAACTTCCTGTAATCGATTACCAAATTGATAGTATAAGTTCTTTCGGTCAGAACTCTTAATCGATTACACTGCTTTTCCTCTTTCTCCTTCCCTCGTCGCCGAACCAGTTCTTCCCATCATTCTCTCTCGTTTCTTGCTCAAACTCAGAACAAATTAGTGGGTTTTGCTCGGATTTACCCTCTCCTTCTGCTCCATCCCTTCAAATTGTTCAATTCGGACTTCACCCAAAAACCCCATTTCTCAAACCCTAAATTTTCAAGTCCGAAAAATGGCCTCCTCTTCCCGCAGACACCGCTCGAAGAACCTATCCATGAACACTCTTGATCTTTCTCGTCTTCTTGTCACGGAGGAGCAAAAGGAACGGTTTCTGGCTTACTTCTTGGAGAGACCCATTCTTCCTCCCAAGTATGCTGACATAAACTCATTCATCAATGCTGGATTTCTCTTCCCTTCTCTCCTTGATTTCCAAGGACTTGATGAATTTGTTGGCTTGATGGGTACGTATTATCCAGAATTGGTTAAATTATTTTACTGTAATTTGGTGAAGAGAGGTGGGAAAATTTGCTCATCAGTCAAGGGAATTGATATTTCATTGACTCAAGAGCAATTGGGAATTCTTCTAAAAATTCCCTATGTTGGAGAACGACTTAGTCAGGAGAATGCATGTCCATGGGCTGATTATGATAAGAAATCCTTTTATCTATCTCTATGTCGATTTTCTAAGGAAGAGATACACTTGAAGAAGCAGCGAGCGGAAGCCAACCGCTCTAGGGATATCCTTGCTGTTGGATATCTCACTGTAGAGGATCGTCTGCTTCATTATCTGATAAGTTATGTTCTTCTTCCTCAATCCTCTAACCATGCCCAGATTAGTGATTTAGAATTACAAGTTATTTATGGGTTGAAGCATAATGAACCCATTAATTGGGCTTATTTGGTTATGATACACATGTTGATACACAAGGATAGATCTGGTCCTCTTCCTTATGCTCCTATTATTACTCTCATTTTGAAGAATTTTGGAATTTCTACACATGGGGAGTATGCTCAGGTCATGGATACTAAGGCTCAGAGGATTGATATGGAAATTCTGAACAAGATGGGGATTTTCAGGGATGTTGATGACACTTTCCGTCACAAATCAGATTTAGGTCCTAATACCACCCAGGCTCCTGCCCCTGCTGCTTTCTATCCACCATCTTCTGAGGAAGGACCTTCGTCCTCTATGCTTGCCGATGCCTCCACTCAACTCATTCTCTCTCATCTGGCCGATATGAGGACTCACTTTGATCAGAGGTTCGATCACATGGAAGGTCGGGTTGAATCCATGTACACGACTCTCCGTGCTGATATGGATCGTCTTAGTCTTCGTGTTGATCGCATGGCTCCCTCTCCCCATGATTCCTTTGATTCCTCTGATGAATTTGACCTCTAGACTTGTTTATTTCTTTCATTGACTATTTGATTTACTTGGTTTGTAATAGCCTAGATTATGACTAATTCCTGCACCGTTGGATATTTGGCTGTTTATTTCTTCGGTTGACTTGCTATGTTTGGATGATTCTGTTCTGTTCATGATTTACATATTTACCCCTACCCCCATGCTTTATGTTGCAATATACTTGTATGGATATATGTATGCCTGTACATTTTTGGCCTTTTCTTCTTTTTGATGAAGTCAAAAGGGGGAGAAAGGCTCTGTGCTCTTAAAGATCATATGCAGGAATTCAACAAGTACTTTAGAAAGGGGGAGAAATATCAGAAATACTAGATTCCATCAAATAGGGGGAGTTCAGCATCAAGAATGCATATATGATCTTCAAGTATCAAGAATGTGTTTGCCATCATCAAAAAGGGGGAGATTGTGAAGAAGGTCTTGCTCCTGACCCTAGCTGTGGTTTTGATGACGACAAACTCATCAACAAAAAGAAGAAAAGAAGACTTCAAAGAAACAAGCACTTCAAGTCCATCAATAGTCTAGAAGTCTTAGTATTAGGTGAGTTATGCTTCCAAAGGTTTATTAAAGCATAAAGGCTCTTAAAACACCTAATCTAATCAAGCTAAGTGTTTTCATAACTTAAAAGAAGTAGAAAACCTTAAGCCAGTCTCAAAGAATCAAGTTTCTGGAAAATGGGCTTCTGTGTAATCGATTGCAGCATTATGGTAATCGATTACACCTAGGCAAGTAATCGATTACTCATGGCTTGTAATCGATTACATGTTTAAAATTCAAATTCAAACTGAAACGGTCACTTGTGTAATCGATTACACTAAGTATGGTAATCGATTACCAGAACGAAAAAGTGCATCTTTTCATGAACCATTGTGTCCCAAACCTTTTGAAAAGGGTTGTGATGGTTCAAGGACGTTTCCCTTGCCTATATAAAGTCCATTTGAGTCCAGAATACACAACATACACAACACACACAAGAGACAACACATTACACATGAGAAAATCACATTAGGCCAAAACTTTGTCAAATTTCACAAGGTATTTCAAAGTTTCATTTCCTGGATAATGGACTTGAGTGTAATCGATTACACCATTAAGGTAATCGATTACACAAAGGCAAGTAATCGATTACAGCTTGCTTGTAATCGATTACATGTTTGAATTTGAAATTCAAACAGCAACGGTCACTTAGTGTAATCGATTACCTAAGTATTGTAATCGATTACATGCTCGACAAGTTGCATTATTTCATGAACCATTGTGTCTCAAATTGTTTGGGAAGGGTTGTGTTGGTTCATGGATGATCCCTTATGCCTATAAATAGTCCATTTGTGTTCAGAAACATAAGACACACGAAATAGGCCAAAATTACACTTGAATAACTCTTTCATAAGTCATTTAAGCTTTATTCTTAAACTTTCAAAGAGCCTATATTCTGAGTTCATTATTCTTCATTCTAAAAGAACACATTTGCTGTTCATATTTTGAAGAACTCAGAATCAAGAGAGCCTTCATATGCTTAAGAGCCTAAAAGCATAACTCCTATGATCAATCCACTCTTATATTAAAGGATTGATTCAGCCGGTTAGAATTTCTTTTTCATCTTCATTCTGGTTGAGTGAACAATTCACCGTAGGGTTCGGTGAAGGTTGATTATCTGAAAGTGGTTTGCTTTCAGGGACTGAAAGTGGTTTGCTTTCAGGGTTGTTGATAGAAACTCTTAAGGTACTTGGTGTAAGCACTTGTAAGAAGTTTTATCAATAGTGGAAAAATCCTCAAGGGGTTTCTTGAGGGACAGGACGTAGCCTTCGGTGGATAGAAGGTGAACCAGGATAAAATCTCGTGTGTGATTTCTTCTATCCTTCATCTTTTTACTTTCAAGCAATCCTGAATTCCGCTGCAATCACAATTGAAGTTTTGTGATCACTATTATCTTGAAAGTAATATTTTGATAAGGTGAAAATCGTGCAACTCTGATTCACCCTCCCTCTCAGGTTACTATCTATACTTACACTTTCACCATTGTGCGATTTGGGTCCCTGATGTTCAAAACGGGCGATTTAAGTCCTGAAATTTTTGTTTGTGTGATTTAAGTCCTGTCGTTAACTTGCCATCCAATTGCTAACGGCAATTACTATTTTCACCCACCTCCTTTTACTATCTGCACCACCTACACTTAATTTAAAAAAAAATTAATGATAAAAAGTGCAGAAATTAAAATGAATTAGAATCAGAAATAAGAAAAAGAAAAAATTACAAATTAGAAAATAGTTAGCAAACAGAAATTAAAAGTTAGTAACATAATTTAAAGGTTAGCAAATAGTTAGGAGACAAAAATTAAAAAAAAATAGTAACAAAAATAGGGTCCATGAAACAGAAGCAAAAACAAGTAACAAGTTGTAGAATCAATTCTACTGAGTCAAAAGTGATTCTCGGGGACAAAAAATGAATTTCTTCAGACAGTGATATAGCAGAAATTTTATGTCAAATATTGCAGCAAAAAAAGCCTCATGAACCATAATCTAGAGAAAGAGAAGTAAAATGCAGAGGAAGTAGTGGTGGTGCGATTCTAGTTGAGAAAGGAAGTTATGCGATGGTGGTTCTGTTGAGGATTGAAGAGAGTGAAGATGGTGGTGGATTTTGGTGAAGGAAGGACATGAGGGTTTCAATAAGAGGAATGAGTGGTTTAGTGAAGTGGGGGTGAGTGGTTGCATTGGGCATTAGAGGAACATCGGCGGTGGCTGGTGTTGAGCAAGGAGGATGGTGACAGATCTGGTCAAGGGTTGGAGAAGTGAGGGTGAGTGGTTGCGTTGGGCATTAGAGGAACAGCGGCGGTGGCTGGTGTTGAAGGAGGAGGATGGCAGCAGATCTAGTCAAGGGTTGGAGATGTGCGGGTGAGTGGTTGCGCTCGGCGTTAGATGAACAACGGTGATGGCTCACGTTGAAGGAGGAGGATGGTGGTGGATTTGGTCAAGGGTTGAAGGAGTTGCGGCGGACGGGGTTGTAGTCGACAGAGTGGACCTAACGGGTGTGCTCTTGGAGGGAGTGGATGGGATTGGAGGTTGGGGGGAGCTAGGGCGAGGTCGTAGAGCTTGACGGAGCCGTTGGCGAAGAAGAAGAAGAAGAAGAAGTTTAGGGGTGAGGGTTTCACATTTTTTGTTTTTCTTTTATTTATAAAAATAATGTTTTTCTATTAATTACATCTAGTTATTTAATTTATTATTTAATGTTTTATTTTTATTTCTATGAGGGGTGCAGTTAGTAAGATGAGGGTGCAGCTATTAAAATGGAATCTAGATAAGAATATGCTGTTTGAATTTGAATTGAGATTAACGGCAGGACTTAAATTGCACAAAAAAAAATCCAGGACTTAAATCGCACATTTTGAACATCAGAGACCCAAATCACACAATAATGATACATAAGGGCCTAAAATTACAATTAACCCTAAGAATTTTGTCAAGCTATTTTTCTAGCAATTAATCTTGAATCATGAACATCAATAAACCTCACAAACCCAAAGCGGAGTCCCTTTCCTTATCCCTCCTCTCAAGGATGAACATTTTTCAAACCTTTCCATACTTCTGGAACACCTGCCACATTTGCATCTTACCAGCATCATCAGGGAAGTGTGTGCAGAAGTACGGTGTAACTCGCACCCATCCTCCATCTCTTTATTACAAATGTAAAAGCTACATTGTGAATTCTTCACCTTTCAGTATTGGTATTACAAAGCCTTATATAGAGGCTGAAAAATAAAACTAACTTTTAACTAATTCATAACAAACTAAAACTGAATTATAAACTACTAACTAAACTAAAACTAACTACTAACAACTATATTAGTATTCTTGATACGCCCCCGCAAGCTGGAAGTGTTATGCAATAACACGGCCAGCTTGGAAACAACATAGTGAAGCTAACATAGTGAAGTGAAGCTAAAACCCAGTCTCGAAGACTAGAATCTAGCTTATGCGAAAGTATCACGGACACCCCCTTCAAGCTTGAAATGCAAGTCATACATTTCAACCTTGGACAATAGAAGAGCAAGAACAGTAACCCAAAAAAAAAACCTCACTATACCAACCAGCAAACCAACCAGTAAGCAAACTAATGCCAAATATTGAGTCCCTGTAAAGAAGCTAAGAGCTTGATGTTTTGCTCAAAAATATTCATGAGCATAGGAATAACCCACTCCAATTTTGTTCCCTCCTGATAAAACAACCAGATTGTGCAGAGTAAGCCTTTTGCTGTTAAAGGTGTAGAAAAGCTAGTACAATGTGCACAATTTGCTTTAATATCCAGATACAATTTGCTTCCACTACTTCAAAGCCAAACAAGGACACAACACAGCACAGAAATTGATTGAAAGAAATGGCTTCGAAGCTCACTACGTGTTTCTTGTGCTGGAATCTCACTGCCTTCAACTATAACCACCGCAACACCGCAGTGGTGTGTTTTCCCTTTCCACCTACTTCTTGCAAAATGCGACACCGCGCTCTTAGTTCCCAGAATAAAAAAACAACAACAAATCAAGAAAACACAGCCTTCCACTCCCAATCCAAATCAAAATCAAGATTCTGAGCTGAACAACCCTTCGTCGTCCGATAGTAATGCTAGTAGTAGTAACACTGATGATGATTCTGATTCCCTGGAGAATTTGGATCCTCCAACTGCAATACATGTGGACAATACCACACCTTCGGTAAACATGAATGGTATAATATTTATGATGGTTGATGTCAGCTGGACATTCAGTTCTCAAGCCTTGATGAACAACAGCAAGTGAACTTCAACAATGATGTTCTTCACAACCTGGATATAGAGATGCAAGAATCATAAACGGGGCTGGACTCAGGGAAAGTGCCAGAGCATGTCAAAACCGTGTATCACAGGAATAAAACAACTTCCAGAACCAAGTGAATCTCCACTTTTCGCTGAGACAATTGCACAAACACCTTGTGTGCAACTTCCAGAACCAAAAAAGAACAGAGAAATCTTCAGGTGCATTTCCGCAAACACATGGTGGACAACACCAAGAGCGCGTCCATGGCTACTGAATCCACAAACAGAGAAGCAAGAGACAACGAAAAACACCAAATACATAGGCATTGGTGCAAGAATCAAACAGAATATACCACATACATAGGCAGTGATATGAAACATAGCTTCAATAACAACATAGGAGGATCGATGAAGCCATAAGAAAGATTGAAATCACACTTACATAGGCAGCGGTGTGAAAGAAAACAATGGCAGCGACGAACATAGGAGGATCGCCGACTAACCAAACGAAACAAGAAGTCTGAAACAATCGAAGCCAGAAACCCAAATCTGAAGCTCTCGATCACCAGAAACCTTCTAGAAATCATAGAGGAAACAAATCTTCAATCGAAGAATCAGTATCGACATCGGAGAAGTAGAATAAACGAAGCTACAGTCGGAGATGAACAACGAAGCTTCAATTAGAGAACCTCCTTCTGGAAAAACCAAGAAGAAAAACACCAAGAAGAGGAACGAAACTTTAATCTAGAAGAAGAAAAATGGCTTCCAGCATCCATCACCAAGAAGAACCAATCTCAGCAATTCGCCTCCAGAATCACGGCATGGAAACACCTCCATGATCGGAGAATAGAGAAACCAATAGATTGCAGAAAAAGAATTGAAGAAAGAAAATCAGTCAGAGTGGCATAGTAGCAGAGCAAAATTGCTCTGATACCATATTACAAATGTAAAAGCTAAATTGTGAATTCTTCACCTTTCAGTATTAGTATTACAAAGCCTTATATAGAGGCTGAAAAATAAAACTAATTTCTAACTAATTCCTAACAAACTAAAACTGAATTATAAACTACTAACTAAACTAAAACTAACTACTAACAACTATTTGCCTCATCAAAATTTCTTCCCCCTCCCTCTCTATCTCTCTCACGCCCTTTCTCTCTCATCTCTCTCAAAATTTTACAAATTAGAGTTTATCATAATGCAAATAATAAAAGAAGAATGATAATATTAAATCATTTTTAAGAAAATTTGAGTGAATGGATGCATCATTCAAGGCAGAAACTAATTAAAAAAAACACTTTCAGTATACACTTACAGAAAATGACAATTGACAATATAAAATCATTTTGACAAGAGCTTATTTGTTTTCTATTGTTATTTTAATATATCATGCACTCTTGATCGGTTAGTTTTATATCAAGTCGCCCTCCTCACGTCCTCACTAGATGTATAATAGCTGCGGCCGCCACGACACTATTTTAATATAATGTATCACATGATTAAGTGAATGACGCATTCATATTAACTTTTTTTTTTTTTTTCTATCATATCTTATAACCGAAAGTTATAAGATTAGTTCCCTCAATACTCAGATATTAATTCCTTCGAGATTTAGCTTTTTCAACAAATCATCATCTATATACACTACTAAAGAATTGAACCATTAATTAAATATTTAAAAAATTGAACTATCTACTAACTATATGGTATTTGTTGGTATTCATCATCAACTTTGATACATTTACATGCCTATAGTTAATTCTTTACAATACAGTCCAATTTTTCAATTTTTTTTCTTAATTATCTTTCTTTTATTTTTTCATCGCATCCTCCTTCATATTTCTCACATTTTTATTTTCTGTAGCGCTGGAGGTGGAACATAAGCCACACAAATTGGAAAAGTTGAAAAGATCCTAATAGGACAAACCATGATGCACATACATGTTTTATTATAATTTCAACAGAGAAAAGAAAGAAGGAAAGATAATGATCAATTGTTCATGATTGATCAGATATACTCGATTACTTCTTCCCACGCCGAAAGAAACAGCTAGAGCAGTAATTAACAGAACCGACATGCTAGCTAGTAGACATGTGCATACAGTAGAGATACAATACATATATATACATATGTATATATACATACATGCATGAAGTTTTGATTAAGAATCAGAATGAGAATCAGAAGTTGTTCATGGTAAGCATTCGCGAAGGGCTAAGAAGCTGATAGGAGGAGCGAGAACGTTTCGCAAAAACACATCCTTGAGGTTGAGGAGTAGTTTCTTGTTGATCCATTTCCATTAACACCTTGTAAAAGATATCAACGTCGCAAGGAAGAACTAAAGGGCCTTGGCTGCTGTAACCGTATTCTGACTCTGCCTCTTCAAGCAACATCTTGAACAAAGGGTGGTTTGCGTACTCAGTTTTGATAACAAACCTTTGCATTTGTGGCCCAACGTAGATCGAGAAGCAACCCTCTGGGGCCACAGCACTGAAGCCAGGGCCAGGCCATGATTTGCTCCTTGTGGTTGTGGCTGTGGCTGCTGAAGTACTCATGAAGGATGCAATATTTGCCTTGCGTCCTCGTCCTATTGACTTGCATCGCTCCCATGTTTTTGTTATGAGGCCTTTCTTATTCCATTTTCCCCTTTTGCTCCTACCATCCATCTTGTTTATCTGAAAAGGCATGTGCGTGTGGAAAACAAAATATATGGAGGGAGGGCGAGGACACTGTTTTAATCTAAGAGGAAGATTGAAACTAATATTGTATGAATCAATGAAAGAGGAAGAGAAAGGTGTAACGATCGATGTCAACCCCTATCGTAAACCAAATTAAACATCACTTTACTCCTTGGTCTCATCGTGTTGCTCATCTCTATGCAATTGGGTATGAGGATGGATTATAGAACATAAGTAAGAGTGACCTAAAAAGACAAGCTCAAATCAACAATTTAATTAACGATGGGACAAGACAATTAAAGGAAGATGATCGAGTTGAATTGAAGCTCAGATGAGAGCCTCACGAGTTATTTCTAACTTGGTAAACACTTGGCATAGATCAACCCTCCCTCCACCTGTGTTGCCCTTATATATAAAAACTACATTACATGCATTTTGGGTTGTGGGTTGTTTAGTGGACTACTCAGCATTGTCAACGCTAAAATTTTCTTTGCTTCAATTATTTCATTGAATTGTGTGTCTACAATGACGTAAAGGGGCCAGTTTCTTTGCACGAGAAATTAATCCCCACAAACAAACAAAACACACACACAACTTGCTTTTACTTTTGTCTCGTCTATATATATATTTCTCGATCATTATCCCTATATTTTCACTCCATAGTTAAAATCTTTCAATAAGTTTTGTATTTATTCCAACAACAACAACTTATTAGTTTTCTTTCTTCAGAAACTTAACCACCTTTGACATACTCAACACTTTTTATTTAATTTCTTAATCGCGCGTCATCTTGATAACGTGTCAAGTTGTCTTTAAAACTTCTTTTCGTCAAATAATTTATGAGCATAATTCAAGTCAATGACAATTACAAATGAATAGTTTTTTTATACAAAAACCTAGCCCATTATAAAAAATAGGCTTAAATAACTTTCTCCCCTGAAATATACCATGTTTTTTGTGTTTAGTCATTGCAACTTTTATTTTTCATTCTTAATCCCTTGAATAACAAACGTTTTGCTTATCATCCTCAACGTTAAGTTTTCCATTCAATGTGAACGGAATTCACGTGGACGTGGGATGCCAATTAGGATATTATGTTGAGTAGTAGGGATTTAGATTAAAATTTAGGGTTTTCTATTTCTCTGTCAAGCGGCCATTAGACCTTGTTGGAGACCGTGAAGGAGATTAGACACGCTTGAAGGAGATTGAAGGAATAGAGCTCGAAGAGGTCAATGTAGTATCATCTCGAAAGGCCAAGCGAAGGAAGAGATCAGAGATTCCGAGGTGGTAAAATCGGAGTTCGACGTTCAAACTTGAAGGAAGAGATCGAAGGCATCGAAGTCGAAGGACAAGGATGAAATGGGGATGTAGCTACTCATTTGTGGAACCTTCTTCGGGGTGGAAGAGAAGTCTTTGCAACTGTGAAGAACCCTATGATTTTTCTCACTTCCATATAATTAGACAATCCTTGGAGAAAATTTTGGAGGTGCCGAAAATTGGAATGTAAGTGAGGAAAGTTACTTCACCTAAGATTCTTGCAACTAATTTTTTCACCTCTGAATCTTTTTGATAAATGCCAATTTGCTATTAGTTTTCATATATTTTTCATGGCATTTATCATTGTTTTTCATTATAAAATACCCTTTCTTTATAGAGTTTCTGGTTAAATAAAAGAGTAAGGTGATTCTAAGCTTCTAAATATGTTTCTTGTGCTTTTAATGTGTTTTTCACATGTTTCAGACCCAAAAATAGGTAAAGAATTGAAGAAAATATGAAGAAAAAGAGGAACTGGAGCTTCCTGGGCGCTAGGCGCCGCTCCAGGGGCGCTAGGCGCCCAGCACCTCGCGGACCGAAGCCGCTGGCCGCTCGGCGCGGGCTTTAGGCGCTAGGCGCCCAGCGGGATTGATGAATGGCACACGGGCCGCTAAGCGCCTTATTAAAGGGCTTAGCGCCAGAAGAAGAAGCAGCGGCGCTGAGCGCCCTATTCGCGCGGCTAAGCGCCGCTGGGCCTGGCCCAGGGCGCTAGGCGCCTGTTGGTGCGGCTAAGCGCCCTTGCGCGACCAGCTTCTATAAAATCGCGATTTTGGCCTATTTTGGATCATTCTTTCAACCCTAGTCTCCTTCAAAACACCCCTTGGACGTGAGAGAGCTCTAATTTGAGAAGGAAAAGAGGATTTTCATCAACAGATGCTTGGATTCTTCATCGTCTCCTAATTCCTAATTGATTCTCCTTGTAAGCAAGCTAGTTTCCATCCTATGGATAACTAAGCTCTCTTTTAGTTGGATTTAGGCGTAGTATTTCATCTTGATAGGATTCTATTTGGTTCTTTGTTACTTTCTATTTTTAATTTCAATTAAACAATTTTGTTCTTATTGCTTATGATTGCTTGATCATCTTTCATCTGATTTTGGATTAATTTTGTATGTGGAAGCTACTCTATTAATCTGACATAAATTGTTTAATCTAGGAGAAGCTAATTTTCTAGGAATAGCGTTAGATCACCTAGTTCCTTAACGCCTGCATATTTACAATTGTTTTGATTAATTGCCTCTGGAAGCGGTAATTAGGAAAGTAATTGAATCAACTTCTCATACTAGGAATAGGTGAGTTAGTTAAGAACTGGAGGGAATAAATTAAAGGTTTTAAGTGATTGTAATCAAGAATAAATAAATCCTGGATAGTGAAATATGAAACCATAATCCAACTGTTTTCCCAATCTGTTATTCTCTCAAATCGTTTCTTTCTTATTTTCATGCTCTTAAATACAAGTCTCTCCAAACAAACAACTCTTATTTCTTTTCTGCTTAACTTCTTAATTAAAGAAAGGCACTCTTACACATTTTCTCTCTGTGGATCGATAACACCCTTACTATACTGCAATTGAATCTTAAAAGAGGTTTGAGCGCAGCTTAAGTATTGGTTTTTATTAAAAGACGTAAAAACCCTTTTAACACTTTTCAGTAATTTTTTTCACCTCTGAATCTTCTCACTTGATCCGCGCCGCTTTGTTCACGAAAATGGAAGAGCTGCAAGTTTTTAAGTGGGTTGAGGATGAAGATTACATTAGGGTTGCGTTGGAAGGCCAATCTTGAATGAAAAAGAATGAAGCCGTTGAAGGATATGAATTAGCTATTATGGAAGAGATGATGAACAAAAATTCCATGTTGCAAAAGAAATTGAAGGCTGCTAGAAGCGAAAAGAAGATGTTGTTTGTTGCTATTATAATTTCCTAGGGATTAACATTTGTTGTGTTAATGTTTTATGCATTGGGATTGAGTGGATTTAGGTTTTAGGGTAGTGTTTGTTGTAGTGAATTGGATATCATGTATTTTGATCACTAATGGAGTTGTGTTGTATTAATCTAAGGGAATTGAGCAAATGACATATGGATCTGATTTCATTTTCTTCTAAGAAACTATTGTGGATGAATGAAAAAATTATTTTAACTACATCTTGAATCACAACTTGTCTGTAGTGTGTGATCATGTAAATTTTGTTGGTATGGGATCTTAATCGAGTTCTCCTCTCCTTAAATTTTTGGTCTTCCTAGGCCTCTTTTGAACTAAGGAGGGAGTATCTCAAAATTTTCAGTTGTAGACCACGTATGCTACCCATTGATAGGGGATATTGTCTGTTTGTAGCATAACTGATATGCTCCCCTATTATACTAGTTATTCTCATATGATTCTAGATTCTCCCTTGAGTAATTATTGGTTGCAACGACATGCCTACAACGTATACCAACTAACTCCAAAAAATTGCAACTACACCTTTGTGTACCCAAATCAACTATGAAAGACTTCAAGTTCACTGCATGATAAAACTCAAACAAAAAATCCCTCAATCTCCCTATCTAATCTCCTTTTAGGCTTAGGCGTAACCTCACCAGTATAGATGGACTTTTTTTAGACAAAGTGGAAAACTTGTTCATCAATAGTTTTGTTCCCAGGGGAAGTACAATCGTCCCGTACCAATAGGAAGAACGACCCCCTCATCGATCGCAACACTCCTCTGCAATCGCCTACCAAAACCCGACTGCATGCATCGACCATGGTCTTGACAAGGAAGGACTTCTAGAAGGGGAGTTGGAGCAATCTGCCACCAGTTACGTCACATGTCCTCCCCTAACACCTCTCAGCACCCTCACGGGGTTCCAAACCTCGGTGAATGCATCGAGTCAGGATTGGGTCGTTGATGCAGGGGTCCTGGAAGGAAGATCCAACAGTCTGGACGGGGTGCAGAGCTTAGGCACTTATTACGTCCTCAATGCATGCAAAAAATCTCAACCTCTATAAAAGGCCAAGTCGTTCACATCTTAAGGCACATGATTCTAATCCAAGAGAACTCCCTCTTCTCCCACTTCCACTAACTTGGGAATTAGAGTTCCTTTGCAGGGACCCCTCCGGGGTATGATTGACGGTGGACGACAGCAATCCATCGCACACCTTGCAAGCCCTGCCAGAATTTCACCGTTCCTTCCTCAACAAACACCCTTCCCGGGTGATTGAATTGTTTGTTAAGTTTAGTGGCGTTGTCTGTGGGGACCAGTAAAACTTCTCCTCTGCCACACCTTGGCCAAGAAGAAGGCGACACGACAGGTTTCACGGTGTTAGCCTGGAATTTTTCCTATGTCTTAGTTTGGTCGAAGAGTACACAATGAAATAATTTCGACCAGAATGAAAGATATTTAGCCAAGGCTAATAAGACAATTTCCAGTATTCGACTAAGACGTCTTGCTGGGTCGAAGTCGAAGTCATATTAGAGATAAGCTCTTAATATAGACAAGTGTTAAACTTGTTTTCGACTAAAGCCTTGATGTGCATGAGGTTGTACTATGACGGAAGTTATAGGCAGTTAATCAAGCAGGACACGTGAAGAGCAGAGAACTAGGCATAGGACACGCGTCAGGCTCAGAAGATTCAACCGTTGCAAGCAGTTAGAGTTTCTGCTTATAAATAGAAGGAACAAACACGTATTCGAGGTCTTTCGTCCCATTCGCAACATGTCCATAAATGTTAATTCTCAACCCCTACGCCATAAGTCCAAGCAACTGTGACGTAGTGCAACAAGAACGAGTCAAACGTGAGTGACTGAGCGAGTTCGACTGACCACCTTTACATTTCATGCAAAACTTTTATGATTTTCTGCACTTTACAATTCAATGCAGTTTTTACCTTTCCTTTTCCTTTAATTTTTTACCGCTTTGAAGCACCTTTACTTTCAGTCTTTTCTTTTAAATACTATTTGTCCGATTCGCTCGAACCACTTTCAATGAATAACACTTCATTCACTCCATTTTCACGATTCACGCACTAGGGAGTTTCCATATCCCAGAGCCCGTAAGAGGATCAGAATCCAGCCTCTTTATTAACATTTAGATTTTCTTGTGGTTTTACTTGATTCTATTTGTTTACCAAGAATCAGAGCACACGGCAAGCCCAAGATTCTCAGGTTCACATGGAAACGATCGGTGAGAATGACATGCCAGACGAACAAGTGCAACAAGTTCAACAACCAAGTAAACCAGCGGTCCTGATAATTCCTCCAATGTAACGCTCCAATTCTGGTCAGGGGTCACATAGTAATTACGCGGAAATATTTCATAAATCCTCTCACAAAAACAACTCAATTTTTTTTAAACAGGAAACGTCACTCAATATTTATATGATAATAATCCCATAATTAAATAAACAACGTATAATAAATTTACTAATAAATTTGCACCAACATTGTGCTAAGTCATTTTCAAAAGCGAAACAACGGAAATAAAATATTTCTTCAAGATCTTCCAAAATCTTCCAGTCGTTGCTGACGTCTCCTTAAACTTGCATCATAATTACCCTTCTGGTAAATCCTCATGCTGAAAATCTATGGCGTTAAGCGCCCAAACATCAAACAAAAAGGGTTAACTCTTTAAAGTACAACAAACATAATTATCAACCATTGTGATAATTATAACACAAGCAGCAAATTTAAAACAGCAACAGCAGCAAGCCAATAATATCGATACGACATCAATAAACAGAAAACAGCAACAATAAACAGAAAACAGTATTATATATATATATATGTATTTAAACAAGATCAATAGTTAACAACAATAGCAAATTAATTCTTCAATTTAAAACAGTAGTAACAGCAGTATACAATGTTCAAGTATCTCAAGTAATTCACTACACAATCATGTTTGTTAGTCCTCAATAGCTATATGCATAACTATGGCCAGAATTTTATCCAAACAGGGTCAGGACGATCACGTGGGATAAACTACCACCACATCGCCCTAGGAAGATCCCACGGGTCAAAGTTCCGTCACATCAACCTTAAACAATCCTACATAATGCAAATGCTATGACAGTAATCATCAATCATCAAGTGAACCAATAGTTCATAGACTCCCTTTAGTCATAGTATAAGCATATGTTAGCAACCTTAATTCAATTCCTCAATCCACAACAACATGCTAAGATCATGTGATCAACTACTCATTTAATCATGTTATAATTAAATTTAATAGAAAATCTCAGCCTCAATAACATGATTCCACAATCCACATATCAAGATAAAATTTAGAAATTCCCGAAGGGAATTACATAACATAATCACAACTAACTCGATATTACTAGCACTAAGTTACTCTTACCGTCGAACGGGTCGCATAAACTTGATCTCCAACCTTGTAAGAATAAACACATACATAACAATTAATCAACCATTGGAAGGGTGGAAATCATCCTCAAAAGCTTTTTAAAACAAAACAACAATCTGGCCAAATAGGGGCCCAGCGCATGTGCACTAAGATTGCCAGCGCCAATGCGCTGGCACCCTGCCATGCCTAGGGAAAAATAGCCCCCGGCGCCAATACGCCAGGGAGTCCAGCGCCAATGCGTTGGCTCTTTTCCTTTCCCAGTGCATATGCACCCCGGTAGCTAGCGCCCATGCGCTAGCTCCCTGCCTCGACCCAATGGGTCAAGGGCTTCTAGCGCATGTGCGCTGGTGAAGCCAGTGCCAACGCGCTAGCTCCCTGCCAAGGAGCCCAGAAAACATCATTTTCACATAAAATCCTTTTAAAACTCTACTTTTCAAAAATCAGGGTTTTCCATGGACAAAACAAAATAAGTATTCAATTGAAAAGAATGGTTTCTCTCCAAAACACAAGAGGTTCTAATGTGCAAGGTTGCTTGAATAAGAAGGTAGAAAGGGTTCTAGGAAAAATGTTTAACATGGAATAACAACTCATGGTTTCTATGAACATCCAACAAAAACAAAAAGTAAGAGGGACCAACCTTTAGTTTAGACCGATCAAGAGGGAAAGAAATAACGCTTGTACGTCTCGAACTTGAGTAAACGATCGTCCAACAACTACGGAAAATGGCTGGAAGCCTTCGATGACGGAACCCTTGGAGTGAAACGAGAAATGAAAGGAAAAAGAATTAGAAGGAATTCAAAAACATGGTCCAAACAACTATAAACTCTTGACAAAATTTAGAACAAGAATTGCTCACCTTAATTCTTGGAAGGAAAAGAGAAAGAGAAATACCTTTGGTCTTTGTTTATGTTGAATCCTTCACTGGTTCCATGATTGGAAGAGGATGCCATCTTTTCCCGGATCTTAGGAATAACTTACCTAAACTTCCGCTCTGATACCAATTGTTAGTACAGATAGCAACCTGAGAGGGGGGGTGAATCAGAGTTGCCTCGATTTTCGCCTTATTGAAAATGTTACTTTCAAGATAATGATGATCACGAAACGATTGTTGTGATTGCAGCGGAATTAAGCGTTGCTTGAAAGTAAAGATGAAGGATAGAAGAATTCACACACAATGTTTTATCCTGGTTCACCTTCAATCCACCGAAGGCTACGTCCAGTCCCTCAAGAAAACCCCTTGAGGATTTTTCCACTATTGATAAAAATCTCTTACAAGTTCCTAACCCAAGGACCCCCAGAATTTCTACCAATATCCTGTGAAAGCAAACCACTTTCAACAGCCCCTGAAAGCAAACCACTTTCAGTTCCTGAAGGCAAACCACCCTCAGACCTTGAAGGCTAAACCACCTTCAATCAACACCCTGAAAGTATACCACTTTCAGTCACAACAACCCTTCACCGAATACTACGGTGAAAACTCAATCTTACAGAAAGAGATGAAGAAGAGTTTACAATTGGCTGTATCAATCCTTTAACATAGAACTGGATTGATCATGAGAATTTATGCTATAAGGCTTTTAAGCATAATATGATTCTGAGTTCCTCAAGATATGAACAACAAAAGTGTTCTTATAAACATGAAGATCATGAACTCAGAATTTTAGGCTCTTGAAGGTTTAAGTTCTAGAAGATGAACTAATTTTGACAAAGCTTTGGCCTAATGTTGTATTCTCATGTGTTCTTGTGTTCTGGACTCAAATGGACTTTATATAGGCAAGGGAAACGTCCTTGAACCATCACAACCCTTTCCAAAAGGTTTGGGACACAATGGTTCATGAAAAGATGCAACTTTTCGTTCTGGTAATCGATTACATCACTTAGTGTAATCGATTACACTAATAGCCGTTTCAGTTTGAATTTCAAATTCAAACATGTAATCGATTACAAGCAATGGGTAATCGATTACTTGCCTAGGTGTAATCGATTACCAGAAGGCTGAAATCGATTATACTGAAGTCCATCTTCCAGAAACTTGATCCTTTGAGATCGGCTTAAGGTTTTCTACTTCTTTTAAGTTATGAAAACACTTAGCTTAATTAGTTTAGGTGTTTTAAGAGCCTTTATGCTTTAATAAACCTTTAGAAGCATAACTCACCTAAACTAAGACTTCTAGACTATTGATGAACTTTATAGGACTGTTTCTTTGAAATCTTCTTTTTGTCGATGAGTTTGTCGTCATCAAAACCACAGCCAGGGTCAGGAGCAAGACCTTCTTCACATCAGCTTGATTTGAGGAAAAGTAGAAAAGCAGTGGGACCAAGGAATATTGTATTAATTTTGTCCCTTTCTACTTTCTGCCATTGCCAGTACTTTTATTAATATGCAGACGAGGTAGATGTCTTTTGATCCAAGAAGCAATTATTCCGGATGAAGTGAATAATTTCTTTAATGCTTCTGTTGAGCTAATATCCTCGTAATGCACATTTCTTGATGTTTGTACCTTTGGCGCATTCTGATGCTTGAGCAGACAGATTCTTCCTTAGGATTTAGTAGACGCAGTCTCCATAGAGTATTTAGAATTCCGTTATTTAAATGGTTTGTATCGGCAGACGGTCTTTCTTCATTCAGTCCCTCTTAAGATTGGAAATGTTCTTGACTTGTAGAGGACTGAATCTTCCCCTTTCTTTTGCTTCCACGAAAGTTCTCCATCTGAGAAAGTTGGTCCACAACTTCTTTATATGATGCTAGAGAATCTTCGAAGCTAGAGGTGTTTCTTCATGAATTGTCCTACTCTTTCAGCTTTAGATGAAACAGTCTTCCTATTGATCACTGTTAGTTTAGGCAGCGGACTGTTTCAGCTTCTTGAAGTGGATTTTGACTTGAGAGTACATAGCTTGATAGAGTGTCTTCAGAAAGGATGTTTGCTATTTGAAGTCACTGCTTTATCTCCCGTGAGTCACCAGACTGTCTTTACATGAGTGCTTTCCTTTGTATGTTTTTGACAGTATTTCCTTCAGAATGTAAGTAGTAATGACCGGACGGTTTCTCCTGGCAGATTGATTCTCTTGATGATGCTTTGAGATTCATTCAGTCCCTCCAGTAGATAGTCATTCCTGGATATGAGAAATTTCACTGTGTTAGGAATTCTATCTCTAATGATATTAAACCTTAAAGAAATTGTTAATTATCAAAACATAATAATTCATTTAATTATTTGAATCTAACACTCAAGTCCAATTTCAAGTTTATGACCTTTTAAGTCCTAATTGAGTGTTTCTATCATTTTTAACTTATGAAAAATGTTGTACTCAATTATTTAACTTGTTTTTGAGCCTTCATACTTAAAGTAACCATAAAAGCATAACTTACCTAATTTGTATGACTTAGTCAAAACTAGAACCCTTGAGTATGTTTTGAAGTATGTTGAGTTGGTTCTTCTAAGTCTTCTTTTCTTCTTTTTGTAATGAGTTTGTCATCATCAAAACTTCAGCCAGAGTTAGGGGCAAGACCTTCTTCACAGTTTCATGAACCAATGCGTCTCAAAACGTTTGGGAAGCCTTATGGTGGTTCATGGATGACCTCTAGTGCCTATAAATAGTCTATTGATGCTCAGAAATGAAACAAAAACTTAGCACAACTTTCATATTCATTAGAAACATTATTCTGAGTAATTGCTCTTTCATTTTCATAAGAACACTTATGTTGTTCAACATTTAAGAAACTCAAAATAATTGAGCCTTCATTGTAATTGTCTGGAGCATACATACTAAGACCAATCCAATTAGATAGAAGGATTGTTCAGCCATAGAAAAAGCTTCTTCATCTTGAATCGGTTTGATTCATTCACCATAGAGTTTGGTGGTCGTGGAAAAAGGTCCTTTGAATCAGTTTGATTCAAAGTCCACCATTGTGTTCGGTGTCATCAGAAGGTGGTGTGCTTTCTGAGGGTTGATAGGTCTTCTTAGGGTTCTTAGCGCAAGTATCGGTAATAACGCTTGACCAATCGGAAGTGGTGTGCTTTCGGGAAGATTGATAAGTACTCTAAGGGTCCTTGGCGCAAGCATCTGTAAGATTACTTGATCATAGTGGAAAAATCCCTGAATCAGAATGGGGGACTGGACGTAGCCTTCGGTGGTTGAAGGTGAACCAGGATAAAATCCGTGTGTGATTCTCTCAACCTTTATCTTTGATCATACTGAAAGTAATCTGGTTTTAATAAGGTGAAAATTGAGAGAACCTAATTCACCCCCCCTCTTAGTTTGTTATCTGTTCTTACAGTTTTCCATTGAGCCTCATCACCATGGACATCTTCGAAACTACTCCAAACCTACACACAAACGTCGTTTCTGTGCACCAAATCGAAGTAGAACAACCGAGGAGTCTAATGGACCAAGTCCCGTCGAGTTCTGGGCGACCTCCGACGATGAAACTCGACCAGCAATTGCGATTTATGGACAAATGGTTGAGAATTTGAAGAAACTAACACCATCATCGTCTTCCTGGCCACGAAAGGATGGAGGCCCAATACCCAGTTCGAGCTCCGGCGACAGCGTCGCAGCGACACCGCCGCTCCGGTCATCTTCTCCGGCGAGACCTTCACCGAAAAGTTTGTATTTTCCTGCCCAGTACGTTTTTTACTCTTCTGAGTTCATTTCTGACCTTTATTCGTGCTTTTAGACATAAAAAACATCATTCCTTTAAATTTTAACTCGTGCCCTAACTTCTTGAAGAGAAAAATCTTCGTGCATGGCATTCTCCATGGATTCCAAACCTTCTCACTCACTATCCTACTACTCTTGCTCTCAGGAATCTCATGAAAAGCTTGCATGCAGCAATGAAGAGCTTCAATAGAGTGAAAGAACTTCGAAAAGGAGAAGACATGGTTTAGAAGTTTATTCTAGGTTGCGTTTAATGTTTTTCTTGTTCATGTTGTTGTTGTTACTATTCTGAATGGCTCAGTTTAAGGTTAGAAAATTAATTGGAAGCTAAACATAACTAACTATGAGAATAATTAAACTTAAGAAGTTGATGATGTGGAAGAACCAATTTAAAAGCATAAGTATAGTATCTAAATGAAAGAAAATGACTAATTTTAATGTTGATATAGAAATGGTTAAGAAAAATAATTAAGGGCTGAACATGATTAAAGGACCATGCTTAAGAAATTGGAAAAGTTTAAGAAAGGAAGAAATAATAGAATTTATTTTAAGAAAGAGTTGATATTAGCATATGATGGAAGTAATTGTAACTTGAGTAAGTTTAATTAGTAATGGAAGAAGAATCAAAATACCATAAATCACTAGTAAATGTGTTAAACGATCTAGAACGAGATAAATAGTTTGTTAAATGGTAAAGTGGCTTAAGGAAAGCTAATTTAATTACTTGGAAGTTTACTAGAGTTTCTAGTATTTAATTAACCTAGTTGTTCAAGAATATTAACCGGATAATAAAATGTGGATATCTTCTAGTAATAAAGGATTGGTAAAACGGAACGAATATTAATGAGACATCACCGATTTATTAAATAAATATTTATGAAAAAGAAATAGAATATTAAGAAAAGACATAGCTTGAAGTGTTATGTGTGACGCTTTAGGAATAGTTCTAAGGCGACGTGAATCGTTGTAGAATGAGTTATCGTACAGAAGCTTGATCAAGGAAATCGACACTGGGCGTCACAAAGGCAAGAAATCTGAGAAAAGGAATCTTCGGACTTACATGGATTAGCACTGGATATCCAGATCAGGGAAGGACTGACTTACCCTCATGATAAGGACTTGCATGTGGCTCTAATGCCTATCTTAGTTGTGTGTTTGGTTGGATTATGTGTTGTTTGGATTGCTTGATTGTTTGATGACTGCAATATGATTATAACTATATGCATGATCTGATTGATTGTTTGATGTGATGAGTTATTTGGAATGATTGATTGAATAGCATGTTCGTTGAATATATGTTTGATATGCCATGTGATAATTGTATTGCCTTAAAAAAATACCCATTATGATAAGCATCCTAATATCCTTTATGGAATGATTATGAAATGTTGTTATGAATATGTTTGATTAGTTGGGCTGGCTTGCAAATGGTTTTCCTAATTATCATAACTAAAACCACATAGAAAGGGACAAAGTACATTATGGGATATAGTGGTACTAGGAAATTACAGCCTACGGGCATAATATCAGAATTGTCTTATGACAATCCACTATGACATATAAGGAAAGTAAGGAATTGTGGCATTGTGGTTCTGAGCCGAGGGAATTTTTATAAATATTTAGAGCTCAAAGAATAAAAGTCTATGCAATCAGAAATAGTTTGGTTTTAATCTCCAGGAGACTCTTCTTTGAAAATTTAGGAAAGTTTTAATAAAACCCTGAAGAATAAATTTATGTCTTTTCTAAATTGGTTTGATTTTTGAAAATGGTTTTCAACAATAATTGCATAGATGGAATCCTGAGGATAGTGCTCAAAGTTACCACGCACCGGTACTAGCAGTCGGCATGAGTGGAAGCGTGGTGTGGTATAGGACGCATCACGTGACACAAAAGGGTCGAATGATTAGAACCAATATGGTATGCCAGTGCCTCTATAGGTTGTGACGTACCTATCTGTACGTAAGTCAGATAGACGTGCGACGGCACAACCCTCCGGTGTGGAGATGGAGTCTGAGGGTTAAGTTTATACCTCTGTCGATTTTGAGGTACCCTCCGGTGTGATGACTAAGTCTGAGGGAATGTATGTCAAAAAGTTCATCTTAGTTATTAAACTCGATATATATATATATGATGAACAAGGTGGAGCTGGATGTTTGTTTGCATTTACACATTTAATTGGAGTGATAAGGAGTAGGAAAGCAATGTCACTACCACTGAAGGAATAGTGGATTATACATGGATGCCTACAGCAGCCTGTTCAGAGATGAACTGCCCGGCGACACACGATGGTTCTACCTCTCTGTTAGCTTAGGCGGGATCCCTGAGGTTGGGCTAAAATGTAAACTTAAAGAACTAGTAAATTTGTGTCAATCCTGTTTGTGAAGCTAACAGCAATCGGATACGGTAAAGAGTGGAATGTCGGGCTTTTCCATATTCTCGGATGGCTTTCCGAAGATGTGAAGCTAAAATATGCTCCGGGCCCTATATACACAAATGCATTCATAAATAATTAGGCACTCATAAAAAGGTCGACGAGGGACTCCCTTCCTTGGGGGGCATGGTGCACCTCATAACTGGGGGAGAAGTTGACTGAAGGATTGAGAGTGATAAGGTGGTAACCACCCAGGTTTATATCTTTCATGCATTATGCATTAATTTTTTATTATGATGTCATGTTGATACTTGTTCATATATTACGTGTTGATATGGAATATGAATTGTATGATATTGCACTAACCTGAATATGGATTGTGTTTGGCTGACCTCCATATGACTTCGGTCGAGGTTACTAACACATTCATGTTCTTATCTGTTGGTAGCTCACTTCCTCCAGTGGTTAACATTTTCCGGTGAAAGATAGAGATGGGCTTAGATCAAGTTGGTTCGTTGTACACCGAATCTATTGAGCCATGGTAGCTATCGGTGGGTAAGAATAGGACTCAGTGAAGAAGTAATAGTACATCTAGGTAATTGAGAATAGGTATCAGAGTGTTATCAGAAAAAGGATTTTTAGTTTGAAATTACAGAATAAGAAGGGATTATGATTTTCCGCCTTTATCCCGAGGATTTGCAAGACAGCTTAAGGTTTAATGTCGTTCAGTTACAGTTGGTACAATTAGTGATAAAAGAAATCCCAGTAAGGTCAAAAGGAGCTTACAGTTTACAATATGTTAAGGCAAGTCACACAAATCTCATAGGTTGCCCTCTTCTCAATCAAATACAGTTTATTTTCATCCTTTAGAACTTGTGTTTTCTGACTTATGGGGTCCAGCCTCCATTGAATCTTCTGCTGGTTATTCTTATTTTCTTACCTGTGGTGATGCATATACACGTTATTCGTGGATTTTTCCTTTATGGAAGAAATCTAAAACATATGCTACTTTTCTTCAATTTCAAAACATGATCGAATTAGAGTTAAATCTCAAAATCAAAGTTGTTCAAACTGATGGCGGTACTGAATTTAAACCTCTCAGTTCTCATTTTGCTCAGTGCGGCATTATACATCGTCTGACTTGCCCTCACACACACCATCAAAATGGTCGTGTGGAACGCAAGCACAAACATGTGGTTGAAACTGGTCTTACTTTACTTGCTCAAGCCCAAATTCCACATAAGTACTGGGATCATGCTTTCCTCACTACCGTCTTTCTCATCAACCGATTTCCCACCTCTGTTTTAGGAAATCTTAGTCCTTACTTCAAACTTCACAATGTCCACCCCGATTATAAATTTTTAAAAGCCTTTGGTTGTGCTTGCTATTCTTTTATTCGTCCCTATAATGTGTCCAAGATTTAGTTCCGGTCCCGCGAATGTGTGTTCCTTGGTTGTTCCCTTGCCCACCGCGGTTATAAGTGTTTGGATGAAAGTGGGAAAATCTTTATATCCAAGGATGATATCTTCGATGAATATCGGTATCCCTACACTGAGATATTCCAAGGCTCACCTCCACCTGCTCCCATGGAAGATCCTTCTCTAACTTCCTTCATTCCACAGTATGATGTTCCTTCTCATCAAGGGGGTCTGCAGTCTCTACCTGTTTCTCCTGCTGCGGCATCGTCTAGTATGTCTGCCCCACCTACCGTTCCTTCATCTCAAGGTACTTTAGGATCGTCTGGGGTTAATGACTCATCTGTTAACTAGCAAGCACCTGTTAATACTCATTTCATGCAAACCAGACTAAAAGCAGAAGTAGCTCCGCCACCAGCATCCTCAGCTCTGCCTCCTCTAGTCAACACTCACCATATGCTAACTCATTCGAAGACTGCTTTCGTTCAACCCCAACTCTTGCTGACTCAGGTTGAGCCTACCTCTTACAAGAAAGCTCTTCAAGATCTTCACTGGAAGCAGGCTATGCAAACAGAGTTTGATCCCTTGCCCCAAAACAATACTTGGTCATTGGTCTCCTTACCACCGAATCGAAACTCGATCGGTTGCAAGTGGGTGTTCCGCATCAAACAGAAAGCTGATACCACTCTTACCAGACCTGAAATCAGCTATGCCGTAAAAAATTCTTCCAGTTTATGAGCAGGCCTCTGGATGTTCATTGGAAGTTTATTAAGCACATTCTGAGATACCTTAAAGGTACTATCAAACATGGTCTGCTTCTTAAGCCCTGCAATTCCGAAGCTGTTGTACCCTAAACTGCTTATTTTGACGCTGATTGGGGTTCAGATCCTGATGACAGACGTTCCATGTCCGGGTCATGTGTTTTCTTTGGCCATAATTTGATTTCTTGGAGTTCGAAGAAGCAAACAACTATCTCACGGTCAAGCACTGAAGATGAATATCGTAGCTTGGCTAACACCACTGTTGAACTCCTCTGGTTTCAGTCTCTCCTCACATAACTCAAGTTTCATTTTCACGTTCCCACAGTATATTGTGATAATATAGGCGTTGTGGCCTTAACTCACAATCCTATTCTACACACCAGAACCAAACACATGGAATTGGATATCTTCTTTGTGAGAGAGAAAGTTCAGAATAAATCATTGGTTGTACACCACATTCCTAGGCAAGATTAGCTGACATCTTCACCAAAACTCTCTCGCCTCAACACTTTGCGACAATGAAGGCCAAACTCAATGTGTTTGCTCAGCCTGCTCCTTTTCACCCACCTTGAGTTTGAGGGGGGGCTGTTAGAGAAATAAAGGATCGTCTGATCCACTCTGAAATATGTCGTCTACCTAGCTAAGTCAGCTACTTAATGTATCATTTGATCAGTAGTCATGTCAGCTGTATAAGTTGACCATCCATGATAGGTGTCAGCTCTCATTAATATGATTGTGACCCGCAGTTTATGTTGACCCGAAATACCCGGGATCTTGTTTGTTTGTCTATTTTCTCTCTGTATAAATAAAGAGCTTGTAGCAGTGAAATAATAAGAATAGAAAGATCAATTTATGTATCTTCGATTTCTCAAGCCATTCCTTTTCTTTCAAGAACACCTTCGTTATTAACACTCATATATTTAGAATAATAATCAACCCATAATTAATCTAAATAAACATCAACGAACAAGAGGTAACTAAAATAATAAGTTTGCACCCCAAGTGCTAATTATTCAAAAGCAGCAAAAATTAAAAACAACGAATAATTCTTTCAAGATTCTCTGGTTCTTCTAGACCTTCTTGCACCACCTTGCACTAGCTTCAAATTCATTTGTCATGCACATCATCGCCCTGATTGTCTATGGCGTTAAGCGCCCAAACAACAAACAGCAAACAGAATGGGTTAACTCCAAATACAGAATAATTAACAGCATTTGTGATGAAACAAAACAGTAAAAGTAAATAGTAAACAATAGCACGAATTATAGCAACAACAACAAAAACAATATATTCACAAGTCCTCATGTTGAAATATCACATAACCATGCTTGTTAGTCCTCAAAAACCTATATGCAAAACCATGGCCAGAACACGCCACACAAGGCAGGATGGTCGTAGGGGACAAACAACCCTCTCACCGCCCTCAAGGTAGATCACATGGGACAAATTACCATCTCATCACCCTTCCAGAACCTCCAAGATGCATATTCCATGATAAATCAGTCATCAACATCATGAACCAACAGTCCGCACAAAGTCATAGTCATAGTATCAACATATACAAATATATTCATTTCAGCGTAGAAATCATTATCAACATGTTATACCAAATAACTTAATTCATTTCACCAAACTTCAACAACATATAAATCATACTTATCATGTTACAGCATCAACAACAAGTCCATAATAACCTCAAAGGCAAGGCACAGCAATATCAAACCAACAATACATCACAAACCGTCAAGACAAGTCCTACAACGAGTTACCCTTACCGTCTAACGTGACGCATAAACTTGATCTACCACCCTACAATAGCATATAAAAAAACATCCAATCAGCTATTCTAAAGGTGAAAAACAATCTCAAAAGGAACCGGAATCGAAACAGCCAAAACTAGGGTTTTCAGAAAAACACAGAAGAAACAACAGCACACACACGCATGTGTGGGTATAGCCACACACATGTGTGCCTAATCCAGAATCAGGCAGAGGCCTTGCGCATGTGCGCTGGGTGGCCACGCACATGCGTGGCCCCTCTGTTGCAGGGTCGAAAACACATGTTTTTGCACAGAAAAAGAGTTCGAGAGAGGTTTTTAACCAAGGGTTTTCATAAACAAGTTTCTCCATCAAAACATACTTGGATTTTCAAAGAGTTTAGGGTTCCACAACAATTTTCCCTATTATCAAACTTAGGGTTTTGAAACTATTAGAAACTCTTAGTCTAGGAAATTCTTGAGAAACCGAAAGGGAAACTAACCTCGAAGCCTCGAACGATCAAGAGAGATTAAGGACCAGGTTGTGCTCATCCAAAATTCAAATGGTAGCCGTCAACATGTGGGAGGAACACCAAGAGGTCTCGTGATAAAACCCTTGAAGAATAATGGAAGAAGGAAAAGGAAAACAGGATTATAATCACAGTTACCATGAGGCTAATGATCGGAAGAACACGAAAACAGAATGGTAAGGAAACCTACCAAGGAAACAACATGTAGCAAGCTTGGAGAGTATTTGAAGATCGAAAGCTTGGTCGTAAGGAAAGAGAGAATGGGCGGCAACAGCAGCAAAGGTCAGCAACAGCATAAAGGTTTTCAGCAGTTTGAGGGTTAGGGTTTGCACTTGGAATGGAATAACAAAGAGGCAGCCCACACCACAACACATATAGCTCGAAAATCTCTTCTCTCAAGAGAAAACTTCAGCCTTAAACCTCCTTAATTCAGAATTAAAACTAATCAAAACCATTTAACACCCATTAACCTCCATCAACACCAATTAACACTCCTAAAACTCCATTAATGCAATATTTGAATTTCAAAATTTAAACTCAGTTGAAAGGTCAACAAGGCTAATTCAAATAATTGAATAGTCCAAGGACTAGATTATATTTATTAAAATACGAAGGACCAAAGTGCAAATACAAGAAAGTTTAGGGACCAAATTGCAATTACAAGAAAATTGAGGGTCTTACAATACTAACCCCCTAAAAAGAGTTTCGTCCTCGAAACTAAACATCAAGAAAATAACCAGAGTATATATCCTGTTAGGTTATCCACTTAAGGAACAACCTTCTAACAAACAAACAAGTCAACAAAACAAGTCAAACACTTTTATTCTTCTTTCGATTGACACCCCGTCAATGGATTTCAGAATCCAAACATCCTAACAAACAGTCTACCCAACAGATCTGGTTTTCTTAACCAAAGATCTGATACCACAAATGTAATGCCCCAATTTACGGTCAGGGGTCACATAGTAAATAAGCGGAAATAGAACTCCAAACCTCTCAAAAACTACTCAAGTTTTCAAAACCAGACATCTCTCATATATTTCGAATAATAATCAACCCATAATTAATCTAAATAAACATCAAGGAATGAGAGGTAATTAAAATAATAAGTTTGCACCACAAGTGCTAATTATTCAAAAGTAGCGGAAATTAAAAATAGCGAATAATTCTTCCTAGATTCTCTGGTTCTTCTAGACCTTCTTGCACCACCTTGCACTAGCTTCAAATTCTTCTGTCATGCAAATCATCACCCTGATTGTCTATGGCGTTAAGCACCCAAACTACAAACAACAAACAAAAAGGGTTAACTCCAAATACAGAATAATTAACAGCATTTGTGATGAAACAAAAAAGTAAAAGTAAACAGTATACAGTAGGATGAACTACAGCAACAACAACAACAATATATTCACATGTACTCATGTTAAAATATCACATAACCATGTTTGTTAGTCCTCAAAAACCTATATGCAAAACTATGGCCAGAACTCGCCACACAAGGCAGGACGGTCGCAGGGGAAAACTACCCTCTCACTGTCCTCAAGGTAGATAACATGGGATAAATTACCATCTCATCTCCTTAGGTATGATCACATGGGACAAATTACCATCTCATCACCCTTCCAAAACCTCCAAGGTGCATATGCCATGACAAATCAGTCATAAACATCATGAACCAACAGTCCACACAATCTCATAGTCATAGTATCCCACATATCCAAATATAGTCATTTCACCTTAGAAACCATTATCAACATGTTATGCCAAATAACTCAATTCGTTTCACCAAACTTCAACAACATATGAATCATATTTATCATGTTACAGCATGAACAACAAGTCCATAATAATCTCAAAGGCAAGCACGGTAAGGTAAATGAGGTTCCAAGGAATCAGATGTGGTACTTGTCTCTTGGACCAAGGTTGCAAAGATTGTATGCTTCTCCAGCTAAAGCTATTCACATGAGATGACATTTTGATAATGTTAGGGATGAAGGTGTGTTGATTCACCCCTCTGATGGAGAGGCGTGGAAACATTTTGATCGAACATATAAAGACTTTTCTAAAGAACCTCATAATGTAGGACTTGGTTTATGTGCTGATGGATTTAGTCCATTGAACATAAAATGTATGCCTTATTCTTATTGGCCTGTGATTGTCACTCCTTACAATTTGCCTCCTTCAATGTGTATGAAAGAAGAATATTTGTTCCTGAAAATAATCATTCGTGTTTATTCACAAAGGCGTTATCCAAAGTATGAACCATTTATTATTGCTCAAAAAGAAATCCAAGTTTATTACACACCACATCCTAAAAGGTGGCGTGATAATTCAAATTGGTGGGTAGTTATCAAGACAAAAAGCAAGAAGCATTATTGAGGCAAGTGGTTATGAAAGAAACCCACCATATGCTTTCCAAGAAAATGAGAATGCTCAAGTGCTACCAGTCATATAAGAAATTGAACAAATTGATAACTTGAGAGATGATGATAATGAGTATGAAAAAGAAGATGACATGCTCATGGATGAAGAGGACAAAAATGAAGAAGTTAAAGAAGACTTTGATGATAGCAATTCAACTAATGAAGAAGTTTGAGCAGACTATACTGAATCTGATGATGATTGGTTAGATTAGTTGTTTTTATTTCTTTCATTTATTTGATAAATTAACTGTCTTTTAGTTTTTTTTAATGAATTCTTAGCACATGTAATGTCGTATCTTTGTTGGATTGTATGTTATTGCATACATATATTTAAATATATGACATGGTTAAACAATTTATCTTTTAATTGTGATTTTAGATTTCTGGTACTAGTAGACCTAGAGGACGACCTCATGGTTTTGGAGGTAGAGGTAAGAGTAAGGTTACATTTGACCATTCCAGTTTACAACAAAGGAATGTTACTCAATATATGATTTTGTCAACTCAAAGTACACCATCTGCACCATCTAGTAATGCAGAGGTTCCTGCCAATACTTCACCCCTATAGTCTCCTACTGTAGAAAGGACGCCGACTCCATAGTATCCCATGCAACCAACAAATGATGAGTCTAAGACTGTGGCACCTACACAAGATGATGATGATCATAACAACCAACCCCAACAAACAATCCCATTTGGAGATCCCACTTTACCCGGTCCTCATAACACACCCGTACCAAGGGGCAAGGATCCTTCAGATAACAAAGTATGGACTTATCCTCTACGTGCATAGTAAGTGAAGTTATTTAATTGTAAAACTATTGAGCTTAATATGCTTTCATACTCGATATGTAATGTATTTCTTTTTTCACCTTTACAGCTTTTATCTTGATGATAATGCTACTAAAGACATACCAAAGGCAATTAAATCTATGTTTGGTGGCCCTTACAACCAAGGTTGTCAGATTCGAGATTCTACGCAGAGACGGAGCAGGGTGCAGACTCGTAGAATCGTATAAACGTAACACGGACGTTACGATTCTACTAATATACATAAATATGTTATATGCATATAAATTCATAATAACAAGCACTTTAATAGACTTGCATAATCCATAATATTGTCATTGTCAATAATAAAATACTCAAGAACCAAAATGTACCATTAGAAAGCTTTACATCTCATGTACCAAAATAAAGCTTTACATCTCAATGTACCTAATGAAACCATTATATCCCCAATGTACCATGAGTAAGCTTTACATCTCAATGTACCAAAAAAAGCTTTACATCCAAATATACCAAAAGAAAGCTTTACATCTCCATATATACCAAAAGGAGAGTTGTCTATCAACAATGTACCAAAAGTTTAACATATCCAATATACCAAAAAAAGCACACCATTTCAAAACCGAAAACACTAACGTAGGCCAAGCAATTGATTCAAATTAACATCCATATAATCGTCATTCCATTGCCCATTTTCTTCACTTTCATCATCTTCATTTTCATCATCTTCATTTTCAACATTTTCATTTTCCTCACCTTCAACTAGTTCATTCAAAGTCTCAAAGTTGCCTTGATTCTCTTCCTCTAAACCCAAAGCCAAAGCCTCATCCTCATCTTCATTTGGAGTTTCCGAATCCAAGTTGTTCACATCCAAGCCTTCATTGTCTTCATTAAAATCTTCCTCCATAATCCACTCATCATCACTTGAAAGGTCATCAATGTTGAACTCCATGACTTTTCTTGTTTGCTTCTTTTTGGCTAATTTTGAATTAGCCATGACAAAGACAACATCATTCATCATTTGTTGCTTCAATCGGTTTCTCCTTTTTGTGTGGACCTAAATAAGTAGTAAAACACAAATTCATGGACATAAGGAAGGGGACTTAAGTAATTTAAACAAGAGGAGTAGAGGACTACATGTATTTGAAAACTTACTCTCTCAAAGGCGCTCCAGTTACGTTCACATCCAGATGAACTACATGTCAAGCTTAGCACACGAATGGCAAATTTTTGGAGCTCTGGATGTTCATGCCCATATGACTCCCACCAATCTACTGGTGATTTTATCATAAGTGTTCTTAAAGCCACCGGAGCACCAAACAAGCCTTCACATTTCCTGAAAGCGTCAATTGATACATCAATCTTGCTTTGCTCATCAAGATCCGGTACCATCTTTTCCATGGCAGCAAGTAGTCCTTTTCTTATTTGTAGATCATATGAGAATCCAGGACTAAATTGTAATTGGGGGTTAAGAAAATAGCCTGCAGCATGCAAAGGTCTATGTAGTTGTTTGTCCCACCTCGCATCAATAACATCCCATAGAATTTCATAACTAAGAAATGAGATACAAAATATAGATTGAATTAGTTTCATTAAAGACAACATAAAACAAAATCAATTCAATATCAAGATGATAGAAGATAGTTACTCACTGTTTCTTAACACCATGAAAGACATTTTTTATGTTCTCCTTGCACTTATTCATTTCCTCATAAATAAACCCCATTGCTGGCTCATCGGAATCAACTCGACGAAGCACTTGTATCAAAGGGATTGCACCCTTTAAGCAAGTCGCAATGTCCTTCCAAAATCCCTTGTCGTCCATGATAACATCACGAATCACCCTCCCATCTGTTGACTTTGCATATTTGCTGCTTCTCCATTCCTTCGATGCAAACATCCTTTGCAAGGCACCCCTATTTTCATGAAGAGACCCTAAAGTCAAATAAGATGTGGCAAAGCGAGTGAGGCTTGGTCTAATCAAATCTTTCCCTTTAGTATATTGTTGCAACAATGAGATGAGAGTTGTCCTTGAATAGATATAAGAAGTGATCCTTCTTCCTTGTGGAATTGTTACACCATGAACTGGAATCTTCTTCTCAAAGTCTTCCAACATCAAATCAATGCAATGTGCTGCACAAGGAGTCCAATACAACCTTTCCCTTTTCTGCATCAAAACCTCCCCAGCAGCTTTGTAATTTGCTGCATTATCTGTTACGATTTGCACCACATTTTCTTCTCCAACATATTCCACAATGTCATCCATCATCTGAAACACTCTCTCTGTTGTTTTGGAGAAATGAGATGCATCGATAGACTTTAGGAAGACGGTCCCCTTTGGGCTATTCACCAAGAAATTAATTAATGACCTCCTCCTTGTGTCTGTCCACCCATCTGTCATTATGGTGCACCCCACCTTCTTCCATTCAGCTCTGTGTGCTTCTAATGTCAGATTTGTCAATTTGATCTCTTCCTTCAATAGCTTCACTCTAATGTCATGGTAGGAAGGTGGCTTGAATCCTTGCCCATACCTTGCAATAGAATCAATCATAACAGTGTATTCATCACTTTTAGCAACATTGAATGGTATTGCATTGTTGTAAAAGAATCTTGCAATATTTTGACAAACTTCATCTTTTAAACCCGTCTCAAACATGTTTTTCATGGTGGTTTGAGTGCTAATCCCCCTTCTCTTCAACAAGTTTGTGAGGTCACTAACGGGTAAATCAACTTCATTGCTCTTTCTTTTTCCACCATTTTCTTCACCACCACCATCCTCAATAATAATACCTTTGAAAAGCAATTCAGATAAACTCAATCAGGCTTGTTTAACATATCATATTCCATCATTAAAACAAAAGATAATGTTCAAATACTATACCGGATTTTTTGATCAAATTTGTCATCCCCTTTTTAACAATGTTTTCCATCTCCAGGCGCACACCATCAGGAACTGATGCGCAAACTCTAACATATTTTGCTGAGCCAGCCAAATGATGCTTCAAACGATAAATTCCACACATAATAGTTTCACAAAACTTGCATTGGACTTTCTTAGGGTAATTAGGAACTGGGATGCCATATTTCCAACCGGGATCACTTCGATTTCCAGGAGCATTCTTGGGCTTCGACACTACTCGCTGCCTTGAACTAGAAGCATCACCACCACCGACAACAGACATGGTGATAGAAATAGATACCCTAAATTACAAAGGACAAACACATGAATTGCAACACAAGACCGGTATAATATGTACAAACACATGAATTAGTTTTCTTACAACAACAACAAGCCACTGCCACCTAATAATCAATAAGAAAATAATCAACAAGCCACTGCTCAAGGCCAGTATAATAATCAATAACAAAATGCTTCGCGGTGAACAACAACAACAAGCAAGAACCACCTAATTTTCTTCCCAGCCACTGCCACCTAAGGACTCACCCACAAGAAAAAATCTTACCTCAGAATGCTTCGCGGTGACCACGAGCGGAGAAGCTTGGCAACCGCGACCGGAAGAGCTTGGCGGAGCTTGAGCGGAGTAGCTTGGCGGAGCTCGAGCGGAGGAGTTGGCGACTTGGCGGAGCTCGAAGCTCGAGCAGAGGCGTTTCGCAGAGCTCGAGCAGAGGAGTTTCGCGGAGCTCGAGCGAGAAGTGCGCCGGTGTTGGACACGGGGACCAGCGAAGCACGAAGCCAGAGCGGAGGAGGAGGGCGGCGACGGTCACGCCGGATGACGGCGTGCAGCGTGGCCAGAACAGAGGAGGCTTGGCGCCGTGGGCTGTGGATATGCGACGTGTGGTTCAGAATGGATAAGGAAGAAGAAAAGTGAAAAAAATTGTTTTTTTACTGTTGCTGTTTTTAAATTTAAACCGGGTCGAACCGGGTCAAAACCGGGTCGAACCGGAAAACAGGGTCATTGGAGACCCAGTTCGATTTTTGTAGAATCGGAGACGGCACGACGATTCCACGATTCTACCCGTTTCACACCGATTCTACTCGATTCCACCAGATTCCGATTCTACCACCGATTCGAGACGGAAGGACCTCTAGAAGCGTAGAATCGCTCGATTCTACGAGTAGAATCGCGATTCTGACAACCATGCTTACAACAACTGTAAATGTTGCACCGATCGAATAAAAAAATTCTAGTTTGCTGAGTGGACGGTAATGTGAATATGTTTCTTGTTATGGTAGTGTATACTACTAAAATTGTAATTTGTTGTTGAATTTAAATTTTTATTGTTTTTTAATAATTCCAGAAAAATTACAAATGGACTGGTGAACATGACTCAACTATTAAGGCTATGTGGGAATCAAAGGAAAATGACTTGCTCAGAAAGATAATGACAAGAGCACGTGAAAATATTTCATCAAAACCTTCATGGATTCCTGATGATGTGTGGGCTAGGTTTCTTGCTATGTGGGAAGATGAAAATTATCAAACATTACGCTATGTGGCATCTGCAAATCGTCATTCAGATACTGGTGATTCATTGCATACCCAAGGATCTATGAATCAATTTAAGCATGAACGTGAATTGGTGAGTTATATTCCAAATATTTCATTTGTGACTAGTGTATATCTCATATAATCAATACAAGATATGATTATTTTAAGTTAATGAGTAAGTAGGTATGGTTCGTTAATTTTCGTGCTGAACTTGGTAGCTTTATTAAAAATAAACATTTCTGAATTAAGTATTGAACTAAGTTTAGAAATGCCGGGAAAAAAGTCTAATAGGTAGCATAATTTGCACATACTCATAATGATAGTGTTTAGTGGTTATCTTACATTAAGTAAGCTTTGCAAAATTTGTGTTGCACGAGTAACCGTTTGGATAACATGATTTTTTTAGATATATATGACTTATTGGTAAATTGGTAGAGGTTGTGATGATTATAATTATTTGCTATTTTTATGATGTCCAACCTTCGATTAAAATGTAGTACCTATGATCTTTTGATGTTGTTGAGTACTAATATGTAGCAAGTTTTATATACAATTCTTGAAAGATTAGGTTTATGTGATTGAGTTGATATGCTAGTTATCATAGTGGAATACACTGCTTTACTGCTTGGTGTTGAATTTTCTAGTGAACAAGTCATAAAAGATATTGAAATTGGAACATTGTTTTACTTCATTTGACCCTTGTTTTTGTTAGATTCAAACAATTAAATGAGTTATTATGTTTTGATAATCAACAATTTCTTTAAGGTTTAATATCATTAGAGATAGATTTCCTAACACAGTGAAATTTCTCATATCCAGGAATATCTATCTACTGGAAGCACTGAATGAATCTCAAAGAATTATCAAGAGAATCAGTCTGCTAGGAGAAGTCGTCCGGTCATCACTACATACATCCTGAAGGAAATGCTATCTAAGACATACAAAGAAAGCATTCATGTGAAGACAGTCTGGTGACTCACGGAAGATAAAGCAGTGACTTCAAATAGCAAACTTCTTTTTCGAAGACACTCTATCAGCTATGCACTCTCAAGTCAAAGTCCACTTCAAGAAGCTGAAACAGTCCGGTGCCTGAACCAACAGTGATCAACAGGAAGACTGTTTCATCTAAAGCTGAATGAGTATGACAACTCATGAAGAAACACCTCTAGATTTGAAGCTTCTCTAGCATCATATAAAAAAGTTGTGGACCAACTCATTCAAATGGAGAACTTCAGTGGAAGCAAAAGAAAATGAAAGATTCAGTCTTCTACAAGTCAAGAAAATTCTCAATCTTAAGGAGGACTGAATAAAGAAAAACCGTCTGCCGATGCAAGCCACTCAGTAACGGAATTTGAAATATTATATGGAGACTGCGTCTGCCAAATCATAATAAAGAATTCGTCTGGTCAAGCATCAGAATGCGCCAAAGGTACAGATTTCAAGAGATGTGCATTACGAGGATATTAGTTCAACATAATCATCAAAGAAATTATTCACCTAGCTTTGAAGAATTCATCCAGAATAATTGCTTCTTGGATCAAAAGACACCTACCTCGTCTGCATATTAAATAAAGCACTGGCAATGGCAGAAAGAAGAAAGGGACACAATTAATAGAATATTCGTTGGTCCCACTGCTTTTCTACTTTTCCTCAAATCACGCTGACAGCGCGGAATCAACGGCAAGAATCTCTGAGCACCGTACTCATTCAACGGTCGAAATTCAAATATTTGATCAGAGCATTTGATGGGCACTAGCTGGCACGCACTGGGGTATAATGGTCAAAACAAATACCACAGCTAGAATTCCTGGCATTAAATACAGAAGACATAGCTCAAGGCTACTTGCTCAAATGGAGCCAGACGATATCAACCCAGGCAAATCAATGCTTCTCAGATCGTGTCTCAGACCTGCTGAAAAATGCAGAATTAGCCGTTACTCACAGCAGAGGAAGTCGGAGCACAAACGGACAGGTTTTCTCTCCTTCTCTGGAAGAAGAACGAAGATCTTCAACTGAAGATATATATAGAGAATCCTGCTTCCGTAGCAACTTGGCGACTTAGACTCAAACTTTCATATTTCAACTAAGTTTGCCCAAAGGACCAAGGCTTCATTGGTTCCAACTCAGGGAGCTTCAAGCCATATCCTACCTGAGTTGAGTTGCTCATGTGTGTGAAGAACTTATAGAGTATCACTCTCATCCTATCCCACACACATAACCCAAAACAGAGAACCTAAACTTACTATCCTCTCTGTAAAACCCGAGCTTCATTTCTTCTACCCACTCTTATTTGAAGAGAATCATTGTAGAAAAGCAAAGCCTTGCTAAAGGTATCGGGAGAAGTCCTGTATAATAATTGTAAGGAGAAGTCCTGATAATACTTGTAAGGGGAAGCCCTGATAATACTTGATAGGAGAAGTCCTTCTAATACTTGTTGGGAGAAGTCCCTGATAATACTTGTACTATTTGTTTAAATAGTGGAAAATCTGGACGTAGCCCTGTCGATTATGGGGGTGAACTAGGATAAAAATCGTGTGTGCTTTAATTTTCATGTTATGTTATATTTTCTGCTGCATACATGCATATTTGCATAATCAATAACTCTCTATGAAAACCAATAATTAATGTTCATCATCGAAAGAGGTTTTCAATAATAAGTCACACAATTCAAACCCCCCTTTCCTGTGTGTTTCTTGCACCTTCAGTTTTTAATATTTTTAGCACACGTCTATATGTTTAAACAAGTGCAGGCTAAGACATTGGGAAGAATGCCAAATAAGGGAGAACTATTCTAGAAGTGTCATCTTACGAAGGGGACATAGATTTTTGTGGATAAAAGATCAAGTGATGCTTATGTAAGTACTAAGACATTTATTATGTAAGCGTTATCTAATTCAAGTGCAATAATTTATTCAATTTTGAGTAATTCTTTTTTTCTTTATGTTTTTGTCATCTTAGGACAACTTTGTTAACGCCTGTGCACAAGTTGAGTCTCAATCACAAGTTGGTGATGGTGGGAGTTCAAGTCAACCAAAACCAATTGATTATGATGCAAATATGATTGACGCGGTTGGGGGAAGAAATTCTAAGGGAATAGTACATGGTCTTAGTTTGGATGGAAGGATACGTGCTAGTCCATTAACATCCAAATCAAAAAATGCTAACTACACTGATATTGTCCGAGGTATGAGTGCTAAGTTGAGGCAAAACTAAGACAGAAAATTATGGACCAACAACAAACAATTGACAACATAGGTGCTACCCTTGCTCGACAAAATAAAATAATGGATTTATTTGCAAGACATGCAAACGTTGATTTGGATGCAATGGATTTGGATGAAGATGATCCTCATGATGTTCCAGGAAGTGATGCTTCAAATAACAATCAAAGTGATTGACAGATTTGATGACTTAATGGCTACATATTATTATAGATCATGGTTTTTTATTTATAGGTGAAACTTCTATATTTTAAATCATTTTGAGATACTTACTTATACTTATGACTGGATAATTATGATTAAGTTTGGATATGCCGATGGATGGATTTATTTCAATATGATTGTTGTTTTATGGTTCAGCTCAGTTTTTTATTTTCAAAATTTATGATATTTATTACCAATTTATTTATAATAAATGAACTGAACAGGAAAAGTAAATATATTTGTGATTGTTAGAGAATATAAATCATCTAAAGTTGAAGCATGAAAACTATCACAGCATCTTCTGTGATTTGTAGAAGATCAACAACGGAGTGCGTCGTCTGACCTTTGTCTAAAAAGGATCTGCACACTGGAACAAATGGATCGTCTGCCCAAACCAAGATTGTCGTCTGACCAGACATGTCGTCATTGTCCTCGCTAGCTGTATCGCTTTAGGTTGTAATAATGGCAATCCCAGATTAGCCGGGATTTGACCTTATCTTATCTTAGATTTATTATTTGTTTATTAGTAGTTTACGTTTCCAATATTGTAGGTTACATTTCCAATGTAACAGTTGACCACAGGATATCCGGCACGGTCATTTACAATTCAGTCTCGTCTGTTTATTTTCACTCTGTATAAATATATAACTTATAATAGTTATTACTCAGGATAGAAAATATATTTCAAACAATATTTCTTCGGTTGAACTTCATTTTTATGTTTCTACCTTTGTTTGTGATGCCTGCAAAGGAAATACAAGCAAGCAAGTTGCAACCACGGAGGTCAAGTTCAACCGTGTGATTCGAAGGCTGTCTTCCTTCTCACCCACGTTAAGCTTGCAGAAGGATGTTAGAGAATATAAATCATCTGAAGTTGAAGCATGAAAACAATCACAACATCGTCTGTGATTTGTAGAAGATCAACAACGGAGTGCGTCGTCTGACATTTGTCCATTTCATATATTTGCTAGAGGATTCAACATTGATGAGCCCAGATATGAAATGAGCTGAAAAACCGAGGTTTTCACTAGCTTGTTCTCCTTAGATGAGTATGGAATCTTCTATAGATTTCAAGTTGTGTGCCAGCAGCTTTTCCATAACATCCTTTACTCCATTCTTGAGTCTATTCCTTGAAAGTGTATGCTTCCTTCAATGTTCTTTTCCATAACATCCTTTTCACTCTACATCTGTGAAGATGTTAGTAACTTTCAGAGCGGTTAGGCTCTGGTACCAATTGATAGTGCAAGAAACACACAAGAAAGGGGGGGTTTGAATTGTGTGTGTCATTTTTGAAAACTTCTTTATTAAAATATACCGCAATTAGTAGTTTTCAAAGAGTGTTATAGATTATGTATGTATGCATGCATGCAGCGGAAAATTAACATACGGCAGAAAACTAAAGCACACACGATATTTATCCTGGTTCACCCCCATAATCGTCAGGGCTACATCCAGTCCTTGGCTTCACCAAGATTTTCACTATTTCATCAAATAGTACAAGTATTCTCACGGACTTCTCCCGGTATTAGAAGGACTTCTCCTATCAAGTATTGTACAGGACTTCTCCTAGTATTTTCAGGACTTCTCCTTTCAAGTATTCTGCAGGACCTCTCCTTCTTAGTAATCTGCAGGACTACACCTGATTCCCTTTACAAATTGGATTTGTTTTTCTAGAAGGATTCTCTTCAATAAGAGTGAGTAGAAGAAATGAAGCTCGGGTTACAGAGAGGATAGGAATTTAAGGTTCTCTGTCTTATGTTGTGTGAGGTTAGGTAAATTATGGCTTGAAGCTTTCTGAGTTTGAGCCAATGGAAACTTGGTTTTCTAGGCAACTTGGTTGAGATATGCAATGGATTGAATTCAAGTTGCCAAGTTGTTCTGGAAGCTGAATTCTCTATTTATATATTTAGTTGAAAGTCTTCATTCATCTTTGATAGAAGGAGAGAAAATAGATCCGTTAGTGCTCCTGCTTCCTTGTGAGTAACGGCTAATTCTGTAATTCTGGAACAGCATTAAATGCATTCTGTCAAGCATTAATTGCTTGGGTTGACATCATCTGGCTCGGCGTCGTGTCCAGCTTTGGGTTTTTGTTTGAACATATTATCCCAGTGCATGCCAGCTAAGAATCATTAAATTCTCTGAACAGAAGATTTGAATTTTGAATTTGGAGGGAATATGATGTTCATAATTTCAAGCCGTTGATTCCGCGAAGTCAGCTTGATTTGAGGAAAAGCAGAAAGGCAGAGGAACCAAGGAATAATATATTGATTATGTCCTTTTCTTCTTTCTGCAATCAACAGTACTCCATTTAATGTGCAAACGAGGTAGATAATTCTTGATCCAAGATGCAATTATAATAGATAAACTCTTTAGAGTTATTTATGACGATTTCTTTAATGCTTCTGTTGAACTGATTCTTCATAACCTCATGACACATGTTTTCTGGAATTTATGACCATTGAGCACTTTGATGATCTGAGCAGACGAAATCTTCATTATGATTTGGCAGACGCAGTCTTTATAGAATCTTCAGAATTTCGTCACTGAATGAGTTGCACAGGCAGACGGACTGTCTCATCCCAACCTTCTTGAAGATCAGAGTATTCTTGATTTGCTGGACGCTACCTTCTTTTGCGCTTAAATTGAAGTTCTCCTTTATAAATAAGTTGTCACTCAACTGTTTTGTATAGGGCTAAAGATACTTCAAAGCTGGAAGTGTTTCTTCATGACTTGTTGCCACACTTACACATCTTTTGGAAAAACAGTCTTCCTATTGATCACAGTTTATTCAAGTCCCGGACTGTTTCAACTTTATCCCATGTGCTTTTGTTGTTCAATGATCATAGTTGCTTCTGAGCTTTCCTAGGTATATCTGTGTACTATGAGCAACCTTGACCTTGGGTGAGTCGTAATACTGTCTCCACTTGATTGCCTTCTTTGTATATTTTGTTAGTTTTTCTTGAAGGTGTATGCATTTGTTCTTTTGTGAGGACCCGAACGATTTCCTCTTTCAGGACTCTTTTTCTTGATAACGCCTTGTGATTCATTCAGTTCTTCAAGTAGATAGATTTTCCTGGATATGAGAAATTTCAACGTGTTAGGAATTCTATCTCTAATGATATTAAACATTAACGAAATTGTTAATTATCAAAACATAATAATTCATTTAATCGTTTGAATCTAACAATCTCCCCCTTTTTGATAATGACAATTTCTTTGCAGAAAAAGCTTTAAAATCTCAAAAATGTTTCTTAGATTAAGCACTTCATTATTTTTAGATGTAAGTTGTTTTTCTTTAAAGTTTTTTATTAAATAGAAAAACAAGAACGATCTTTGACAGAGTTTATACACAAATGCGTTTTTATTCCTTAACATTGTTCTTGACAAGTAAAGAGCATTTTGATTTGTTATCCTTAGTTCTTGGGCGGACCGAGAAATTTTAATTATCCCTTAAGACAAATAACCTAACTTCCTAGAGTGTGTTTGTATTTGCTCCCCCTAAATCTGATATTCCTCCATATTTCTTTCTAATGAGCTCCCCCTGAATTGATGCTATAGTTTTTAACATATCCTTAATTTTCTTTTAACCTTGATTCTGTTCTTCTCCCCCTTTTCTATTCTTCTCCCCCTTTGCCTTGTTCCCTATTTCTTCTTTACTTGATATTAGCTTTATATTGTACTTTTTCTATATCTATTACTTCTCCCCCTTTGGCATTATCAAAAAGAAAGCTGCAGTATATAGAGCAGTAAGAAGAGAGCTAATGCTGAAGCAAAGATATATATATATATATATATATATATATATGAAAAATGTTGTAAAAGAGAAGTAAAATAGCTTAAATTAAATGACTAAAGTTTAGGGATTAGGAGTCTATTTCTTCTTCAGCTATTCAAAGAAGCTATTCATCATGTCTTGCATCATTCCAAACTTGGCGTCCATCTTTTCATTAATGGCTTGTTGTGCTGCTTCAGTTCGGCTTCTCATTTCCTCCCTAAGCTCCTGAGTTTCCTTGGCATGAGTGGTTCGTACTTCCAGAAGCGTTTCTTTAAGTAGAGCCAACTCAGCCTTAGCGTCAAAGTGATCTTCAGTGGACGGATTAGCATTAGCATGCTCTTGTGCCTGGATTGCAGCATCCTCATGAAGAACATCTTTGGGTAACGCAACTGAGATTGGTTGGACATTGGACACCACATAACTTAGAGATTTTTCAGGAATTTCAGTTGAAGCAGGCTCGTGAGGTGAGTGTGGAGATGTATCATCAGTTGTACCCTTGGAGTTTGATGGTGTGACCAAAAAGTCTCTGGAGATGGTGACTATTTGAGGCAGAGGAATGGTTGATGCGTAGGATGGTGATCTTGTTACAGATGCAGGAAAGGTTGAGCATGGTTGAGGTTACGGTTTGGTAGCAATTAGAATAAGCGACCATGATCCAGATTGAATCACAGCGTTTTTGACGCCATGAATCAAAGAATATGGTATGGTGCTTATGTGAACATGTCTGAAGACGGACAGTTCCCAATTGTGGTGAAAGATGTCATACCTGGTCCTCTTGGCAAATGAAAATTGAATACCATCTAGAGCAGGCGAAGACCACAAATGTGCCTGAATGCAGAAATTGTGACCCAGCAATTCCAAGAGAAGATTTGGACGATATACACCATTCTCTGTGGGGAGCATCCTGGGAATTTTCAGGGAGATTGATGTAATGGTCCGTCGAAGCTTCTTCGGAACATTAGCAAGAAAGGTTCTGATTTATTTCTGCATAGGTTCCTTTTGGATAGATGGGTGAGAAGCTTGAGCGGTATCGTCTTGTGCATGCTCAGATGGAGAGGCTCTTGCAGTAGGTATTTTTTAGGTAGCCAGAATCTCATCTAATGATGTATCTGGATCAGCTGCAAGAACATCTTGGTCTGCATTATCTTTCTTTGCTTCAGTTATTTGCTTCTTCCTTGGGTTTGAGGCCTTGAATGCACGAGTTTTGGTTCTTTTTCCAGCAACCCTTATCTTCTTAGGAAGAACTTGTTCTTCTGCGGATGGACGAACCCATTCATAAGTTTCTGGGTTTGCGGCATCGGCATTCATTGGACTTGAGGTAGTTTCCCTGTTTGGACTAGCTTGCTTAATGTCTAGTGGACGAGTTTGACCTTCAGACGGTGTCACATTAGGAGTAGGATTCTAAGATGGTGGATTTGATGGTTGAGTTGGATTTGGCAAGGGCTGCATCTCTGGAACTTCAGTACCGGCCCGGACGGACTCAGTGTTAGACCGATTCTTTTTGGACTTGGATGGAAGCACGTAATCAGGGTCGATGATTTTTCTGTACATTACTATCCTTGAAGTAATTTTCTTACCCCATCTCTTAGCCGCTTTTACAAAGTTAGGCCTCCATTGTGGTGTACCAAAAGGAAGAGGGGATTGATTGTTCAGCTTCACCCTTATCCAGTGGCTGTCGTCAACATTGCACAAAATGGCAATAGGTGAGGGAGTAGAGGCTGGGCCTGTTAGAGGCAGATACGTGCAGGATTCCTTTAGACTGAGGGTGACAAGAATGAACCTGAAAGTGGTTGCAGCAATTAGTCCCATATCAGGAACATTGAACCACATCAGAGAAAGAGCGGGTTCTCCAAGAGCAAGGATCAGTGCACTACGCACTCTCTCCAGATGTTCTTCAGACTCTAGTGTGCTCATATGTAGGGACCGTCTGACATCAAGCTCTTCTAGCATCCTTTTTCTTATCTCCGGCCATTCATTTTCACTCTTCCTAAGCCATTGGGCAATGCAGCGGTAGCCACAGTTGCCATCATCTTCAACGTCAACAATATCTTCCACATATTTATGAAATAAGGTAGGCACGTGTGGAGGGTATTTTGTGAGCGTGGGTGACGGTTGAGTGTTTTCTGGAATAGATTCCAGAGGGACCTTCTTAACGTTCTTCACCAACGAGGCTATTAGGATAGTGTCTTCATCATCTTCAGAGGAAGATGGGTTCTATTTGGTGGTGGTGGTGGTGGTGGTGGATGTTGCTTGAACTGCCTTTACCAGGTGTCTCCGTTTAGACTCAGGATTGGACGGAGGCTCAGCTTCTTTTACCTTGCTAGATTCTAAAATTTGGTGCTTTTTGGCAGGTGAAGAGGCATCATTGATAGTTTCCCTCTTTGCCCTAGAAGCCCTGGTTCTTGGAGGAGAAGGGCTAGCTTCCTTATCATGTTCTGTATCTTCATTTTCTCTTTGCTGCTTCTTTTCCCTTTCAGTCAGCAGATTTTTAGGAACTCCAGAGGTGTCAGCCTTCAATCTCATCTTTTTGACATCACTGAATCTGATGGGTGTAGGGTAAATGTAGTCGTGGACAATGAACTCATTTTGCTCCTTTGACTCATTGATGAGCTTTTTCTTTCCCATCATAGCAGTGATGAGAGCTCCGTATGGGAGGTTTGATACTGTACTTTCAAGCGTGTTTATCATGTGATGGAAGATCAAATAAGGAAGGTTGATCTTCTGCATATGCATCATTTGATAGAGAGCCCAGTGAGACAGCTTATTTACTAGATCACGAGCACCCTCCTTCGGAATCACTATTTTGCTCAGTACAGCATGAGGAAATTGGCACTCGTCAACCAGTTTGTTAACGTTGGTTCCATGTATCTTTGGATCTTGCTTCCAGATACAGTCAGGATTGATTGCAGATACTTCCCATTTAGGTGTGTAGATGACTCCTTTGTTTACTTCGACATCTAGGGTTACAGCAATGTCTCCCGGACAGATATCTGTGATAGTTCTCATGCATCTGGACTTGATGGTAATTGGCCCCTTCTTAATAGCACAGTCAAAGAATTCTCTGACTACAGGTTTATGACAGGGGTTCCAGAAATCTTCATGAGGTTGGACCAATCTTGAAACAGCACAAGGTCCACCCCTACCAACTTTGCATAGCTGTAGAGGTTGAGATCGAGATATCTTGGTGAGACAAGCTCTCTCTCCCCCATATTCATCATCTTTTGATTCCCGATCATCGCTTCTTATTCTCGTCGGTTTGCTGCAATGTTCTTGTTCCTTAGAGTGATTACTTCTTGTTGAGCAGGAGTTAGTTGTGGTTCAATGGCAACTTGCTTCTTGGGAGCCATTGGAGGATTCTGCAGAGAAGGATTAGTGAAATCAAGAGAGCAAGCAGAGAATAGCAATAGATTCAGAAGGTTGCAAGTAGATTGTGAGTGTGGTGTTTAATTTTCTCAAGTCCTTTTTGTTAAATGTATTCAGAATGCAAAAGGTTTTACTTGTTTTACGTAGTGAAATGATTATTTCTACAATTGATGTGAGAGAGTGGACACAACACGCGCATTAAATGAAAATCTTTAAATGTGCAGTCATGGCAGTTGAAAGATTTAATGCGTGTTGAGAAAGCTAGTATATGAAACGATACAGTTGTTTACCAATAATCCAAATGTGGGCGTCGTGGAAGTCTGATCATGCCCTTTCAGTTATTCTCAGACGTTCTCACTTGGATGTTGCTTTTACTGTGAGTCTGAGTAGTCACCAGACAGTGACCAGTCCCGTTTTCTTGTTTCAATTTTCTTTGGCGGCAAACTTTATCTGGGTCAGACGTTGTCCTCTTGAGTGTTCGTCTGGCTACACACATTCGATCATTTTACTGCTACCTTTTCATTCTTTCATTATGAATTTTCAATCTTGCATGTGACTTTTGTCCTGCAAGCATTTACACAGAGTTCTTTGCCATAGAACTTTATTAGTAGCATTTTGACATTCTATTTGACTATATAAGTAGGATCCGTATGGTTTCTTCTTGAAAAATATAAGTAATTGAAAGTACTCCCTGTGAAATCATTTCTCATGAGCTATGAGCCTTGAGATGAACGGCATAGTCCCATTATCACCTATTTTCAGATATGTGGTGTTTTGACTTGCTGACTAAGTCATTGAACGAAGTTGATTCAATTTAATCAGCAGATGTGAGTTTGAATCTGACAGTGTTCTTCTTGAGTTGGGAAGTTATTAGGACAAGACTGAAAGGTGTTCTTCTGACTATTCATGGTTTAGTCATTTATAAACTCCTGACCGGACGGAAACGAATGTATTCGTCTGATGGGTCTTCTACTTCTTGCTCTCAGTCAAAGTAACAGTTGATGTTGAACTTTAAAGTGCTTGACACTGTGCCGACTGCAATTGTTGTTAATGAGGGCACATCTGGGCTCTTTTTTAAAAGAGCATCCTTCTGGCAGCATCTCGTAAGCTAAGATTTACTTCTCTTGGACTCAATGATTAATCAGCTTCTATTGATCATCATTGCAGTGGACATGTCTCTTTGTTGTGAAATTCTGCAACATTAATTATTGTACACTTTTGGTACCCATATTTTCTTGGGTCCAGATGGTTAGTTTTACATTCATATGATTTAAAATATCATTATCAGAATTTCATGGACAGGATATGATAACTCTTAAACCATAAGCAAGTGCGAATATACATGTGTACATGACACTAATTTTTCAGGACAGTGCACTCGTACTAATAACAATGTATCTTCATACATATGATTGTCATTGAGCTTCATGTGAGTGTGTGCAGATTCTTAATTTTGCAGCAGAGACTTGGTTCTCATGCGATTTGCTTACTTGAGATAGTATGTGTTTAACCAGTTTTAATTTATCTCAGTTGCATAAATGAGGAGCACTTAGATATAATCAGTTGTTTATTCTTTCATACCTTGTTTGTTCATTTATACTTTTTATAGCATGATAGGTAAGAAAGTAATAGATACAGATAATCAATTTATAGTTTGAAGTTACCTCATCTATGTCTTTTGTAGTGTGGTCACACGATGTGTCATCTATCTTCATTTTCCAGATATGATCGTTTCAACGTGAGCTTGTCATGAAGTAAGATGAGTTCTCTTTTCTGACCCTTTTCTGAAAGAAAACTTATCCATTTCATTTATTTGCTAGAGGATTCAGCATTGATGAGCCCAGATATGAGCTGGGTTGAAAAACCGAGGTTTTCACTAGCTTGTTCTCCTTAGATGAGTATGGAATCTTCTAAAGATTTCAAGTTGTGTGCGAGCAGCTTTTCCATAACATCCTTTACTCCATTCTTGAGTCTGTTCCTTAAAAGTGTGTGCTTCCTTCAATGTTCTTTGGATCATGGTTGCTCTGACTGAGGAAGACACCTGTTAATCGTAGATCTTTTCACTCTGCATCTGTGAAGATGTTAGTAACTTTCAGAGCGGTTAGGCTCTGATACCAATTGTTAGTGCAAGAAACACACAAGAAATGGGGGGTTTGAATTGTGTGTGTCATTTTTTAAAACTTCTTTCTTAAAATAAACCTTAATTAGTAGTTTTCAAAGAGTGTTATAGATTATGTGTGTATGCATGCATGCAGCGGAAAATTAACATACGGCAGAAAACTAAAGCACATACGATATTTATCCTGGTTCACCCCCATAATCGTCAAGGCTACATCCAGTCCTTGGCTTCACCAAGATTTTCACTATTTCATCAAATAGTACAAGTATTCTCAGGGACTTCTCCCAGTATTAGAAGGACTTCTCCTATCAAGTATTGTACAGGACTTCTCCTAGTATTTTCAGGACTTCTCCTTTCAATTATTCTCCAGGACTTCTCCTTCTTAGTATTATGCAGGACTATTCCTGATTCCTTTTACAAATTGGATTTGTTTTTCTACAAGGATTCTCTTCAATAAGAGTGAGTAGAAGAAATGAAGCTCGGGTTACATAGAGGATAGGAATTTAAGGTTCTCTGTCTTATGTTGTGTGAGGCTTAAGATAAGAGTAACACTCTATGGATTATTCACACAAATGAACGACCTAACTTAGGTAAATTATGGCTTGAAGCTTTCTGAGTTTGAGCCAATGGAAACTTGGTTTTCTGGGCAACTTGGTTGAGATATGCAATGGATTGAATTCAAATTGCCAAGTTGTTCTGGAAGCTGAATTCTCTATTTATATCTTTAGTTGAAAGTCTTCATTCATCTTTGATAGAAGGAGAGAAAATAGATCCGTTAGTGCTCCTGCTTCCTTGTGAGTAACGGCTAATTCTGTAATTCTGGAACAGCATTAAATGCGTTCTGTCAAGCATTAATTGCTTGGGTTGACATCGTCTAGCTCGGCGCCGTGTCCAGCTTTGGGTTTTTGTTTGAACATATTATCCCAGTGCATGCCAGCTAAGAATCATTAAATGCTCTGAACAAAATATTTGAATTTTAAATTTGGAGGGAATACGATGTTCAGAATTTCAAGCCTTTGATTCTGCGAAGTCAGCTTGATTTGAGGAAAAGCAGAAAGGCAGAGGAACTAAGGAATAATATATTGATTATGTCCTTTTCTTCTTTCTGCAATCAACAGTACTCCATTTAATGTGCAGACGAGGTTGATAATTCGTGATCCAAGAAGCAATTATAATAGATAAACTCTTCAGAGTTATTGTTGACGATTTCTTTAATGCTTCTATTGAACTGATTCTTCATAACCTCATGACACATGTTTTCTGGCATTTATGACCGTTGAGAACTTTGATGATCTGAGCAGACGAAATCTTCATTATGATTTGGCAGATGCAGTCTTTATAGAATCTTCAGAATTCCGTCACTGAGTGAGTTGCACAGGCAGACGGACTGTCTCATCCCAACCTTTCTTGAAGATCAGAGTATTCTTGATTTTCTGGACGCTTCCTTCATTTGTGCTTAAATTGAAGTTCTCCTTTATGAATAAGTTGTCACTCAACTGTTTTGTATAGGGCTAGAGATACTTCAAAGCTGGAAGTGTTTCTTCATGACTTGTTGCCAGACTTACACATCTTTTGGCAAAACAGTCTTCCTGTTGATCACAGTTTATTCATTCCCGGACTGTTTCAACTTTATCCCATGTGCTTTTGCTGTTGAATGACCATAGTTGCTTCTGAGCTTTCCAAGGTATATCTGTGTACTATGAGCAACCTTGACCTTGGGTGAGTCGTCAGACTGGCTCCACTTGATTGCCTTCTTTGTATATTTTGACAGCTTTTCTTGAAGGTGTATACATTTGTTCTTTAGTGAGGACCCAGACGATTTCCTCTTGCAGGACTGTTTTTCTTGATAACGCCTTGTGATTCATTCATTTCTTCAAGTAGATAGATTTTCCTGGATATGAGAAATTTCAACGTGTTAGGAATTCTATCTCTAATGATATTAAACCTTAACGAAATTGTTAATTATCAAAACATAATAATTCATTTAATCGTTTGAATCTAACATTCTAACGGTGAAAAACAATCTCAAAAGGAACCGGAATCAAAACGGCCAAAACTAGGGTTTTTAGAAAAACACAGCAGAAACAACAGTACACACACGCATGTGCGCAGGGTGGCCACCCACATGCGTGGCCCCTCTGTTACAGGGGTCGAAAACACATGTTTTTGCACAGTAAAAGGGTTTGGGAGAGGTTTTTAACCAAGGTTTTTCATAAACAAGTTTCTCCATCAAAACATACTTAGATTTTCAAAGAGTTTAGGGTTCCAAAATAATTTTCCCTATTAGCACACTTAGATTTTGATACTATATATTAGAAACTCTTAGTCTAGGAAATTCTAGAGAAATCGAAAGGGAAACCAACCTCAAAGCCTCGAACGATCAAGAGAGATTAAGGACTGGGTTGTGCTCGTCCAGAATTCGAATGGTAGCCGTCAACGTGTCGGAGGAACACCAAGAGATCTCGTGATAAAACCCTTGAAGAATAATGAAAGAAATAAGAGGAAAATAGGATTATAATCACAATTACCATGAGGCTAATCGTCGGAGGATTTGCAGAAGAAACAACAGCACACCCACACATGCGCCTGGGTATAGCCACGCACATGCGTGGCTAATCCTGAATCAGGCAGAGGTCCTATGTATGAATTTTCGTAACCTTTTTACTCTCAATTTGATTTATTCTTCCCCATCTTTCCATGCATCAAAGGTGAGCTTTGAGGATTTTAACATTATGTATAAATTTGTATAGGTTATTTAACTTATCTGTCTAGAAAGAGGCTACAATAAGTGAATTAGGGAAATAGAAGGGCGACAAGGGCAGCGAGACTGGAAGTGAAGAAGACCACTTCCTTAATGGGAAGAAGAGTTATTAGCTCATATGATGTCTTTGCTAGAAGGGGTCAACTTGCAGATTCGTACTCGAGATTCCTTCTTTTGATTATTAGATAGCTTGGGAGATTAAAAAGTAAAGTCGATCTATGCAAAGTTATAGCACAATCTCCTGCTAATCTGTTCTAACACTTAGTGTTAACAAGAGGTGATTTATTTAAAGCAATTAAAAATTTTACTGACTTTTGAGCAACACACAATTATTTAATTGAAAATATTGATGCATACATGAACCATTTGTGAATTCAATGTTAAACTTTTAACCCACTTCTTTAATCCTTATGTTTTTTTTTATTTTTCTTTCTTCATATTCAAATCATAACCCCATATTCTCTAGTTGTAAAATAATTCATACACATTTTAATTACACCTCCACTTATTGAGATATAGAGTAGAAAAAAGAGAAATGTTATGAAAATATAGAAGTAAAAAGAAAAGAAAAATTAAGTGAAAATAAAAGTTTGAATGTATTAAAACTCTGGTCTTTATCTTATTTATTTTAGAAAGCGGGTCAACAACATACACCCATCATTAATTATTGTGGCCTAATCGGTTTAAAGTTAGCTTACACAATACTTTTTGATAGAGTTGGTCCATTAATTTATCTTTATATTCATTACTATTAATTACTAATTGTAGGGAGATCAGAGCCAGCAATGCATCAAGTGAATTGAGAATAATAAAAAGAGTGAATTGCTTGCATAATAGATGGATGGAGAAATATACAATGCAAATTAAATTCAACGGTGGAAATTTAAAGATAGAATGACTAGCACTAGTCTAGCACAACAATTAAGTAGCTTGATAGCTAGCTACAACCTATTAGTAACTAATAATATTCGGTCGTGGTCATAAAGGAAATTAAAGGAGCTAATGAAACAACAACAATAACATTAACAACATACAAGGTCGCCGTAATTAGCTAGCTAAGCTAGCTAGTTAGGCATTAATTAATAATAGGTTCCTCTGTTTTGTCCTTCTCCTCAGATCCGTTCTTGTTCATTCCTTCTCCTCCATTTGACGGCATCTCTATAACAACGGTTTTCAGTGGTGCAACTGCAGGCTCAACTACTGGTGCTTGTGCAGCCTTCTTTCCCTTGGTAATAGTAGCCTTTTCACCGCGATTTCTATAAATGGCGTAGAGCATCATCTGAATTAACCCCAGTACAAATCCCAAGATATTTGGAAGAGCAATGCATATGTCCTTTAGAAAGAGACCATAACCAAACCACATTGTGGCACTCAATGTCAGAGTAAACGACAAATTGAAGGGCATGAACTCCACACTCTTTGTCCGAACAACCTGTGCCACAATGCTTAGTGGTGCTGCAAACACGCTAACAGATATGGAAACGCATATCCACCCAAGAACTTGTACACGAAGAGACCCATGCACAGCGAAGTGTGTCACTAACAGTATCAGAGCAAACGACCCCACGTTCATTGCCGAAAATAGCTTCAGAGTTATGTTCTACACATTTAATCAAATACTAATTAACTTCATATTCGTATCACTAAATTATAATTAGATTACCAAATTCATTAATTATGTACTCACCCTAGCACCCCTGGGCGCATAGATCATGTACAACACAATGTAGATGACTTCTATGACACAGCCAAATGAGTTAATGGTAATGAGGAGAAAAGCATCTTTTTTAACCATGGCGTAGTACAACCAAAGCATGGAACTGAACAGTGCCACTAGGTAAGGAAGTGACTGAAAACCCTCTGTCGATTTCTTCTTGTATATTCGGTAAAATGTTGTTCTGCACGTAACATTATATTAATTCAACTATTGAGTACTGCAACTATATAACAATAGTTGATATATATAAATTAACACTTACATTGGAGCCAGGAACACCAAGAACGAAATCACATTACCTGTGCGTCCACAAAAGGAGAATATATATGTTAGTTGATCATTTGCTTAATACAAAATATATAACAGAATAGAAATATTATATATTTATAACGATTAATGCATGACTTATAATAAAAACATGAAAAGTAGGGATGTCATAAAATTAGAATTATATAGAAAAGAAAAAAAAAGGAATGGGATTTGCTTATCAACACTATTTTCGGATGCATGCATGCAGCTAGCTTCTTGCAAATTAATTATGTGGGTGTACATTCACTCACACCGTATAATGTGTGACAAAATTACAATAAGCTAGTACATAAAAAAAGAGGTCAGTGAATATAATGTACTTCAAAAGAGACATGATTAATAGACAATGGAAATATACAAATATCATTAGATATCGGAATTAATTGAGCAGAAATAAAACCATGCATGCATATAGGCTATAGCGATGCAAATAATTGAATTCTAAATAGTCAATTAAATTAGGAAATTTATACTGATTGAAAAGAAGAAATATTAGATGGAAAACAAAGAGAGTACCCAGCATGCCAAAGGTAAAAGCCAAAGTATTGTGACTGAGGGCCATTCTCTCGCTCTCCTTTTGACTTTAGTCAACCACCACTACACACACACAAGAATTAGGTGCAGGGAAGAGCCCTTAACTTAATTTCTTCTAAACTCAACTCCTAAATCTTGTGGTGACATTGACAATGCAAACCCACTCTATATATACTCTCACTCGAAGTGAGTGTGATTAAAAATAACACAAAAAGTTGTGCGCCTAGAGCAAACACGTGTCCTTAATTTTACATTCCACATTCGATACTCTTGCAAGATTCTATTCTTTGCGTTTTTTATTGCTTAATTACAAGTTGCAATAGTCTATTAACGTTAATTAGATAGTGCAAAACCAGGGGTATGGGTAAAGTAGGTACGGATCGAGTAGAAATTTTACCTTTCTGAGGAGGAGCTAGCTCAAGTTGCAAATAATTAATTCAAAATTAACAAACTCCTGATTTGGTTAAATACAAAACTTACATCCATATAAATCATATAACTTTAATCCATCACTCAAGGGAAATGCCAGAAGATTTGATTTTAAAAAAACTAACATTCATTTATTGAAATAATGTTCATCACATCACATGAGAGAAAGAGAGAATTAATGTGTAAACAGTACGTACTTGAGGCTTCGGGCGTAAGCATTCAAACACCCCTACAGCTAGCTTACATTACATCTATTGTTTCTCACAGTCACAATCGCGAGGTTTTGGAAAACTTCATATACTTTTAGAGCCCTTTGTTAAAATATGAAAAATGGCAAAATACTAGTCCTTGTAAAACACTAGTAATAAGTTGTTACAGTTAAAAATATAATTATTTATGTGTCATTTACCAAATAATTTAAGTTTTTGAGATAATTGATTTATGACATGGTATATTAAAGTCTCTATGATTAGGTAGTATCGAATATACAATATAGACTTTGATCCGCTCCCAATTTTTTAATAGAAAATTGAATTTCATAACATGATACGTAAATGGTCTGTGCATTATCTACGCTTTAAACCTAAGTGAGTTATTGCGTAAGAAAATTAGTTAAAAATATAATCATTCATATGTATTTTACTCAATAACTTAAATTTCAGATAATGATTTAGGATTTAGAGTTTAGGGTTCATGGCAGTTACTTAATAAAATGGGTTATTTTTTCATTTTTCATAAACTCTTACCCTGTTTGTTAATTTAGCATTCACTTTTCCATTTTCTTTCGGATGATTAAAACTCATTTTCGATAAAGTTCTGTCCTTTAAAAAGTTATTCTACTAAATTTTCAAATAAATACTCTTTTGGATGGTTGGCTTTGGCTTTTAACTTGTTTATTTTAGAAGATGTTATTTTTTTACATAATTAGATTTATAATAATTAAAAAATTTGGCTTCTCGAGACTAGGAAAAGTATACTTTAACGATCTCCTTTGATGATTAATGCTTCTATCAATATGCATTACTTGAGATTTGCTGTTCTCAAGGTCCCTGTTTTAATGAATTGAACTTTCTGCTTTTTCGAAAAAAATCAGTAGTATGTACAATAAAACTTTGAAAATTAAAATAGAGTTTCTAGGACATATTTGTACAAGAATTATACGATACAAATACTTGTGGTTTTGTCTTTTTCAAGCTATATGTGTGCATTTATAACTAGACAAATATTCTCATCATTCCTTTTTATAAGAGTTAAACCAACTTTGCACACCCATTAAGAAAATTAGGTAGTATAGTATTTTGCATTAAATTTGTTTTCAAATGTTATTGAATTTCTAAAATTGTCCTTAACATATTTCTTTTTAATCTCTTTCCATCATTAATGCAATTCCATATTTCCAGAATTAAATAGGTGTAAAAATGTGAAAAAATAATTAATATAACAGAAAACCTTATGTAGTTCTTATAAAAAGGAACGGTCAACACCCCTTATTTAACTCTTATAAAAAAGAATGGAAGGAGTAACAACTAATTACTAACATTTGTCGATAAAACAAAAATTAGGCAAATAATAAATATAATATTAAATTAAAATAATATTAACAGAAACTGTACTTTCATCTTCATTATTATATTATTGTAATGTATCCTGAAAGAAGAAAAAGTTGAAATATAAAGTTTACATGATTACCAATAGAAAACAGGTTAGGTGAGTTTGGGTTATTTGAAATATTCCTCCGTTCATGTTTATTTCTATAACAGCTAAACCAACTCTGCACACCCTTTAAGAAAGTTAAGTAGTACTCCTTCCGTCCCAAATTATAAGGTCTTATTCAGACAAACACGCTTATTAAGAAAACATGTAATAAGCTAATTAATATCTTGGTTTTGTTACTTTTTGTACAAATCTTCCATATATACCCCTATTTAAAGCCCTCACTTCAATGTTATTAAGTCTGTTTTGGAATTGAAAATATAATGAATGCAAGGTTAAAAAATGAAAAACTTATTATTTTTTTTCTGAAATCTAGAAGGAGTTTTATAATTTGGGACACCAAGTTTGTCTCTAAAGGGTCTTATAATTTGGGACGGAGTGAGTATAGTTTTTTGCATTAAATTTGTTCTCAAATGTTGTTGAATTTTCAAAACTGTCCTTAACATATTTCTTTTTAATCTCTTTTTATCATTAATACAATTCCATATTTCCAGAATTGAATAGGGGTAAAAATGTGAAAAAATAATTAATATGGCACAAAGCCTTATGTGATTCTTATAAAAAGGAACAACCATCACCCCTCATTTATCTCTTATAAAAAGGAACGAAGGGAGTATTTTCTGAATTCAAAAAATTGTACGTGTTTTATTTATTTGATATAGATAATTTTTAGCATGACATTTTTTAAAGTCTTAGTGACCTAAATACGTATTTAAAGGCATATGTTGTCGGGGTGCATGTAGCATGATTAGGTTTGAGGCAATACATATTCAAACTAATTAAAATGATGACTTTGAATGCATATGGATTAGGTACATTTTAGGGCTAACTCGACCCATATTCACATGTGCAGCTTGTAACACCTCGTTTTTCTAACTAAATAAACATAATCGTGAAATAAATATGGAATTAATTTACATTAAACATTAATTACGATTATAAAAAAAGAGCAGGTAATTTTCTTCTAACTAAAACATCTTGATTTTTTTCATTAAAATAAAGCGGAAGTACTAATAATACATAAGTCGAACATAATACTCATAACTATCAAAGTAGGCCCTAAATGCTGGGCGAAATAAAGACAGACTTCCCAAACGAAAACCCCTACATCAAACTTGGTACATACACCGTAGAAAGACTCTGACTCCTTACCAGTATACCTCTGTAGCCAACACGTAGGAAGGTACACGTAAGGTAACAACTTTTGGACTCTACCCGAAAGGAAAAACCCGCAAAACAATAATAGGTACGTAGAATGAAACATCTATAAAATCTTCGGGACACTACCCTCTGATCCTTAGCTCCGTGCTCCGCTACAGCATCTCGTCTTCTAATTCCGGGACCTCCGTGCCAGCTACGCTGTCGCAGCGTAGACCCGAACCAGAAAAGAATGAAAAGGTGGAAGGGTCAGCTACATTGTGTATAATGGGGATCGCCCTCACCCTATGAACCAAACACAAACAAGCACTCAAATCACATAGGAAAATCAGCACTCGTGGGGAACTAGCAAACAGTCTCTAAGTTCTTGGGAAAATCCTAGTTAGTAAGTCAAAATGTACGGATGCTATATTATTTTAACATAATTCCGATTTCATGCCATCAACCGATATGCGGAAAACGGACAAAGGACTCGCTTCAAGGTGGGGCTAGCTTTTGCCAACACACCGTCGTCGAAATGCCACTTGATAGGACAGATCTGCCAATCTTCCCAAGACAAGTTAGTCTTCAGGCCCTTCTAGTCTCTCCGTACGACCACTGAACAAGCGCCACACACTATGCTAACGTCCCCAAACAAATCCGGTTTGTCCTCTGACGTCCGTAAGCAGATGCTCTACGAGTAAGCCCATCATTCACATGTGTCCGATATTTCAACAGGTCGGTTTCACTCATCTAACTAGTGCTCGCCATGAATGATTCACAGTCGATAACCCACGATAATAGTGTGTGTGTATATATATATATATATATATATATATATATATATATATATATCCGCTACGCTACCAAACAAGCATACAATACAACATATATATAAATACAAATATAACAGCATTATCATTTCATAAACATGCATGCTTCAATTCAGACATAACATGTAATAGTTCTAAGAAGATACCATGTTGCAGACTCATATCATTTACAACAATCAACAGTTATTGCAAACCAGTTCATGTCTAGCACATAGCAGATAGACATGTTATCATAAGCAGTTCAGAGCATGTTATCATATAGAAGTTCATAGAAATCCAAGACATATTGTCATATAGCAGTCAAGGCATGCTATCACACAACAGTTCATTCATTATTCAGCAGACATCGATCATCCTACGAATGTCGTCATCCATAACAGTTCAACTCATCTTATGCTATACAGTTCTAAGCAAACAACAAACATGACCACAAAGCTTGGCTGTCCAAAGATGCATATTTATTCTTTTGTCCTGAAAATTTAGTAAAATACCATTTTAAGTCCTTTAACTTTTAATAATACATCTTTTAGTCCTTATATTTTCCATTTCTTGAAACAAAACAACTTGTTCAAAAAATATTTACATGATCTTGTAGATCAAAAGATGGTGAGTAACTTTTCTCAAAGGAACTAAGCAAAAATCACTTCTTCAAAATCACTTCTTGAACATAAATTCAACTTCCTTGAAAATAAAACACATGGTTGGAAAGGTGTAGTCATCAACAACAACTTTAATGAAACCACTTTCTTCAAAAATCCAACATTCAATCCAAGGAAAGATTCAAAGCAAAGACACATGATTATGATGCAAGAGATCTTTATAAGCATCAAAGTTATCTCTGTAAGTGTTGGGGAAGCTCACAAGTGAGGCTTCCGAGCAAGAGAGGTTGTAGGCCGAGTAGCCTGTGAAGCGCTTAGCCTGTGTTTGGGCTGGTCAGATAGGATACCAACATGCCGGGAGTGCTCGCCCCTTAGCTAGGCCGTGCAGGCTGCCTCTTAGGTGTATGATTAAGAGCATTTTTAGTGGGTCAGCTGCTACGCCGTTGGGCCATATGGCTAAAGAGCCGATCAGAACAAGAGCCCCCCAGCTTGGCGTGGCATATGTTGGCATGTCAAGCTATATGAAACTTTTAGCCGAGATCCCTTTGGTTGCTTCTTGGAGCCCCTCTTCATTTGAGTAGCGAGCCCTCCAGAGTTGTGCGAGTCTCTTCGTTTTGTTCTGGCGCAGTTCTGTTCTAGAGCCTTGGATTGGTACTAGGCGTTGCACTTGACCCAAGCTGGAGTTGTTGACCAGACTGGATCTGGCTTTGCCAAGCTAGCGGGACTACGACCCTATCAGGATTGTGATAGCCGGTCATTTCCGCAATGCATTTGTAACGTCGCATTGCTTCCGACCGGATGTACTGGCTAGCAAAACTTCCGTACGCTTTTAATTCCTTTGGGAGTTTCCAAGGGTAATTTAATAAATGCAGTTCCTTTTTCCAACAAAAACTTCGCAGGCTCCAGGATACTTCTAAGGACCCAACGTCCCCTTTAAATGTCCAGTTTTCTTGACCCTCTAGAATCATTTTTTCTATGGACGTTGTGCCTGACACTCCTTCCACCTTTGAGATGATAGCCTGGGAAGGTGTTGGCAAAATGTTAGATTCATTGAAAGAGCCTTCCTTTAAGGCAAAGACCCCCATTATTCACCGAGGGGCCTCCTTGAGAGGCTATGGACCAACGAGCCGAGGTGGACCCAAGGATCCGCCTCTCTCTGACTTCCTTTTCCCTGAGGAAGAGAGGAGAGACTTTTCTGCTGGGAGGTATGTTACAACAACTGCCTCCGGTTCTTCTTGCTGAAGGGAACTTTGCTACCCGGAACAAGAGTCAAGGCGATGATACAAAGGCTTCCATGTTGGTTCTCATTGGGCCGAAGCTCATCCCCATCTTTTCAGATGTGGTTGGCCGACCCCAAATTTTGCATCTTGTCCCATAGCCACGACCTAGTCGCTTCACAAAGAGGAAACAGGGAAGGGGCGTGTGTTAATACGAGCTCTACAAAGAGGAAACTAGGGTTAAGGAAGGGTCGTGATGATTCTTGGATGCATGTACTGACTCCAAATGCCTCTTGTCGGGAGAATATAGTGGAATACTTCATGCTGAGAGACCCCGATCTGTGGGAGATGCTTACGGAGGGGCATGAGAGCACAACAAATCAATGAAAAGAAAGTGGGAGTTTTCTTCTTCCTTTCTCCGTGGGAGACGGAACCTTTAGGAGAGTTGATAGGTGCTATTTTTACTTTTTTGGTCATCTCATCTTCTTTTGATGGAATGGCGTTTGGACCCTTCTATTGTAACTCCCTTTCCCGATCATTAATAGAACAACTCCTTTCTGGATATTTTATAAACTGTTCTTTTTCCTTGCGCTTTTGAGTTGTTTTTATTTTTTCTTCCAAAAATCTTGCATGAGCCGATCGGGCTAGAGATTGTTCCTCCTCTCTTCTCATTATTTTTGAATCATTGAGCCGAAGATGACCTAGACATGACCCACGTTGTCGATTGGATTGTGCAACTTTTTCCTGTTGAGTTGAACGTTGTGATTCAGACGACTAGAATTTTATGGAAATAAGCACTCTGACTAGAACGATCGAGATTCAGGTTCTTCTTTGTTCATTGAATTCCGGAGATGAACCTTCACCCTTTTTAGAGTGTAAAATGAAAACCTTGCAGGGAAGAGACCAGAACCATGTTTTTTGGCTGAAATTTCTATCCCTGCTTGCGTTTATTTAGAGTCGTTCTTTATCCTTGGTAAAGGAACAAGATCCACTTCTAGGTTTTGTTTCCTTCCTTTGAATTACTTAGCACTGGACGACCTTGTGGAGAATTCTGCCTAGCAGATATTGTCAGTTTAAAACACTCTTTGCTTCAGTCCTGAGTGGTTTCACCTTTTTACTGTTATTCTTCTTGTTGAAGCCAACTTGCATTCACTCACGGGAATGCTTCGTCATTAAACTTTTTTGATTATGCAAAGTTCATTTTTACAAACTTATGCATACTTATGGGGCTAGACACTCTTTGTTAATATTTAATGATATCACCTTAGTGTTCTTTCATTGCTACTGCCGATCTGCATTCCTTCTTGTGGATTGCTTTTTTTTTTTCCGAGCATCTTTTCCCTCGAGACGCTCGGGGTCAGATCCCTTAGAAGGGTAACTTATGCCCGCCGCTTGGTTTAAACAAGGTTGTGTCCCTTAAGAGGGTCACTTGTGCTCGCCTCCAATCGCTCTTCAAGACGGTTGGGACCGTATCCCTTAAAAGGGTTACTTACGCCTGCTGCTTGGTCAGAATGAGGCTATGCCCCTTAAGAGGGTCACTTGTGCTCGTCTGTAGGTGGACCGTATCCCTTAAGAGGGTTACTTTCACCACCAGCTGCGGTAAGGATCGTGTCCCTTAAGAGGGTCACTTATACCTCCCTTCCGGCGGACTGTGTCCCTTAAGAGGGTCACATGTATCCTCTGCACGAACATCCATTACTTCGAGATTGTTGAAATCGTATCCGTCGCTTGGGTTGAACGAGACTGTGTCCCTTAAAAGGGCCACTTGCCTGCGACCTCCAAACGGGGCTGTAAGGATTGTGTCTCGTGAAAGGGTCACCTATTCCCCCCTTCTGGCGGACTCTGTCCCTTAAAATGGTCACTTATGTCTTGGATCAAAAACGCTCTTCAAGAGGGCCAAGACCGTATCCCTTAAGAGGGTTACTTACACTCGCCGCTTGGTTTGGACGAGGTTGTGTCCCTTAAGAAGGTCACTTACGCTCGTGATTTTTGTCGTTGCGAGGTGAGTAGACAGTATTCCTTCTATGGATAAATTTTTTGTACGTCTGCAAGCACAAACAACAAACACAAAAAGAGAAATTTGTGTCAGTTTTGTTAAACTTCAATTCCTTAATACAAAGGTAAAAGCATGGATCATAATGCATTTTTAAAAGAAAACAACTTATCCTTGGCATCTGGTGGCCAATTGCGGAATAGAAAGACTTCTGTCAGAGGCATATGTAGTCATCATATAAGAAAGTTGTCCATCATAGGGAAAGAAGACCCAACTCTGATATATACTATTTCCATAGAATTGTTGTATGTCAATTCAAAGAACAACGTTATCAGCCGAGAGTCCTAACCCTGATGTTTCCCAGCCTGATGCTACTATGGTCTTCATTACCCCATCTCCCAAGAGTGTCCAAGAGCTTAGCTTGGACATGTAATAATGCATAGAAAACTTGTAATGTGAGTAGTGAGTAAGAAGCATAGAAGTGAAAAGGTGGAAAGTAGAGACAGTTCAAGAGTTCTAAGTGAGACGATATAACTTGGTATTTATAGGCTTCGGAGTTGTCTCTTCAAGTGTTGGGAAGCTCATAAGTGAGGCTTCTGAGCGGGAGTGGTTGTAGGCCAAGCGGCCTGTGAAGCGCTTTCCCTTTGGCCTATGTCCGGGCCAGTCGGATAAGGTACCACTAAGACGGGAGTGCTCGTCTCTTAGCTAGACCGTGCAGGCTGCCTCTTAGGTGTATGATTAAGAACATTCCTAGTGGGTCAGATGCTACACCTTTGGGTCATATGGCTAAAGAGCCAATCGAAACAATTTGTATGGTGTTTAGGGAAGGAGAAAGATTTTATCTCCAAACCCCCACTTTCTCTCACTAAGAACCTCTCAAACCAAGAAAGATGAAGAAAATGGAACCCTCTCAACACTTTATGTTGTCTGTCCCCTTTTCCTAAGGTTGAAGATGATGAATAGTCCTCCAAGCTTCACTTTCTATCTCTTAGTTTCTTCTAATGTTTCACTTAATGAAGACTTAAGGTTAAAGAGCTCAAAACTACCCATTTTAAGGGGAGTGGGCCGCGGCTTTTATGGGCTTTGGGGGGTAAATTCTTGACTTTTAATTAACCCTAGGGACCAAAGTTGAATCGGTAAAAGTATAAGTAAAAATATCTTTTTACTATTTGGTAGGGTTGTACAAGAACCCCCGATTCGACCGGAACCTGCACAAACCGGGATTTTTTTAGCTGAACCGGTCGCGCCGGTTTGGACCGTGGGTCCTGCGGTTGAAAATTTTCAAATTTTGTGGTTTAGACCGGTCGGTTGTGGTTTGGTCTATGAACCGACCGAACCGACCAGAGTAACTATATTTAAAAAAAAAAACATTAGTCCAAGCCCAATCAGAAGCAAACCCAATTGCTTATCCAAAAAAAAGACCTATCATTTTAAACACTCTTCACTCTCCCCACTCCCAACCTTAGAGCCGCCGCACACTTCACCTTTCCTTCTCCCATCACTCATCAACCCTAGTCATCTTCTCCTTGTGCCGCTGCACAACTCCTCTTCTCCTTGTCCCATCACTCAACATTCAACAAACCTTATCCCCTCTCTTGCGTCGCTACCAACAACACCTTGAACCCTAATCCTCCACCCCGATTCGCCGCTTCAACCCCAAATCAAAACAAGCCGAGGAAGAACCTTCACCGTGCCGCTCTCGCCGTGGTGAATAACAATCACAAGCCTTCGTCACAAGGAAGCTCTGGATCTCCGAGAGCTCTCTCTTCTCTATGTGTCGGCCTCATCATGTTGTGTCTCCGCCGCGCTATCAGCGATCCAGTGAAGTCCACCGTGCCACGAACGCTGCTGTGGAACCCTCCCCTGCGATTTGGATTTGGGGTTATATTATTTGTATGGTTATGTTGTTGTTCAGCTTATTCTTTACTAGTCCGTAGACCGTGCAAAACATGGGGTTTTTTTTTAATTTATAATTTACATATTTAAATTATTTTATATTAAAATATTATTTAAAAAATAACACTAAAATAGAATATTTAATAAATATTTTATCCATTAGTATACAAATATAATTAGATTTATATTTTTAAGCCAAATTATATAATTAGATGGATAGCAAAATCTAAGTAAAAGTTAAACTATAACAGGACAAATTCTGTTACAATATGAACACCTAAAGCTCCTTCACCCTTACAGTACATAAACCAAAAATGATGTGGGGTCCCTCTTGAAATTAGAAGTACATATTCCCCCTCAAATATCTTGCACTTCGAGACAAACACTCATCCCAAAATGCTAAATGTCAACTTTTGATCATACCCTATTAAAGTTTCATTCATTGAGGTCATTAATTAGATTAAAATCTCATAAAAAATGTCTAAATTAGATTTTTTTTAAAAGATAGTGATGTGGCTTAATGAGAGACCAGAATGAGACTCAAAATTACAGATATAGTGTCCAATCTCAAATGTGGGCTATATTGAAATATACATGCCACATGTAATTTTTTCATTGGTTAATACAATTTATTTACCTTCAATAGTGGGCTACTAAAACACTCACATACCCCATAAATGCCATTAATTTACTTCTTCTATTTCAAATGTAAATTATTTCAAATTGCACCGCTCAGTAAAATAAATTGAAATGATGTCGAAGTTATTAATTTAATACAAATAAATTTCTATATCTTCAATTTCAACTTTGATTGTTTTCAAATTCCACCCCATCTTTACTTTTTTCAAATTAGTCTTAATTAGTTACCAGTATTAGCTTCAAGTATATTGGAAAGCAATTCAATGATAATTAATGCTCTTTAATTCACAAATGTGATTATATGGTTTAAGTTTAATACCATGACTTAATTATCATTTAATTCACAAATTTAATACACTTTAATCAAACCCCATTAAAGTTTCATTCATTGAGGTCATTAATTAGATTAAAATCTCATAAAAAATATCTAAATTGGAGTTTTTTTTTTTAATGATAGTGACGTGGCTTAATGAGAGTCCAAAATGAGGACTCAAAATTATAGATATAGTGTAGACTAGCATTTTGTCGTGTAATTTATTTCTTTCAATAGTTGTATCGGTTTTTTGTGATTGTTAGCTGCTTCTCTAGATCTGTATTGTCATCTTCTTCCTTTTTTACGATTGTGTTTTGCATGTTCGTGTCTGTTAAACCCGCACAAACCCACCCGCCGAAACTGTGAACCGAACAACCCGCCGCCACTAAACGGACGGTGGCAGGCCTGGTGGTTAGTTGTTTCACACCCGATGGATCCGACGTTTTTGGCCCGAAATCGACCATATCCGACCGACGGACACCCCTACTATTTGGGGACTAAACCGTAAAGTTTCAAAGTTTATGGACTAAACTCTAAAGTTTAGAAAGTTCTAAGAAAATATCTAGGGTTTGTTTATTATTATATGTCTAATCCATAACACGTCGTCATGATGGCATCATATGCGTTAGTGCGTCATAATCCTTGTCGTCATCTGAATTCGGTCGTCGATACGTTTCCTGACGTTGCTGAGAGTATCTAACACCAGATACTCATTTTCTTTGGACCTTATGCTCGTACTACTCGAACTCGGGTCGTTTCCCTCGAATTTCGTGCCGATTCCGGCCCGAAAACACTATTCACGGGAAAGCTGCTCGTGAAACACTATTCACAAAAATCACTATTCAAACAGAGTCATTTGGTGATTTCCAGATTTTCGATCTGAGGTCCCGAAGTCATCCGTTTCGCTTGCTGGATTTGCGATTGAAAGTCTCACTAGCGAGAAATGCTATTTTCGGGCTCCGAAAGGAAACCATATCACTATTACAGTCGTTCTTCACGAAATTCTTCACTGAATGTCATGGTGATAGTGAGAATGTCTTATTCTCGCTTGAATTCCAAATCAGGTTAAGATCGAACCTACGATAAACTGTCGTTTAAAAAGCATCACTACGATGATCCGAATAGCTTTTAACCTTAACTCTTGCCTACAAGTATCCCTAGGCATGCTTTGGCCAATTAAATAATTATTTAATTATTAAATTTATTCAGGGTCTTACGGACTCTTATTCAGCCAAGAGTTCAAGTTTTTGCAATTTTCTATTGAAAGTGTTTCCACCTTTGCAATGGGTTGGGTGAATCAGCTACAATTTCGACCTTGGAAGGTTCCTAACTCTTTGAACCAGATTGATTTTTTAAGAATTGAGATAAAATGTATTGGGATGGTTCATATATACAGAGAGTCAAATTCCTTTGCTGATTCACTTGCGAAATACGGTTGTAATAGAGTAAATTTGTTGTGGGTTTGTACTGTCCCTACTTAATTGTTGCTCACATACTCCCCCTATGATGAGAGCGATGCTCTCATATGTTTCACTATTAATGAATAAATTCTAGTTTTCAAACTAAAAAAAATTGGGTTTGATATCCTTTTAGGCTTTTACTGACAAATTTATGATCCCATCGAAACTTTTTTTTTAACTTAGAGATGAGGTTTGGTTGATGGGTTGGGTTCGACCTATTAAGACTCCTAAAATTTTGTAATGAATTTTTTAAATGAAGTTATATGCAATTATACGATAGATCATGCTGAAAATTTGTTCACCAAAGAATTGTGTTTCTACTACTTACATTTAGTATACATTATTTACAACATTTTTTTAATGTACTAAAATTAATATGCAGAGATTTTTTTTAACTTGCAGACCATTTTTTTTTTTAAGCCTTTCAAAAAAATACCATCTTATCATACCTGAATAATATTTTTGATCGACGGGTCTAAAGTAAGACCTTTTTTAATGCAAAAGTAAGACTTCTAATAACTAAATATATTTAAAAAAGGTTTTAAGTAAATTCATTAAATAAATAGGTCTGTCTCGACTAAAGTTTGATAAAAGAATATGCTTTATATATCACTAAGAGGTGTATATGAGAATAGAAATAATTAGAAGTAATATATATTGTCATGAGAAATGAGAGATATAACGAAAAATGTGGTGTTTTAAAGGTGTATGTATTGTTAGTGGTTCATGTATCATAGCTCCTTTATGAAAGCTAGATCGCCGATCTTATATAGATTATTTGACCTATTTTTCTAACACACACGTGTGTGGGGGTGGGAAAAGTAGGAGTGTTATGCAGGCAACCTGCCCTCAACCTACTTAAAAGTGGGTCGGGGTGGGTTGATCCATCAGAGAATGCAAGTTGGAAAAACCAACTTGCTTCGCCTCGCGCTAGTTAGTGGGTTCGCCTACAAGTTAAAATATAATATAAAAATTAATGACAAATTATAAAAAAGGGAAAGAAAATTTTTAAAAGCTTTCTCAATAACCAAAAATAAAATTTAGGTCAGTATGTGAGTTGGCTCTCAAAACCCACCCAAAACTATTAAAATAGTTAAATATTTTTTTGAAAAAAAGTAAAATAAAATAAGTTGGTTTCTCCGGCATGCAGGTCAACTTGCTCCATAGTAGACAGACCTGTGTATGCAGTGGGTTCTTAAGTTGTAATTGTCTGACTCGCCCTGCCCCGCATTTAGGCAAGTTGGCGGGTTTGCCTGGAGCCCGCTTTGTCACCCTCCGAGGGGATGTTTATTTGTATGCATGTTTCTATATATATGATTTTTTTTACAATTATATATATTAGTATATGTATATATTGATTGAATACAACTTTGTATATATGGGACAAGCTATGTATGTTTAATGAATACTTGTTGTAACAAAAATAAAATGAATGCTTGTTGAGTCCTTCCTTTCCTCGATATTAATAAATGAATATACTCCCCCATTCCTTTTTATAAGAGTTAAACTAACTTTGCACACCTTTTAAGAAAGTTAGGTAGTATAGTTTTTTGCATTAAATTTGTTCTCAAATGTTGAATTTCCAAAATTGTCCTTAACATATTTTTTTTTAATCTCTTTCCATCATTAATACAATTTCATATTTCCAGAATTGAATAAGGGTAAAAATGTGAAAAAATAATTTATATGGCACAAAACCTTATGTGGTTCTTATAAAAAGTAACGGGCAACCCTCCTCATTCAACTCTTATAAAAAGGAACGGAGGGAGTAATGTCTATTTGCATTACATTTATTGCTATGTCAAAGACTTGGAAGTCTAGCAATATACACATGAAGTAGAGATATGTATTAGTAGTATTCAAATACAATTTTACACACACACATATATATATATATATATTAAAATCCAATCAGAAAAAAATGATTAAATTTAGGGATTGATTACGAATTATGTCACAGTTTTTAGAACACATGCAAAAATATTTAACTTTTTGTTTTCCCCTTAAATATAAGTATCAGTTTGAGTACAAGCAGCATGGTAAATATGTTAAAGAAATGGACATGAGTCCTCTGGTTTTTATAGACAGAATGAAACCAGAAACTTTGAACTCGCCTTTTCCACCGTCTAATTAAGGGGAGAGAGAGTAGCTCGTTTTGTTTGAAGTTTGTTAATTAGCAGAGCACCATGACCATTATTTTGACACGGAAAAGCTGATTAACTCAGATTCACTAATCATGCTTTGCTTTCTAAACTTAAAAGGAAGTTAGGACTAAGGAATGATATAATAAATTATTGACGAACATATTGAATGTTGTGATTTCATCAGGAACACACACACAGCCTTTGATTTAGTGGTCGACATAGATCAGTTATAAACTAGTCTCGTATGTATCCACCACAAACGTTCCTTGATGCCAGCTGGAATAAAATCCGGTGATTACAATGAAGCAAACCATGGGTCATGACACTTTTTTCGCTGTAAATGAATCTTGATTCTCTGAAGAATAAAATCATCACTTACTATTAATTAATTCCTATAGTTTGGGAGTTAATTTAAAAAAGTCACCATTAAAGTTCAAAAAGCTCAGCAAACCTTACACCCCACATACAAAGTCCACAGCAAACAAACGTTACACCCCACATACAAAGTCCAATGCAGCTAGCTAGTAAATAGTTGAACTTCTTTATGTATGGAAAAAAAATTTGTTGTTGTGAGAATGCACCGAGGAAGAAAAAAACTTGTAGGTTTATTTACAAATATATATAGCCAAATTTTTTTATGTCGTTAACCGGTGTTAATATATCTGTTTGGGATATGATGACAATCCCTCGCAACACATGATTTTTCCGAGATTCAATTTTATGATCTCATCCTTATGGAGATTTAGCTTATCTATTACTACTAGACCAATATCTTATTAGTAATATATATAGCAATTTAATTTTAGTTTCGGCCACTTACTAGCATGGACCAATGTCGACTAGGTTCATTCGTAAATATGTATAATTAACGAGATAGATAAATAGGAGCTATATCGTGACCTAGAATGCTAAACAAATTAAAGGGCCGGTGGTAATCAAAAGCAAAATGCTAGCCACATGCATGTTTAGCCAGTAAACGTAGATGCATGTTTGATCTATTAAAGCAGCACACAGGTTTTACTCTGTGAAGGTATATATATACCGTTACATGCATGTTTCAATTCAACAAATTAAATTTTAAGTATTGAGTGGTATTGGTTTCACCCTTTTAACAATAGTGACCGAGTGGTATTGGTTTCACCCTTTTAACAATAATGACCGCAAAAATATGTTTCTCATTCTGTAAGTGGAGAGCACTAATTGACCCTCTGATCATACCATTATTTCTCATTCTCCAACTACTCTATTCAATCAAACAATATTTCAAAGGCAGCCAGCCCAATAGTTTGAAGGACTTTTCTCTCTGTTTTGCAGTTTTTATTACCAAGAAACTAATAAACAATATTTAGTTATTAACAGAAAATTAGCGGTGATACATAGACCACTCTACATGTGCGACACTCATTTTTGTGCTAGTTTAAAATTGTTACAAGATGAAAAGTTATTAATAAAGTACCGTTTGACATGTTTTTTTTTTGTCTTAAAAGTTACTTTTAAGTTGAAATTTAAAATAAGAGCTTTAAGAAAAAAAAGTAAAAAATGTTTGTTAGTTTTTTTTTTATATAAATTAAAGCTGCTTTTAATTTAGAAGTTGTTTGTCAGTTACTAAATCCACGACACTGGGTGGTTGAGGCGACACGATGGTGGGGGGTCAGGTAGCACTGATGTTGGAGGTCGGTGTTAACTAAGGGTAGTGGTGGATGTAACTGAGTTATTTCAGTGGTGGTGATGGTGGAGGTGGTGGTGGAGGGTGGAGGCGGTGGTCGTGGTGGTTATGGAGGAGGAGGTGGCAGTGGAGACGATGGCAGTGGTGGAGGGCGGTGCTCGCGGTGGTGGTGGAGTGTGGATGCGATAGCGGTTTTGGTGGAGGAGGTGGCAGCAGTGGTAGTGGTGGCAGTGGTGGTGGAGTGGAGGTGGTGGTGGAGGCGAAGCTGATGGTGGTGGTGGAGGTGGGTGTTACTCGTGGAGACGGTGGTTGAAGCAGTGGCAACGACAATGGTGGTGGTGGGGAACAACAGTGGTGACAACTCTGGTAGAGGTGGTGGTGGCAGTGATGGTGGTGGAGGTGACAGTGGCGGTGGAAACGATGACAATGGTAGAGGGTAGTGCTGAAGGTGGTAGAGATGGTGGATGGTGGTGGTAGTGGTGGTGAAGGTGGCGATGGAGGATGGAGGCGGTTAGGGTGGTGGTGGCCCTGGCAAAACCAGTGGTGTGACAGCTGCAATGGCGGTAGCAGTGGAGGTGATAATAGTGGTGGCAATAGAGGTGGTGGTGGTCGTGGTGATCATGCATGGGCCTTACTTGGTGGTGATGGTGGTCGTGGCAATGGCAACGATGGTGGTGCAGGTGAGGGTAGAGGTAGTGATGGGGGCGACGATTCCGACGCTCTCTACAACTTATTTTATAAAAGCTCTCCAATTTAACTTTTTACTTAAAAGTTTTTTTTTCTTTACTTTGTAAAAATTTAAGTATGTTTTTTGTTATGAGTTTGTTACAAATTACCTTTGACCCAACTTTAGCTTATAAGTAACTTAAAAGCAAAAAAAAAAATGGGTCAAACGCTACGTAAAAATCATAAAGAAAAGTTGGTGTTAGGGATGTCAATGAGTATGGATACATACCCGCCACCTGCTCTGCCGGTAAAACTCTACACCCACACTCACTTTATATCCACATAGATATTCATTATGTGAATTTTTAATATGTTATTGAATATCAACGAGTATCCATGGGTACATGTGGATATAAAAATTCGCGAATATTTATCAAAATAAAATAGCAATAAAATTAAATAAAAATAAATTTAAGATAAATAAATTGTTTTAAATTATTACAATGCTATAATATATTAACTTCAAATACAAACATACTAAAGTTTCTCTTTGTTGAATTTATTTTCACATTTATTTAATTATATATTTTATTTTATTTTGACATCATATTAATTTTTCATATATATAAATATCAAAGAATGAGAGTAAGAAATATTTATTTTATATATTTAGGGGCATATTAAATATTTGGTATCCATGGGTATGGATATAGTAATACCTGTACGCGCCCCATTGATAAATGGGTGGAGAAAATATCCATTAAATAAATCAATGGGTGCGTATAATTTTACTCACCACTGATTTTTATCCGCGGGTATCCACCTGCAACTCACATGTATATATATGAGATAACTTATTGGTTTAATGACCATTCATGAAAGAAAATAAGATTAAAAAACAAAACAAAAAATATTATTATTAGCACCAAAATATTGGCTATTTCACAATGGCAACAAATGTGTATGTTGATGTAATAAATGAGCCGATATATAAGTGGCTAGTCGTAGTCAAATCAGGATGACCGGCTGATATGAAAGAGTTTTGCATATGGACGAGATTTATGAACACATATAAAAGTATGGATCTGAAGGTAAAGATATTTTCAAAGATAGATATGGGATCTAGGTTTAACACGTGAAAATTGGAAATGAGATCGGTCCTCAAAATTTAGGAATAACTATTACAAGTCTTGGACTAGCTGATACAAGAGAAGACCAATCTTCTAAGCCGATTAGGAGCGAAAGACACAAACACCCCATGATCTTTAGTGGATTGCGCAAAATGACGTGGGTGTTTATGCAGGTTATTGATACACAAATGAATCCATGAGCAGTCTAGAATTGAATTCGAATCCTTTTGGGTTCTTTAGGAAAACTTATGAGTGTGGTTTTTTTATTAACAACAGTAATATGAAATGTTCTCAAAGACTAAGTATAAAATTGAATAAATTTATGAACTTAGGAAATATTGAAGAAGTAAAAAGAATATTGCAAAGTAAATTAAAAGAAAAGAATAAACTACAGGAAGGAAATTGCATTGAATTAAAGATGAGTGCTATAAGTAACCAGTCCTGCCAGTCTACAGGGGAAAACCCTCTTTCTTTCTTATTGTTAGGCTGACTTAAGAGAAGGTTAAAGACTAACAAAGATAGGAAAGGTGTAACACTCCGATTTTCAGGGCGTTACTGTAGCAAATGAACAGTAAATCAATATGCGAAAATCTTTGGGTTTTATTGAAAATGCAAGCATATTTTTTTTTTGAAATCATTCTAAGGCAGTATGCATACATAATTACCCATATTTACGTTGCCCTCGACGAGCAGTGTAACCAAAATAGTTTGATCCGTGCCTAATTACATCACCAGTGTAGTGCAAAGATTAAAGTTACTTTATAGACCAGTTGTCCCAAAAGTGGAAGAATACATCAAGGCCAGGGAACCTAGAACTAGACTCCTTAAGGCCGATATACTTCCCTGTGGACTCCACGCAGGAACCCCACATAGAAAGCCATGTAACCCTTAATTCAAAATACAGACAGTCATAGTTTACCAAAATATGACCTACCCAGAAACCCATGCCGCCAAGGCTTCATACTCCTCTTCCTCCTCCTCAGGGTCCTCCTCGGGATCGCCGCCAGATCCCTCTAGCCATCCAGTGCCACCCCCTCCTGGGGTATGTCCATCGGAATTCGTGAGGTTGATCACGGGGATATCCACGTCAATGACGGTAGTGGAGACTGTCGTCACTACCTCATACACGGGTATGTTTTGTGCAGTCAAATGATCCCTGCAATGTATACTTTTGCTGACCGTTGCATGTTGTAGATTTCCTTTGCAAGTAAAGGTGAGCTGCCTAGGTCGCTCCACGGGTACTTACACCCATCAATGTACTGCCCCACTTCCATTCGGGGACATTACGAGCTGAAACATTTCCGCAGGATTCTCATGTTCCACTCTGGCCTTCTAACAAGTTAGGCATGCAGTCACACTTAATCCTTCGCTTCCTTATTATCGACAATCTAGGTTCAACTTCAGGTCTTGAAACGGTTCGAGTAATTCCACCTTGCTCACCATCATGGTGGAGGCATTCATTGCCGGTCAATCTAAGACATTAGCATCCGCGTTAAACTTCCTCAAATGGTAGTGCGGCATAAGATCATACTCCTTCATGGACTTTGCCCATTCATGCTGCTTCATGTTTTTTCTCTTCAAATCAAACGAGTGTCCCAACTCTCGTGATAGATGAAGATGGTGAAGGGAATCTTGTAGTGGTAATGTTCCCATACCTTGAGCGCATACGCTACTGCGGCCAATTCCAAGTGTTGTTTTGGATAGCTCTGCTCTGACGTCCTTAACCGTTTCGAAACAGCCGCCACCACTCTGAGGTCCTGCTTCAGAACACGGCCTAACCTTTGGCATACGTATCAATATCGATTACGTATTCCGCTCCTTACCATGGCAAATCTGGTGCTGGCGAAGTCGTCCACTGCTTCTTCATTCGTTGATAGCTGGACTCACCCCTCTTGGTCCTTACAAGAGGTTGGTCCCTTCCCAGTGAGTCTCATTAGCAGTCCCACTAGTTTCGAGAGTCCTTCAGGGTAGCATCGAAAGTAAACATCCAAACTGAAGCAACTCTCCATCTCAATCGTTGTCTTCAGTCATATCCGTGCTAACTTTGATCCCAATTGGCTGGGTCAACTGTGATTCCTCCCCTTGAAATTACATGTTGTAAGGATTCAACTCTTCGAGTCAAAACCCAGACTTTAATAGGATGCTATGCCGCCTCTTTTCCCGTAGCACGTGCGGTACGGGTCGAAATGATTTCTCCAACAGTAGCGCTGGTACTTTCCTGAAACGAAACACTATACCCTACCTGTCCACTCCGAGTGAGATCCTTTGTCTAACAATTGTACTCGGCGGACGCGCAGGCGTTATCCGTAAGTGGCAACTGAGGTGGGTCTTGTGCCGTCTGTACGCTTCTCACCTCCATTCCCCTTTTCTTTTCAATGTTGGCCGATAGAAGACACTACCAGTATCCTCCCTTAGAAGCAGTTCCTACGAGATTCTCTGTCGAGCATTTAGAGACCCTCTATTTTGGGAACATCGTTCACCAAAAGGGCCATCCGGTACCACTAGGTACCGAGATAGCCAACACATTCATGGGCTTGTGGGGGCGAGATATATATCTATATAGATACATACATACATATACTTTTCTTATAATAGGCAAGGAAACCTTTTTCTAAAGTTATCATCGGACAAGCATGTAAATAGTATATGCAATCGAAACATGACCACAACAGGGGGAAACTATGAAATCATTTCATAGTGGAAAAAGGGATCACGTCCTCATGGTAGTTCACGCCATAAAGTCGTGTAGAAAGTGTGGCATTCAATCAAGTATGGCACAAAGAGTACCTGTCTCATGAGGTCCTTCCATGGTCATAAGGTGGGTCTCTCCTGGATTTTCTACCATCGATTCTGTCTGGGGTGTCCTGCATTTGTAGGCTACATTCCCAACTCTCTGGCAGTTGCGGAATATTGCAATTCGTCTCAAACACTTGCCCACTAGGTTCCCCTGGAGGCCGCACCTAGGGCAGGGCCTTGCTCCGGCTATAGACGTTTCGTCTCCTCCTGGGAACTCCTTGATAAGATGTCCTCTCTTGTGACACTTAAAGCACTTCTTCTCCTCCATGTTGCAGGTGTTGGCAAGGTGACCCGGTCCCCCACACTTGTAACACACCATGTTCCTCTCCTGTGGGCGGGCATAAGGCTTCACTTGAAGCTGCTTCCTTTTCTGCTTGCGTGTGTTGGGTCCGGATGGTCCTCCGCTGTTTTTGGGGTCCGCTCTGCTCTCCCTGCCAATCTTGATCGCCCTACATGCTTCCACTAGGAGCTGGAATCGGCATATTCCCAGTGGTCTCACCACTTCCGAGATTTCAATCTGTAGTCCATTCACAAATCGGGCGCAAAGGTAAGCCTTATCTGCTGGGTTCCTGAGTATGTAGAGGTGCCGAGCTAGCGACTCCACTCTCATGGCGTATTCAGTTATTGTCATGGTCCCTTGGTACATGCCCATTAATGGTGCTCCCACCGTTTCCCAGGTGAGTTCCTGCATGTATCGCTCCACGAATGCGTCTCAAAAAGTGACCCAGGTAACATCCATATGGTTGGCCTCTAATCCTTGTCGCGCTCCAGCCCACCAAAGTGTGGCTTCGCTCTCGAGCAGGCAGTAAGCAAGGAATACCTTAGACTTTTCAGGGATCTGGAATACCTCAAACTTTTTCTCCATCTCTCGAATCCATAGACGTGCCATCTCAGGGTTGTCCCTTCCAAAGAAACTCTAGGGCTGGTGGCCGGTGATAAACATAAGTTCCCTCTCACGTGTCAAAGCTTCTTGTTCCAGCAATTGCGATGTATCTGACCCAGCTTCTGCTCCCTGGGCTTGGGCAGTATCTTGTACCGGGGTAACAACAACCTGCTGAGCTACTGTAGTAACAACATCCATCATGGTTGCTTCGCTCGGTCCATCGTAGCCTGCATCTCTGGCGTTTGGTCTGACTTCGGAGGCATGTCGTCCCCTGCAACAAATGGTTAGTATCCAACACAAGATCATTCACATACTATGTTCAACTCATTAGGAGTAAACAAGTATTTTCACACAAGGTTCTTCACACACGAACAATCTTCATACAATCGTCACATAATTCGCACATCCTCGCACAGAAGGCCTATTCCCCGACAGCTCCTGGTATTCTCAACCGGAGCTCTGATACCACAATGTAACACCCCAATTTTCAAGGTGTGACTGTAGCAAATGAACAATAAATCAATATGCGAAAATCTTTGGGGTTTTTTTGAAAACGCAAGCATATTTTTTTTTTGAAATCATGCTAAGGCAGTATGCATACATAGTTACCCATATTTACGTTGCCCTCGATGAGCAGTGTTACCAAAATAGTTTTAGCCGTGCCTAATTACATCACGAGTGTAGTGCGAAGATTAAAGTTACTTTACAGACCAGTTGTCCCAAAAGTGGAAGAATACATCAAGGCTAGGGAACCTAGGACTAGAATCCTTAAGGCCGATATACTTCTCTTTGGACTCCACGCAGGAAGCCCACATAGAAATCCATGTAACCCTTAATTCAAAATACAGAAAGTCCTAGTTTACCAAAATATGACCTACCCATAAACCCATGCCGCCTAGGCTTCATACTCCTCTTCCTCCTCCTCAGGGTCCTCCTCGGGATCGCCGTCAGATCCCTCTAGCCATCCAGTGCCACCCCCGCCTGGGGTGTGTCCATCGGAATCAATGAGGTCGATCACGGGGATATCCACATCAATGACGGTAGTGGAGACTGTCGTCACTACCTCATACACTAGGGGAAGAAGTGTAGTCCGGGGTGGGAGAAGCAATGGTCTTCGCCTTCACCTCGAGGGATGAAGGGCGTGGAGAAGCAGGAACGATAAGGGATGCCGGGTAAGCGGCTGTCCCAGACGCCGAGGCGTCGGTTCTGTCAAAGAGGGAGATAGGAGGTAGAGGAAAGTCATAGGTAAAGCGGTATATCTGTCGCCCTTGAGATGCTCCGAAGCGGTCCGTCCTGTCGTCGGCCACCTGACCCGTATACCGGACACGCCATGACGGCAGGTCCACCGTCCATGACGTCGGGTCATCCTTGTCAATGAAATGTAGGGTCGCCTCCCCTAGGAAAGGTAGGCCAATGAACGGATCCTCTGCTGGCCGGCCGGGCATGGTCTGGAGGAACACACGATCTATCCAAAAGAAACACAGAGAAAAAGGGTCACTTCCAAAAACAATATCACAATTAAGAGCAACAAGTAATATCAAGCAAGTAGCAGCTAGCAAGTACAAATACAGTTGTATGACACAAGTGGTCGAAGACCCTAGGACTCCTATATGCACGCACAACCCTTTTGTACAAAAGTTTTTATCGGATATGACACCAACTCCCGCAGGCAGGCAGGACATTCTACCGAACTCCGCACAAACTAGAAAGTAGGTCGGTAAGTCAGGAGTTGCCTCTTACACGAGAAAGCTCTGTATAACGCCTCGATGGTGCATCATCTAGCCCGTTACTCTTTATATCCCTGAACCATGATGACTTCAAAGAATGCTTGACACGACATGTAGACAAAACTCAAGTAGGACTCATACGTCTTTATACGTGGCCGAATGTTATGAGGTGTGTGCCATTTGGTTTCAAAGAAAAATTTAACCTTGACTACTTAATGGAATTTCCCGAATCCATGCTCTACTTTAGGGGTTGAGAAGATTTTTTTTGCCCTTGGTTCCATGTCTATTAGAGCTTTTATGTTAAGTTGACACAAGGAAAAATTTGTTTCCCCTTGCTTTTGTTGTTGCTGAGAGCATTGTGGAGGTTTTGGGCTTGGAATATTGTTTTTGAAACTTGTTTTGAGTGATAGATATTGTAGATATCAAATTGGACATTTAGAGGATGATTCCTCAATTTTAGATGTGCATGATTTGTGTTTTATGAGACTTTAGGATTTTGGAAAGAATAGAATTGGATAAGTGTTGGAAAACTTGTATTGTTGGAGACTATGTTTTGAAGTTTGAATTCGAACCGGTTTTCATGTGCTCGTCAACTTGTTTGTGGAGTTGAGTTGAAAAGAAATACTTTCACTATTAATATGTGTTATGGCCGAGACTAGGCCATTGTCCTTGATCTTGGTTTTGGTGTTTTAAAAAACTTGCTTAAGTTGTGAATTTTTGGGTTTGAGGGTTTGCTTTTCAATGTAAAAGTTCGGAGGGTTCTCACAAAGTTTTGGTGTACAAGTTTACAAAGAGTTTTTATGCTTGAACTTTGAAGTACCATGAGCCTCCAAGCCTTAGTTATAATGTAGGGTTTAGTTCGGAAGTATTGAACTAGTTGTGCGGGAACCGGCGAGACAAGTGTTGTGCTAAGGAGGAAAGCGCTTATGGTAAGGGCACTTCGCACTATGATATGCATATATATTCGTATTGCATGATATTGTAAGATGTGAATATATCATGTGACCTTGGGAATTGTAGTTGACGACATTCTGAGAATGACCTGATTGTTTGGTAGTCATTGCTTGCCTTCTGTGGACTGCTTGAATGATTATTGATTTGTCGGATGACATTGGATATGGATATTATGTGTATTATTGTAATTTTTTATCTGCACCGTGATATGTCTATATGTGAGCATGCTTATGTTTGATAACATGATATATGTTGATCTGTGAAAAGTATGATGATTTATGGAAGCATGTGGATATACATTGCATTATGATATCATTGAAATGAATGCTTGTTGTATTGCTGTTGATGGTATCAAAGCAAGGTCATTGGCGGGTAAGGCCAAGTGACAAGATGTGTGCGTATGTAAGAGGGGCACGGACCCACATTCGTAAGGAACCCAAATTTGCAAAAGAAGCGTCTTTAATTATGCTTGATTATTCGTGTTAATCTTGCTTGTTATGAGTGACGTAACATTCCATGCATACATGGATTGGTAACTACAAGAGTTAGCCGAATCAAAAGTCTGGTTGTGTCGTTGATTAAGGGCGACCCAAGGTCCCGTCTAAGAAAGTAGCAATCTAGAGGTTGATGGTGTGGGCATCGGACTAAAACTGGAAGTATTCTTCCCGCCCTTGTGTATCGGGTGTTGGCGTCATATCCGGATAAAATTTGTGAGAGAACGACTCATGTTCATTGGCATGACATGAACATGAGCATTGCATTTTGTTGGTTACTACCTGATGATGTTTGACATATGATAATGGTTAGTGTCCATTCTATTACATCTATGAATTACCACTGCTACATATACGTATAATGTGAATTGTTATTCTTAGAAGTGACCCTTGCACTCTGCTTGTTGTTTGTGTTTGGGCAACCTTCGCCAGATGGATGACGCTTGGGAAAGGCTCCCCAAGAGGAGGATGAGATACTTTGACTTCATTGACGTGGAAGAAAGGTTGGCGTGGGAGGTGGACCTCCCCTTGCGTTGTATGACCTACGCTGGTCGAGTGGAAGAGGATAGGATGGATGTTACGTGCTATGTGTTCAAGCGGGCTCGGTATTGAGTTGTCATGAGATTTTCGCTCCCACCTAGGGACTTGGACAGAGATGATAGAGCATCGGATTCGCGCGGCTTCAGGGTACCTTATACCTCTTCTCCTATTTTGAGGAGCAGATCACCATCGTAGGAGCTGAAGATGGTGCAGACTTGACCTTTCTCCCCTTACTGAATTTCCCGGTGCTGATACCACTATGCAGTGAGGCCACGTGAGCGAATGGTGGCCACAATGGTTTACACTCTCGTCATCTAGTTGGAGATACCTGTTGTCCACATCTTGGACAGTGACGATGAGGGGGGGATAGAGGGAGGAGTTGCACCAGATCCTTTTATGGAGTATGAGTCAGAGGAGATGCAAGAATCTGAGGAGGAGGAGGAGGAGGAGGTGGTGGACTCTGATGTGGTGGGGTAAGTTGGTTAGCTGAGTGATGTTTCGGTATAAGACTTCTGCTTTTTGTTGGTCTGTAAGCACTACTACAGAATTGCCATTTTACCACGGTTCCGGGCAGCATATTACCACGATTAAACCGTGGTATTGCGCGGCATAATAACATATCAATTACCATGGTTGAAGGAGGTACTGTGGTAATATGGTACGTCAGTCATACTCTCGGTTCAAATCGGAACGAGGTAATATTGTGCCTCTGTTACCACGGTTCAAGGAGGAACCATGGTAATATCACACCTCTGTTACCATGGTTCCAGTAAGAACTGTGGTAAAATGTTTGTATTTTTTTTTTGTTTTACCTTTGTTACCACGGTTCATTTATGAACCGTGGTAATATGTTTGTTTGTTTTTTTTTTTTGTTTTACCTTTGTTACCACGATTCGTTTATGAACCGTGGTAATATGTTTGGTTTCTTTTTTTGTTTTGTTTTACCTCTGTTACCACGGTTACGGCAAGAACCATGGTAATATGTTTTTTTTGTTTTTTTTCGTTTTACCTCTATTACAAGGTTACTGTAAGAATCGTGGTAATATGTTTTTTATTTTTTTACTTCCAGAGAGGCATTTGTTCATTGTCGCAAGGGCCCTGAGCAACCCTATGAGGTCGCTGAGTGACCTTAGAGTGAATTTTCACTGCCCAAGGCCGATAAGCTACCATATGAGGTCGTTGAGCCACTCTCAGACAAGATTATGCAGTAAAAACAGTAACATATATATAGACTAAAAAAAACCCCTAACAAAATAATGTGTACACAACCAAACACAATCCACAATATATATAATATCTACACAACCAAGCATAATCCATAATAGCCTTGAAGGTACACTTAATTAACCTAAACAAAATACACATCTACACATTTTATGCAAAATTATGTAACACATAAGCAACCCACGCTTTTTTAATCTCATTTAGCTGGTCCTGGTCATACGATTTAAATTGACAATCAGCGAGGTACTGCAAAATGATAGTATAAATAACCGAAGTTAGAGTTAGAGTACAAATTAAAAATAAAAAAATATAAGAATTTTGTTATATAAACAACAAATAAATGTAAAGTTTCGTACCGCATCAGAAATTGTGGATTGATTGTGCGCAATAATGTCTCTTAGAAAGCTTAGTACATAGTACCCACAATCTATATATTTGTTTGAGCAGGGCACTACAAAAAAAAAAAAAAATATAAGTGATTTGGTTTGAGTTATGTAAATAGATACATATATACCTTTTAGTTATGTAAATATATATACCTTTATAATATTCCATTTGGCTTTGCTCCATTTAATCCTCTTATCATTGCAAGTAGCACGGTAGATCTTTATTGCGATAACAAAATGAACCAAAAACCCAATGAGTAAACATGTCGAATAGTAAGACTATATAGCATGGTATAATAATATGCTTACTGATCAAAGATTTCTTTCATTTCCTTGCGGTTTCTTAAATCATAATGCAAAGGATCCAAGAAAAATAAGGTCCCTTTGGTGGCATTGATCACCACCAACACCCAATGTCCCCTGCAACACATGTTAAACGAACAAACCATCATATAATTTTCATATAAATTGATTATAAAGTTATAAATGGATATTATAATTTTCTCACCCTGTATAGATTGGTGCCAGATATAATTGGTCTGGGTGTGCATGTGCCTTTATGGTATCCACAATATACTAACTTTGCTGCTTCACAAGGTGCGTTGTTCGATGAGGACTGAGAAATGCAAATCTCTCACAAAAATTCTCAGCCACACATTGATCAAACAAGTATCTTAAATAAAATTATACAAATCATAAACGATAAGAATCATTGTTGAACTAAGAAAACCAAAAACTTAGGTATTTACCATGTAAACACAAAGTACCTCATGTAAACGCAAATAGCTGAAGCACCTAATTCACCATGTCGGGTGATTTGATGGAGCTCTTCACAACCAATGTGCTCAAAACATTCTTGGCCAAATATTCTCTCCTCCATTGGTATTGTGATAAGCTTCCTGTCAGTAAGTACCTTTTCTACATATATGTCCAAAAATTTGCAGCTCTGTGGATCAGTATTTCTTCCAATGCGAGGCCTTTGTTGATGACTTGGGGATGCAACAGATTCCCTTGTCCAGTTTGTTTCCACCTCCTTCTCCTTCCCTTTTACATTGTCCTTGTCGTTTTCCTCCTCCTTGTCCTCCTTTTCCGCCTTTCCTTTGTTCTTCTCTTGTGCTTGAAAATGATAAATTCATGTATAATCAATTAGTGACTACAAATATGTGCGATTGAGTTTGTAGAATTATATCATATCATAACATACCGTGCAATCAGCTTGAACAAGGTTGATAGGCCACGCCACCGTTGTACCTATTGTGTCCTGGATGCTAATCAATTCATCATAATCATCAGGCTCCGAAAGTTCTGCATCACCCAGCACGACAACATAAATAGAAACTTTTACGCAGCCGCTGGGAATTGGGCGGTTATGGATTATATTGCTTTCAGTGTTATACACTCTAACCCTAGCAACCACCCGGAAATATGGCAACTCCAAACACAGTGAACAAGGTGTAATACCCTAAATCAATGACAAAAAAAGTTAATCATCAAACACATACATTGTCAATAATACATTACAAACACTAATATTTACAACTTACCTTAGGGAAGTTAATGGATGTTGGTAGTGGTTCGTTCTCGGATACAAATGGCTCGTTCTCGACCATCTTCCCCTACATGAATGAAGAAATTATTGAGGGCACTACCTTTAACAAACTATCATTAATGTATTACAAAAACAAAAACAACACCGATTACCTCATGAATATCAACCTGAGGTATGAAACTATCTTTCCCACTGTTGTGAGGCACACGCACAGGCACCTTTTCAACCTCCCTCTCGTGCATCAAAATAGGGACTTGCTGTTGCAGGGATGCCACCACTTGTAGGAGATGTGCGACTTCAGGTGGAGTCTCCTTGTCCTTTGCCTTCTTTTGAACCTTAAAATAGGTTTTTTGGCATATGGGAAAGGTCGCTCCCCTTACACGATCCGGGTGCTCGGGTTTCTGCAATGCTTGGCCAAGAATGCCATCTGGTCTACGTTTGGCCAAGTCCTCTTGCGATACCGATTGTGAGAGATTCTCCTGAGGCATATATTAAATTTCTCAATTATGGGCATAAAAAAAAATTATTTATCTATGAATTCATACTTACACATGTACTAACAACTTTTGAAACATGTTCATTATCAATTGACCCCTTCTTGGAAACACGAGCACGCTTCCACAAGAGATGGCGAGGAACAGATGTGGTGCTTGATCCAAACTCCTGCAACTATATTAAGATGAGCAAAATAATCACAAATAACACTTAATTATTTAAATTTACTGCACGAAAGATGAAGGCGCATTATGTGTGTCTTTATACCATCTTTTGCTGAAGGCAAGCGTATCCCATAAGCAATAATCTGTATGGGTACTTGGGCTTCAATGCTCTTTTCCTATTTGCTTCAGTTAGTTTCTGTATCAAAACAAAACATATGTGTCGTTATTTAATTATATTCAAAATGTAATGTAAGTATTGCACGTCACAGAAATAGATATTTCACCTTGAACTCCTCACTTTGATGTTGAGCAACAAATACCACCCACTAGCTATCATCATTCACTCGGGCATAAGCTGCCGGTGGATAGTCAATCACGTTGCCATCTTTATCTGAGATATGTTTGGCTAGAGTTGCTCTGAAATATCTAGCCAAAGCACCTGTTTCCTTAAGCACATAGTCTTTGCACATTTCATCAATATGAAAACTAGCCTGCAATAACACAAGTTCTATCGATATTAAGCATGTTTGCATATATAATTTAATGCATAGATTGTAAGAGTATGTATCTAACCTCAACTTCTTCCCATATGTGATCTTTGAGATCTGGGTCAACATCTGGCCACCAATTTTTAGTAATCGGAACAATTGTGTTAAAAGTGTAAGTGACAAATATAAGAATATAACAATATATGAAATATATCTACACATAAAATCATTATGAAAAATGCATACTTCTTTAACTTGTTTTACTACTTCTTTTCCTTTTCATCAATATGCGCATACACGTTTTTCCTATTTTTTCATGGAATGCTATATTCATCCAAATTCCCTCTTCATGATCATCTCGAACATACAAACAATCATCTTCATCTGAATCAGGGCCGATTGGTTGTGGTATCCCGAAGAAAGGGTCATCCTCAATAGTATTTTCTTCATGAATGAATTGTCCATCATCATTGTTGATATTTGTTTTATTTGATGAAAGAACAATGGACCTTTTATTGTCAGTGGGATCAGGGACATAAAATATTTTCTCTGCTTGGGATGCCAAAATAAAAGGATCCTCCTTGGACCCCATCCTATTAAAATCAACCTGAATGAACCCTGAGTCATCAATTTGAACACCAGAATTCTTGTTAACCCACTTACAACCAAACACAGGAACTTGAAATGTTGTATAATCTAGCTCCCATATGTGTTGAATTACCCCAAAGTATGACATGTTTGCATGTATGGGGTTTTTATCTTTGGCGCTAGACACATGCATAACTCTAGCAACAAGAGTCACACCACTGTTATGCATTGTACTCCAATCATCTTGGGCTCTCGTATAAAATGTGAAACCATTAATTACATAGCCGTTGTAAGAGAAGACATGTATACCCACCACTAAGAAACTTGCACAAAGCAATTTTCTCTTTCCTGCATAGAGTATATGTTGCTGGTGGCAGGTACGTATGTTTTCCTTTCTTCACTGGTCTTAACTTTTTTCTTATGCCCATGCTAACCAAATCAAGTCTTGCACTAATGCTATCTTTAGACTTTCCATGCACATTTAGTTAAGTACCAACAACACTTTCAAAAACATTCTTCTCAACATGAATCACATCAATAAAATGTCTCACATATAGTGACTCCCAATATGGAAACTCGAAGAAAATTGGCTTTTTCTTCCAACCACTTTTAGGAACTTGTTTTTTGAATGTCTTGCTGAATGTACACCTCAAGTTCTTCACCTTGACAAATAGATCAGCACCCTTCAATGGCTTGGAGCTCTACCTTCTATATTTCCATTGAAAGCTTTTGACCAGCCACGATAATGATGTATTGTATGCAAGAATCTACGATGTTGTAGGAAAGCATTCTTTTTACAATGTTCTAATCGCATTGAAGCTGTACCATCTTCACATATAGGGCACGAAACCTTTCCTTTTACACTATATCCCGACAAATTGCCACATGCCGGAAAATCATTGATCGAACCAAATAACATTGCCCTCAACCTGAAAGTTTCTTCTCTTGACCCATCATATAGCTCAACACCTACATCCCATAATTTCTTCAGATCTTCAATTAGAGGAGCCAAGTATATGTTTGTATCATTTCTGGGTTGCTGAGGCCCAGAAATTCACATAGATAACATCATATACTTGCGCTTCATACAAAGCGAAGGAGATAGGTTATAGATCACTAGTATCACCAGCCATGTACTGTTGGTGCTGCTCTGAAGGCTATGTAGATTTATTCCATCAGTAGACAATGCAAGGCGTAGGTTTCTTTCCTCTTTGCCAAATTCGGGATAGTCCGAATCAATTTTTCTCCACTGGGGAGAATCTGCCAGGTGCCGAAGTATTCCATCACCTTGGCCTTTATCTTTATGCCATGTCAGGTGTTTCGCAACTTCAGCACTACGGTACATGCGCCTAAATCTAGGTATTAAAGGGAAATACCATAACACCTTTAAAGGATTGAATTTGATAAAGTAAAGACAACACAAGAAGGGGGGTTGAATTGTGTTCTAATTAAAACTTGACTTCCAAAAACAATTATTAGTTTATAAAAGGTTTTCGCAGACAATAGAATTTAGTATAAAAACACAACTATGCGGACGATAGGTTAACGGAGTTTTAGCAGCGGAAATAAAACGAGTTCTAATGTAAGTACTGTGAATTTTGTAGGCGATGCGTGCTGATAAAAACGTTTGATTGAAACTAGCAGTGAACGTTAGATGATACAAGCTATGAAACGTAAACAATGCAAGCAATAAAAACAGCACACACGAAGTTTATCCTGGTTCAACCCTAGAAAAATAGTGCTACGTCTAGTCCTTAGCTTCACCAAGATTTTCACTATCCAACCTAGAATAGTACAAGTATTAGGCACAGGGCTTCTCCAGAGTAGTCGAAGGACTTCTCCTTGCAAGTATTAGCCACATGACTTCTCTAGAGTATTGGAAGGACTTCTCCTTACAAGTATTAGCCACATGACTTCTCTAGAGTATTCGAAGGACATCTCCTTACAAGTATTAGCCACAAGACTTCTCCCAAGTATTTGAAGGACTTCTCCTTTTACGAATTGTTTCTTCTACAAAGGATTCTCTTCTCAAAAGAGTGATTGACCAACTTGTCTACGTCTGCGGCTATAGATGGCTATAACACCGTTTCATTCAAGAAAAACGAATGAATATTAGGGTTTAGTGTTGCAGCATATTTATACTAGGATATGATCCTATACGACAGTGTATCATTATATCCTAACGCAATCCTATCAACCAATCAGATTCTAGATTACATGGAGTAAGTGCTCATTAGCTGTCTTCGACAGACCACATAATATCTCTAATCCGGACTAGGCCTAGCCGCTCCTAATCAGACGATCCTTACGTGTGTGTCTCAGACGAGCTTCGCGGACGATCACGTAGTGTCTCCTACCGGACGATCACCTAGTATCCAATACCGGACGATGCCAGTATAATGAGCCATACTCAACATAGAGGAATCAATTTTCCCACCAATAGAAGTGAAAGAGAACATGCCATTATAAGCTCTGATATTTTCTCTGAAATGGTTGGATCTATTATCACATCCTGTGAGGAGATAGTACAGAATAGCCGGTGGTTTCTGAAGAAGAGGAAGCACAATTTCCCCTTTAATACAACATATCGAGAATTTCAAATTATGTGCTTTCTTTGCTTTACCTGACCTCTCCTCATACCACATATTTGCTCCACAATATGAACAGCTAAATGTTTGATCACCTAGGTCTAGCAACTCTGCTAAATTTTCGAAGGAAATAAATAACATGCAAAATGAGATGTAACAATGCTTTAGACCAAAAATATACATATAAGGAAAAAGGAAGTTACCTTGACACTCATCTTCTTGATATAAATTTGATACATTTGAAGAAGAAACAGAATCATTATGTGACTTATTAGCCAAAGATGACTCGCCTATAATATCAAATAACAGAAATTGTGAGGTATCTACACAATATGTGAAACAAATTTTAGATCAACTACAAAATCAACTAATTATTACTATAAACTATTAAAATAGAACCTGTAAGACTGTGATTGAAAGATAAAGGACTGTGAGAATGGATGACTTCACTTCTAGAAGTAGCCATCTTCCTCTTCTTGGCAATAGCTTGATGTCTCCTAGACGTAGCTTCAGAGCAAGCTAAACCACTGCCAAAGGGTCCTTCTGAAATTTGACATATTAAGTCACATGTTTAAATACACATGTTGATCACACTGAACAATAAGACAGTGATTAATTTAATATTTCCATTAAACACATCTACCTTGTAAATGAAATTGTGGTGTGGAATTATCTAAATTACACATTACCGGAGAACAATCCGTAAAATTTGTATCATTTTGAGTATTCTATATGATACAGAAGCTGTTGAAAAAGGACACACCCAAGAATTTTAGAATAGTTGCAAACTTAGATATTCCGTAATAAAAATTGATACAACAAACCCCAATTTTCATTTTAGAAAAATTGTGTCCTCATATATTTCACACATTCAAAATTGTTCTACTGACAATTTATGGACATTGGCTTAACCATAAGACAATGATAAGATACACTAAAACCAAAAAACAACTGTTACTAATAATAGAAATAGAAACTTTAACAAAATTGTTCCTTATGGTATAAAATTGATTCCTGAAAGGTAAATGTCTGATTTTCTTAGATCCTACTGATCCAACATTGATAGAATTTTCACCCGGATTTTATATTTTCAGTATTTTACCTAAATAAAATTGACCAACTAAATAACTAAAAAGTAAGTGGAAAATATATAAGAATCAAATACATGTTAAACCTCACAGTTTCATATAATAGACTTAATAGCACTTTTGGTCCCTCACTTATTACGATTTGGTACTCTTGGTCCTAACAAAAAAAAATTAGCCATTTTCGTCCCTAACGTTTACAAACAGTTATAGTTTTAGTTTTCCATCCATTTCTGTTAAAATTTTAACAGAATATTCCTTTAAAATTTAATTAAAAAATATAAAAATTAAAAATCAGAAATAATGTTGAATGTTCTTCCAAAAAAAAAACTCTAATCCCTAATCTTCATCTTCTTCAATGAATCAAAAACAACAACAAATCAACATTTCTCCCCCTCTTCCTCCTTCATTCTTCCCCTAAAATCTAGAAAACAAAATCAAGAAAAAGACAATTGAGAGAGATAAAGAGAGTATGACTTATTGTGATTGTTTATTACAAAAAATCAGAAACAAATCCCTAATCCCCCACCGCTCCCAACCCTATCCAGCTTCACAGCTTGCGCCGCCACCACTGCTCCCAACCCAATTTACGCCGCCACCTTCCCTCTCCCAAGCTCAGACCGCCGCTTACTCCTTCCCTGACCTTCGAATCTCAAGCCACCGCTACCTCTCCTCCTCTTCCCCACCATCAACCCCACCGTCGCCGCCACCACACGAACTCAAACCCACCGTCAACAGAGTAGAAGGAGATGAGGAGGAAACAAAATGAAATCAATTTCAAGGTACTGCCATCGCTGGTCGCAGCCGGCAGCCGTCGCCGTGCCGCCACGCCATGCCTTTGTCGCCGTCACAGAACTCCGTCACAGCGCATGCACCTTCACCGTACCGTCGCGCCACCGCCGCACCTCGCGGTCGCAGCCGGCGGCCACTGCCGACCTTGCTCTGTTCCGCCGTCGCTTCCTTTTGCCCTCTCCGCCTCGATCTGCTTCTTCTCCCCTCTGTTTCGATCTCCTCCTCTTCCCCTCTCTCCCTCGACCTTCCTCTCAATCTCGACCTCGCTCTCTCTCCCTCGATCTTCCTCTCTCTTCTCTCCCACGCTCTCTCTGCCTTCTCCCTCGTCTCACACGCTCCCTCCGATCTCCTTCTCTTTCTCTATCTCTCTATCTCGCCACTTCTTCTCTCTCTCACTCCTTTTTCACTTCTGATTTGCTGCTCTTTTCTTTTTTATTTGTCCTTTATTTCTCTTTATCTAATGATAACTGATTAGCACTTGAAGGTTTTGTTTTACTCTCTGTTTTCCTATTCCTGCCCCTTTTGCTTTGGCCTCTTGAGGTTTTTTGGTTCTGGGTTTGACTCCTGCCAAGTTGAATGAGATCTTCCTAGCTTTTGAGTTTTTTAATTTTTAATTATATTTAAAAATTTGAAAACTATTAGTTTTTTAACAGAAATGGATGGAAAACTAAAAGTGTAACAGTTTGTAAACGTTAAGGATGAAAATGACTAATTATTTTTATTAGGGACCAAAAGTGCCAAATCGTGATAAGTGAGGGACCAAAAGTGCTATTAAGCCCATATAATATAATAACCTGGTGAAGAACTCTCTTGACAGATCTTAGATGATCTCTTCCTATTAAGAATAGCTTTTCTGTTAAAATACCTGCTGGAGAACAAATAACTTGATGGAAAAAAAATGATTCTGATAATATGAGTGATTTAGTTGATGGGTGGCTGTGTGATCTGGGATCACACATCCACTCTTAGATCTTCTATACTTGTGAGCTTTTGGAAATGACATGGTAAATTTGTCCATATAGCAAGAGGTCTACCTATTAAAAAGATAGCACAAAACCTTAAATTTGTGAGCTCTTGGAACATGATCATGTTTACACACTGGTACCCAATAGAAGCTGCTATCCTACCAATTGGGAAATCAAGAATAAAAAATTGATTGGGGAAAAGGAATTGAATCTCTGAAAAAATAGTCAATTTTTACCAAGTGAGTTCACATTTTATTAGATTATGACCAAGAAAGATATTATGTTTAAAATTCCCACAACTTAATACTATCAAACTTGTACATCAAACACTCCAAGTAAAAAAATTAAAATGAACTCACAGGAGATTGTTTTAACTGAAGTAGAGGTTTCAAGTCTAATTACTTGCGATATTTTTGTATGCCAAATAGTAATAGTATACATATATTGTTAACTGTGGATGTAAAACTATGACCGAAGCCATTAGAGGCTACAAATTGGATTCCATAACTATCACCATGAATTTCAAAGCCATTAGAGGCTAAAAATTGGATTCTAATTTACCTTGTAAATGTAATTATGTTGATATTTATATTGTTAATTTTACTTACAATGTGATGAAGAAATTAACGGAGACAATTATAGAAAACAAACAATAGAAGAAAACAGACTTTTTTGAATTAGGAGATCAATAACAATGAGTATAAGATTTAGGTAAAAAAATCAAGTTCAAAGTGTTGTGAGTGAGTAAAACAACTCAATCATTAGTTTTTGAAAAAAAAATTGCAACATAACAGAAGAAAATCAAAGGATCAATGACAAATAGTAAGTGATTGAGTACAAGATTTAGGTTGAGAAAATTGTGAGGAAAACACCTTTATAACATTGAGACATCATGTCCTACAATGATGAATAAATTTCCCCACTTGACTTCATTCTCATCGATTAGAATGTCTCTTACACTCGAGTAAATTTGATAGTTGGGAACAACATAATGCTCAAAACAGAAAAATTTCAGAGTTATGCGGTTCTATTGAGATAAAGGTTAAGCAAAATCTTTCAAATAACAGGACAAAATTTGATCAAAGAATGATTGTATCACCTGAACAAAATTCTATCCTAAAGGTTTCCATTTTAATGTCAAATTTTGATCCTTAGAGCTCTTTTCCTTTAACACCTTAGTAAAAACTGTGTTAAATGTAGCTTGTAAAATTAAACAAATACACCTTTTTGTTGAGTTTGGCTCATTTCGGTGCCTCATCTGAGGTGACTGTTTTGGAGATCGTCTTAGAAGTTCGTCTGAGACAGACACGTAAGGATCGTCCGACCTAGAGTTGTTGGGCTTCGTCAGAGTTAGAGTTATTACGTGGCCTGTCGAAGACAACAAATGAGCACTCACTCCATAATATCCGTTGTAATCTAGAATCTGATTGGTTGATAGGATTGCGATAGGATTTAATTGATGCGTTGTCACATAGCATTAAATCCTTAGTATAAATATGTTGTAACACTAAACCCTAATGTTCATTCGTTCTTGAATGAAACGGTGCCATAACCATCTATAGCCGCAGAGGTAGACAAGTTGGTCGAACTGTGTGAACAAATTTTCTGTGTGTTTTCGATCCATTTTCTCTCTCAAGGTTACTCTGTGTGATCCAAGTGTCTGAGACCAACAATTGGTATCAGAGCAACAATGACTACTAGAGGTGCAAAGTTCGACGTTGAAAAGTTCAACAGAACAGGAAACTTCGGTTTATTGCAACGCAGAGTCAAGGATTAGTTGGCTCAACTAGGATTGCAAAAAGCGCAGCGAGAGGAGAAACCAACAGGGATGTTAGACATAGATTGGTTGGAGATGCAAGAGAAGGCCGCTGGATTGATTTGTCTCTGCGTGTCAGACGAGGTGATGTTTCATATCGCGGATCTCATGACTCCATAGGCCGTTTGGGACAAGTTGGAGAGCCAATACCAGTCCAAAATGTTGATGAACGAGCTATTTGCAAAGTAGAGGCTTTACAGTCTGAAGATGCAGGAGGGAAGTGACCTTCAAAGTCATGTTAATCATTTCACTACAATAGTTGCAGATTTGTTGTGGTTGGGGCTGAAGGTTGATGACGAGGACAAGGCACTAATTTTGTTGTGTTCGTTATCAAGTTCCTACGACCACTTGGTCACCACTCTTACTTACGGGAAGGACGCTATCACGCTTGATGCCATCACATCTGCACTTTTGTCTCACTCACAGAGAAAGCAAAATGCAGAGGAAGGAAGTCAAGGTGAATGCTTGTTTGTTAAGGGAGGAGGACAAGATCGTGGATGGAACAAGCGTAAAACTACTGGAAAGAAGAAGACGAGGAGCACAACAGAGTGTTTTAACTACAACAAGGTTGGTCACTAGAAGAGGGATTGTCCGAATCTCTATAACTCTGCAAACGTGGTTCAGACTGATGATTCTGGCACTGAAGGAGACGTGCATATTCATGATTCTGGGTTCTCTTACCATATGACGCCGCATCGGGAGTGGTTCAGTTCGCGTAAAGCGGGCAAGTTTGGATTTGTTTATCTAGGTGATGACAAGACGTGTTAAATCACTGGAATAGGGAAAGTCAAAATTGCTATGGACCATGGTGGCTCACGCATACTCGGTAATGTGAGGTATGTCCCAGACTTGAGGAAGAATCTAATATCCCTGGGTACCCTTCAAGAGAATGGTTACTCATTCCATTCTGACAGTGGTAAGGATACTCTGAAGGTTGTCAAGGGTGCATTGACAGTGATGACAGGAAATGTACTGCAGGGAATATATATCGCTTGTTGGGAAGCACTGAGGTAGGTGACGTTGTGTTAGTTGAAACTGACAATGATGCAACGAGGCTTTGGCATATGCGTTTGGGTCACCCCAGTGAAAGGGGTTGATGAAACTTCATAAGAGGAATCTTTTGAAGGGTGTTCGAAACTGCAAGGTGGAGTTTTACAAGTTTTGTGTGGTGGGAAAACAGTGTCGTGTCCGTTTCGAGACCGGAAGCATGAAACAAAGAGAATCCTCGACTATGTTCATTCAGATGTCTGGGGGCCCACCAGGGAGGTCTCCATTGGAGGTTCCAGGTACTTTGTTACATTCATCAATGACTTCTCCAAGAAGGTCTGGGTGTATATCCTAAAGCACAAGTCTGAGGTGTTTAGCAAGTTCAGATTGTGGAAAGCTAAGGTGGAAAATCAGATGGGGAGGAAGGTCAAGTATCTGCGGTCAGATAATGGGACAAAATGCACTGATGCAAAATTCAAGAAGTTTGGTGAGGAACACGGGATCCAGAGGCATTATTCAGTGAAGAAAACACTATAGCACAATGGTGTTGCTGAGAGGATGAATAGATCCCTACAGAGAAGGCTAGGTGCCTTTGGTTGTAGGCAGGACTGTCAAAGGGTTTTTGGGAAGAAGCAATGAGCATGGCATGTTATCTTTTCAACAGGTCTCCTAGAGCTTCATATGATAGAAAGGTTGCAGAAGAAGTGTGGATGGGTAAACCAATTAACCTAGATAATCTGAGGATTTTTGGTTGTCCAGCTTATGTGCACATCTCTAGTGATGAGAGGTCCAAATTGGATCCCAAGTCCAGGAAATGTATCTTTCTTGGTTACACCAAGGGTGTGAAGTGGTTCATATTTTGCGATCCAGCTTTGAAGAAAGTAGTTCATAGTAGAAATGTTGTATTTGATGAGTAGTGCATGTTGAAGGAGTTAGATCCAAGGGAAGAGACTACTTTAGAGGCTGAAACTTCCACTGCTGGGAAGGTTCAGATTGTTGTCGAGCCACTAAGACAAACGCAACCTCATCTTACAGACTATGCATCAGACGATGCAGGAACGTCTGAGCCCCACAGTCTTGGATAGACATTGCCCAATGTGCAAGCCATTGCAAATTCTGATAGTGAATCAGACAACGAGCTAGTTGGTTCAGGTGGAGTGCAAGATTATGTTCTTGTACGTGATAGGGAGCCTCGTCCGAGAGGACCACCACTCAGATATGGGTTTGAAGACTTAGCTGCTTATGCTCTTCTTACATGTTCTGGTGACCCTTCTACTTTCTGTGAGGCTATGGGAAGCCAAGACTGAGAGAAGTGGGTTGGTCCTATGGTGGAGGAGATGGAGTCCCTGAAGACGAATCAGACATGGGATCTCGTGCAACTTTTGAAAGGGAAGAAGGCAATTGGTTGCAAGTGGGTATTCAGGAAGAAGCCACCAGTAAAAGAAAATGAAGGGGAAAGGTTCAAGGCTTGCGTAGTAGCAAAGGGCTACTCATAGCAGAAGGGGATTGACTATGAAAAGATATTCTCCCCAGTGGTTAGACACACGTCTATAAGGGATGTGTTGGCCCTTGTAGTATTCCGAGACATGCATTTAGAGCAGATGGATGTGAAGACGACGTTTCTTCATGGTAATCTAAATGAACAATTGTACATGCAGCAACCTGAAGGATTTGTTGAGTCCGGTCAGGAACATCTGGTATGTAAATTGAAGAAGTCTTTGTATGGGTTGAAACAGTCACCAAGGAAGTGGTACAAGAAGTTTGACTCATACATGCAAAGGATTGGCTACAGACGGTGCGACTATGACTGTCGTGTTTACGTTCGGAGCCTTGATGATAATTAAGTAATTTTCTTGTTACTATATGTGGATGATATGCTGATTGCTGCTAATCATTTGCACGATGTGAGTGATCTGAAAACCAAGCTGGGTAAGGAGTTTGACATGAAAGACTTAGGAACTGCGAAGAAGATTCTTGGAATGGAGATTCATAATGACAGACGAGCCAGAAAGCTTTGGCTCTCTTAGAAAAGCTATGTTGAAGGTGTGTAAGCCAGATTCGACATGAGCAATTCGAAAGTTGTGAGTACTCTGTTGGCGAATCACTTCAAGCTCTCTGTGGATCAGTGTCCAAAGACAATTGAAGAAGTCAAAGGTATGTCGAAGATCCCCGCGCCAGTGGTGTTGGTTGTTTAATGTACGCTATGGTTTGCACTAGACCAGACATGGCACAAGCTGTGAGCCAAGTCTGAAAGTTTATGTCAAGACCAGGGAAGCGGCATTGGGAGGCAGTCAAGTGGATACTCAGTTACCTGAATGGTACAATGGATCACGGGATAATGTTTAGTAGTGAACAAGGTGATCCGGTAGTTGGTGGATATGTTGATTCCGACTATGCAGGTGACATTGACAATAGACGGTCTACAACAGGGTACGTTTTTACTTTGGCAGGTGGACCTATATGCTGGAAGTCGTCTGTCCAATCCGTAGTGGCAATGTCCACAACTAAGGCTGAGTACATGGCTGTAGCTGAAGCAGCAAAAGAAGCATTGTGGCTTACAGGGTTGGTGCAAGAGTTGGGTGTTGAGCAAGGTGGAGTTCGTCTGTGTTGCGATAGTTAGAGCGCCATTTTCTTGGCGAACAATCAAGTGTATCATGCGAGGACAAAACACATTGATGTGAGATTTTACAAGATCATAGAGTTGCTTGTGTCAGGGCAGATTCGACTTGAGAAGGTTCACACGTCTGAGAATGCAGCAGATATGTTGACCAAGCCAGTCACCAACGAGAAGTTCAAGCACTGCTTGGATTTATTGCACATTTCAAAGTGTTAAGCATATGGGGAGCGCAATCCCGAGAATTGAGAATCTAAGAAGAAGCGGCAGAATCTTCACAAGGGTTTGAGAATTCGCCAAGGTGGAGATTGTTGAGTTTGGCTCATTTTGGTTCCTCGTCTGAGGTGACCGTCTTGGAGATCGCCTTAGAAGTTCATCTGAGACAGACACGTAAGGATCGTCCGACCTAGAGTTACTGGGCTTCGTCAGGGTTAGATTTATTACGTGGTCTGTCGAAGACAGCTAATGAGTACTCACTCCGTAATATCTGCTGTAATATAGAATCTGATTGGTTGATAGGATTGCGATAGGATTTAATTGATACGCTGTCGTATAGTATTAAATCCTTAGTATAAATATGTTGTAACACTAAACCCTAATGTTCGTTCGTTCTTGAATGAAACGGTGTTATAGCCATCTATAGTCACAGAGGTAGACAAGTTGGTCGAACTGCGTGAACAAATTTTTTTTGTGCTTTCGATTCCTTTTCTCTTTCAAGGTTACTCTGTGTGATCCAAGTGTTTGAGACCAACACTTATTAATAGGCTCAGGCTAAAATGGGAAGTAAAGCATTGTGGTCTAGAAATAGTAAAATGATATATTCATAGGTGAGGCTAAATAAACTAGTACATTAAATCCACATGAACATTTTCATAATGCTTCAATAGTTAATCTTATAAAGCACACTATGGATACTTATAACAAAACATGGCCCCACTAATGCTACCTAAATAAACGTCGCATGAACAATCTCATCTTAAAAGACTCATATCAACTACTTCACTCCATGTTTCCCAATGTCCACATCAATAATCCTTGTCTCATGATCAGTGAACTTCAAGGTGACAGTGTCGCCAGCCTCAAGACAATTACTTGCACAAAAAGCTCTCCATCTGAAACCAAGCTTTGCCCAAGAAGAATGCAAAGGAGAAAGAATATGTCATGGTATCATAAAACCATTTGGCCCTCTCAAGGACTAAGGAATAATTCCAAATTGACGAAGATACCTAGCAATACCCCTTGGGAGACTCTACATCAACAACACAAAATACTAACAATTTGCAATGATAGAAAGGATTTAAGATGTAGAAACCTAGGAATATATAACAATACATCAAAAAATACCAGCTGAGAGGCAGTGGATTTGTAAAAATTCAGTTTCACAGAGAAAGAGCACTTGTAGATTGTTGTAGATTGAATTCTATTTTGATCAGCAAAAAAGGGATGTGGAGCAGCTCTTTCATAATGAATTTCTAACTCATTCTCATAAAAAATAGTTAGTGCAAACAAAGAAGAGCCCACATAAGACAACACAAAATAATGTCTTCCACGAAGCCCATAAAAATGCCTCATTTCATGTCATCCATATGTCACAACAGGATTGTCCAAACACTTATGGTACTGAACACAATGCAGGTTTGCAAAAGGATCAATAAGAGTCCATTGTGTGCTAATCTCATCATTGAATGTCTTAGCAAAGACAGAATCAACCTGGCAGGTAGGCTGCAAAATTAATAAATGAGATTAATTGAAATGTGGTCCACAATAAGAATAGTTATATATATAGATGGGAGTGTAACCATCTAATATGAAGACAGGATTGAAGCTAGAAATACTCACAAATTGCATGATATTGACTGCTGAATTTCCAAATTATAGCAAATGAAACACGTAAGTATGATTACAACTTTACAGAAGGAGATAGATAGAAGGCTGTGTATGAAATGAATCAATACCAATCAGCCGTGCTACCTGCGTGCAGTAAAAAAAACACTTAATGGTAACGTTTGCATATACAATGCAGCACATGTTAACACTTTGTCAGGACTTCTTGCTAGGGAGCATCTGCACTAAAGCATAAAGAAATAAAAAAAAATCTCTGGTTTGGAATATTTAAAACGACTAGGATCCAATATTTCTTTCATACAAAATCTAGCTCGAGGAAAACATGGTATACGACCAATAAGTGAGTTATGTTAGACTCGAAGAAAAGGGAAAAATCACATTAAGGGAATGAATGAATGAATATTTGGTATAAAAATATGATACATCAATGAGAGGAAACAATCTATCTGTAAATAATAAGTGAATGCAGTATAATTATATAAGATGATGTTGTAATACTTGATGAATGAGATTTCTAATATCAAGCAGAGAAAACAAATAGATGTATCGTGTTTTAGATTATAAATTGCCTGCCTACATATAAAAGATAACTTGAACCTAAAAAAGATTGTGTTAAAAGAAGTCGAAACTCGAAATGCAATGATTACACAAAGAGAAATATCAAGTAGAAGTTATATATATATATCATGTTCGCAAAGTCATCACTAAGATTTCTTTCAAATTTTTTCTTTGACAGATTTCAAATAAATTATATTTGATACTCTAAAAAAAATTAAACATACACAAATCAAGTATCAAAAATCATAATCTATGACTAAAAAACTAATTACCATAAAAATAAAATTGTAAAATGGAGAAATTGGCAAGGCTTAATAGCAGTTTTGTTCCCTCACTTATCACAAAATTACACTTCTAGTCCCTCATTCGTTCCTTAAAATAATGATGAGGGACCAAAACTGAGGTCGTTTGTCAAAGTAAAGGACGAAATTGACTAATATTTTTCAAAATGAAGCAAAAGTGCAATTTTGTAATAAGTGAGAGACCAAAACCGCTATTAAGCAAATTGGCATCGAGAGAATTATGACTCTAAAAAAAATACCATAACTTGTATCTAAAAAAAACAAAGATCACAATAGAAAATTTGGAAGGTATGTGCTAAATAGGAAAGGATATGACCAAGACTCATATGTGAGTTACAACTATGATCTCTAAAAATTCGCATGCATTTGTTATATAAATACAAATGTAATTTTTTAATAATATTTATAAATTTGGATGGAGAGAATTTCAAAAATCATAAGATTGGTCTCTCACTTATCACGAAGTTGCATTTCATACGACAAAGACTTATATGTGAGTTACAACAATAATCTCTAAAAATTCGCATGCATTTGTTATATAAATACAAATGTAATTTAAAAAATATATATATACATAAATTGGGATGGAGAGAATTTCAAAGATCATAAGATGGCCTAAAATTATTAAAATAGAGGTTTTGGTCCCTCGCTTATTACGAAGTTACACTTTTGATCCCTTTTGAAAAACATTAGCCATATTTGTCCTGATAGCCAAACCGCAAGTGCACGGTTGATTATCGTGTAATAAAAAGATCGAACCCAAGGGATAGGTGCCTTCTTATTAGATTATTTAGTACTTAAGCAGAAAAATAAAAGGTGTGTTTTGTTGATGGTTTGATTAAGATAGAACATGAAATAGCAATAAAATAATGAGAAATAAAGATGATGAAGATTAAGCTCTTGAGTTGAATTACATAGTCTATTAAATATGCTAGCAAGTTCCTACTTAATTTCTGAATTTTAAGTCCAAGTTCATGATGCTATAGCCTAGAATTTCTACGAGTTAATTGCCTTAAAAAATGTAGAACTTTCTTCTTAATTACTAAATCCAAGACCTTGTAATTTAGTTAACCAGAAAAGAAGATGAAGATTGAATTCGGGCCAAAATAAAGCTACGTCTATCCTAATGTCCTTTAGAGATATATACTTATAGCCTTTTTTCGATCCTATTTCCCTTACTACTTACCAAATGGCCTTATGATATAAGTAGAAAGCAAAAACACTTGTGATCATCAAGATAAAATTAAGAACAAGGAAATAAAACAAGAACTGGAAATATTATTCAGAAAGGTAGAAGCAAACTAAAACATAAATTATAAACTACTACAACCCAAGAAACTTAAAAAGAATTAGCCAAGCATGGCTAAAAGAAGCATCGAAATACCCTGGATAGGAGCTCAAGTATGGCTTCCCACAATTCCTAGGAACAATGATCTTTAAGGAGGAAAGAAGAATCCCTGAATAGGTGTATCTTACAAGTGCAAATTGCCTCCCTATTTATAGCAAAAATCTGACCTCCAGCGCTTGAGCGCTGGCACTCCCAACGCTTGGGCGTTGGGATGCATTAAAATCCCACGTTCAGACATAGGCCCAGCGCTTGAGCGCTGGCTTCCAACGCTTGGGCGCTGGGTCCAAACTCTGACTCACATCCTAGTCAGAGTTCCAGCGCTTGAGCGTTGGGACTTCCAACGCTTGAGCACTGGCTCGAACACTGGCAGCTTCTTCTTGGATTCCTTTCTTCTTCAATGGTGGAATTGATTGGCTTAATTAGGCTCATTTAGCCTCTAATAAGTTCTGAAACTCCTTTCTATCACCATTAATGCTTCCAACCTTATTTTACATGTGCTCAAATCAAAGAGTGTTGCTTCATATTCTTGAATTTCACTTTAAGTACTCTCTTTGTTTAGAACTTCAATTCTGGCCCTTTGACTTCTTCAAACTTCACTTTTCATCCTCCGCTCTTGAACCTTTCCACTTTGATCCTTTATTTCCTGAAACTTTACAATTCAGTTCCTGGACAAAAATGATAACTATACCAGCTTTTCTAAAAAATATAAAAATAACTATAAAAATTCCTAAAAATATAAAATAAAGTTAGAAAAACAAATAAAAGCTAATCTATATGCAAAATGCAAAATAAATATAAAATCTACATAAAAAGAATAAAAGTCCTATATGAGACTCAAAAATAATAAAATAAAAAACTAAAAACACCCTAAAAATATCATATAATATCCACTCATCATGTCCCGTACCACTATTTTCGTCACCATGAAAATAGTAAAATGTTAGTTTGGTTTGTCAAAGTTAGGGAGGAAAATGGCTAATATTTGTCAAAGAAGTGCAACTTCGTGATAAGCGAGGGACCAAAATTGCTATTAAGAAAAAAAAAATGGCGATTGATGTTAGCTAATTTAGCAATGCAACATATTTACAGGGAAGTTTTGCAGGAAATTACTACCAACATAATTACATGACAGAGTGGACAGGGCGAGCCCCACCCAGTAGAGAGGTGACCGAGAGACCTACGCAGGGCGAGCAGGACCGCCAGAGGGGGGTGAACTTGTAATATACAGGGGGTGCACAACATCCTATAGAAAAATGAGTCGCCTAAGGCCTGGGCGCGGAGGATAACTATGTCGCTAATCCCAGCATGAAAATGTGGGTGAATGTGACCCTAGATGGGGTCGACACGCTTAGTGTGGAATGAAGTGATAATCATGTCAACTGGAGCCGCCAGGAAGAAGTCGTTCGCCCTACAGGGGAGGCTACCAGCCCTCAAATTTGACTGAGCCCCAAATGAATGAAATAGCTCACCCAGTTGCAACTTCAAGCCAGAAGAATCACCCGCCTCGCCTTCCAACTGTGTCGCCCTAGTACCTGTTTGTCTTTTCCTGAAACAGCACGCCATTAATTCGTAAACTAAATTTAAAAATACCTTTTAACTTGTGCTTCCTGGCGTCCTTGATAGCTCGCCCCTGCCAGCCTTTCTGTCACCCGTTGTGATTCCACTTCTGTAACTGCTCTGCCAACTATCATAACGGTACCCATTTTTCTTTGGTTCCGTTCCCCACGCGCCACTTCCCCCTTATGCACAATCATTGCTTTGCTAATAACAACGCGTCGTGGAACGACGCGTTTTAATGATGAGATTTGATTAGGTTTCTTGGGATTTGATGGGTTTTAATATCCCACTATCTCGTGATTCCCAACTGTTGCTTCTAGCCCTTCTTCTTCCCTACCTTCCCTATATAAACCCTCTCCTCTCTTCCTGGTAGGGGCTCATGTAAAGGGGTTCAGATTTATTCATTTGTTATTCTATAATAATATCACTTCCATTTCTCTCCATTCGAGAACATTTGGCGCCGTCTATGGGGAAAGGTAAACCAACCCCCACGATCACTAGGAGAGAAGTCATGTCAGGAATTCCAAGGCGAGGTCGTGGGCGAGGCCGCAGTGGGGGACAGACGACACAGACCCAACCACCGCCGTCTCCTCCTCCGTCACCGCACGCACGCCAGACTCAGCCTGAACAACCCAACAATGGGCAGCCCGCCATGATCAACATCACCGCGGAGGAGTGGAGGAGAGTATGCGGCACCATTGACACTATTCAGCAGCAGAACCAGCATCTGCAGGCTCAGTTGGAGTATTTCTGTTAGCAAAGAGATCCGGCAATGGAAGGCCACAGGGAGGCGGAAACGGTGGTGGAGTTCCAACCTTTCTCTGTGGCAATTGCGGCAGTTCCTATGCCGGATTCCTTGAAAAGTCTAACACTGGAGACTTATGCAGGCGAGGGCGACCCCAAGGAGCACCTGCAGTACTTTATGACCAATATGGTAATTATCCAGGCTTCCGACGCGGTTAGATGCAGGCTATTCCCATCGACGTTCAAGGGGACAGCGCTCGCTTGGTTCAGTAGGCTTCCCCTGCATTCCGTAACCAACTTCACAGAATTTTTCACATAAATTTCTTATGCATTTTGCGGCGAGTAGAGCGCAGAAAGTTACAACAGAAGAATTATTTAATATCAGGAAAGGATCGGCGGAGACCATTAAGCAATACATGGCGAGGTTTAGTGCCACGTTGGTTAGAATTGAGGACCCGCCTCAAGAGACTTGTGTGAACGCCTTTAAATAGGGTTTAAGGGCGGGAACACATAACAAAAAATTAAGCAGACGCCCACCTAAGGACATGATTGACCTTCGTGCAAGGGTGCAAGATTTCATTTACGAAGAGGAGAATGACGAGCAGAAGAAAAAGAGAGATGCTTTCGATGCTCCGGCAAGGAGGCCGGAGAGTAAGGCAAAGCAGGTAGACTCACATCCACGGAGGGAGCCGCCCATAGAACAACCACAGAGGAATCGAGGAGATCCATACCAAACTACGTCATTCGACAATCAGGCTAGACGACACTATTAGGATTGCCCGGGCTTTGGTCGAAAGGAAGCACCCCATCAACGTGTAAGAAACTACTAGCCAGTGCAAGCCCGGTCGTCGATACCGCTGACGGTGGGCCTCTCCAAGGTCTTGGTGGACAACAAAGAAACTAATTTGATAATGTACCCCCTTCCTCCCAAGAGGCCGCCCACGAACGTCGACACCAGACGATGGTGTGATTTTCATAAGGTTTTGGGCCACTACACTGACGATTGTGTCACGTTGCATAAGGAGGTAGAGAGGCTAATTAAGGTTGGGCATTTCAGTCAGTATATCAGGCCGGAGGCAGAGTACTTTCTTGGTCGTCCGCAAGGGGCGAGCGGGGATTTTGAGGTCGACGACCTGGATGAGTCAGCGTTAATGGGCAACCCGTCGGGGGTAGTAAATTGTATCTCCGGGGGATTTGATGAAGAATCCAATATGGAGAGAAAGAAATATGTCCGCCAGGCTCATGCGGCGGTGCATTCCATTCAAGAAGAAGTTTTTGGATTCGATCATTCTAATATAGTCTTCACCAAGGGTGACTTTAAAGGGGTGATGCCACATAAGGGCGACCCCATTGTTGTGCAGCTACGTATAAACAATTATGATGTAAGGCGAGTGCTACTAGACCAGGGGAGTTCGGCGGACATCATATATGGCAAGGCGTTTGAAAAGAGGGGACTGAAGGAAGGAGACTTAACACCCTACACAGGAACTTTGGTGGGGTTCATAGGAGAGCACGTGGTGCCTAGAGGCTACATGGAGGTCAAGTACATTGTGCTCTCTTGTAAGTCGTCATACAATGTGCTAATCGGGCGTGACACGCTTTGTAAGATATGTGCAGTGATATCGACGAAGCATTTGGCGATGAAGTGCCCACTCGCCAACGGTAAGGTGGGGACATTGAAGGTGGATCAGATCCGGAAGCGCGAATGCTATAGTGAGAGCATTGCTACATATGGACGAAAGAATGCCAAGAGCGGCCACAAATGTTTTGAGGTCAGCGAGGAGTGTACACTCGACCCTAGGGAAGAGTCGCCTAAAGCGCGCTCGACACCTATTGAGGAGACTAAGTCGATAGAGGTGGGGGAGAGAACTCTCAAGGTTGGGATACAACTTTCAGCCAGCCAGGAGGAAAGTTTAACACGCTTGTTGAGGGATAATTTTGATCTTTTTGCCTGGACAATCAAGGATGTACGAGGAATCAGTCCAGATGTCATTTGTCATAAGTTGGCACTCACGACGGGGGCAAAACCATTCGCCCAGTTAAGAAGGAAGATGGGTGGCGAGAAGAATAAGGCGGTAATGGCAGAGACGGCCAAGTTGCTGGAGGGAAACTTCATCAGGGAAGTCACATATCTTACATGGCTAATGAACGTGGTGATGGTAAATAAAGCAAATGGGAAATGGCGGATGTGCACGGAGTACACGGACCTCAACAGGCGTGCCCCAAAGATTCTTACCCTTTGCCAGATATTGACAAGTTGGTCAATGGTGCATCTGGAAATGAAATGTTAAGCCTTATGGACGCCTACTCTGGGTACAATCAGATCTGCATGCACCCCCAGGACGAGGAGAAAACAACCTTCATGACTCCTCAGGTGAACTACTATTACAGGACAATGCCATTTGGGCTAAAGAACGTCGGGGCGACTTACCAACAATTGATGGACAAGGTATTTGAAGACTAGGCGGGCAGAAACATACAGGTGTATGTCGACGACATGATTGTCACATCAGCTAGGGCGGATGATCATCTTACAGATTTGAGTGAAGCATTTGGACAAATCAGACATTACAACATGCGCTTGAATCCTGAGAAATGCTCATCTGGAATTCTAGGGGAAATTTTATGGGCTTCATGGTTACGGCGCGAGGCATTGAGATGAATCCGGATAAGTGTAGGGCAATTCTGGATAATGTTAGCCCAAAATCGGTCACGGAGGTACAACGGCTAGCTGGGAAGGTCGCCTCTTTATCTCATTTTTTGCCACATGCCGGGGAAAAGGCGGCCCCATTCTTCAAATGCCTAAAGAAGAATATGAAATTTGCTGGTCAGTGGAGATAAAGAACAGAGCCTGGAGAACCACGGAGGTGAATCGCAGTCACAATGAGAGTAACCTGCTGGTCAGTCTAGATATGTCGGCTGAAAAAAGGGAGGAAGCTCGCCTTCGGGCGGCAGCCTTGAAGAAAAGGGTGGCGAGGAAGTATGACACGCGCGTAGTCCCACGTAGAATGCATGTGGGCGACCTCGTGCTTCGGAGGCGGACAGGGACGGCCAATTCAAATAAGTTAATGTCAAACAGGGAAGGGCCATACAGTGTCGCGGAGTCTTTAGGGCTGGGAGCGTATCATCTAGAAGAACTGTTAGGTGCAAGGATTCCAAGGTCCCGGAATGCCTCAAACTTGATACATTATTACAGTTGCATTGTGTAAAAGCAGGGGCGCCCCCTTTTTCTCCTACGTGAGGACTTTTCTATGGTGCGCCTTTGCGACCAAATTTGGCGGCGATCCACATATCATTAGAACGAATTGACAATAATGTGCATAGCACACGTCAATAAAACAACTAGACGCTAATGTGGTCCCGTTCAAATAAATGCCCAGTGGTGGCCCATTGAATTCAATAAAGTTGCAAATTAAAGTTATTATGCGTTTTAATTCCAAGGCCCAGTGGCGGTCTAAATTCCAAATTTGCAACTAAAGAAAAGGGGTCCAGTGGCGACCAAAAGAATTACTTTGCGTTGTTTCCAAACGACCAAGGGGGAATAATACCCTCTAGCCTGGCGCCCTTTTCTAGCTCTCAAGGCGAGAGAGCGAGGTCCGTGAACGGTGGTTCATTTGGAACAGCATGCGCGACCCTTGTGCGATACGGCTAAGAATGCCAATCCTTGATCGAATTAAATCGAGCACGTCTTTGAGCCAAGCCTTGGGCGACCCCAGTGGTCACTGGCATCCAAGCCAAAAGTCTCACTGAGCAGAAGCCTCGCCTTGCAAGCAAAAGCCTTGATTGAATTAAATCAAGCCAACGCCTCACCGGAATAAGGTCGAGCGAAAGCCCCGCCACGGGGGGCCAAAGCCTCATAATAGACAAACAGCACAAACACAAGGCGTGGGGGTCATTACGTGACTCATAAAATTAAGCCTTGGCTGCCCTAGCTGCGTAAGTCCAAGAAACTTAAAAGCCTCGTTAGAAGAGCCATGGGAGTACGGCTCGTTACGTGAGCGGAAACCATGCATGCAAACTATAAATTTGATCCAGTGGCGATCGTAAACTCCATTTTCTTACAAAAACAGTTGGCGACCTAAAAATTATTTTTTTTAAAATGATGGCCCAGTGGCGACCTCATAACCTTTTTCTTACAAAAAAAAACACTCCAGAGGCAAGTGCAAGTCTTCGACCTTACAAAAAAAAAAAAAAAAGGGCTACGATCTCCCGCGCCGCTTCCCCTTGCATTGGACGACCCGTCAATGTGCAACACGCATTTGTCAACTTCGGGCTCGCCTTCCTCGGCGGTCAACTCGGCAACAAACTCAGCCAGCCGCTGCGGCGATACCTTTCCCCTCGCCTCGTAGATTAACCCATACTCTGATAGTTCCACCGCCCAGCTTACCAGGAAACCTGATAAATCTGGCCTCTGCAGTACCTGTTTCAAGGGTAAATCTGTTTTCACTTTAACTTGAAAGCTTTGGAAATATGCCCGCAAACGGCGAGCAGTGACTAGAACCGAAAGGGCCACCTTCTCAATCCTCTGATACCTTTTCTCCGCACCCTGGAGGGTGTGACTAACAAAATAAATTATATTTTGCATGCCCCAGCATTCTATGTTAGAATCGGGCTTATAGCCTGCTCAGTAGCGGCAAAGTACAGAAGTAAAGGTTCTCCAACCGCTGGCTTGTGGAGTATTGGAGGTGAGGACAAGAACTGCTTGAGTCGCCCAAATGCCTCCTGTAACACCCCAATTTTGGGTTGAGGGTTACATGGTAAATACGCGGAAATTAAAACCTCTCAGAAAACAACTCATTTTCTTAAAAGGTTTTCGTCTCTCTTAATTACTTAAAAATAATATAAGTAATAATTTTCCCCATAAATAATAATTATTACGCGGAAGCAACAACAAGGAAAATATTACAACAAAGTTAAATGCTCAATAGCGAGCCCAAAAATTAAATAAACTAAAATAGCGGAAAATATTAAGACATCAATCGTCTTCTTCAAATTTCTTCCACGATTCCGCTGCGCACTCTGATTCCGTAAAGCTTCTTCGAGAGATGACGATCAACACCCTGTCTATTTTCTGGCGTTAAGCGCCCACACACAAACAGAAAGGGTTAACTCTTAATCAAACAACAAATACCAATCAACATGTTGAAAAGGAATAAAATGATTAACAGTAACAGTAATCACAAATACAGTACAACATCTCCATATTAATCCTCAGATCCTCATAATCAACAACTCAAATCATACTCATGATTCCAACAATGCAACTACATGCACAACTACATGCTCAACAACTTTGGCCAAGATACATCGTTCCAAACGGGAGCGACTTCGTTCCAAACGGGAACAGGGAAGCATATGGCAATACCGTCCACCTTGCCGCCCTTCCGGTCACGTGGCAATCATCCGTCCACCCCACCGTCATCATGGTCCCGTGGCAATCACCGTCCACCCCACCATTTCAATCTAGAATATGCATATGCCATGCCAACATGTCCAACATCAACATGAATCAACAATTGCCATTATTACAAAAATAATCACCCTCATATTCATCTCAAAATCATCACATCATAATCATCAATCTCAAATCCAACATGTTATATTCACTGATAATAATCCCAACATGCATCACAATACCATTCATCTCATCACCACAAACATAGAGTAATTTACAATCATCAAGGCATAGTAAGCACCACTGACTCTATCTAGACCCAGAGTTACCCTTACCTCTTGTCCTTCAACCTTAGCGAGAGAATTGGTCAAGGTAAAAATCCCAGACCTTCAGGAGTGCAAGGAACCTCAGGGACTAAGAAGGTTGCACGTTGTCTTTCTCCTTCCCAATACGAAAACGCAGCAACAAAACAAAAGGAGAAGACAGCAGGAAGAAGGAGCCAAGCGTGTAGCAGGAAATAGACAGCAGTAGCAAAACAAATCTTAGGTGAAACCTGAGTGTGAAGGCTCTCTTATGCACGAAATTCCCATCATTATTCAGCATAATCCTCTGCCATAACTCTCCTCTTAACTCAGAATAATAACCCCCATTAAAACACTCATTAACTCTCCATTACTCACATGTTTAAATTTCAAATTTAAATCTGATTATAACTCCTATTAAACTCCATTTAAACCCATTTATTGTTCATTAATCTCATGTCTCAATTCAAATTCGAAATTCAGCCTTTAACCACCAAAAATCTGATTAAAATTAAAACATACCTCACTAGGATTCAAACACAAGCCATGCCCATCAAATGCCTAAGTCTCCACCACTAAACCAAGGCTCTTCTTGTTAAAACTCTTACACTAATATTCTTTTAAGCCTCTAACTCGAACCATCATGTTCCCATTTCAAATTTGAATTCCAAAACCTCCTTAAAAGCTCTTAAATGCGGAATTCCAATCCAGCCTTGACTAGTCCAAGGACTAAAACGCAAATATCCAAACTTAAAGGACCAAAACCTAATTATAAAATCTCTAAGGACCAAAGTATAATTATTCAAAACTTGAGGGTCTTACACCTCCCTACATCTTCGTGCCTCAGACTCGGTGTCTTGTGGGCTTGTGGACCGGGCGAGCACCTTCCCCCGATGGTGGGACATGAAGACTTATGAAGACACAATTCGCTTTCATACTTCAAGCTTGGTGTCTTGTGGGCTTGTGGACTAGGTGAGCCCCACCCAGTAGAGAGGCGACCGAGAGACTTACGCAGGGCGAGCAGGACCGCCAAAGGGGGGTGAACTTGTAATATATGGGGGTGCAGATTTATACTTTATTAGGCTCAGTTCTCAAGGCCCAAGGGCCTATGGATTATAAACTAGGGATCTAATGCTATTTATGGCTCTTCCCCCTATAAATAGTTGGTAGGGGGCTCATGTAAAGGGGTTCCGATTTATTCATTTGCTATTCTATAATAATATCACTTCCATTTCCCTCACTCACCTTATCTGGCATAACCTGACCACTCTCCTTGCCTTTAGAGTCAATGCCCACAAGGCCTTCCTCAGTAACCTCCTTCCACATACCCATGCGGGTCAAGTCGAAGTCAGGTTGCAGGAACCGCACCTGTGCTTTGGCAGACTGGAATCCCTCCTCGAACTTCTTGGAACATTCCCCGATGAAGTCTTCTCGGAGGGCGGCTAGCTCGACGGATGTTGCATTGAACTCGCCTTTTACTTTGTTCAGTTCTGCATTCACTTCACCAAGCTTCTATTTCACGCTGTCGACTTTGTTTTCAACCTCTGTGAGCTTGTTATCAGCAGCCCTTTTCTGCTCCGCCAGTGACTGGGAAAAGGTCTCTTCTAAGCTACGCTTCTTCGCAGCGAAGTCATCTTCAAGAGACACCTTCTGACCCGAAACCTGAGCATGGTGAGCCTCCTCATCCGCCAATTGTTTCTCCAGCTTGGCTTTGCTGGCTCGCAAAGCTTCAAGCTCGACGACCGTCTCCGCCGACTGCTTCAGGCGAGCCTCGCCCTTGGCCAAAATACCTTCAAGTTTGGTTTTGTCTGCCAAAAGGGACTTGTTCGAGGCGAGCAGCTTCTTATTTTCAGCACTCAAAGATTTCACTCACCTAGCTCGATCAGTTAGGGCGTTGAGGGCTTCTTGATGTTTATGCACCATCATGGCGCCCCAGCTAGCCGAAATCAGGTTGTGCCTGATCACGTTGTTCCCCACACAGAGATAGTCATTACACGATGGATCCTGGTAATAACTATCCAAGGGCAGGTTGGATTCAACGAAGTTGAGTGCACGCGGATCAGAATCCTCATTCACGTCAGCCAACAACGTTTGTTCCCCCTCGCCAGCAGCAGTAGCAGCTTGGGCACATGGACCACCTTCGAAGTCCACACAAACAGGGTTCCCTTCCTCAGGGGCGGCCTGCGACACCTAAGGGAGAGAGGAAACCTTGGCCTTATTCTTTTGGATTTGAGGAGGGGCCTACGAGGCTGCGTTTTGGCCTTGACGATCTTGACGGTTGGACCCGCCAGAACCTTGGCAGCTAGAGCCACCAGTTTGACAAACGGAAGCATCGCCCGCCTTAGTGTGCACGGTAGTGTTGGATAGTGGGAAATTATGCCACACCCCAACTTTTTGTGAACTTCTGGAAGGAGGCGGGCCATGGCTTTCTGGCCTAGGGGTGCCGTGGCGAGCTTTTTTCTAGGTCAGGCTGTCCTTTGTGGGCTGAGCAGATGGAGCGTGGCGGGAGCCCGAGGTTCAACGGGACAAAGCGTGGCGGGCCAATTCTTCTTTGGAGATCTTGTAATTAGTCACTGCAAAGGAAACAGATGAGTATGAGTAAAGTAACGAGAATAAGCAGTTTGTCGAGCAGCGACGAATATATGGACTCACATAAATGTTTGGTAGCATTGCCCATTTTATGGGCATGGATCAGGTTCCCAATGTTAATGGGCTCTGCAGAAGAAAGGAACTCTACGATGAGCCACTCTTCATCAGTTAGCGCGTCATCCTCTACGCTGAGTGCAAAGTTGGGTGACTCCGTCCAATATGGGGGAAATCGCATGCGGCTGGTTTTAACGTGTCTTAAGAGATGGGGAATTTGAGGGCTGTCGACCACCTTAAAGTAACGCCCCTTCCAGAGGTCGTGGGTGTTGCTTTTCCAGGGTTTGAATCTGGCTTTAAGGGGTTTGGCGGTTAGGACGACCCAAGAGCTAATGGGCGCCACGTCAAGGCCCTTTTTGCTGGGAGGAACACATTTATAAAAAAAGAAAAAGAGGTTGTATGTGGGAGGAATCCCAAGGGTCTCGCAAAGAATTTCAAACCCCCGAATGAAGGCCCATGAATTGGGATTCAATTGAGACGGGGTGACTGAAAGAGCTTTGAGGGTTTTGCTAATGAAAGCGGAGAAGGGGAGGCGGACGCCAAGGTCCTCAAACAAATATGAATAAATAAAGAAGAAGTGTGGGTCGTCATTCCTCTGCCTGGCGTCGCAAACGTGATCGTTGGCGGTGTAGGGAATAGTGATCAAGTCCGAGTCGTAATTGTCCGAACAGAGCCCGCCAAGCTTTGAGCGTAGTGCTTATACCGTAACCACATTACTCCACAGGGGAAAGGAAGACACAACCTTATGGGCGACTAGCCCAGTTTGGACCGGACGAGGAAGTAACTCCTCATAGTTCCGGGCTTTGGTGGCCGGATACAACGGTCGTTGTGGTTGTTATTCAATGGAGGTTTCGGCCACAGAATCAGTGGTGGAATCCATGAAAATAAAGAAACAAAAAGACACAAAAAGCGTAAAGAGGAAGAAACATACTTGTAAACAAAGAAAGTGGGAAGAAAGCAAGATGATGGACACGGTTAAAGGGAGTGGAACACAGAGGAGCACGGCGGAGTAAAATCTAAGGTCACCGGAAATCGCACAGGCTGAGGAGGATGAAGCAAAAGCAGTTTCAGGAAGAGAGGAGAGGGTTTATATAGGGAAGGTAGGGAAGAAGAAGGGCTAGAAGCAACAAGTGCGAATCACGAGATAGTGGGAAATTAAAACCATCAAATCCCAAGAAACCTAATCAAATCTCATCATTAAAATGCGCCGTTCCACGACACGTTGTTATTAGCAAAGCAATGATTGCGCAATAAGGGGGAAGTGGCGCGTGGGGAACGTAACCCAGGAAAATGGGTATGGTTATGATAGCTGGCAGAGTAGTTACATAAGTGGAATCGCAACGGGTGACAGAAAGGCTGGTAGGGGCGAGCTATCAAGGACGCCAGGAAGCACAAGTTAAAAGGTATTTTTAAATTTAGTTTATGAATTAATGGCGTGTTGTTTCAGGAAAAGACAAACAGGTACAAAGGCGACACGGCTGGTGATGACTGGAATTCGTATGATGTTTTAAGGGTCTTTTTCTCTTGTTTTTATTTCATTTTATTGAGTCTCATATATTTTTTATTTCACTTTGTTAGGTTTTTCTCTTTCTTTTTGCATTTGCATATAAATTAGTAACTTTTGTGTTTTTACTCCTTTTAGTTATGTTTTATAGAATTTTTAGTCCTTGTTAGAGGTTCTGGTCAATTAAGGAACATTTGTGGGGATCTTGGTGCAAATAAATGAAAGAGTGCGGCTGAAGTTAAAGAGGAAGAAGAATCATCAAACCTCTTATGCTTGTTTAACATGTGCCTAATTGAAGAAATTAAAGAAGGAGATGAAGAATCAAGCATTTAGCATGTGCTAAAAGGGAGACATGATGAAGAAAATGAAGGTTTCAGCTGTTGCAAAACACCCATGAAAGCCACAATGAAGCCCCTTAATTGCATTTATGAAAGGAATCAAAAGAGAAAAGCAAGAACAAGAAAATGAGGAGTCTGTCGTGCTCCCAACGCCTGAGCGTTGGCACCCCAACGCTCATGCGTTGGCATTCTGTCTGAAACTGAAGATTTAATGCAGTCTCCAGCGCTCAAGCATTGGAACCGAACGCTTGAGCGTTGGCCTGCTGGCAGATTGGCTATAAATTCGGTTTTTGGCTTTTCTTTTGTATCAACCCCTGGAACCTGAGTTCCTTCTTTTGTAGACTTGTTCTTGAAGCATGTAAGAGGCGTTTGAAGCCCTTGGTTCAGATTTTGCATTTTATTTTTAATTATGTTTTCCTTAGCCATGTTTGGCTAAGCTTTCTTATATTTGGGTTGTAGTGAATCTATTTCAACTATGCTCTAGGTTTTCTGGTTATATATGAATAAAAGTTCAAGTTCTTAGTTTCTATTCTCTGTTTTAATATTATTCTTGCTGATCACAAGTCTTCATGCTTAATTCTTATGCAATGGTAATTGGTAGGATTTAAGGGAAATGAGAATAGAGTGAACGATTGTATGCCACTTAGGTATAAGGGTAGGAATTGTTAGTGTTGGCCTGAACTTGGAATTCGTCTTCAATTTGATAAACTAATCAATAAGGTATTAGGCTTAGTAATTAGATTGAAAGTTCTATTTGATTAAGGTATTAACAAGTAGAAACTCTAGGCTAGAACACCTAAGAACATGTTCTGAATTTCATAAATAGCATTGATTCTGAATAGCTTAGCTAAAGGTAGTGAAACTCAACCCAAGTACTTGTTTTATCAAACTATTATTTCTGTTTTTATGTTTTTCTCTAAATTCCAAAATTTAAACAAAAACTTTTTTTCTTTCTCAAACTCTAAAGAACCGATTTTAAATCAACCCAATCCCTGTGGAGACGACAAAACTCGATACTATACTATGATTGAGTCTTGAAAGAGATTTGATAGTAGTTGGTAGAGGAAAACCTCTTTTGTTCTTTTTAATCATCAAAATCTCTTTCGTCAGCTGGAAGGCGAGGCGAGTGATTCTTCTGGCTTGAAGTTGCAACTGGGTGAGATATTTCATTCATTTGGGGCTCAGTCAGATTTGAGGGTTGGTGGCCACCCTTGCTGGGCGAGCGGCTTCTTTCTGGCAGCTCCAGTTGACATGATGATCTTTTCATTCCACGCTAGGCGTGTCGACCCCATCCAGGGTCACATTCACTCACATTTTCATGCTGGGATTGGCGACATAGTTATTATCCTCCGCGCCCAGGCCTTAGGCGACTCATTTCCCTATAGGATGTTGTACTCTTTTTCCCTCACCAGGTTTTTATCCCACATGGTTTTTTCTAGGAAGGTTTTAACGAGGCACGTTCTATAGGGATGACCGCCCAAAGGAAGCGTCGGTTGGAATTCCCTGGAGAGTACTCATTGAAGACACACTACATCTTCATGCCTCAGACTCGGTGTCTTGTGGGTTTGTGGACCGGGCGAGTACCTTCCCCCGATGGCGGGCCATGAAGACTTATGAAGACACACTCCGCTTTCATACTTCAAGCTTGGTGTCTTGTGGGCTTGTGGACTGGGCGAGCCCCACCCAGTAGAGAGGCGACCGAGAGACCTACGCAAGGCGAGCAGGACCTCCAAAAGGGGGTGAACTTGTAATATATGAGGAGTGCAAATTTATACTTTATTAGGCTCAGTTCTCAAGGCCCAAGGGCCTATAGATTGTAAACTAGGGATTTAATGTTATTTATGCCTCTTCCCCTTATAAATAATTAGTAAGGAATTCATATAAAGGGGTTCAGATTTATTCATTTGCTATTCTATAATAATATCACTTCCATTTCTCTCATTGGAGAACAAAGAGTGACGCCTTAATATAATGTTCCAGCAAACACGTCAACGGAAGAGAACCATTTTCTTCCTTTAAATGGTGGAACTAAACAGTAGTTAGCAGTCTTGAAATCTACAATGATAATATGATTGTGATATTATAAGTAAACCAAAAAGCTTATTAGATCAGTACCTTTCATATAAATCAAGAAACATAAAGAATCAAAATAAAAGCCATAATGACATGATAAAGGATCAAAATGAAATCCTAATTATACCTTGCTTCAAATCATCTATCCAGAGCAAAACCCCAGCATCAGACATAAATAACTAACATTATCAAAATATATGTTGAAAACTTAACGCCACATAAAGAGTTGTATATAATTATTTCTAACAAAGATATAATTAGAATGATTAGAAACGTTGTTTGCCATAAATTATAATATAAAATTATATAGATAGCCCTTAAATATCAAATTAACTGTTGGGAGAATTGATCCTTCATATGGTATTAGATAATCAAGCATGAGGCGAGAAATAATCAAAGGTCAAATGTTTGTTGCCACAATATTTCATAATTTTGTGGGGTTTATTGTGCATACCCCCTAAATTATGCCTCTTTAAATACCCAAAAAAAAAGATATCATAAAAACAAAAAATTAATTAGGGGAGGAAAAGGTGGAAGTTATCTGCTAAATAGGCAAGGAAATAACCAAGTCTCAAATGTTGACTTCAACAATAATCACTAATTTTATGGGATTTATTGTGCATATACAATAAATTATTACCAAATTATTTTTAAACTGATTCTCCATATCGTGTAAAATTTAATGAAACTAATAAATTTAATCAAAGATATTATCCATATTTTGACAGTAAAAAAATACAAAAACCAAGGGCAAAAAATAATTAAAATTATATTTATAGCAAATTTCTTAAGTTAGCATTTAAATCTATCTGGAACATAAAAAGCCTATACATAATTGCAGGGAAAAATTATTTAATCGGACTCAACAATATACATAAAACACTATGATTGATGATTGTCATATTTTCCTCAATCATACATTCTGGTAGGATAAATACAAATGATCACTGAAAGCAATTAGTGGAAATCTCATTGTTAAGGAACCATTACAATAGAGCCCATACTCAAAATAAAAGTAGAGTGACTTAGACAAACATACAGAGTAACCCAAGGACAACTTCAACTACACAACACAGTGAAATCAACATTACTACAGATTTTCTCCTTCTTAAGATAAATGCTGATTTTCTTTGGGGTATTGCCAATAAAGTCAGGATGTATGGCGACACTGGAGTCAGGACCAAGGTCTATGCATCGAGACACAGAGTCACCAGAAATGATCTCATTAGAAATAACAACAAAGTCACCATCAAGATCTTGCATGTTAAACAACTAGAAAACACACATATCACCATTCATAGGATAAAAAAGAGACGTGATGCAAAAATTCTTACTGAATTTTCAGCCAAACTGGCCCTGAACGGATTCGTAATAGCAACATCACTACAAACACGTTTCACCCGATACGAAGCTTCAAACTTGGCAATTGGGAGATTTTAACTTCAACTATGAACAAAAAACTTTTACTGACCAAAGCCATTATCTCATCAGGAATAGAATCAGTAGCTTCACTCTATAAAAAGTACACAAAAAGGTCATCTATATACAATCAATGATAACAGCTTGCCAATATGTAGAGAAGATCTTGACGAATTTTAATGATTTCAACAACCTTATCAAAAGATTCCACCAGCTCAACACATGATTTACCAATCATGATAGCAGCTTCCTTATCAACAACAAAAATGTGGCATCATCAACACCATCTGTGACCTTAACCATAATTTGATACCTTGCATATAACCAAATTATGGAGTAATTAGTAAAGATACATAGAATATAAATTCCACAAATTTGTTAGAGACAATACCTTGGTATAACTGAAACCACATGGCGATTACAAGTTTCACAGATATACATATTCTCATCAGGATACACTTTCCTGTTACACTTGCAAGCAATGTACCACCACTGACTTACACCAAGAATTTCCTTGATACAAGCATATGCAACGCACACATAGTTCTGCAAAATAAAAGAGGTTGTTAATCACAGTACAAACATAGGGAAGAAAAAAATGATAACAAAAAGGACTATAACAACCTGCGCATATGATTTCAGATCATCAATGCACCTCCTAGGTGTAAGCACCAAGAAATCGTCATCATAAGGAATTTGAGAAGACTCCTAAAGCTGAGTCACAACCTGTGATTCTGGCTCATAGGTATCAGCAAAACTGAACAAAAAATATATACAAATTAGTATGACAAACAAAAGAATTTTAAGATAATACACTAAGACATGTTGGAAAGTACTACGCAATACATCCTCTTAAGGTTATCATCCTCCAAAGTGTCAGCATTGAAAATCAGCTTGGTTGCACAATGGATATTATGCTGACAGGTTTTACCTTTGAAATTATACACCTTAGCCAATTGTATAATCACAGCTGAGTTGTTTACAGATTCAGACGCCAAAAACACATTTAACTCGTCAACATACTCACCAAATAAAGCACATTCAATCTTATCACTACAGAGAACATATCAGAAGAAATAATTAGAGAACAGACACAAAAATTATAAACAGATCGGATGACAACATCATTTAGACAAACATTTACCCATATTCATCCAGCTCTATAACATTAAATTTAATAGTCTCCCCATCAATCTCATATGTTTTCTCAGTTCCAACTTCAGTAAAGATACCAATAACATCTTCTCAACAAAAAAAAACTGTGACTATCAATGACATGGTGAGAAAGAATTAAAAAAACTTTAAACATTAATGTCATAGTGAGAAATATACCCACTATATAGTTTGTATCATAAGGCTCATTCAAAAGTGTGCGGATTGGAATAAATGAGAATGGTTCGATGGTGATAGAGGACTGGGACATGGGATGAACTTCTGTGTGGTAAAGGAAACTCAACTTGAAACGATGCCTTGTGGACCTATACTCCCCATCACTATCTTCAACACCCAAGTGCCTGATACAGTACACGGTATCTTCAGCAAGTAACCTCTGGAATCTGTTTTCAGAATACCCAAAAATTAAAGAAGAGGATCAATTCAGCGATAATTAGGGAGAGAATATCTTGACATTATTGTATTTATTTTATTTTCTTAATTAACACTCTGAATTATACTATAAGAGGAACCCTGCCTCTAAGCTATTGAATCAAGAAATCAAATGTTTTTTCCCTATACTTTGTGTCTTATATTACAATATGGTGTCAAAGCAGCGTTCTTTGATTCTGGAAATTAAGATTACTTTCTCCTCCTTCTTCTACCTTCTTTTCCTTCTGAGCTAGCCAGAAACGGCACAACCTGAAACCAACAAATTATGTCAGATGTTGAAGATAACTCTGACACCAATACAACCCAAAACACAACCTAGAAACCAGTCAACATCCCTGATGAATTGACACTTCAGATTGCGGCTTTGCTGCGAAACAGTCTTGGAACACAACCCTCAACCACCAATTATGAGAATCTGTCTCTCGGAATCAAACTTAGTGGAGATAACTATCCATTATGGGCGACCTTGATGAAGAAGGCCATTGGAGGCAGAGGACGGAGTGCCCATATCACTGGAGAACCTGCAGCACCATCAAAAACAGATCAATGATACACACGCTGGGAGCAAGATGATCAATGTGTATTTACCTGGTTGATTCAGAATATTGAATCACATATGGTAAACAATGTCTCACAGTATCCAACAGCAAAAAACCTGTGGGATGGGCTAGCCGTGACATATGGTGTCGGAATAGATTCATTACAGGTATTTGATCTTCACAGGAGGGCGAACTCATTGAGGAAAGGCCGCGACACCCTAGAAGATTGCTAAAACAAGCTACAGAACCTCTGGATAGATATTGATCGGCGAGACCCAAACCCGATGAAAGATCCTGAAGATATCCAGATTTACAACAACAAAACACAAGAACAAAGGCTGTATCAGCTTCTAACAGCCATCGATGACAGGTTTGAACCAATCAAAAGAGATATTTTGAAACGAGATCCTCTCCCATCAGTCGAAATAACTTACGCCACGGTAAGGTGGGAGGTCGCCAGGCTTCACATATTGAAAGCGGCAACCTCCGAAATCGACTCATCATTGGGGATTGGTGCAGGTCTGGTAGCTAGAATGGCGGGGGATAGATGAAATTGAGATACGGGGCAAGCGGCCGGCAGAACGAAGTCCCGTTCGAAAGACAAAAAGGATAAATCGAAACTTGTATGCACTCACTGTGGGATGAAGAAACATACCAAAGAGACTTGTTTCAGGATTGTGGGTTACCCAGAATGGTGGGAAGATAATCACAAGGGGAGAACAGGAACTCGAACAGGGAAGGCCGCCGTCGCTGCAAGCCTCCACAAATCCGACGCTACTCCAGGGCCGCCGGACCACCGCGGAAGAGGCGAAGGGGATGGCAGGACCATCAACGGCCGGCGCGGGAGGGACGACAAAGAGGAAGCCCGCGCCGCCGTCGGACGAAGCTTCTCAAGCAGCAGCAGCGCTGCACATGTTTCACGAGACAGCTCCAATGCTCATGACCTAGGGTTCCCAGGTAATGGGTTTGGGGGTCATGACCCAAGCCCAATATCTCTTAACCCAATTTTTTGTCACTCATCAAATTACTGTTTTTTTGGAACTGGGCCACAAAAAAATATTGGGCTGCACTCTGATTTTTTAAATAAAATCTATTCAGAACCCAAAGCTTATATAACCCAATCTGCTACCAAGGGTAATTTTGGATAATCAACTGACTGGATATTTGATTGTGGGGCCACATATACTATGACCTATGATCACAAGGACTTTTTAAATTTGTCCCCACCACCTAAGACTCATATTGAGACGGCTAGTGGAGAACTTATCCATGTGAAAGGAGGAGGCTCTATTGTTTTTTCTGATAAAATGAAATTACATAACTGCCTATATGTTCCAACTTTATCTTCAAAATTGTTGTCCATTAGTCAAGTGACCAAAGAACTTCACTGCGTGGTACTAATGTATCCAAGTTTTTGCCTTTTACAAGACATTCTTATGAAGGAGATCATTGGGCGTGGTACTGAGCGAGGAGGTCTCTACTTCGTTGACGAGGTGGTTCACCCGAGACATGCCATGCTTGCTCATGGAACAGTTGATCGACAACTTTGGTTATGGCACAGACGTCTTGGTTACCCCTCTTTTGGGTATCTTAAGTTTCTGTTTCCTAGTCTTTTTTCCAATAATTCCACTCATATGAAGTGTGAAACTTGCATTCGTGCTAAGAGTCATGGGGTTTCTTTTCCTCCAAACAACACTAGAGTTGAGTCTGTTTTTTCCTTAATTCATTATGATGTCTGGGGTCCATCTCCAAATTCTAATAAAAGTCGCTTTCAGTATTTTGTGGTCTTTGTTGATGATTTTTCTCGCATGACTTGGATATACTCTATGAAACACAAATCAGAAGTGCCTGAAAAATTCATTGCTTTTTACAAAATGATTCAAACTCAGTTTCAAAAGAAAATCCAAATCCTTCGTTCTGATAATGGTGGAGAATTTGTAAATCAGTCAATGCAAGTTTTTTTTCAAGAACATGGTCTTATCCATCAAACCTCATGCCCGAACACACCGCAACAAAATGGTGTAGCGGAACCGAAAAATCGGATTTTACTTGAGATGACTCGAGCCTTACTATTTGATTCCCAAGTCCCTTCCTCTTTTTGGCCCGAGGCTCTGGCTACATCTTCATACATGGTAAACCGACTTCCCACAAAAATCCTTAACCATAAAACCCCTCTACAAGTATTAGCCACGCACACCATTATCCCTTCCATCCTAACTTTACCTCCCCGAGTCTTTGGTTGCTCTGTGTTTGTTCATGTTCCCAAACCTGACCGAACCAAACTTGACCCTTGTGCTGAGAAGTGCGTGTTTGTGGGATATTCTATGCACCAAAAGGGGTATCAATGCTATAATCCTGTCACTTGTCGCGTTCATGTCACCATGGATTGTGACTTCATAGAGTCTGAATTTTATTACTCCCAACTCAGTGTTCAGGGGGAGACTGTCAGTGAACCACTAAGTTGGCTAAGCAATCTAAGTTACTCTGATACTGTTCCAACATAGCAGGTAGATGGAGCCACTGGACCTGCCACTGTCAAGGTAGTCAGGACTAACGGACCAGTACACACAACCGATGTTCAGACTTTGAAAGGTGTCCGACAAGAGGTAAATGAATCTCACTTTGATGACTTGTTACTTGATTTAAATAATGTCACTCCTCATGATGACAGCCTAGTCCCAGAACCAGAAGAGCCAGAGACATGCATTCTACCTCCAAGAAGGAACAGAGGTGTGCCTTCGGATCGATACTCACCTGAGCATGTGTCCCGTGCTTCAAGATACCCAATGCATGCAGTCAGAGGAGGAACTGTTGATTCCACCAAAGCCTTTTCGGTCACTCTTCTCTCAGAGGATATTCCGAAAAATGCTCAGGAGGAAAGTAAGAAGACGTAATGGCGAGAAGCAATGAATACAGAAATGGAAGCTCTTGAGAAGAATGGCACATGGGAAAAGTGTGTGCTACCAGTAGGAAAGAAACCAATTGGGTGCAAGTGAGTCTTCACCATCAAGTATAAGGCTGATGGAAGCATTCAGCGATACAAAGAAAGACTAGTTGCCAAGGGCTATACACAAACTTATGGCATTGATTATTCAAAAACCTTCTCTCCAGTTGCAAAAATTGACACCATCAGGGCACTGCTCTTAGTAGCAGCAAATAAGGATTGGCCTCTTCACCAGTTTGATGTTAAGAATGCATTCCTACATGGAGATCTGAAAGAAGAAGTGTATATGGAGGCTCCACCTGGGTTCTCACATGACTTCTAGGAAGAGGAAGTGTGCAGGTTAAAGAAGGCCCTATACGGGCTTAAGCAATCTCCTCGTGCGTGGTTTGGAAGATTTACTATGGCTATGAAGCGATATGGTTACAAACAGAGCAATGTTGACCATACACTCTTCTTCAAAAGAAGAGGAGATTTGGTCACCTGTCTCATAATATATGTGGATGACATGATCATAACAGGTAGTGATGAAGAAGAAATTTCTCAGCTTAGGAAGAACCTCTTCACAGAATTTGAGATGAAAGATCTGGGGGGGCTGAAATACTTCTTGGGCATCGAAGTCATCAGATCCAAATGAGGGATTTATATTTCCCAACAGAAGTATATACTAGATTTGTTAGCTGAAACTGGTATGGTAGATTGCAAACCCAGGGATTCTCCAATAATGGTAAATCACAAACTCAAGATTGTTGAAGGAGCTGAGCCAGCTGATCAAGAGAAGTATCAAAGGTTGGTAGGAAAGATAATCTACCTAGCTCACACTAGACCAGACATTGCATACGCCGTAGGTGTGGTAAGTCAGTTTATGCACCATCCACAGGTAGAGCACATGGAAGAAGCTATGAGAATTGTCTGATATCTCAAGGGTACTCCAGGAAGAGGTATCATTTACAGGAGAAATGGTCATCTGGATATGGAGGCCTATACTGATGTTGATTAGGTCGGAAACCTAAATGATAGACGATCCACAGCAGGGTACTTTACCCTAATTGCGGGAAATCTTGTCACATGGAGAAGTAAGAAACAGAAGGTAGTAGCATTGTCAAGCGCAGAAGGAGAGTTCAGGGGCATTGTGAAAGGAATAACTGAGATTCTTTGGCTAAAGAAACTGATGAGTGAGATTTTATATCCAGTGAAACTTCCAACTCAGCTGAGGTGCGACAACAAGGCAGTAATTAGCATCTCTGAGAATCCTGTTCAGCATGATAGAACAAAACATGTTGAAGTGGATAGGCACTTCATAAAGGAGAAGATAGAGGATGGCACTGTGGAACTTCCCTTTGTGAGATCTGAAGATCAGCTAGCTGATATTCTCACAAAGGCAGTAACAGGAAAAACTCTAGAGACAGTCTTGCACAAGTTGAGTATTGGTGATCCCACTATTCAACTTGAGGGGGAGTGTCAAAATATCCAGAAATTAAAGAAGAAGATCAATTCAGATATGGTCAAAGGATCAACAGTAATTAGGGAGGAGATCAGCGATAATTAGGGAGAGAATATCTTGACATTATTGTATTTAATTTATTTCCTTAATTAACACTCTGAATTGTAATATAAGAGGAACCCTGTCTCTAAGCTATTGAATCAAGAAATCAAATGCTTTTTCCCTATATTACAATATCTGTAACCCAATTGCTTGCGAACTATGGCATGGATCTTATTGCCCTAAGAAAACAAACCCAAAAACAAACTTATAACAATACATTCAAAATATACTGAAATGGACAAACATTGTGTATGATATAACCTTCGAATCCATGAACACATCTCTAGAGCATGGGGAACCTTACAACCATTGTACCGCTTGGTAGACTAGATTTGAAGCACCTTCACTATTATCTTCCAGGACATTCTTGATTTGTTAACAGCGGACACATCTTCGACAGCTGAACTCATTTTGGGAGGAATTCTGGGAGGAATTCCTAAGACAGCAACATGATACTATTATGTATTATGAAAAACAAAGATGGAGAGCAAAACAAAGCTTGAGATTGTGTTCTGCAAAGTCCATACGATGGGTATATATTTATAGTAAAAATATAAGGTCTGAATGTAGTGCATGGTATGGGGAGAGTACGAAAATGGAATCTGATTGATTCACAGATGAACGTGATGGGAAGGGCAAGGCATTTGTGTGCACATGTGATAAGAACTACACATGTGTTCTCATATAGAGAGTAATGTGAAGAGTATTATTATTTGGTATAGAATTAACAAATCAGAACCGTTTTACACGAGTCCCCTACTAGCTATTTATAGGAGGAAGAGTCATAAATGGCATTAAAACTCTAATTTACAAACTATAGGCCCTTGGGCCTCGAGAACTCGACCCAATATGTATAAATCTGCACCCCGCATAAGTTATGAATTCACACCCCTCTGGTGGTCCAACACGCCATCGCCTCGCCCTACTGAAGTCGTCTGGTCACCCTTATGCTGAGTGAGGGTGCTCGCCCAGTCCACAAGCCCACAAGACACCAAGCTCGAATTATGAAAGCGAAGTGTGTCTTCATGTCTTCGTGACCCTCCACTAGGAGAAAATGTTGGCCCTGTCCACAAGCCCACAAGACACCGAGTCTGAGGCATGAAGATGAAGTGTGTCTTCATAGAGTGCTCACCATGGAATCCTAACCCATGCTTCCTTTGGGCGGTCATCCCTATAGAATGTGCCTCGTTAAAACCTTCCAAGAAAAAACCATGTGGGATTAAAACCTAGTGAAGGAAAAAGAGTACAACATCCTATAGAGAAATGAGTCGCCTAAGGCCTGGGCTCGGAGGATAAATATATCGCCAATCCCAGCGCAAAGATGTGAGTGAATGTGACTCTGGGTGGAGCTGACACGCCTAGCATGGAATGAAGTCGTCGTCAGCTTGCGTGGCGCCTCGCTAGAAAGAAGTCGCTCGCCCCGCAGGAGTTGTAGCCATCCCACAAGTCCAACTGAGCCCTAGAAGCATGAAACAACTCTCCATACTGCAATTTGGTTGCCAGTCTACGGAACTGCTACTTCATCGCCACCCAAGGTTGCTAGTCTACAGAACTGCATGCGGTTCCCTCCATATTGGACAGAGTCGCCAAATTTTACGCTTGGTGTAGAAGATGACGCCCTTATTGGCAAAGAGTGGGATGTCGTCGAATACCTTTCCACTTCAGAGCCTATTAATATTTGTGAATTAATACACGCCCATAAAAAGGGCAACGCTGCTAAGCATTTACGTGAGTCTTAATCTTTTTGTGTTGTTTATTCAAACTCATGCCCTCTCTTCTGTATAACAAACCCTTGTTCTCTTGCAGTGACTAACTACAAAATCTCGAAGGAAGAATTGGCTCTCCATGCTCAGGCTCGCCGAGAATCGCGCTCCCAAAGCGCTCAGCCCGCCAGGGATGGACCAATCCGGAAGAAGGCTCACCATGACACCCACATGCCGGAGGGTCATACTCGCCCTGCCGCGTCTAGTGGTCCCCCGCCTTCTACGAGCTCGAGCCAGCAAGTTGGAGTATAGCAAACTGTCCCACAAGCTGAAGCTTCCTGCCGCTCAGAGGCGGGCAATGTCGAAACTCAACAGTCTAGCGGCTCCAGCCGCCAAGGCATGGTATCGCAGGACCCTCCCCAAATCCAAAAGAATAAAACCAAGTCTTCCTCTCGCTCTTGCGATCCCCAACAAGCACACCTTCAAGGCTCGAGACTCTCCCCTGAAGAAGAGGGTCCCATCTGTGTGGATCTAGAAGGAGATCATGGTACCCAGGCCGCTGCTGCTGGTAACGAGAGGGCGCAAAGGCCGCCAGTTAGGGCGACTGTGGATTCGGGCCCACTCGCCCTTAACTTCGTGGAATAGAACTTGCCCCTGGACAGCTATTTTCAAGACCCATCCTGTGATGACGTCCTCAGCGTCGGGAATACTATGATCAGGCACAATTTAATCTCTGCCAGTTGGGGCCCGTGATGGTGCATAAGCACGAAGACGCCCTTTAGGCCGTGGCTGATCGTGCGAAGCGGGTGAAGGCGCTGAGGGCCGAAAACAAGACCTTGCTGGCGGCCAAAACTAAGCTGGAGAACACCTTGTCTGAGGGTGAAGCCCGCCTGAAGCGTGCTGCTGATATGGTCGCCGAGATTGAGGCCTTGCGCTCAGATAAGGCCAATTTGGAGAAGTCCCTAGCTGATGGAGAGGCCCGCCAAGCGCAAGCCCTGGAAGCTCAAAAGGCTTCGTTGGAGAGTGAGTTTGCTTCCAAGAAGAAAAGCTTGGAGGAAACCTTTTCCCTCTCCCTGGTAGACCAAAGGAAAACTGTTGAAGCTAAGCTTGCCAAAGTGGAGTTGGAGCTCGCCAACGTGAAGGGGCAGCTCGTCGGAGTCAGTGGAGAGCTAAGCAAGGTGAAGGGCAAGCTGGAAGCCACGTCTACAGGGTTGGGCTCTCTAAAAGATGACTTCGTTGGAGAATGATCCAAGAGATTTGAAGAAGGGTTCACCTCCGCCAGATCTCAAGAGCATTTCTTGGACCCCAATTTCGACTTATCTCGCCTGGGAATGTGGAAAGAAGTGACTCCTGTTGGTCTCGAGGGACCTGACTCTGATATCGAGTATGAAGGAGTTGAGGCTGAAGACAACCAAGTGGATGATGTTGCTGCCACTGAGGAGGCTACTACTGGTGCGGAAGATGATCAAGCTGAGGCTTAGTTCCTCTTTTGTTTTTTTGTTGTTGTTGTTGTTGTCATCGCTGTAATCAGCCTCCTTTATGTACGCGAAATTTTAAACGGATTAGTGAAGTGTTTTGCCTTTTACCTGCATGTCCTTGTTTTTATTGCTTTTAATATGCTCGTTTCGTGGTTTCCACTGGACCATGTATTCATTGATGACCGGAATTTGTATGATGTTTTTAGTATCTTTTTCTTTTGTTTTTATGTCTTTTTATTGAGTCTCATATAGTTTTTATTTCACTTTGTTAGGTTTTTCTCTTTCTTTTTGCATTTGCATATAAATTAGTAACTTTTGTGTTTTTAATCCTTTTAGTTATGTTTTATTGCATTTTTAGTCCTTGTTATAGGTTCTGGTCAATTAAGGAACATTTGTGGGGATCTTGGTGCAAATAAATGAAAGAGTGTAGCTGAAGTTAAAGAGGAAGAAGAATCATCAAACCTTCTATGCTTGTTTAACATGTGCCTAATTGAAGAAATTAAAGAAGGAGATGAAGAGTCAAGCATTTAGCATGTGCTAAAATGGAGACATGATGAAGGAAATGAAGGTTTCAGCTATTGCAAAACACCCATGAAAGCCACAATGAAGCCCTTAATTGCATTTATGAAAGGAATCAAAAGAGAAGAGCAAGAACAAGAAAATGAGGAGTCTGTCGTGCTCCCAACGCCTGAGCGTTGGCACCCCAACGCTCATGCGTTGGCATTCTGTCTGAAGAGGAGAATCCAATGCTGTTTCCAGTACCCAAGCGTTGGAACCCAACGCTTAAGCGTTGGCCTGCTGGCAGATTGGCTATAAATTCGATTTTTGGCTTTTCTTTTGTATCAATCCCTGGAACCTGAGTTCCTTCCGTTGTATCCTTGTTCTTGAAGCTTGTAAGAGTCCTTTGGAGCCCCTGTTTCAGGTTTTTGTTCTTTTTATTTTAATTATGTTTTCCTTAGCCATGTTTGGCTAAGTTCCTTTCCATTTGGGTAGTATGTGAATCTTTTCTAAGTTTTGCTCTAAACTTTCTGTTGTTCTATGTGAATAAAGTTGTCTTTTCTTGAATCTTTTCCCCATGCTTATTTTACTTGAAGTCATCGCTAGTACTTTGCTTATTTCTGCACAATGGTAATTGGTAGGAATTAAGGGAAATGGGATTAGATTAATCGGTTAATCCGCCACTTAGGTATAAGGGCAGGAATCAATTGTGATGGCCAGAACTAAAGAATGCTAATGCTTCAATTGGGTTAACTAAACACTAAGGTATTAGGTTTGGTAATTGAAATTGAAAGTATATTTGATTAAGGTATTAACAAATAGAAATTCCAGGCTAAATCACCATGAAATCGATTTCTAAATTCATATAGTTATCTGATTGTGGAAAGCATAATTTGGTTAAGTGAAGCTATTACCCAAGTGCTCTTTTTATCAGAACTTCTTTTTGTTCTTATACTATATCTTTTCCCAAAATCAAAACAAATATTCCTTCTCACTTTCTCAAACTCTAAAGAATCGATTTTAAATCAACCCAACCCTTGTGGAGACGAAAAAACTCGATACTATACTATAATTGAGTCTTGAAAGAGATTTTATATTAGTTGTTAGAGGAAAACCTCTTTTGTTCTTTTTAATCATCAAAATTCCTTTCATCATTCATATTTATCTCACCATTGTAACTTTCGGTGATGTGTATTCTGCTATCGTCATCAATTGTTGGTCGCCAAACAAAGATTAGAGTCATTCGCCCTTTTTTGTAGGAATGAAGACTTGCACTCGCCATTGGAGTGTTTGTTGTTGCATGGTTTCCGCTCGCGTAACGAGTCATACTCCCATGGCTCTTCTAAAGAGGCTTTAAGTGGCTTGGACTTACGCAACTAGGGCGGCCAAGGCTTACTTTATGAGTCATGTAATGACCCGCACGCCCTGTGTTTGTGTTGTTTGTCTATTATGAGGCTTTGGCCCACCTAAGCGGGGCTTTCACTCAGCCTTATTCCGGCGAGACTTTGGCTTGATTTAATTCGAACAAGGCTTTGGCTTGCATGGCGAGGCTTTTGCTCAGCGAGACTTTTGGCTTGGATCCCAGTGGCCACTGGGGTTTCCCAAGGCTTGGCTCAAAGATAGGCTCGATTTAATTCGATCAAGGTTGGGCTTTCTTCTCCGTATCGCACAAGGGTCGCGCATGTCGTTCCAAGAGAACCTCCGTGACACACCTCGCTCTCTCGCCTTGAGAACTGGATAAGGGCGCCAGGATAGGGGGTATTATTCCCCCTTGGTTGCTTGGAAGCAGTGGATAATAAGTTCTTAGGTCGCCACTGAACCGTTTTTCTTAAAATTAACTTTGGAGTTTAGACCGCCACTGGGCCATTTGTTTAAAAATCTATAATAACTTCAATTTGCATTTTCATTGAATATAGATACACCACTACTGGGCCTGTATTTGAGCGAGTCAACATTGACGTCAATCTGTGTTTCATTGACATGTGAATTTCACATTAACGTCAATTTGTGTTTCAATGACATGTGGATCGCCAAATTTTTTCGCAAGGGTCGCCTTATCAAAAACTCCTTAGAAAAGAGAAAAGAGTATGTTCTTGCTTTGAACAATTTTAACTGTAATAGTGTCTCAGGTTCGAGGCATTCCATGACCTTGGAATCCTTCTACCTGACAACTCTTCTAAGTGATAAGCCCCTTGGCCTAAAGACTTTGTGACCCTGTATGGTCCTTCCCAATTTGGTGTCAACTTGTTGACATTCGCCACTCCAGTTCGCCTTCGGAGTACAAGATCTCCCACACACATTCTACGTGGGACTACACGCCTGTCATACTTCCTTGCCACCCTTTGTTTCATGGCTGCCTCTCGGAGACGAGCCTCCTCTCTCACTTCAGTCGCCATATCTAGGTTGACCAATAAATTGCTTTCATTGTGTTCTTGGCTCGTAGTCGTGGCTCTCCAAGCTCTGTTCTTTAATTCCACTGGCAGCATGGCGTCCGCCCTGTATGTTAATTTGAAAGGTGTCTTGCTAGTGGTGGACTGAGGCGTAGTGTTGTACAACCATAGTACTACCGGTAACTCGTCTAGCCAACGGCCTTTTGCCTCATCCAATCGTTTTTTTAGTCCAGCCAGTATGGCCTTGTTTGCTGCTTCTGTCTATCTGTTTGTTTGTGGGTGCTATATGGATGTATACCTTGTCTGGATTCCCCACTCTTCACAAAAATCTTTGATCGCCTTGCTGGCAAACTTTGTCCCATTATCCGAGATTATCGCCTGTGGCACGCCAAACCTGCAAATAAGCTTTTGCCAATAAAACTTTTTTATTTTTTCTAAAGTTACTGACGCCAAGGGTTCTACTTCTTTCCATTTGGTGAAATAATCCACCCCACGAGTATGAACTTCGCTTGCGCTTGGGCGGTTGGGAAGGGCTCTACCAAATCCACACCCTAGAGAGCAAATTGCCAGGGAGAAGATATAGTCGCCAATAACTCTGGCGGGGCCTTATGCAAATCAGCGAACACTTGATACTTAGCGCATTTCTTCACTTATTCGGGAAATCTTTCTTCAAGGTTGGCCAATAGAAACCAACTCTTAAAATATTGGTGCCTAAGGATCGGTCGCCTATATGACTAGCACAGGAGTTGCAGGTGTTGGTTCTGCTGCTGTATGGCATCAATGGTGCCACACACTTGACTCCACTCCTCCGGGGTTATGTTCATCGTGTCGGGTTGTCCAACGCTCGACTGATCATTCGGTTGTGTTTCGGCGCCTCCCGCCGGCTGCTCAGCTTGCGTTTGCGTCGCGTTCGTCAAGTTAGGGCCTAGTGATGAGAGAGGAGACGGTGGTGGCGATGCCCTCATCGCTCGCCCTCCACCACGTCCTCGACCGCGGCCCCTCCTTGGAATGCCTGACATGGCTGCTCCTCGTAATCACAGGGGTTAGTTTACCTTTCCCCACAGACGGCGCCAAATGTTCTCGTATAGAGAGTAACGTGAAGAGTATTATTATTTGGTATAGAATGAACAAATCAGAACCCTTTTACACAAGCCCCCTACTAGTTATTTATAGGAGGAAGAGTCATAAATGACATTAAAACCCTAATTTACAAACTATAGGCCCCTGGGCCTCAAGAACTCGGCCCAATATGTATAAATCTGCACCCCCATAAGCTATAAATTCACACCTCCTAGTGGTCCAACTCACCATCGCCTCGCCTTACTGAAGTCGTCTGGTCGCCCTTATGCTGAGTGAGGGCGCTCGCCCAGTCCAACATGCAACATACTTTGCGTCAGTGTGCATGAAAACATTCGAGATGAGGGGGGTGGAAACAATCTGCAAGACCAACTTGTAGAGGCTGAACAACATTGTCCTAGATGATGCCACATCAGCATAAGGGGGCTTTTATACAATACTGGTGCAAATGAGAAAGTTATTTATCAATTTAGTGCTACTTTAATTTTATTTAAGAAACTAGTGTAAATTGCCAGTGAGAGTGGCGATGCATCTATTTTTTTCCTTTAAAATCGCCAAATGAAGATACATTACTTTTTTGAAATTTTTTTATAGAAATCTTCATTGGCTACACATATAATTTTCTGTTTTTTTCCATAAATCACAACCAATAATTGCAACACTATTCTTTTTATTTTTTTACCTAACAGGCGTCGGTTGTAGTGGTAAAAAGTGACAGTTTGAACTTGTAAGTCGAGAGTTCAATTCTTATGATTCACAATATTGGAGAGGCTTTTGGCATTCACCACACACGGGTCAAAATTACGAGAGCAAATTAACTCCAAAAAAACATCATTTTATTTAAATCTTCACAAATATTGGCCACACTTATTTTTATAAATGACAGACTTGAAATGAATTGATTTTACTAGTAGCTATTGAAAAGAAGGCCACATGAGTTTCAAGTTAGATGGCCACGTGAGTCAAGCAAGTGCATGGCACTAAATTGGATTGTAAGAAGGCCACTTGAACGACGCAAGCTCATGACATTAATTTGAATTGAATTAATTTACTAGGTAGATTTTTTTTAACTACGGGTTTCTACTGTCAATAGTAGTGATTGATTTCTTTATCGTGGGTGCTCGCATAAAACGGTAAACGACTGACCACAAAATGTTTTCAATTCCCATATGTGAGGTTGAACCGCTAACTTCATGATTAAGGGATGAAGTGAACTAACCAATTTAATTTAAATAAATATTAAAATTATAAAATTAAATTTCTATTTAAAAAATGAGTGTCACCATTATTAGTTGCGACTTATGGAAAAAAAAATCAAAATAATATATGTGTCGTCATTTGTAATGAAGATTTCTATAAAAAAAATAATAAAAAGTCATGTATCTTCATTAAGAGTGGCAATTTAAGAAGAAAAAAAAAAGACGTTTCGCCACCTCATTGGTAATTTACACTTATTCTTGTAAATAAAATTAAAGTTACACTAGATTGATAAATAATTTTCTAATTTGCATTACTAATTAATAAAACCGCATAAGCGCTTCAAAACAACGCCACATCAGTTTAAAGGTTCTCAAAACGACTTATGTTTTGTATATACTATGATGTGGTCTTTGACTAATGTTAAATTAAATTTAAGAACACTTGTCCTGCTGTCCAAAGTAACTTGGATGTTTCCATCTTTTTAGAATAAATAAATAAACGAGGAAGACAAACAGTAAATTAATTAGGTCCACGTAGAAATATAATATGACGATTAAGACTGCATTTTATTTTATACGATTTTGGACAAAAAAAAAAAAGACGGAATCAGGTCTGAGATAGAATAGATTCTGTGATTGGTTTTATATGGCCATAGTTTTTATGCATGTAGCTTTAATATAAGAATATATGCCAATTTGTGTATGGTTAGTCGATTTCAGCATGATTTAGACCCTTGAGTCATTGAAAAGCTAACAGAATATTTTAATTATTTGAGAATGATTTAGCAAATGTAATTGTTATGTTTACGTTCACGGCTCCTTAAATCGAAACGATACCAATTTCTTAAATTACTATCAATTAACTTGTGAGACCAGTCTCATAAACATAAATAATTACAAGTCAGCTAAAAATCTCTTGAGAAAGTCTACATATATTACCAACAATTAAATAACTGAGCACCTTAAACGTATAATCTAAGATTCGACCCTGTTCGGTGCGTGTGGAGAAGGATTTATTGGAAGATCTACCAACTTAACGTGATCTCAAAGCCTTGAAAGATAAGTCTGATAACTGCCAGTTGTAAGGATAGGTCAGGGAAAAAAAATCTACATATATTTAATTTACTTAAAAAGAGATACATATTATACCGTCCCGGATTTGACACTGCCAATCGAACATTTCTAAGAATGATTTCCTTTTAGCATCCGACATTGGCGCTTCGATCTTGGCCTTGACGAATCAGCTTTCGCAATCCTCGCGACCAACCCAGTCCACCTCGGAATGAAATGCTAATGAATGGCCCGACATCACTGCCTCACATGAGGCAGTGACGTGTCACATCCCACTAAAATACCAACTAACCTAAGTATGATAAAATAAATATATTTTCTTTATGTGATGTGTTTGTTTGATTATAAAGTAATTAGTCTCTCTTAATAAGAAATAATTAATGGGTTAGCATACTTATATTATGAAATAATTAAAGGGACTAAAAGTATAAAGTAGGGTTTAATAGGGACTATAATTTAATTCTAGTCAACTATCTCCTTCCATCACCATACCTCATAAAATCATGAGCTTTTCTTCATCATTAGCAATCCTAGTTCAGAGCTAACATTCTAATCAAGTCTAAGAGGGTCTGACTTGGGCCATGATGAGCAATCTTGAGCTTTGAGTGGAGCAATATCACATGGAGGAGCAGGTTGAAACCACTTGAGTAGGAGCAAAGCCACTGCAGAGCCTCACTCCTTGGCTTCAGAACCTCTGTAAGCTTCCCAGAGAAGCCAGAAGCTGAAGGGAGAACCTCTGCTCTCTTCCATCACCCTCGAGCATCATCATCTTCATCGTGGTGCAAGCACCACTCTCGTCCTCTCTTTTCCTTGAGCTTTGAGCCTCGAAAACTTTCCAAAACACCCCTAAGGCTCTACAAGGAAAATGAACAAGTGTAATTTTGTTGCAGGAAGCTGCAAGGAAAATGAACAAATTAATATGGAGAAAAAAAGAAGTTAAGAATGAAAGCAACATAAGAAAGGAAAGGAACCTGAAGCAAACACAAGGGAGCACTCGCAGATGCATAACCAAAGTAAAAAAAGGAAAACTAAGATGGAAAGTGTTTGAAAGAGAAAGTTAAGGGAATTTAATGATAGATATTTTATGGATTATGTTGGCACCCAAAAATCTATAACAGTGAGTAGAGAAATTGCAGTGAAACACCAGCCAATGAAACAAATTAAGCCCTTGGCAACACTAGCCGAAAGATAAAGATTAGTCATCAGATGCTAGAACGAAATGACTAGATAAAGGAATGGTGCATCCGGAAAAGATTTAAAGGGAGATACAGAAGCTCTAGTGCATGGTTGAAAATATCTGAAGGGCTTTTAGAAGATCATCACGTGCAAAGGCTGTCAGGTTCAATCTTTTTAATTTCGAGAAAACGGTTATGCTAATGAACCAGTCGAAGTAAGGAAGAAAGACTTAAACAAAACTTTCAGGCTGACTAGGAGAGATAATGAAGATGTTGGTGAAGAAGATGAAGATTGATGAATATGATGAAGAATCGGATGACTGTTATAGATTTTTGTTATTAATTTTTTTTTCAAAAACCGTTAAATCTTTGACAGAATTGGATGGAAAACCAGAAATGCAACTTCTTTAAAGGTTAAAGGACTCTAGGTGCTAATAAATTTCAAGAGGGACCAGAAATGCCAAATCGTGACAGGTGAGGGACCAAAAGTGCTATTAAGCCTTACTATTTTTCAGTTTCTCTTGCCTAACGAACTCAACCTGTCGAATTCTGGCAGCTAACTGCGCCAAGTCTCATATATGTTGAGTATCTATTTTCTTCCTGGTCGAATAATCTAAGCCGCATGCAGCTAACTCGACCAGTTCATGTCCGGGGACCTGCATGAAGCATTTCGACTTCATGTGTCGGAATCTGCCTAAGTAATCCTCGACAGTTTCCAAAGGTTCCCTTCTAATACTCACTATTTATTTCAAAATAACTTTAGATTCTCCTCTAAAGTATTGATCATGAAAAACGCGTTCCAATTGGTTCCAATTGAAAATTGAATTTGGTGGTAAAGTTGTAAACCACGTGAAAGCGTTTTTCGTCAAAGAACTAGGAAAATACTTCATTTTTAAGTATTCATTATTTGCCAAATCTCCGGCTTCGACCTAGTATCTGGCAATGTGTTCGATCGCGGATTCTTCTACGTCCCCTGAGAATTTAGTGAACTTAGGGACTTTACATCCCCTTGGAAGTTCTGTCTGCAGTTCTATCTCGGGAAAAGCTGAAATGAAGTGTGGTCTCTTAGCGTAGCCCTAATTGAATCCGTGTTAATTCAACAATTTTTCTACTATGTTGGCAACATTTTGTTGTCCCCCAAAATTGTTTTGTCGAACTCTTTCTAGAATTCAATTAGCGTTTTGGTCTCTGTTAACCAAAACCGGGACTCCATCGTTTCGACCAAGATTAACTTGGTGAACGGGTTCATTTTGGGGAACCTGTTGGTTTGTCGACCATCTTGAGCGACTTGTTCGACTATTGGATCGGGTGGACCAAAAATGTCCGCTATTCTCCCCAATTGAGTAGTCAATTGTTGGTAGGCAACTGCGGTGTCTCTAATCATAGGATTAAAGACCGTACCAATTTGTTGGGTCAAAGTATTGACCAACTCATGGTTACTATCATCCATTTGTTGCCTAAGTACACTTACTGTGTTGTTAGTCAATGCAAATGGGGATGCATCCAAATTTGCATATGGGAGTCTCATATTCCTCGATCCAACAGCCCCTGATCCAGACGCCATGAATTGGTGTGTCGGGGAACTCGTCGAAACGATGTTGTCAGAATATACAAAGGGATAAGTTCCTATCCCTTGCGTTAACGACATTGGCATCCCATATGGGTGAATAGCGATATTTTGAGGGTTTCTGTTGTTACTCCAGAAACCTGGTTGAACAACGCCAACCACGGTCTGCGAAATTGCAGGACTCGTAGGACTTGGAATTGGCATTGGGACCAATAATTGAAACAAGATTGGTCTTGCAGTGTATGAACTTGATGCCTGCATAGAATTCATTTCGATAGGCATCGGTAGTTGTGGCTGAGTCAAATCTTGACCAATCAAAACTGGCGGTTGGGTTTGACTTGTTTAAGCGTTTGTAACTGTCGTGTCTGAAATAGAAACGGCTTCCAAACGTGAAGGATTTACAGAGGGATTAACACTATTACTAGTATTAATCTGCATTTCTTCACTAACAATAGGACCCACATTAGATCCTGATGATTGGTTTGCTTTAAACGGTTGGTCATTTTGCCACTCCGTAAACTTATACACCATTAAAATTTTCCTTGATTCAAAAATTACTTTCTGAATTAGAAAAATCTGTTTAAGGCACGGAGATGATTTCAAAATTACATTACGCTGGTTTTTGGTAACCAGGGTAATACCACAAGAAAATCCGAATTTTTATGAAGAGGCTAGATTCTATCCTCTTTCGGGTCCTGGGGAGGACGGAAATCTTCCGTGCCCGCGTGGGGAGTGTGTGAGTGGAGTGTGTGCGGATGGAGAGGAACCCTTCGAAAGTGGTTCAAGCGGAATGGGGGTGCGTGTTTAGGAGTCTAGGAAGGGGTTATAGGCAGAGAGAAGGGGTTATAGGAATGAAAAGGGGAAAACAAAGTGAAAAGGAAAAATAAAATTGCATTGAAAGGTAAATTACAGGGAATTTAAAGGTTTGGCCAATCGACCACCACTCAAGTACTCACGTGTGTGTCGTTCCTATTGCACTGCGTCACTACCAACTAGACTTATGGCTTAAGGGGTGAGGTTTAACGCTATCGGGCGTGTCGTGATGAGGGCGAAAGACCCTGAATTCTACCTTCTCTTCTTGTATTTATAGGCAAAAACTCCTAACTGTCCGCAACGGTCCTTTCTTCTAGTTTCCCCACGTGTCCTCTACTTGTCTCCTTAGTCTCCATGTGTTTTATTGGTTCAACTGTTCCCGCGCTCTCTGTCATGAAACCGCTCCATGCACGTTAGGGCTTTGATCAAAGACATACAAGTTCTAACACTTGATAGTTTTAAGTCCTGGTTTCTTGTTGGTTTCGACTTCGACCCATCGTACTGTCATTATTTCAGTCGAACCTCAAAAAACTGCTTTGTCAACCTTAGCCAGGCATTTCTCATTTTGGTCGAAATCATCTCATGGTGTTTACTTCGACCAATCCGAGACTTGGAAATTTTCCAGGCTAACAGCGACGCTCTCTATTTTCGTCTTGTAAAGATTCCCTTGTCTTTGATCCTCCAAGACGATTTTGTCATCCTCATTAGTGACACTACACTTAACTATATTAAAGGAAACAGTCATCCCACTGAAGAACTCTTCTGAACTTGGAGTGTTCAAAGCTGAAATTACAATAAAGTTCCCTGGACTGTTTGTAGAGGAAAATTATTTTACCAGCTTTTAGTTTTTATGTTTAATAGTTTTTAGTTTTATTTGTAGTTTTTATGTTTTTATGTTTTTATTTTATTTTATTTTTTAAAAAAAACTGCATGTTTGAGTACTTTATCCAGTTATCTTGCTGCTTGTGGTGTTTTATCCAGTGAACTTATTATGCTTTTGAAAAGATAATATGCTTTTGTATGCGGTTTGGGATTGCATGATGCTAGGCTTAACTGAAATCATTGATTGAAAAGTGTTGGCAAAGTTTTTCTGAGTTCGAAAAGTAGTACCACTTACTCCAATCTTTTCTGAGTGCTGAGAACTCTGATTGCATGACTTGTAAAAAATTTCTGCCTTGTGTTGCATGTTGGTTGAGTATTTGTTAACTTTGTGAATTTGTGAAGGATTATAGGCATTTTTGAGAACTCATAATTTGGTTTGTAAAGCAAAAATCCACTAGCAGCCCCCTTTGAGCCTTAAAAGAGTCATTTTATTGGAGCCTACTTTGTGTGATATTTTAAGTTGTTAGTGTGATTCATAAAGCTGGAAAAATTCTAGAGCTATGATGTTTAGGTTTCTCTCTAAAAAAATAATATAAGGTATGTGCCTTAGAAAAAAAAGAAAAAAAATAATGAAGTGGTGGGGTGAGAAAGAGTATGAGAGTAGTAAAATTCAATTCATTCATCCCATACATTCCACTACTTTGTTAAAAAAAAAAAAAGGAAAAATTTGAGAGAACCTATGTGCTGAATATTTGTTAAAAGCTCTTAGTCAAAAGAATCGCCTAACATAAATTCTGAGTCAAGCCAATAGAGTTGCCAAGTTTTTGAATCCATACCTTGTTTTTACCCTTAGCCAAGTTTCAACCTTCAAAAATCTCTTCTGAAGTTACATAATTGCAAGGTTCCAGCTTTGATTTGAATGATAGGCAGAATTTTTGAGCTTTCATGTTTTTCATTGAGGATGTCTTTTTGTGAGTTAAATTTGATGAACTCAACATGTTGCAGGTGTCAAGCTTAACTCTCTTGATCAAGTTTTTGTGAAACATGCATGTCTTCCAAATCCGTCGTTCTTTCTTGAAAATTATCATCTTCTTTTTGGATAAAACTTTTTCTAAACTCGAGGACAAGTTGTTCTTTAAAGTTTTGTCGCTTGAGGACAAGCTGTCGTTGGGTATAGTGGTGTGATGACTGGATTTTGTATGATAGTTTTAGGGTCTTTTTAGTCTTTTTATTTTGTTATTTTTGAGTCTCATATAGGTTTTTATTTCTTTTTATTCAGATTTTCTATTTATTTTGCATTTTGCATTTAGATTAGCTTTTATTTGGTTTTTAAACTTTATTTTATATTTTTTAGGATTTCTTAGAGTTATTTTTATATTATAGAAAAGCTGGTAGAATTAGTCATTTTTGTCCAGGGACCAAACTGTGAATTTCATGAAAGAAAGGGCCAGAAATGAAAAGTTCAGAAGATGAAGGGCTGAAAGTGAAGTCTCAGCAAATAAAGGACTAAAAGCAAAGAAGTGGAAGATGAAGCACCATTGCTAATTTAGCACATGGGAAATGAGGCATGAATAGATAAATCAAGTCCCTTTGCTATTCCAAAATTGAAAGGGGACAAAATGGAGGCTAATTAAGCCATTCAATTCCACCATTGAAGAGAAAAAGCATCCAAAAAGAATTTCCAGCAGACGAGCCAACGCTCAAGCGTTGGAACTCTGACTAGGATCCAAGTCTACAGTTCTTACCAACGCTCAAGCGTTGGCAGCCAGCGCTCATGCGCTAGGCCCCTGTTTGCAACGTCTGGATTTAATTGGACCCAGCGCTCAAGCGTTGGGATCCCAGCGCTCAAGCGCTGGAAGGCAGACTTTTTGCTATAAATAGGAGCTTTCATCCTTTGTAAAAATCATCTCGTACTTCAGAATACAACAAGTATTCTTCTTTCTTCTTTCTCCCTTAAGAGCATTGTTCCTGAGAATTGTGGGAAGCCAAACTTGAGCTCCTAGTCTAGGGTAATTCAATGTTTCTATTAGCCATGTTTGGCTAATTTCTTTTATGTTTCTTAGGTTGTTTTAGCTTTTAAATTATGTTTTATTTTTCTTCTACTCTTCTGAATAATATTACAAGTTCATGTTTTATTTCCTTGTTCTTCTTTTCATCTTGATGCGCACAAGTGTTCATGCTTACTTCTTATAGCAATGGAAATTGGTAATTAGTAAGGGAAATAGGACTTAAAAGAAGCAATATGATATATCACTAAGGAATTAGGATAGACTTTGTTTTATGTTGGCCTGAACTTCATCTTCATCTTCTTCTTTAATTAACTAAATTGCAAGGAATTGAGTTTAGTAATTAGAAAGAAAGTTCTACAATGTGTAAGGAATTAACTTGTAGAAACAATAGGCTAAAGCATCATGAACTCTTGTTTTAAAATTCAGAAATAAGGTAGAGGTTTGCTAGCATATTTTATGAGTTAAGTAATTCAACCCAAGAGCTTAATTCTCATCATCATCTTCTCTTTATTTATTTTATGCTTATTTCAAGTTCTTGTGTTACAACAAACCACATCAATATCAATCTTTTTTTTTTTCTGCTTAAGTTCTAAATAAATTCATAATTGGGCACCTATCCCTGTGGGTTCGATATCTTATATATTACGCGATAATCATCCGTGCACTTGTGGATTTGACTATCAGAAAGCACAGCGGATTTGGAAAACATGCATATTCAAATATGTAATATTCATTCAAAGAAACTGGGGTTGATACTTGATCATTTCAACAGACTGAGTTCATCAAACTAAGCTCACAAAATAAATCACTCAATGAGAACAAGAGAGTTAAATAATTCTGCCTATTATTCAAATCAAAACCAAAAAAATGCAACCATGCAATTCTGAAGAGATTAGTGAGGGTTGAAACTTGGCCAAAAGGATCAGCATAAAATATGGATTTCAAGAACTTGGCAACTCTATTGGCTGACTCAGAATTGTGTTAGGTGATTTTGCTTTTTAACTTTTCAGAGCTTTTTAACAACAATATAAGGACCTCTCTAATTTTTTTTCTTTTTCTTCTTTTCTTTTTTTGAATTTCCTATCAAAAGCACATACTTTAGATTTTCAACTTTATTTTCAAAGAGGGTCGTAATCATGCATAGCTCTATATTTTTTCAATTTACATATTACCCAATAGATTTATCAATTTCCACAAAAGTAGGCTCCAAAAGAAAAGACTCTATTCATAGGCTCAAGAGGGGCTACTAATTGGAATTCAGTTCCTTTCAAGCAACTTCTGAGTTTTCAAAAATTCCTAAAATCTCTTCTAAAATTTATAAAGCATGCATAGCTTCAATCAACATGTAACACAAAGCAAAAAAATCCACAATCAAGTAATCAGAGTTCTCAGCACTTAGTAAAAATAGGGTAAGTGGTACTCTTTTTAGAACTTAGAAAACTTATACCAAAGCCTAGCAAACAAGAATTCAATTATTTCTAACAGCATGCAATCCTATCCGCATCAAATCAATGTATCAAATTTCATAAAAGCAGATAGTTGGATAAAACCACTTAAAAGTTAGAGCATCATAGTATGTTACTGGATCCATAGTACTGACTCAAACATGCAGTTTAAAAATTCTAAAAATAAACATAACAAAAGAAAAATAAAAATAAAAATAAAAATAAAAATGTCAATAAACTAAAAACTGGTCAAACTTTAAGCATCAATCATGGGCTCCTCCTCCTCTTCTGCAGCTGCTCCTGATCCTCCAGCCTGATCAGATACATGCAAGCTCATCAGTCTCCTCTCCAAATCTGTGGGGTAAGGGCACCTCTACCAACCTCTGCCAACTGGGGTCACTGTAGCCAGCATAATCCCACAACAGCTGCTAGTTGCTAGATGTTCTGTGTGTAAGACCCTCAAGTTTTGAGTAATTATACTTTGGTCCTTGGAGATTTTATAATTAGGTTTTGGTCCTTTAAGTTTGGTTATTTGCATTTTAGTCCTTGGACTAGTCAAGGCTAAATTGGAATTCCGCATTTAAGAGCTTTTAAGGAGGTTTTGGAATTCAAATTTGAAAAGGGAACATGATGGCTCGACTTAGAGGACTATAAGAGTATTGTGTTAAGATTTTTAACAAGAAGAGTTGTGGTTTAGTGGTTAAGACTTAAGCATTTGATTGGTAAGGCTTGTGTTTGAATCCTAGTGAGGTATGTTTTAATTTTAATTAGATTTTTGGTGGATTAATGCAGAATTCGAATTTGAAGTTGTAGACAAGAGTTTAATGATGAGAAAAGGAGTTACAAGCTGAATTTGAATGGTAATAAGTGGTGTTAAGAGAGTTTAATGCTTGTCGGGAGTAACAAATGGCTAATAAGGGGGTGTAAAGTGAGTTTATGACTTGGTCTATGGTTTAATGAGGAGTGAAGGGGGCTGAAATCAGATTAAAGGGGAGGGCTGGTCGTGATCCTCTCCCCCTCTCCACCCTACTTCTTTTCTTTTTCCCAAATTGTTATCATTCCCTTGCTTCTTCACCCAAAGAATTTGCCAAAGAGACTTAGAACTCTAGTGTTGTTTTTCTTGAAGAGTTGATGAACCTTGGTGCCATTGTGGGTCGATTCTCTTCTTCTATTGTGGTCCTCACTCTTTATTCTCAATCCTCTCTCAAGTGTCCAAGTGATAGCCTAATCGGTAAGAGATTAACTTTTCCAAATTCTGAGTTTCTCGGTGTTCAACTCCTGTCTTCTTTCTAGAGTTAATTGATTATTGTTCCAACATTTGATTTTCATCAAGCTTGAGTCCATTTCATTCTGGAAGAGGCTATGGTCGTGCTACACACAAGCTTGATCAACTCTCTCAAACAAGGTTGGTATTTTCCCCAATCTTTTGGTTCAAAACCTAGTTGTCTTCCTTGAACAAATGACTTTTAAGAAATTAGGAACCTTTGGATTTTTAGGGAAGAAACTTGTTTATTAGGTTTTGATATGGATTGTAATCATGGAAGAATTTTAGTTTTGAAAGGAATTGGTTAAAAATGGAGTTTCGGGTGAAAAACATGGTTTTCAGGGTTTCTGGCAGGAGCCAACGCATGAGCGCTGGACTCCTAACGCCTGGGTGTTGAGTTTCTGCCCAGTTCGTGTTGCCAGACAGGGACCCAACGCTTGGGCGCTAGGCCCCTGACAGCAAGTTGTTGTTTTGCTTGTTTCGGATTTAAATCTTGTGGAGTCGGTTTCTGGTCTTTTCCTTGATTGTTGATGATTGTACACACATGTTATCATGATAGGTTGGAGGACAAGACCAAGTAAAGGAATAAAAGGTAAGGGTAACTCCGGGTCTAGATAGAGTCAGTTGTTCTCTACATATGATTTTGCTGTTGGAAATTACTTTGTTTATTATGATGGAATTGTTGGTATTGTGATGCTTGGAGTTGAGAATTGTTTACATAATTATGTTGAAGATGATGAAGTTGACTATGTTATATTGACAATTGTTCATTCATGATGATGTTGAACATGTTGGCATGGCATATGCATTTTGTTGGGGCTGATAGCGATGAGATGGGTTTTAGTCCTATGTGATCGTGCCCGAGGGCGATGAGATGGGTTTTACTCCCATTGGATCGTGGTTAAGGATGATGAGATGGGTTTTAGTCCCATGTGATCATGCCTTAACTTGTAGTTGCATTTGAGGACTCATAAGCATGGGTTGTGTTTGTTGTTCATGAGGAAATGAGTATATTGTTAAAGGAGTTGTTGTATTTTGAAGATATTGTTATTGTCACCTATGTTAAGTTCTCTTCAACATGTTGATTGATATTTGTTGTTTGTTTTAAGAGTTAACCCTTTCTGTTTGTGTTTGGGCGCTTAACGCCAGAAAATAGACAGGGTGTTGATCGTCAAGCTTTACGGAATCAGAGTGCGCATTGGAAGCGTGGAAGATTCAGAAGAAGATGACGAACTATGTTGATATTATATTCCGCTGTTTTAATTTATTGTTGGGCTCGCTGTTGAGCAATTTCCTTTGTTGTAATATTTTTCCTCGTTTTGCTTCCGCGTAATTAAATAATATCTATGGGGAAAATATTACCTATATTATTTAAGAAATTAAGCGAGACAAAAACCTTTTAAGAAAATGAGTTGTTTTTCTGAGAGCTTTTAATTTCCGCGTTTTTACTATGTGACCCTCAACCCAAAATTGGGGTGTTACACTGTGCATGTGCTGGAACATGGTTCCAAAAGCTTCCTCCTGCCAAGTAATGGTGAAGGGTTGAAATAATGACTCTCCTTTGTCTCTGGCCCCTGCTTTAGAGTTGGCTCTAGCCCTGGTAGGTGCAATGGGTCTGTGAGAGGGATCTCCCTGCCTCTCAAGAGCATCCTGGTGGTCTCTGTGGATCCTCCTAGCAGCTTCCCAATTCATGACCGGGAGAGGATGGATGTCGATCTCGACAGGGGGCATAGTTGCTACCCCAAGCTTGGCATGTACAAGTCTATTAATAAGGAGAGGATACCCAAAGCGCTTACCCTTCTTATCAATATTGACGGAGAAGTGAATCCGCCAAGCAACAATCCTCGCCATATCTATGGGGCATTTGTTCAATAGGCAATAAATGCATAGGGCACTCTGCTTCCTTAGCTCTGTTTTGTTAGAGCTTAGGAAAAGAGTGTCTCCCAGAAAGCGGTCCCACACTCAGACCTCCGGCTTCACATACTTCCGGTAGATGTAGCTCGCGGTGTTCCCATCCGCCTCGGTCTCCCACTTGGCTCCCGGCACAGCCCAAGCCTCCAAAATTTCAGCAAACGGATAATTGTTGAGCAGCTCGTTGTAACTTGCCCCATTTGCTCCAAATTTAGCCTGATCTTGGGATTCGGTAGGCAATTTCAGCAACCTCCTTATCACCTCTGCACCATAGCTAATTGTGGTTCCTCGGAACCAAGATGTGTAGGTAAGAATGGCCGGAATCTTCTCATCGGAGTCATAGCGGGCGTTGGCATAAAACTCCCAAGCCAATGTCTGACAGCCATCGGTAAGTGGGGCACACAGCAGCTCCCACTTCCTTTCAGTGATGGCCTCTTGGATCCCCCATCGATCCATTCTATCTAATTGGAGAGGCCTCTCTCGAACCAGCTCCTTTTGGACCACCTTACCCTTAAATTATTTCTCTTTTTCTAAGGAGAGGAAGTGGTCATAGTCAAATTGCTCCTCAAGGTCTGGAGCTTCTTCCACAGCTCTATGTTTGGGTGTCATTCTGCAAAAACGAGCAACCAATTTTCACAAGCAACAAACTTGTTAGAAGGTTAGTCCAAATTTAAGCATAAATCCTTCCTTTGAGAGCCAAGCTAAAACCCAAACCAAAAATTAGAACAATGCCCACCAATCTCACAAAAAACCACCCTTGAGTCTTCTCATAATCATTCAAAGAAATAATTAAACAAGAATATCTAAAAAAAAACTCAAGGGCTTCAATTAGACATTTTAAGAAACACTTGGTGGGCAATTTCTAAAAACCGAAAACTATGTACATTTCACAAACCAAAATTCAGAAAATTTCAACCCTAAATAAACATTAATAACCCACCATAGCAACAATCCACATTCAACTTGTGCATTTCAATTTAGACTACAAGGTAGAAAACAATTGAGACAAATAAAAGACATACCTTGAAGTTCAAACAGAAAATACACAAAGGTTGAGGGAATCGCACCAAAGAAATCAATAACCAAAAATTAGAAAAGTGCCCACCTATATCAAAAAAGCTACCCTTGAACCTTCCCAAAACCACGTAAGGCAAGAATCAAGTTTGAAAATTCAGAAAGGAATCAAGGGTCTCGTTCAGAAAATTTATCAAACACTTGGTAGGCACAACTACAAACAGCAAATCCATGTGCATATCCTCAAGCTAATAACCAGAAATTTCAATCCTATGTACTAAAAACCCAAAAAAAACAAACCCATCAACCCCAACATGACTATTGTTCTAGAAATTCAAGGTAAAAGAAGCAATTCAGTAAAGCAAATAAAACCATCCTTGAATAATGAAGAACAATTGCAGCAACACGTTGGGAAAGAAGAAGGGAGGTAATCAACCAAGAGTCCAAGCACAATGTGGAAATGAGTGAGTTGTGTGCACTGTGAGTAAAAATGGTGTTTTGAGGTTCTGTGTTCGTGGGTGAAGAAGGAAGTGAAAGGAAGTGGAAAAGAAAGTGAAAATAACAAAGAAAAAACTGAACTAAATCTATTCTGCCGTGTGCCAACGCTTGGGCGTTGGAGTGCCAACGCCCAAGCGTTGGCGTTAAAAACAAAGATTTGGATTCCAGGGGCCTAACGCATGAGCGTTGGCCCCTCCAACGCCTAAGCATTGGAATTAATTGGAATCCTGGGACTTAGGCAAGGGCTCAACGCATGAGCGTTGAGCCTCCAACGCCTAGGAGTTGGGTCCCCTTGCAATAATTTATTTTTTTAAAACAGAAAATTAAAACTTAAAAACTAAAAATTACTGAATTAAAAATACTCAAATCTGAACATGGGTTGTCTCCCAAGAAGCTCGATTTTATAGTCTTCGATAGACTTGGTACCTTCTAGAAATTGGTCAATCAACCAGGGTCTATTGCGAAATGTTGTAGACCCTTCAAGTCGTGCAAATTTTGATGTGTAGTCATCAAAATGATGTGGACTTGCTCAGCATCAATCTCACCATTTTCCCACATAAGATCACCTATGGACATTTCTTTAAAAGCATTTTGTTCTTTCTCTTTCGGTGTAGGAAGAAAAACATATTTTTCAATTATTAAGCAATCCACTTTTTCAATTTTCTTTTCCTCACCTTTGTCCATAGAATCACTTACCGGGTCAATGGGAGTTTGTTGATTTACTGGCTGCCTCCTCAGAATGCCTTTTATCTTCATTTGAAGCTCCTCCTTAGCCTTACATTCTTGCTCAGGAATTGGCAAAAATTCGGCATTGTGCTTGCATTCTAAATCAGAATAAAATTCGTCAACTAGAGTGAAAGCTTCCTGCTTCTTTTTCTCAAATTCTTTTTCAAGGTATGCTCGGATTTTTCCCATCCTCTGCTCAGATGTTTCAGCCATAGCTAACCTTTACAAAACTCAGCAACCAAATTAGCAATACCAGTTCTCAACACAACAAAAATTAAAAAAAAAAACCTCTAAATCACCAATTACAAATCAAAGAGCCAATCCCCGGCAACGGCGCCAAAAACTTGATAGCCAAATCCCCGAGTGTACGAAGGATATCGAAGTAATATAAAAGATATCATCTCCAGAGGGATTGGTTTGATTTTACAATTGGTTTTTCAGAGTTGGAAAATTAAAAGATAGTTGTTTTGATTTTGTGATAGCGTAAGGACTAAAATAAATTTTAATAAAAATAGCATTTGGGTAATAGCTTTTCCTAACCAGACTATGTTTTCCACAATCAGATCACAATATGAAATTCAGTAATTGATTCTTGGTGAATTAGCCTAGACCTTTATTTGTTAATACCTTAATCAAATAGATTATCAATTTCAATTACCAACCCTAATCCCTTAGTGATTAGTTAATTCAATTGAAACATGAAAGTTCTTTGTTCTGGCCTACACAACTGATTCCCATCCTTATACCTAAGTGATGGATAAACCATTAATCTATTCCCAGTTCCCTCAATTCCTACCAACTACCGTTGTGCAGAAATAAGCAATTTACTTGCGTCGACTCAAGCAGAATAAATATGGGGAATTGATTCAAGAAACAAGAACTACATTCATATAGATTAACAGAAAGCTTAGAACATAATTAGATTAGGATTCACAAATACCCAAATATAAAAGAGCTTAGCCAAACATGGCTAAGGAAAACGTAAAGATAAAAACCTGAATTAGGAGCTCAATGAGGCCTCCTACAAGTCCAGGCAATGCTCAGAAACTAGGACAATAATATAAAAAGTGTCTAACAAGGTATATCTACAAAGAGAACAAAAGGTCTTATTTATAATAAAAGCCTGCTGCATCCCAACGCTCAAGCGTTGGCTTGCCAACGCCTTGGCGTTGGGAATAAAAATTCCTAGGCCCAAACAGAATGCCAACGCATGAGCGTTGCTCGTCTGCTATTTCAGATCCCTTTCTTCCTTTCATGCTCTTGATGGCTTTGCTTTGATGACAATGAATGGTCTTCATGTGGCCACTTTCTTGTCCCCTCTTGATCTGAAACCTCCTTTTCTTCTTCAATTTCATCATTCATGGCCTAATTCCCATGTGTTAAACAAGATTGGCGCTTCATCTTACACTTCATTTTTAGTCCCCCAACTCCTGTTAATTGTAGTTTGGTCCCCACAAATATGCCTAATTTCACCAGTTTTTTTAAAAGGACTAAAAACTAATAAAAACACCTAAAAATAGAATAAAAATGACTAAAAACACAAAATCACTACTTTCCTACATGAAAATGCAAAAGTGAAGAAAAATCTATATGAGACTCAATAAAAATAAAATAAAATGAAGTAAAAATACCCTTAAAACATCATATGAAATCCAATCATCACCAGATATATCACAATGGTCTCTAGTCAAGCCTTCGTCATCAGTCGCTAGTTCACCAGAAATGTTATAAACTCTGCCCTGAGCTACAGGACGCTTTCCACGAGCAGCATTAACAGCTCCATCCACCTTTGGAATCTTACAATCTTTGGCACTATGTCCCGTCATCTTACAGTTCCAGCAAGTGATAAACTTCACTGTATAGTTGCTAGCATTGTGCCCCTTCTGGTTGCACTTGAAACAAACGGTCTCCTCTATCAGTTTGGAATTCCTCTGAATGTTCAATTCACCTCCAACTGATCTATTGAATCCAAAATCATTTTTCTTGGTCTGTGGTCGTTTATATGGTTTCTTTCCCTTATCATCTCTAGTCGAATAAGATCTAGCTGGTCCACCACTTCCTTGTTGCTTAGGCAGACGAGCGTCGATAGCCTCAATGCCTTTGGCTTTTTCCACTAACTGCTGATAGCGGACGATCCCTAATGGTTGTACAGCCCTCTTAATCTCATAGTTCAATCCATCAATGAAGCGTTCACACATGAATTCTTTATCGACCCTGTCTCTGAAAAATCTGTAGTGTCTAGCAGACGATTCCAACCTTGCAGCAAATTAGGCCACTGACATGCCTCTCTGCTTTAGCTATGTAAATTCCTTCTCTTTAGCAGCTCTAGCACTCTTGGGAAAATATTTCCCCAAGAATTCCCTCTTAAAAAATTCCCAAGTGATTGCCTAGAAATCAACTTCCATCATGGCCTTAGCACTATTCCACCAATGTTCAGCTTCTCCCAATAGCAAATACGTTGCATAATTCACTCTGGTTGCAGCAAGGGTATCCAAAAAGGTAAAGATCTTCTCTATCTCCTGTAACCATAAATCAGCCTCTTCTGGGTCATAACCTCCAGAAAACTTAGGGGGATCTTGCCTCTTAAAATTATGCAATCCTTTCATCTGAGTAGAAGCTTGTTCTCTCTCTGCATTTTGTGCCTGCACTGCAACAGTTTCAGCAGCTCTATTTGCATCTTCCTCTGCACGAGTAGCAACTACATTCGCTTGGTGCGTCACTAACGTAGTAAGATTAGTAATGACAACAGCCATCCGGTCCATTGCGTTTTGATATGTCATTTCTATGTTTTGATTCGTTAACCTCTTACTCCTGTTAAGAAAATCTTAACAATTAATCTCAACAACAGAAATGGTCAAAAGTTGTCAATATGCATCATATGAGATTGTCCACTCATCAAACGATCTCAACAAATAGTAATATTAACAAGTTATTCATACTATTTCTTCTTTCGATAGACACCTCATCCATCGATTTCAGAAAATACTATCACCCAACAGCGCTGGTTATCTAAACCAGGCTCTGATACCAAAAATGTAATGCCTCGATTTTTTACGTCGAGTGTCACATAGTAACCATGCGGAAATAACACTTAAATTTAAACCTTTCAAAACATCTCAAGTTTTCCAAAACATTCGTCTCTCATAATATTTAAATAGTGTAGCCCAGACTTTAATACATTTGCATATCAAAAGGAGATAAGATGTAATGAAAGTATTCTATTGCACAACATGTGCTATTCTTTTACAAAAAGAAAGATAATGTAGCAGGTAACAAAACAAAATAAGGCTTCAGTCTTCAAGCCTTTCTTTGGTCCTCGTCTGCCTTTGAGAGCGGTCCTCGTTTGCCTCCTAAGCAGTCTTGGACAAGTCCTCACTAGTGCTCGTCTGGCGTCATACGCCAAAATAGCAAAACACAAACAGAAAAGGGTTAACTCCAATACAGACGAGAATCAATAAGCATAATATACAACAATAATAACGCAGTATAAACTTCAACAATGGCAATAGCAGTCCATGATTCTCACAAACAATTTCACACTCAAATGCTTGTTAGTCCCCAATAGCTAGATGCATAACTATGGCCAAATGATTCACCTTAAACTGAGCTAGGACGATTTCGCGGGACAATACATCACCACATCACCCTTGGTATGATCCTGCGGTGCATAATACTCTGCCACATCAAAACCTGAAAATCCTAAATATGATGCATATACGATGACAATCAATCATAATCCTCATGAACAAATACGGTTCACTCATTTCACAGTCCTCATGATCAAATACGGCTCACTCATTTCACAATCATTGTAATATCATATGCATAATATAGTCAATTCACCCTGGAAATATTCCAGTAAATCACACACGGTGTTCACGTTACAGAGTAACTCAATCAGCAATTCATAGCATAACCAGTAACACAACTCAGTTACTTAATCATTAATCATCACAAATACTAAGAAAATTCTAGGACATGAGTTACCCTTACCTTCTATTAGGTTGCATACACTTGTTATAGAAATCTCTAACGTTCACGTTGACTTCGCCTGCTTGCTTCTTCCAAGTCAAGGGAATGAAGCTTCAATCTTGTCCTTCAACAAAACAAAATAGAACTCGAACTTAAAGAAGAAGAACGAACAATAACAATTACTGCAGAATTCAGATTTTCTTCGAAGTGGGGAAAGAGTGTGTTTTCAGAGAAAAACTAAAGAATTAATGTATTACTAAGGATTCTGTATTTATAGAGTGAATAAACTGACTCTCTGACAACCATTTAATGAAAAGTGGTCAACGAAAACGGTGGTCATTAATACTTATTAATGACTCTGACACTTAGACAAGTCAACAATTATGGAAGTTTATCATTCTCAAGGCATGAGACACTTTTCTCTTAAGGTCAACAATAGTGGCTAACAAACCAGACGAGTCACAAACCGACTTACCACACAGCCACGTCAAACGAGTACTACAGACTAGTACCAACGGTCATACCAGACGATTACCAACTCGTTATGCCAGTCAAGAACGAAAGGCGTCTCGCCAGACGAATACTCACAATGTCTCATGCCAGACGAGAACCAATAATGGTCACGAAGTAAGTTAAACTCAATCAACACATATTCAATATATTTTTCACACATATATTCAAAACATCTAACTCGGAAAAATTCAAATATAATCATTATATCATATCTAAAAGAAAGGGTCTTACAGTAGGAGTGTCTAAGGTTCTGGGAATCACTTGCAGAAGACATTGGCACTGGCAGACCTAGCACAAATAAGGGAGTATAATTGGTAGACAAAAAGCCGAGGGATAAGGATGAGTAATCAGGTTTTGAACGCAAAGGTAAAGTTCGGAAAAGAAAAAAGAATTGTTTTAATGACAAAAAGACCGCCTCAAGGAACGCATTCCAATGATTACATTCTGCTTCGCCGTGTAACAGCTAAATCGGTGATGCAGGGGACAATGTGTTGGCACCCAAAAATTTGTAACGGCTAGTAGAGCAACTGAAGCGACACACCAACCGATGAAACAAGTTAAGTCGTTGGGAACACTAGTCGAAGGGCAAAGATTAGCCATCAGATGCTACAATGAAACGGCTAGATAAAGGAATTGTGCACCTGGACATGATTTGTAGGGAGATACAGAAGCTCTATTGTGAGGTTGAAAATACCTCAAGGGCTTCTAGAAGATCTTCATGTGCAAAGGTTGTCAGGTTCAATCCTTTTGATTTAGGGAAAGCGGTTATGCTAAAGAACCAGACAAAGTAAGGAAGAACGACTTAAACATAACTTCCATGCTGACTAGGAGAGATAAAACACCAACATTTCCCCATGACTTGTAAATGTGTGTAAGGATCGTGAAACGTGGGGTAGTGGCAGGTGGAGATCAACTGTTGTAGTTTAGCCGAATTTGCCTATATAAATAGAGGAAGGGTCATTTGTAAACAACACAACTCATCAATCAATCAAACATGAAAATTTATTGCCTTTTATTTCCTTTACTTTTTCGCCTTTACATTCCAGCACTTTAAATTCCTTTACAGTCTTTCGGTCCTTTGCATTTCAACCCTTTACAGTTTACCATCCTTTACATTCCAACCGTTTACAATTTTTCAGCCTTTACTCTCTTTATCGCTTTTTAGTCCTTTTATCCATTTTAGCCATTCGATAGCCTTGTTACAATCATAGTCTCTCAGTAGCGATCAGTAAGAGCTTTTTGGTGTATCTTAGGAACCTACATTGAGGAACAGAGTCCCTTTCTCGACTCCGAAACAGACTCCCTCCCTGGACTCTGATTTAGAAAACTACATTGAGGAACAAAGTCCATTCCTCGACTCTCACATTAATATTTCTCTGGTTCTCTACCTTTTTCGTGATTGCTCTTCAACATTGGCAAATAGTCTCCTTCTTCATCCTTAACAAGAAGAAGGTATGTACACTATTTATTTATATGTGTGATAAGACATGCTATATTGTGTATCTACAACCTTGATCTTGTATGGGCTACCCGATTAAGTTCGGCATTTAAAGTTCCTCGTAACTGTGCGGAAGGAAATTAAACCATTACAGAGAACAATGACTAAGATTAGATCACGAGAACTAGCAAAACGTCCCATCCGAAGGTGCATGAAGGAGCCATGTGGCATGATGTGAGTCGCCATGGGTAGAACGAAGCTTCGAGATGAGGCCACGTGCGTTGACAAGACGCCAACATTTAGGAGTGCATTGAAGTTCGTGTGGCCATGACACGACACGCATGATAAAGACTTCACAATTTTAAAATTGCTCAAGTCGCGGGGCTTGTATCATCCCAAATTTGGCGTTGTCGATTGAGCATTTCTAGGAATGATTTCCTTTTAGCATCCGGCACTAGTGCGTCAATCTTTGGCGTTGACAAATAGCTATGAATGCCCCTAGTTTTCTCTTTATATAAGCACATGTAATCTCTCATGTAAAAACACATAATATAGCAAATAAACTTTACTAGTGAAGTCGCATTCCTAATTCACCTAGTCTTTTTGTTCTTTGCGTGAACACGCATGTTTAAAAGTTATTACTAATTTTAGTGGAAGCAAGAAAGTGACTAAATTCATCACGTATGCAGAAGGTATGAACCTACCTCGTAAAAGAGTATGTAGCATGTGTTTCTAAAATTTACATGCTAGGTAGGTATAGGGCGGAGGGACCGGGGTAGCTCACTGGGGCCACAGACCCCCGCATATTTTCATTTTTCACCCCAATACGATGTAAACTTTTTTTATGGCCCTTGTAGTTGAATATATATAAAGAATGAGGTACAAGTAAACAATAAATATATAGTGGTTTAGTGGTTCTTACAAGCATTGAAATTCGAACCTACTCCATGACTTACCACTAAGCTAGGAAAACATTTAGTTTTAAATTTGACGATTTATTTTATTTACACATAAATAATACAATATAGTTATCATGCATTATTTCCTTTTAAGTCATAGAGAATGTTTGGATACATAATAGAAACCACGGTAAGTCAAAATTATGATAGGAAAAAAATTTACTTTACTTTTATCCCCTATAATTTTCTAAAGTGTTTCCAAATATGCACATATAATTGTCTTGTTTGATCTTTGGTGACCAGCGTGAAAATGTTGACTCCACCCCCGGATAGGTAGAAGAAATGAAGATGAAAGAGATGAAGAATCCGAATAATATAGGAGAAGGTGAGGCAGGGAAAAGCATGAAAAGAGCAAGTAAAAGAGAAACCGACAGAAAATAAAATAATGAGCGAGCGAGAGACGTGGTTGGGTTGGGTTGAGTGTCCGTACGTACAAATGAAGTGTTAGTTACTTACCTCATTTAAGGGGGAAGTTGCAAAAAAAGGCACCATCATGCCGTGCTCTGATGATATATACTAGTATCATCTCATTCTCACCTGTGAAGCCAAACCAAGTCAAGTGGTTAAATTAATTTGTTCCCCAACAGAACTACTAGGTGATGAGAGGGATGGGGTCAGTTGCGTACTTTCATCTAAACAAAAACTGTCAGTCATTTCATTTGCCTCACTCACCTCCAGCTGTGGCCAATGAATGGCATGAGCTGACTTCACCTCAATTAACTTCCAATTTCACAAGAAAATAAATAAAGTTAGTTTGTAAATACCGTACTATCCTTTCGCATAGATCTGCTTTTGTTTTGAGAATTTTACTCTTTAATTTTATTTAGGGTAATAAAAGAAATTAATTAATACTACTACTCAGAAGATAATTAAGCAGACAGGCGATCGATCGAAGAGGAAAACATACAAAGTTGGTTTGGTTTTGTTTTGTTTTGTCAGGATATATATAAACCAAATTAAAGCGATTCCTCCCTCCCTGGCAGAGAGAACTAGCTAGGCTAGGTGTTGTTTTTAATTAAGATAAGATTAATTAGCTGCGCGCAGTTTTGTCTAACATCTAACTAACTGATGAATATTAATATTTTTTATTTTGACAGAAACAAACAAATTAAATTAAACCAACCAAATGAAAACGTCAAAGTAAAAGGAAGGGTGCAGGTTGAGTCTGGTTTACGCTAGCTCCCAGCCCTGCGGCTGCCCAAATGTATCGTCTTATTCTTCCTTCTCCCTGTCTGTCTGTCTGTCAGACCCATTACTATAAAGGAAGCCACACTACACCCTTCTCCATGCGCTTTAATTTTGCTTTCTTTCTTTATCCAATAATTTATTAATAATTATAATAATTACTCCCTTTTCCATCTTCCTTCTTTCTTTTCTTGCTTTCTTTCTTGTTGAAAGAGAGAAAGAGAGCTCGATCTTTTCCTTTGTTTATTCTTCCGGTCTTCTCCTCCGCTAGCTTTGCTTTAATGGGCTTATAAGAACAGAGAACTCCCTCACTCCGCACGAGTGGTAGTGGATACACGCACGCACGCACAACACATGCATATTTATATATAGTTGATTGATTCTTGTGGTGTTGTGTTGTACAGTAATTTAATTTGGTGAGTTAGCAAAGCAAAATAACATGGAGAAGATCAACTTTGTGAAGAATGGAGAGCTTAGATTGCCTCCTGGATTCCGTTTCCACCCGACTGATGAGGAACTGGTTGTGCAATACCTGAAGCGTAAGATCTTCTCCTGTCCCTTGCCAGCCTCTATCATTCCTGAGGTTGATCTTTGCAAGTCTGATCCTTGGGATTTGCCAGGTTAGTTACTTACTTACTTTGTCAATAGTTAGTTAGTGGATGTGGATGTGGATGTGGATGGATCGATCCCATTGATTAATTCTAATTTTTCTTAAACATAGCAGGTGATTTTGAGCGAGAGAGGTATTTCTTCAGCCCCAAAGAGGCTAAGTATCCTAATGGGAATCGATCCAACAGAGCCACCAGCTCCGGTTACTGGAAGGCAACTGGGTTGGACAAACAGATTTTAACTTCAAAAGGCCAAAATCAAGTTGTGGTGGGGATGAAGAAGACTCTGGTTTTCTACAGAGGCAAACCACCTCATGGATCCAGAACTGATTGGATCATGCACGAATATCGCCTCCTTACCACAATCCACACACCTCAGCCTCAGGTATTATTTATAACTTTATTTTGAAATTACAATTAATTAATCAATTCATTCATATTCATATAGCTAGCTAAAATCTTATTTTGTTTGAATTGAAGCAGGGGCGTGTGCAACAGGATCCCATGGAAAATTGGGTTCTGTGCCGCATATTTTTGAAGAGGAGAGGTGGTGCTGCTGCCAAAAATGGGGAAGAATCTGACTCTGTCTCTTTTGATAACATTAGCCGCAACCGGAAGGCGGCTGCAGGGAGCGTGGTTTTCTATGACTTCTTGGCTCAGAACAACAATCCTCCTGCAGCTTCTTCCTCATCCTCTGCCACCAGTGGAATCACCGACAATAATAATAATATTGAATCCGATGAGACCAGTAGCTGAAGCTCCCCATATTTTAGAAGAAAACCTTAACCTTAACTAGAACCAACCAACCTTAATTGCTTAATTCTGCTTGCTTTCCCTTTTGTACTACTAGAACCTGCCTGCACTTGTTATTTTCGATATGTGGGAAGGAATGAATATTGCTCAGTTCATCCATCTGAAAATTAAACACAAATCGACCTTTGCTCTGCTTTGCCTCTTTCTTTCATTGTCTTCAGGTCAGTTGTAAAGCTAAGTAATTATCATCACTTCGTTCGTTCGTTCGTGTCCCAAATCACACAGGTATTAAGGGTTGTCAGTCTCAAGAATATGGTTATGTAATGAAACTCATAATTTCCCTTCAGTTGGACTTCCACGCAAAAGGCAACTCATTTTCACAAAGGAAAAGTAGCTAGGGGAGAAAAGATGGAAAAGAAAAAGCCAGCCAGCCAGGTCTCAGAAAAGAGGACGAAAAGATGCTCCTGTATCTGTATGATGATGATAATATTTTCAACGCACTAGTTAGATGTTCTTCCTTTAGGGAAAGTACAAAGAAAACCTGCAAATGGTCAATTTGCTAAAATATTAACAAAGAGAACCCAGTTCCTAAACATTGTTGATTCGTGGCGGATCTAACATTCATTTATGCCCGTCAAGCATACAATTTGCTTTCTTTTTCTTTAAAGTATGTAGGGTATATTTTTCGAATTTTCATCGTGTTGGCCTCAGACACCTGAATTACACAGAGTAATTCGAGAGAGAAAGAGATCGAAAGCACACATAGATCTTTGTTCACGCAGTTCGACCAAGGTTGTCTACATCTGCGGTTATAGATAGCTATATCACTGTTTCATTCAAAACTTAGAACGGACAATAGAGTTCTAGTATTAAAGCATATTTATACTAGGATATAATACTAAAACGACACTGTCTTAATTATGTCCTAACGCATTCCTATCAACCAATCAGATTCTAGATTACACGGATATTACGGAATGAGTGTTCATTAGCTGTCTTCAACTGACCACGTAATGACTCTAACCAGACGTGGCCTAGCAGCCCCAGTCAGACGAACTCTTACGTGTCAGTTGCAGACGGATGGACTCTCCGGAAGAACTCTACGAACGAACTCAACAGCTCCAAGCCGGACAAACTGTTCAGCCAGACGAACTCCTCGAGTTTCCAACCAAACGGACTTTCCGAGTTCCAGCAAGACGAACTCTCCAAGTTCCAACCAGATGAACTCCTCGAGTTCCAGCCAGACGAACTCTCCGAGTTCCGGCCAGATGAACTCCTCGAGTTCTAGTCAGACGAAGTCAGTGAAATGAGCCATACTTAACAATCTCCACCTTGGCGAATTTTCAAACCCTTGTGAAGATAAGCCGCTTCTTCTCAGAATCTCGATTTTTCGGATTGCGTTCCCCATATGCTTAACACTTAGAAATGTGCAGCAGTTCCAAGCAATGCTTGAACTTCTCGTTGGTGACTGGCTTGGTTAATATATCTGCTGCGTTTTCATCCTTTCATCGTACACTTGATTGTTCGCCAAGAAAATGGCACTCTGACTGTCACACTGCAGACGAATTCCACCTTGCTCAATACCCAACTCTTGCACCAACCCTGTTAGCCACAATGCTTCTTTTGCTGCTTCAGCCACAACCATGTACTCAGCTTCAGTTGTGGACATTTCCACTAAGGATTGGACAGACGACCTCTAGTATATAGGTCCACCAGCCAAAGTAAAAATATACCCTGTTGTAGACCGTCTATTGTCAATGTTTCCTGCATAGTCGGAATCAACATTTCCACCAACTACTAGATCACCTTGTTCCTTACTGAACATTATCCCGTGACTAGTAGTACCCTTTAGGTACCTGAGTATTCACTTGACTGCCTCCTAGTGACGTTTCCCTGGTCTTGACATAAACTTACAGACTTGGCTCATAGCTTGTGCCACGTTTGGTCTAGTGCAAACCATAGCGTACATTAAACAACCAACAACACTGGCGTAAGGAACTTTCGACATACCTTCAACCTCTTCAGCTGTCTTTGGACACTGATCAACAGAGAGCTTAAAGTGATTTGCCAACGGAGTACTCACAACTTTCGAATTGCTCATGTCGAATCTGGCTAACATGCCTTCAACCTCTTCAGCTGTCTTTGGACACTAATCAACAGAGAGCTTAAAGTGATTTGCCAACGGAGTACTCAGAACTTTCGAATTGCTCATGTCGAATCTGGCTAACACGCCTTCAACCTCTTCAGCTGTCTTTGGACACTAATCAACAGAGAGCTTAAAGTGATTTTCCAACGGAGTACTCAGAACTTTCGAATTGCTCAAAGAGCCACAACTTTCGAATATGGCTAACACGCCATCAACATAGTTTTTCTGAGAGAGCCACAACTTTCGTGCTCGTCTATCCCTGTGAATCTCCATTCCAAGAATCTTCTTAGCAGCTCCTAGGTCCTTCATGTCAAACTCCTTTCCTAGCTTGGTTTTTAAATCACGCACGTCACTTGAGTGATTAGCAGCAATCAGCATATCATCCACATACAGTAACAAGAAAATTACTGAATTATCATCAAGGCTCCGAACGTAAACACAACAGTCACAGTCACAACTTCTGTAGCCAATCCTTTGCATGTATGAGTCAAACCTCTTGTACCACTGCCTTGGTGACTGTTTCAACTCATACAGAGACTTCTTCAATTTACATACCAGACGTTCCCGATTGGACTCAACAAATCATTTAGGTTGCTGCATGTACAAGTGTTCATTTAGATTACCATGAAGAAACACCGTCTTCACATCCATCTGCTCTAAATGTGTAAGACCCTTTTCTTTTTATAAATATAAAGATTTTGTTTGATATATGTGTGTGAAAATATATTGAATATATGTTGATTAAGTTTGACATATTTTTATGCTAATTGTTGGTTTTCGTCCGGCGAATCATATTCGTATTCGTCTGACAGATCTTGTCGAACTAGTTTGACGAATAATGTTCGTATTCGTCTGAAAGATCTCGTTTGTGCTCGTCCGACGAATTATGTTGTATTCGTCTGGTACATTCACTGGAGAGTTCGTTTGGTGAATTACTTTAGGTACTCATTTGACGAGACACCTGTGACACCCGGAATTCTCCCCCAGTACTTAAATAATTATTTAATTATTTCAAGGTACTGTTGGATCGCTCGGCAGCATCGGCAAGCGTTATCGTCAAGCGAAGTACTGGTGAAACACCTTTTTCAGCACTTAGTAGGAAACCAAGAGAGACCTAACCTTGAGTTCAGACGAGAATAGGACGTTCTCACTATCACCACGATGATCAGTGGAAAATTTTGTGAAGAACGACTGTAATATTGATATGGTTTCCTCCTGGAGCCCGGGAAGGATTTTCGCGCTAACAAGACTTTTAGTCGAAACTTCAGCAGGCGGAACGGATGACTTCGGGACCCGGATCGAGAATCTGAAAAGCCCAAACGATTTTGTTTGGCGGTTCGAGACCAATTTCGTGATGAAAAATTTCATGAATAGTGACCCGGTGAATAGTGTTTTCGGGCAGCGTGGAGCGGGCTTCGAGAAAGATCGACCCGGCCCCGAGTTATGCGGGCCTGGTACCCCGAAAGCAATAAATGACCCCGGGGTAGATACTCAGTGACACTGAGGTACTCACTGATGACCAGAACCTGATGACGACTGGTGACTTGACGCGCTGACGCACTGATGCACTGACGCGTCATGATTGAGAATTTATTAATAAATAAACCTAGATATTTATTATAACCTTCTAAGCTTAGAGTTTAGTCCCTGAACTTTGAAACTTTACGGTTTGGTCCCTGAACAGTAAAAAGATTTTTTTACTTTAACCTTTTACCCTTCACACTTTGGTCCCTGGGGGTAAATAAAAATTGAACTTTGGCCCTTCCCCAAGCCCATTAGGCCACGGCCCACCCTCAATTAATAGGGTTTATATGTTTTTTCTTCACTTAAGGCTTCATAAGTGTGTTTTTAGAGAGAAAGATTAGAGAGAGAAAGAGAACTCCACTATTCATCATCTTCTTCCTCTCCTCCTCTCCTTGGCCGTCCCTCCTCCTCACCATGGCAGCCCCTTCTTCAACTCTTCTTCACTTGGTGCTTTGAGCTAAAATGCTCCCCTCCTCTTGATCTACACTTCTACCGATTTAGATTTTCAATATGTTGAGTTTGGTTTTTATGCAAGTACTAGGATTTGAAACTCCCTTCACAAATGTTGTTCCTACTACCATGAGCTTTATTTTGAACCGATTAGATATTTGGTTGGTTGAGTTTTGGTCCCTTGAAGATTTTGAAGTTGGGTTTTTGTTAGGGTTGCTTTTGGAAAAGTCTTTCCCATGGACTTGATCTATGGAAAAATCCAATTTGTTTTCTTGGAAGTTTTATTTTTGAAAAATTGATTTTTGGGGAAAAGTGATTTTTAAGCTTTGAAAAATTATTCACCATAGATTTCTTGTTATCTTGGTTGTGTGCAAATTACTTTTGGAAGAAAAATTAATCTTGGAATTGTTGTTGTTGGCCGAATTGGGTTAGGTTTTGGGGACAAAGGATGATTGATTTTCTAACTAGCTTTTGGGTGTGTTAAAATGCTTGTGAATGATTTTGGGTATTGAGAAAAATGGTTTGCCCTATTTAATGTGCAATGGCCTAGAAAAATTTGAGTGTTAAAGACTTGAAAAATTGATTTTTGAAAGACTAGGAAACTTGGAGTTTAAATGAGTGAAAATTGAGTTTTTGGGGAAATTTGATTTTGAAACTCATAGTCAAATTTAGGGCTTTTGGAATTCTGAAAAATTGAGGGAGTTGGATTGGAAAATGGATTTAGAAGTTAAATTTTTGGTTGTGTGGTTGATTTGAAAATTTGGTGAAGTGTTGGGTGAAAATTTGGAAATTTTAAGGGTTTTTGAAAGTTTGGGCAGAATTGAAGTTTGGTAAAAATGTGCGTGTTTTTTCTTTATAAAATCTTGATTAAGCCTCTCAAAATGGTTTGTAAGCATCTAGCCTTGATGCTCTTTGAATGGTTTAAAGTTTCGGAAAATTTGGATTTCATAACTTAGGGTTTTTCTAAGTTCGTTATCGAACGTCGAAGTTGTTTAAAGTGTTTTCAACCTCCGAGAAATTTCGTAAGTTGTAGAAATTTTGTCTAAGTGTTTAGATCTTTGTTTAGACCAGCCCCTTGACCATAGGTTTAAGTTCAAAGTTCTAAGCTAGGTTGTGTTTGTTGAAGGATAACGAGACCCGAACCGATCTAGACGTACGAAGCTCACAAGACCGCGAGGATCGACTACCTTTACGGTAAGGGAACTTCGTTTCCTTAGCTACTAGCATAAGTGTAAATTTATGCAATGTATGTAGTACGATTTCTGAAATTGTAGTTGACGGCGTTCTAAGAACGACCCGATTCATAACTGTATTGATTTTGATATTAATGCAAGTATCTGAAGGCATCTGATATGCTGGATTAGGATTTTTTTATGTATGACATCATTGAGATTGATTGAATATTGTGGTTGTTTCTTGCTTACGATTTCGTGTGCAGGGACGTTTCTCAAGACGACGATGTCGTCATCCCCCAGCTGTTTGGAATAGCAAGGCTATCCGTCCAGCATACTGTGGGGAAGCTATGTGTTGTATACGATTGGGATAACAAGTTTATTCCCAATCAGCTATGTGCTGGCTATGTGCTGTATACGATTAGGATAACAAGTTTACTCCCAATCAGTTATGTGCGGGCTATGTGCGGTATAAGATTGGGGTAACAAGTTTATTACTAATCAGCTATGTGCTGACTCTTTGCAGCAACCCGAATGTTCGAGCCATATTCGTGACACCCGGAATTTTCTCCAATAATTAAATAATTATTTAATTAATACAAGGTACTATTTGGATCCGCTCGGTGGCATCGGCAAGCGATATCGTCGGCCGAAGTACCGATGAAGTATTCTTGCGACACTTGGTAGGAAACCAAGCTAGACCTGACTTTGAATTCAGACGAGAATTAGACGTTCTCACTATCACCACGACGATCAGTGAAGAAGTTTGTGAAGAACGACTGTAATATTGATATGGTTTCCTCCCGGAGCCCGGGAATGATTTTTCGCTCTAACGAGACTTTTAGCCGAAACTTCAACTGGCGGAACGGACAACTTCGGGACCCCGGATCGAGAATCTGAAAAGCTCCAAACGATTTCGTTTGGCGTTTCGAGACCAATTTTGTGCAGAAGATTTTGTGAATAGTGACCTGATGAATAGTGTTTTCGGGCAGCGTGGCGCAGACTTCGAGAAAGATCGACCCGGCCCCGAATCGTGCGGGCTCGGTACCCCAAAAACAAAGAAATGACCCCGAGGCGGATATTCTCAGTGACACTGAGGTACTCACTGATGACCAGAACCCGATGGTGACCGGTGACTTGACGCACTGACGCATTGACGCGCTGACGCATTGACGCACTAACGCACTGACCCGTCATGATTAAGAATTTATTAATAAACAAACCTAGATATTTTATTTGGAACTTTCTAAATTTAGAGTTTAGTCCCTGAACTTTGAACCCTTACGGTTTGGTCCTCGATAGTAAAAAGCTTATTTTTACTTTAACCTTTTGCCACTCCAACTTTAGTCCCTTGGGTAAGTAAAAATTGAGTTTTACCCCCCCCCCCTAATTTTGGGCCCTTGGCCGCAGCCCACACTCTCCATTAAGGGGGTTAATAGGCTTTCTTCCTCTTAAGTGAATCATTAGACAAAAATCAAGTGAGCTAAGTGTTTTCTAGTGAGAGAAAGTCAAGTGGAGAAAAGTTCTATTCATCATCTTCTCCATCAAGCATGGCCGAACCTCTTCCCTCTCCCTAGCTCCTTCATCCTTTGTCTTTTCATCTTGTTTCCTTGAGGTAATATGCTCTCCTCCCCTTGATCTACATTTCTACCGATTCAAAATTTTGTTTTGTTGAGTTTAAATTTTATGCAAGTGCTAGAACTTAGAAGTCCCTTCATAGATGTTGTTCCTACTACCATGAGCTTTGTTTTGAACTGATTGGATTTTTGATTTGTTGAGTTTTGGTTTATGGAAAATTTTTAGGGTTGAGTTTTGTTAGGGTTGCCTTTGGAAAAGTCATTCCCATGACATTGATCTCTGAAAATCTCTAATTTGTTATCTTGAAAGTTTTGTTTTTGAAAAATTGATTACTAGGAAAAAGTGATTTTCAAGCTTTAAGTAATTATTTTTCATAGTTTTCTTATTACCTTTGATGTGTAAAAATTAGATTTTGAAGAAAAAATTGTTCTTGAATTAAGTGTTTTGGCCGAATTGGCTTATGTTTTGGGACAAAGGATAATTGATTTTCTAACTAGTTTTTGGGTGTGTTAAAATGCTTATAAATGAATTTGGGTATTGAGGTTATGTTTTGTCACAATTGTTGTGCATTGGCCTAGAAAATTTTAAGTGTTAAGGACTTGAAAGTTTGTTTTTGAAAGCTTAGGAAATTTGTGAATTGAATGTGTGAAAAATTGAGTTTTTGGGCAAATTGGATTTTTAAACTCATAGTTGAGATTAGGGTTTTTGTACATTCTGGAACTTGGGGAAAATTAAGTGAAAATTTGTATTAGAAGTTATATTTTTGGTTGTGATATTGATTTGAAGAATTAAGAGAAGTTTTGGGTGAAAATTTGAGAAGTTTAGGGTTTTGAGAAGCTTAGACAGAATTGAACTTGGTGTTATTTTTGTGTGCTTTTGCTTTCTAATATCTTGATTAAGGCCTCAAAATGATTTGTAAGCATCTAGCCTTGATTCTCTTTAAGTGGTTTGAAATCTCGGAAAAGTTAGGTTTCGTAACTTAGGGTTTTCTATGTCCTTTTGGGTAAGCGTCGAAATCTTGTTTAAGTGTCTTCGATCCCCGAGAATTTTCTAAGTTGTAGAACCCTTTCCTAAGTGGTTAGACCCCTTTTTATACGAGCCCCTTGACCCTATGTTTGAGTTAAAAGTTCTAAAGTTTAGGTTGTGTTTGTTGAAGGATCACGAGGCCTAGACCGATCAAGTCGTGCAGAGCTTCCAAAACCGCCAAGATCGATCACCTCTAAGGTAAGGGCACTTCGTATCTTTGTCTATTAACATAAGTATATATTATATACCATGCTGCACTATGATCTTTAGAATTATAGTTGACGGCGTTCTGAGAACGACCCGACTTAAACTGTATTGATTGATACATGAATGCAGTCTATGAAGGCATCTAATATGCTGGATTAGGTTTTGTTGTTGCGTGGAATTTTGGGATTGTTGTGGTATGTGGCTTGACTTATTGGATGTTTATTGCTTTGATGATAATTGAAAGCATGTTTCTTCCTTCAACATGATTTATATCTGCTTAAGATATGTGCAACTGCTCTACATGATTAGTATTAATTATGAAGCTATGCTAGGCCTCGTTTAAATACGTATGAGTCCTACTTGTGTTTTTGGGTCATGTCGTGTCAAGCATGTAGTCGTGAAAGTCGTCATGGCTCGGGGCTATAAAGAGTCAAGTGCTAGATGACGCACCATCAGGGCGTTATAAAGAGCGTTCTCATGTAAGTGGCAACTCTCGACTTACCGACTTACTTTCTAGTTCGTTCGGAGTTCGGGAGAGTGTCCCACCTACCTGCGGGAGTTGGTGCATATCCGGATAAAAAAATTTCTATACATGAGGAAGATGAATGTGCATATAGGAGTCCTAGGGTTTTTCCTAATTATTTGCGTCAATGATTGTACTTGCTCTGCTATTTGCTACTTGATTGATAATTATTGTTGATGCCATGGAATGCTCTTTTATGTGATTTTTTTTTGGAAGTGACCCTTTTCTCTGTGCTTTCTTTTGGACGAATCATGTGTGTTTCTCCAGACCATGGCCGGCCGGCCAGTAGAGGACCCGTTCGTTGGCCTCCCCTTCCTAGGGGCGGTGATAGAGACGACCCGGCGTCATGGACGGTTGACCTTTCGTCCTGGCGTGTCCGGTACACGGGTCGGGTGGCTGACGACAGGATGGATCGCAGTGGAGAATCTCAAGGATGACAGATTTACTGCTTCACCTATGAATTTCCTTTACCTCCCCCCTCACTCTTTGAAGGAACCGACGCCTCGGCATCTGGGACAGCCGCTATCCCGGCATCCCCTGTCGCTGCTGCTTCTCCTGACCCTTCATCCCCCGAGGTGAAGGTGGAGACTTCTAATCCTCTATCCCCAGACTACACTCCCTCTTCGACGGACCCCTTCCGGATCATACCCTTGACGTATGAGGTAGTGACAACGGTCACCACTACCGTCATTGATGTGGATGTTCCCGTGTTCGACCTCACGGACTCTGACGGACCCACCCCAAGCGGGGGTGGTGCTAGATGGCAGGAGGGATCTGACGACTATCCTGAGGAGGACCCCGAGGAGGAGGAGGAGGAGAGTGAGGCTTAGTTGATTTTGGGTCATTTCTTTTTGGGAAGGTTCATATTTTGGTAGACTAGGACTGTCCATATTTTGTAATTAATGGGGTAGGTTCCGATACATGGCTTTTTGTGGGGGCTTCCTGCGTGGAGTCCTCAGGGAAGTATATCGGTGTTAAGGAGTCTAGTTCAGGATCTCTAGCGTTGTTGTATCTTCCGCTTTTGGGTCATCTGGTCTGTAAATTAACTTTACTCTTCGTACTACACCGGTGATGTAATGATGCACGACACAAACTATTTTGGTAACACTGCTCGTCGAGGGCAACGTAAATATGGGTAGTTATGTACACATCTCGCATTGGCATGATTTCGAGAAAAAAATTACTCAAGCATTTGTTAGTACAGATAGCAACCTGAGAGGGGGGGTGAATCAGGTTTACCTGATTCTCGCCTTGATAATTTCTTACTTTCAAGATAAATGTAAAAGCAAACGATTGCAGCGGAAATAAACGTTGCTTGAAAGTAAAAGATGAAGGATAAGAAGAACACGCAGGGATTTTATCCTGGTTCACCTTCAATCCCAGAAGGCTATGTCCAGTCCTCTGATCACACAGAGATTTTCCACTATACCAGAAAGCAAACCACTTTCTGAAGAACCACTCCACTGAATCACACAGTGAAGATTTACAATAATCAAGATTCCTTACAAGTTCTTACACCAAGAACCCTAAGAACTCTTGTCAAACCTCAGATGGAAAACCACCAACTGATGACGCCGAAACCTACGGCGGACTTTGAATCAAACCCGATTCAAAGAACCTTTTTCACAACCATCGAACACCACGATGGACCTTTTTACCACCACCGACAGCCACGGTGAATGAATCAACACGATTCAATAGAAGAAGAAGAAGATGCCTTTACTATGGCTGATTCAATCCTTTAGACAAGATGGATTGATCTTAGTTTGTATGCTCCAGGAAATTACAATGAAGGCTTCTTAATAATTCTGAGTTCTCAATAGTTGAACAGCATAAATGTTCTTTGACATTTAGAGAACAAGAACTCAGAATGATGACTCTATTGAATGTGAAAGTTGTGGCACAAGTCATACTTGTTTCTGAGTATTAATGGACTATTTATAGGCACTAGTGATTTTTCATGACTCATTGCAATGCTTCTCAAAAGACTTGGGATGCATTGGTTCATGAAACAACACATCCAATGCACTAAAGGTTGTTAATGAACCATTGCAATGTTTTCCAAATGACTTGGGACATATTGGTGTTAGAACATATAGCAACCTGAGGGGGGGGGGGTGAATCAGAGTTGCCCCGATTTTCGCCTTATTGAAAATGTTACTTTCAAGATAATGATGATCACGACACGATAGTTGTGATTGCAGCGGAATTAAGTGTTGCTTGAAAGTAAAGATGAAGGATAGAAGAATTCACACGCAGAGTTTTATCCTGGTTCACCTTCTATCCACCGAAGGCTACATCCAGTCCCTCAAGAAAACCCCTTGAGGATTTTTCCACTATTGATAAAAATCTCTTACAAGTTCTTAACCCAAGGACCCTAAGAATATCTATCAATTTCCTGTGAAAGCAAACCACTTTCCACAACCCCTGAAAGCAAACCACTTTCAGTTCCTGAAGGCAAACCACCCTCAGACCTTGAAGGGCAAACCACCTTCAATCAACACCCTGAAAGTATACCACTTTCAGTACCAACAACCCTTCACCGAATACCACAGTGAATACTCAATCTTACAGAAAGAGATGAAGAAGAGTTTACAATTGGCTGTATCAATCCTTTAACATACAAGTGGATTGATCATGAGAATTTATGCTTTAAGGCTTTTAAGCATAATATGATTCTGAGTTCCTCAAGATATGAACAACTAAAGTGTTCTTATAAACATGAAGATCATGAACTCAGAATTTAGGCTCTTGAAGGTTTAAGTTCTAAAAGATGAACTAATTTTGACAAAGCTTTGGCCTAATGTTGTATTCTCATGTGTTGTAGTGTTCTGGACTCAAATGGACTTTATATAGGCAAGGGAAACGTCCTTGAACCATCACAACCCTTTCCAAAAGGTTTGGGACACAATGGTTCATGAAAAGATGCAACTTTTCGTTCTGGTAATCGATTACATCACTTAGTGTAATCGATTACACTAATAGCCGTTTCAGTTTGAATTTTAAATTCAAACATGTAATCGATTACAACAAATGGGTAATCGATTACTTGCCTAGGTGTAATCGATTACCAGAAGGCTGAAATCGATTACACTGAAGTCCAACTTCCAGAAACTTGATCCTTTGAGATCGGCTTAAGGTTTTCTACTTCTTTTAAGTTATGAAAACACTTAGCTTGATTAGTTTAGATGTTTTAAAGAGCCTTTATGCTTTAATAGACCTTTAGAAGCATAACTCACCTAAACTAAGACTTCTAGGTATTTGATAGACTTTGTAGCGCTGTTTCCTCTAAGTCTTCTTTTCTTCTTTTTGTCGATGAGTTTGTCGTCATCAAAACCTCAGCCAGGGTCAGGAGCAAGACCTTCTTCACAATTGGTTCGTGAAACAACATATATTAGGCACTAGAGGTTGCCTATGAACCATTACAATGCTTCCCAAACATTGTGAGACACATTGGTTCATTAAAAAGCACTTTTGTCGTGCTGGTAATCGATTACATTAGTTTGGTAATCGATTACCAACTAACCGTTGCAGTTTGAATTCAAATTCAAACTGTGTAATCGATTACACTAAGATGGTAATCGATTACTGCCTTCCTGTAATCGATTACTCACAACCTATAATCGATTACAGAGAGTCCGAAACTCAGTTTTGACCATCGTAAACCCTAATTGAGTGTTCCTATCAAGTCTTACTTGTGAGAACATATTATACTCAATTAGTTGATCTTTAATGAGCCTTCAAATGCAATTAAACCTTAATAAAGCATAGCACACTAAGTTGACAAGACTTACTTAAAACTAGAACCTTCATGTTTGATCTTGACGTTCTGAGCCGGTTCTTGAAGTCTTTCTTCTCTGAAGTCTTCTTTGAAGTCTTCTTAAAGTCTTCCTTCTTTTCTGAAGTGTTCGTGAAGTCTTTCTTCTTTTTGTTCCTTTCTTTCTTGAGTCTTCCTTTTATTTTCTGAAGTCTTTCTTCTTTTTGTGATGTGTTTGTCTTCATCAAAACCTCAGCCGAGTCCAAGGACGAGACTTGATTTACAATCTCCCCCTTTTTGATGATGACAAACATCATGCTTGAACATAGAGGGATCAATAGACTTTCTTTCTTGTCTTGTATCAATAGACTTTGTTTCTTGTCTTGTATCTCCCCCTTGGCTTTGCAATTATATCTCCCCCTTTGTTTTGCAAATGAAGCACAGTATCCTGAAGATGATCAAGCATACACAAGACTTTTCTCCCCCTTTTGACATCATCAAAAAGAAGAAAAAGCCATACAAAGTATTCCAGGATAATCGAAATAAAGAGACTCATCATTCACATCAGAATATTCTCCCCCTTTTTGTTCCACTTGTAGCTTCCCTTGTAAATAAACTTTTCAACGCACAGGACTCTTTCTCCCCCTTTTGACTTCATCAAAGGAAGATGAGGCCAAACATACTCCACATATGCTAACAAGTAGGATAGACATTTGAAATGTAGAGAGTGGGGGTAAGCAAGACAGAATATAGAAACTCTTCATTTTCATCATCAGAATGATGTGTTGTCATCAAAGCGAGACATGCTTCTCCATTTTCTGAATCGGATGATGAACTTGCTTCATTTTCTCTCATGTATGCCTTCTTTGATTTGGAAACCTTTTTCTCAGATTTCTTCTTCAAGCCATGCTTCTTTCTTTGAAGATTATGACAATCTCTATTTTTGAGGATTTTGTAAAGATTCTTCACAATGATTCTTATATCATCATCACTGTCGGATTGAGAATCTTCCTCTTGTGTACTATCACATCTTGTGATTTTAGTTCTCAAAGCAATAGGTCGAATGAACTTGTCAATTGCTTCTTGTTGTTCCATCTTTTTTAGTTCAAGTTCATGTTTGAAAGACTCTTCTTTTCAGAAATTGCTGTTACCTTTGGTTGCCATTCTCTTGATAATGATCTTAGGACTTTTAAGTTCAGATCACTATTGGAGAAATTTCTTCCAAGAGAAATTAGATGGTTGATCAAGAGAGTGAACCTTTTCTGCATATCTAGCACCGTTTCCCTTGGTAACATTCTGAACATCTCATACTCTTGTGAAAGAGTATTGATCTTTGATCTCTTCACTTCATCTGTTCCTTCGTGAGTCACCATCAACGTATCCCATATTTCTTTCGATGAAGTGCACGTTGACACTCTGAAAAACTCATCCATGCCAAGAGCAGATGTAAGAATGTTCATTCCTTTGAGATCATATTGAACCTTCTTCTTTTCTTCTTCACTCCAAGTACTCTTTGGTTTTGGTTGTGAACTTCCTTCTACTTCTGATACAGGCACAAAGGGACCTTCTTCAATGGCTTTCCAATTTCCTGCGTCTAATGACTTTATGAATATTTTCATCTTGATTTTCCAGAAGTCATTGTGTTCTCCATTGAAGAATGGTGGCCTGTTTATGTTGAATCCTTCACTGGTTCCATGATTGGAAGAGGATGCCATCTTTTCCCGGATCTTAGGAATAACTTACCTAAACTTCAGCTCTGATACCAATTGTTAGTACAGATAGCAACCTGAGAGGGGGGGTGAATCAGGTTTACCTGATTTTCGCCTTGATAATTTCTTACTTTCAAGATAAATGTAAAAGCAAACGATTGCAGCGGAAATAAACGTTGCTTGAAAGTAAAAGATGAAGGATAAGAAGAACACGCAGGGATTTTATCATGGTTCACCTTCAATCCCAGAAGGCTACGTCCAGTCCTCTGATCACACAGAGATTTTCCACTATACCAGAAAACAAACCACTTTCTGAAGAACCACTCCACTGAATCACACATTGAAGATTTACAATGATCAAGATTCCTTACAAGTTCTTACACCAAGAACCCTAAGAACTCTTGTCAAACCTCAGATGGCAAACCACCAACTGATGACGCCGAAACCTATGATGGACTTTCAATCAAACCCGATTCAAAGAACCTTTTTCACAACCATCGAACACCACGATGGACCTTTTTACCACCACCGACAACCACGGTGAATGAATCAACACGATTCAATAGAAGAAGAAGAAGATGCCTTTACAATGGCTGATTCAATCCTTTAGACAAGATGGATTGATCTTAGTTTGTATGCTCCAGGCAATTACAATGAAGGCTTCTTAATAATTCTGAGTTCTCAATATTTGAACAACATAAGTGTTCTTTGACATTTAGAGAACAAGAACTCAGAATGATGACTCTAATGAATGTGAAAGTTGTGGCACAAGTCATACTTGTTTCTGAGTATTAATGGACTATTTATAGGCACTAGTGATTGTTCATGAACCATTGCAATGCTTCTCAAAAGACTTGGGATGCATTGGTTCATGAAACAACACATCCAATGCACTAAAGGTTGTTAATGAACCATTGCAATGTTTTCCAAATGACTTGGGACATATTGGTTCGTGAAACAACATATATTAGGCACTAGAGGTTGCCTATGAACCATTACAATGCTTCCCAAACGTTGTGAGACACATCGGTTCATTAAAAAGCACTTTTGTCGTGCTGGTAATCGATTACATTAGTTTGGTAATCGATTACCAACTAACTGTTGCAGTTTGAATTCAAATTCAAACTGTGTAATCGATTACACTAAGATGGTAATCGATTACTGCCTTCCTGTAATCGATTACAAAGAGTCCGAAACTCAGTTTTGACCATCTTAAACCCTAATTGAGTGTTCCTATCAAGTCTTACTTGTGAGAACATATTATACTCAATTAGTTTATCTTTAATGAGCCTTCAAATGCAATTAAACCTTAATAAAGCATAGCACACTAAGTTGACAAGACTTACTTAAAACTAGAACCTTCATGTTTGATCTTGACGTTCTGAGCCGGTTCTTGAAGTCTTTCTTCTCTGAAGTCTTCTCCGATTTTCAGGGCGTTACTGTAGCAAATAAATCATAAATAAATATGCAGGGGTATTTTCAAAACTTGGAAAAGGGAGTATATTTTTTTTTTGAAATCGTTTTCCTTTTCAAAACATGTCATGCTGAGATGCATTAGTATTATAAATAACTAATTTGCAAATAGCCAAACATATAGCATAAAGTGACTGACTAGCAATTTAGAGGTTATTTACAAAACATATAACTTGGGTACGAAAACTCTGCTGTCAGTTGAAAGAATATAAACTAAAATCCTACCCTGACACGTAAAACACATATGCATGCATATTATTACATAACGGTAAAAATGGCGGCAGCAAGTCCTCCAGCACTATGTGTTCGACTTCTCGTTATGGTTTCTCCTGGAACGGCATCCATCTGCATCTTCCGGCTAAAGGCTGTCCAGCTGGCGACGGATCACCAGCAACCATACAAAACAGACAAGCAAGAGTCAACTTCAAAAAGAAACAACACACATGGCATTTCCTATATGAATATACACTACTAACAACCAGATTTTTCTAAACAGAGGGACAATCGAATAAACATTCAAGTTAGTGTTTCTACTAAACCCCCAAAACCCATTAAATTAACATATTTTCCTCTATATGCCTAAGCCATTTGGGTTTTGACAAATGTATCTCACGATGTCTCTAAGTCGCATCTCGCGAAGACTTTTTACTTATCCGGATGTAGCGCCAACTCCGATTCGTGGGAGGCGGGACGTTTGCCCAGTGTAGGTACGATGGTGGCTTTCCATCGACCACTGTGATTCACCACTTCTGCAGGTTCGGCATGAGCTCTCCTGCACCTTATACGTATTCCAAGAAAGGCTCGAGCAACTCTGTATATAGTTACTTACCTCAAGGAACGTATATTTACCTAACTACCCAATCTAGGTCGTACTTGTCTTTATACATTGCCTAAGTTAGCTTCATAATTAACAATTACGTAGAGCTTGGGTACATATGAAACAGATATAAAACATGTGCGGAATTGAGAGCATGCTTACAAGAAACAGTAATGCAAGAACTTCAATCAATTCAAGACGCACATACAAACAAACTTCAAACAATTCTAATCCAGCATATCAGATGCCTTCAGATATTGCAATCAAATTCAATATAAGTCGGGTCGTTCTTAGAACGCCGTCGACTAACAATCACTATCAAGGAATACACATATACATATGATTAAAAGCTAGAATAGTGAAGTGCCCTTACCTTAGAGGTAGTCGATCCTGGCGGTCACGTAAGCTCTGTGCGTCTAGATCGGTTCGGGGTCTCACTATCCTTCAACAAACACAACCTAGCTTAGAAATTTGAACTCAAACCTATGGTCAAGGGGCTGGTCTAAACAGGGGTCTAAACACTTAGAAAAAGGTTCTACAACTTAGGAAATTCTTAGAGGTCGACAACACTTGAACAAGATTTCGACGATTACCGAAAGAACTTAGAAAAACCTTAAGTTAAAAAAACCAAAACTTCTCAAAACTTTAAACCATTCAAAAAGCATCAATGATAGATGCTTATAAACCATTTTTGAAGCCTTAATCAAGATTTTAGAAGACAAAAACACACACATTTTTATCAAACTTCAATTCTGCCCAAAATTCTAAAAACCCTAAATTTTTCCAAATTTTCACCCAACACTTCACTCAATTCCCAAATCAATCACTCAATCAAAAACATAACTTTTAAACCCATTTTCCACACCAATTTCCCCAAGTTTTCAGAATGTTCAAAACCCTAATTTGAACTATAAGTTCCAAAATCCAATTTGCCCAAAAACTCAACTTTTTCTACAAGTTTCCAAATCAATTATCCAACTCTGGAATTCAACAAAACCTAAGTGTCAAGAACATACAAAATTCACTCAATTGTCGAATTTTAAATTCTCTATTTCCCAACTTTTCAAAACCCTAAAACAAGCTAGAAGTTCCATAAACAAATTTACCAAAGTGCTCTAGGAATCAATTTTCTAGGGTTTCAAATACACAATTTTCTCTTGGCCCTTATGCACTAATTAGGGAAAAACCTTTTCTACAGACCCAAAGCCATTTTCAAGCATTTAAACACACTCAAAGCTAGTTAGAAAATCAATTTTATCCCTGCCCAAAACAGAAAGTGATTCGGCCAAACACACATAATTCCAAAATCAAATTTTCTTTCAAAACTAACTTGTACACATCAAGGGTAATAAGAAATCTATGGTGAAACTAAATTTTAAAGTTTGAAAATCACTTATTAAAGTAATCAATTTTCCAAAAACCTAGCTTCCAAGAAAACTAATTAGACAAAACCATAGATCAATTCAATGGGAATAACTTTCCTAAAGGCAACCCTAGCAAAAGCTCAACTTCAAAATCTTCAAGAGACAAAAACTCAACCAATCAAAATTCTAATCGGTTAAAATTGAAGCTTAAGATGGTGGGAACAACATTTGTGAAGAGACATTTGAGTTCTAACACATGCATAAAAACCAAACTCAACATATGGAAAAACCGAATCGGTAGAAGTATAGATCAAGAGGAGAGGAACACTTTACCTCAAAGAACCAAGTGAAGAAGAGGTGAGGAAGGGGCTGCCGTGGAGGTGAAAGGATTCGGCCATGGTGAAGAGGAAAGGAAGAAGATGATGAATAGTCACTTTCTCTCTCCATTTCTCTCTTAAATCTCACTAAAATGACTTAATGAAGTTGGAATGGAAAGAAAAAACCATTGAAACCTTAATGAGGGTGTGTGGGCAGCGGCCAAGGGCCCAAAAATGGGGGGTAAAACTCAATTTTTACTTACCCAAGGGACTAAAGTTGGAATGGTAAAAGGTTAAAGTAAAAATAAGCTTTTTACTATCGGGGACCAAACCGCAAGGTTTCAAAGTTTACGGACTAAACTCTAAATTTAGAAAGTTCTAATAAATACCTAGGTTTGTTTATTAATAAATTCTTAATCATGACGCGTCAGCGCGTCAATGCGTCATTGCGCCATTGCGTCAATGTGTCAGGTCACCGGTCATCATCGGGTTCTGGTCATCAGTGAGTACCTCAGTGTCATTGGGAATATCTTCCCCGAGGTCATTTATTGGTTTCGGGGTACCGGGCCCGCACAATTCGGGGCCGGGTCGATCTTTCCCGAAGCCTGCGCCACACTGTCCGAAAACACTATTCACCGGGTCACTTTTCACAAAAATCTTCTGCACAAAATTGGTCTCGAAGCGCCAAACGAACGAAATCGTTTGGAGCTTTTCAAACTCTCGATCCGGGGTCCCAAAGTCGTTCATTTCGCCTGCTGAAGTTTCGGCTAAAAGTCCCGTTAGCGCGAAAAATCCTTCTCGAGCTCCGGGAGGAAACCATATCAATATTACAGTCATTCTTCACGAAATTTTTCACTGAACGTCATGGTGATAGTGAGAACGTCTTATTCTCATCCGAACTCAAAGTCAAGTCTAGCTTGGTTTCCTACCAAGTGCTGTAAAAGGTGTTTCACCGGTACTTCGCTCGACGATAACGCTTGTCGATGCCGCCGAGCGGATCCAAACAGTACCTTGGAATAATTAAATAATTATTTAATAACTGGGGAAAATTCCGGGTGTTATAACTACCTTTAGCCGGAAGATGCAGATGGATGCCGTTCCTGGAGAAACCATGACATGGAGTTGGGCGCCTAGGGCTGGAAGACTTGTCGCTGATGTTTTATTTATCATGTAATAACTCTTGTATGCTTACACATCAGGGTAGGGAGTTTATTTTTAAATTCTTATAACTGACAGCAGTGTTTTGAAACCCAAGCTATATGTTTTGTTAATAATCTCTAAGCTGCTGGTCGGTCACTTTATGCCACTTGTTCGGCTATTTGCGAATTAGGTATTTATATTACTAATGCACTTCAGCATGACATATTTCCAAAAGGAAAATGATTTCAAAAAAAAATACTCTTTTTCCCAGTTTTGAAAGTTCCCCTGCATATTTATTTACGGTTAAATTGCTACAGTAACGCCCTGGAAATCGGGGTGTTACAACACCTTTCATTCTCGTTGGGTTCAATCAGTTGGTGTTCGTTTGATGTGAATGTATAGTAAGTCGGTTGGTACTCGTTTGATTAGTTAGCCACTTTTGTTGACCTTAAGAGATAAGTGTCAAATACCTTGGAAATGGTAAACTTCCATTTTTGTTGACTTTGAACATATGTCAGGATCATTAATGAGCATTAATGACCCGCCGCTTTCATTCACCACTTTTCATTAAATGTTTTCCCTGAGAGTTGGTTTTCCTCGTATTATAAATACCAAGTTCCTAGTTTCATTCAATTTTTAGATTCTCTGGATCCTTACTACTTTCCTCACTTCGAAGAAATCTCTCTTAGACATCTTTCTGAAGTTCCTGTTCTTGTTCGTTCTTCTCCAGATTAAATCTTTCAAGTTGTGTTCGAACCAAAGAAGGTTGAAGACTCAAGTGTATGCAACCTACGAGAAGGTAAGGGTAACTCATGTGTTAGCTTATCTTAGCATCTGTAGTGATATTTGTTTTAGTTACCTTGGTAACGTGAATATTATGAATGAATACTGGAATGTTTCCAGATTGAATTATTATATGTAACCTACTGGGGTTAAGGGAACAAGTGAACCGTATTTGTTCATGAAGAACTGTGACTGGCCATCCTGATGAATTTTTTTAGTTTGATGTGGTGGACAATTATGTGCCGCGGGATCATCCGAGGGTGGTGTGGAAGAGTCTCGTCCTCGTAATCATCCTGTCCAAAATAAGGCAAAACAATGAGCTACGAATATATATATTTGGTTACTGGAAATCACCAAGTGTGATTATGAATTGACTTATGAATGTCATGAGAACAACTGTGTTATTGTGAGTATGACTTGTGATATTGTCTGCCAAACTATTGTGATTATTGATTTTTATTCATAATGGAGTTAACCCTTTTTCTTGTTTGTATTTCTTTATTTTGGCATATATCGCCAGACGATCACTAGTAGGTATTCGTCTGCTGTTGATCAGGGGGCAAACGAGGACTGCTTCTGGAGGCGGACGAGGACGACTTTGGAAGCTTAAAGACTGGAGATTTTACTTACTTTGTGTTTTAAATGAATTGTACCCTTTTTTGTGAAAGAATAGCACATGTTGTGCAAGATAATACTTTCATTATGTCTTATTTTCTTTGCAATGATGAAATGTATTATATGGGCTACACTATCTATGTATATTATGAGTGATAAACGTTTTGAAAATATGAGATGTTTTGAAAGTTTTAAACTTAGTGTTATTTACGCATGGTTACTATGTGACACTCGACGTCAAAAATCAAGCGGTTACAAAATGCATGTCTCGAGATGCTATTAGGGCCGACACTGCCCTTATAGAAGTGTGTCTAATCACTAGGGAGAAAATTTCATCATAATCTATCCCCTTCCGTTGTGAATAGCCCTTCGCTACTACGCGAGCCTTGAACCTTTCCCCTTCATTTTCTTTTACTGGTGGCTTCTTCTTGAACACCCACTTGCAGCCAATTGCCCTATTCCCTTCCGGAAGTTCGATGAGATCCCACGTCTGATTCGTATTCTGGGACTCCATCTTCTCCACCATGGCACCAATCCACTTCTCACGGTCTTGGCTTCCCATAGCCTCACGGAAAGTGGAAGGATCTCCAGAACTTGTAAGAAGAGCATAAACAGCTACGTCTTCAAACCCATATCTAAGTGGTAGTCCTTTCGGACGAGGCTCCCTATCACGCACAAGAACATAATCTTGCACTCCACCTAAATCAACTGGCTCGTCTTTCGACTCACTGTCAGAATCTGCAATTGCCTGCACATTGGGCGTCGTCTGCCCAGGACTGTGGGGATAAGACGTTTCTGCATCCTAGTTGGCTCGACAGCAACCTGAATCTTCCCAGCAGTGGAAGTTTCAGTCTTTGAAGTTGTCTCTTCCCTTGGACCTGACTCCTTCAGTATGCACTGTTCATCAAATACAACATCTCTACTATGAACTGCCTTCTTCAAGGCTGGATCCCAAAATCTGAACCCCTTCACACCCTTGGTGTACCCAAGAAAAATACATTTCCTGGATTTAGGATCCAATTTGGACCTTTCATCAGTAGAGATATGCACGTAAGTTGGACAACTAAAAATATTCAGATTATCTAGGTTAATTGGTTTACCTGTCCACACTTCTTCTGCCACATTTCCATCCAACGAAGCTTTTGGAGACCTGTTTATAAGATAACATGCCATGCTCATTGCTTCTGCTCAAAACCCCTTTAACCATCCTGCCTGCTACCGAAGGTACCTTGCCTTCTCCATGAGGGATCTATTCATCCTCTCAGCAACACCATTCTGCTGTTGTGTTTTCTTCACTGAATAATGCCTCTAGATCCCGTGTTTCTCACAAAACTGCTTGAATTTTGCCTCTGTGTATTTTGTCCCATTATCTGACCGCAGATACTTGACCTTCCTCCCCGTCTGGTTTTCCACTTCTGTTTTCGACAATCTGAACTTGCTAAACACTTCAGACTTGTGCTTTAGGAAATACACCCAGACCTTCCTGTGAGTGAGACAAAAGTGCAGACGTGATGGCATCAAGCGTAATAGTGTCCTTCCCATACATAAGAGTGGTGACCAAGTGTTTGTAGGAACTTGGTAACGAGCACAACAAAATAACCGCATTGTCCTCGTCATCAACCTTCACCCCCAGTCGCAGCAAGTCTGCAACTATTGTAGTAAAATGATTAACATGACTTTGAAGGTCACTCCCCTCCTACATCCTCAGATTGTAAAGCCTCCGCTTTGCACATAGCTTGTTCATCAACGTTTGGGACTGATATTGGCTCTCTAACTTGTCCCAAACGGCCTTTGGAGTCGTGAGATCCGCGATATGAAACATCACCTCGTCAGAAACACAAAAATGAATAGATCCAGCGGCCTTTTCTTACATCTCCAACCAATCTATGTCTAACATCCCTGTTGGTTTCTCTTCTCGCCGCGCCTTTTGCAATACTTGTTGAGCCAACAAATCCTTGACTCTGCGTTGCCATAAACCGAAGTTTCTTGTTCCATTGAACTTTTCAACGTTGAACTTAGCTCCGCCAGGAGCCATGGTTGCTCTGATACCAATTGTTGGCCTCAAACACCTGAATCGCACAAAGTAACTTGAGAGAGAAAGAGATCGAAAGCACACAGAGACCTTTGTTCACGCAGTTCGACCAAGGTTGTCTACGTCTGCAATTATAGATAGCTATAGCACTGTTTCATTCAAAACCTAGAACGAACAATAGGGTTCTAGTGTTACAGCATATTTATACTAGGATATAATACTAAAACGACAGTGTCTTAATTATATCCTAACACAATCTTATCAAGCGATCAGATTCTAGATTACACGGATATTACAGAATGAGTGCTCATTAGCTGTGTTCAACTGACCACGTAATAACTCTAACCAGACGCGGCCTAGGAGCCCCAGCCAGACGAACTCTTACGTGTCAGTTGTAGACGGAATCTCCGGAAGAACTTGATAGCAATTCTGCAAGCGCACAGATTGTATCGAAGTAATAGAAAAGATATCGTCACCACAGGGATTGGAATTGATTTTGGACCTTAAACTCAATTGTTAGAGCAGAAAATAAAAAGATATATTTTGATTCTTTTGAGATAAAGATAACATAAAGCAAGATGAAAGAAAACTATGATAGAGATAGCACTTGGGTTCAAGTTTCACCTAACCAAAATACACTTCTCACAAACAAATTTTCATATGAATTCAAAAATTGTTCTATGGTGCTCTAGCCTAGAATTTGTACTTGTTAATGCCTTAATCAAATAGAACTTTCAATTCAATTACCAAACCTAATACCTTAGTGTTTATTTTATCCAATTGAAGAATTAGTGTTCTTAGTTCTGGCCAACACAACAAGTCCCACCCTTATACCTAAGTGGCGGATTATCCGATTAATCTAATCCCATTTCCCTTTAATCTTACCAATTACCATTGTGCAAGAGAAAGCATGATAAACTTGTGTGCACCAAGCATAATTAAACATGGGGAGAAGATACAGAGAACAAAGGCTTTATTTATATGAAAACAGAAAGCTTAAAGCATAAATGGAAAAAGGATTCACTAAAACCCAAATGCTAGAAAGTACTAGCCAAGCATGGCTAGATTAAACATAAAGAAAATAAAAAGAAAAACCTGAATCAAGGGCTCCAAAGGCCTCTTACAAGCTTCAAGAACAAGGATACAAAGGAAGGAACTCAGGTTTCAGGGGTTGATACAAAAGAAAATCCAAAAACCGAATTTATAGCCAATTTGCCAGCAGGCCAACGCTCAAGCGTTGGGTTCCAACGCTTGGACGCTGGAGACTGCATTAAATCCTCAGCTTCAGAAAGAATGCCAACGCATGAGCGTTGGCATTCCAACGCTCAGGCGTTTGGAGCACGGCAGACTCCTCATTTTCTTGTTCTTAACCTTCTCTTTTGATTCCTCAACAACTGAAACCTTCATTTCCTTCATCCTTTCTCCATTTTAGCACATGATAATTGCTTGATTCTTTATCTCCTTCTTTAATTTCTCCAATTAGGAACATGTTAAACAAGCATAGGAGGATTGATGCTTCTTCTTCTTCTTTAACTTTAGCCACACTGTTTCATTTATTTGCACCAAGATCCCCACAAATGTTCCTTAATTGACCAGAACCTCTAACAAGGACTAAAACTACAATAAAACATAACTAAAAGGACTAAAAACACAAAAGTTGATAATCTATATGCAAATGCAAAAATAAAAAAAAACCTCTAACAAATTAAATAAAAACTATATGAGACTCAACTAAAGATAAAATGAAAACAAAGAAAAAGATAGCAAAAACATCATATAAAATCCATTCATCACACCACTATACCCAACGACAGCTTGTCCTCAAGCGTAAAACACTTAGAGAAAGTTTGTCCTCAAGCTCAAAAAAAATCACCTTAGCTAGAAAAATGAAGCACAAGATACATTTCAAAGAAAACACAGTTGGGTTAAAACACATGCATGTCAAGAGGGTGAAATTCATCAAGAACTTAGAGTATGAAAATTGATCAGAAGCATAAAAGAGTTCACAATTAAGCTCACTAAACAAAGCTCATGACCATACGAGTGCAATGCATCAAAACTGGCTATCATTCAAATCAAAACCAAACAGAACAGTAGTGCAATTTGGAGAGAATTTTTCAGGTTGAAACTTGGCCAAGGGTGCAATTGATAGGTAGGAAAAATTGAAGAACTTGGAAACTCTAGGGGCTCAGACTCAAATTAGTTAGGTGATCAAATTTTACAGCACAAGAGCTATTAATTTTAGCACAAAGGTTATCTCTTTTTTCTTATTTTTTTAACTAAGTAGTGAAATGTTATGGGATGTATGAAAATAAAATTTTAACTACCCTCATACTCTTACTCACCCCACTACCTCATTGATTTTCTTTCTAAGTCACACACCTTATATTTTTTTTCATTTTTTTTAAGAGAAACCTATCACATTTTTAGCTCTAACATAACATTTTCAGAATCACCTAACCAAAACAGATTATTCAATATAGTAGGCACCAAAGAAAATACTCAATTTCAGGCTCAAATGGGGCTACTAAGGGAAAATTTTCAATAACAAAGTCTGAGGTCTCAAAGAAATCCTATTGGTCTCTCACAAAATTACAAAACATGCATTATTCAATTGACATGTAAATCAAGACAGAATCAAGCATGCTTAAGTATGTCAGTGGTCACTCAAAGCACTCAGAAAAATAGGGTAAGTGTACCCATTTTTAAAACTCAAATCATGATCAATAACAAACTCAGAAATTAAGAATTCTTTCAAACTCCTAACAACATGCAATTCTACCCAGTATTTATAAAACGCATGTATAAATTTTCCAAAAACACTAGCTAAAGGTAAAACCACTTGAGAGTTAGGCAAACATGGTATAAAAACAGGAAAATATATTAACTGACTCAATCTATCCTACATGCAAGACTCAATTTCTAAAAATAAAAACTAAAAACTACAAACAGAAATAAAAACTAAAAACAAAAATGAAAACACTACATTGGTCAAAATCAAATGTTCATGGGATCTTCCACATCACCAGCTCCTCCAGAACCTGTTTCTAGCTTTGCCAACCTACCCTTTTATTCAAAACAAAGAAAAACTAACAAACTTATGTTACCTGCCCGAGCCTCAACGCATGACCGTTGGAGTTCCAACGCTTGGGCGTTGGAATTGAAAACAAACTCTTGGATTTCAGGGGCTCAACGCATGAGCGTTGGCCCCCCCCCCCCCAACGCTTGGACATTGGGTTTTATGAAATTCTGGGCAGCTTGGCAGGGGCTCAACGCATGAGCGTTGAGCCTCAAACGATTGGGCGTTGGGGTTCCTGCAACTATTTATTCAACGCACAAAAATAAAAGATGCACTTGGGTTGTCTCCCAAGAAGCCCAATGTTATAGTCTTTGGTAGACTTTCACTAATCAATTCTCAACCGGGGTCTATTACAAAATTCATTAGACCCCGCAAATCATGCAAATTTTGGCACAAATTCATCATGGTGCCCAATGAATTTTCAGCCAACAAGGCAACAATAATCAAATTAAAAATGGAAGGGATAAGGAAATTTTCCCCTTCTTGTTCTTTGCCTTGCTCTTCTAAACCTATGACATAAGTTCCTTGAGGATCTTCTTCCTCCTCCTCTCTTTGAACCACAGGTTCACTTTCATGAATGGGTGGTTGTTGCTCATCCCCGGGCTGCCTCCTTAGAATGTTTTTTATCATTTCTTGAAGAATCTCCCTAGCTTTACATTCTTGCTCAGGATTTGGCAAAAATCCAGCAGTGCGCCTACAATCTAATTCGGAGTAGAACTCGTCAATTAGAGTGAAGCAATCATGCTTCTTTTTCTCATAATATTTTTCAAGAACTGCTCGGATCTTTGCCAACCTTTGCTCAATGTTTCAGCCATAGATATACCTTACAAAACTCAGCAAACAAATTAGCAACACCAGTTCACAGCACAACAAAACTTTAAAACAAAAAGACTCTAACAACAAAGACAAAAGACTAAATCAATAAACCTATCCCTGGCAACAACGCCAAAAACTTGATAGCAATTCTGCAAGTGTACAGATTGTATCGAATTAATATAAAAGATATCGTCTCCACAGGGATAGGAATTGATTTTCGACCTTAAACTCAATTGTAAAAGCAGAAAATGAAAAGATATATTTTGATGCTTTTGAGATAAAGATAACATAAAGCAAGAGGAAATAAAACTATGATAGAGATAGCACTTGGGTTCAAGTTTCACCTAACCAAAATACACTTCTCACAAACAGATATTCATATGAATTCGGAAATTGTTCTATGGTTCTCTAGCCTAGAATTTCTACTTGTTAATGCCTTAATCAAATAGAACTTTCAATTAGATTACCAAACCTAATACCTTAGTGTTTAGTTTATCCAGTTGAAGCATTAGTGTTCTTAGTTCTGGCCAACACAACAAGTCCCACCCTTATACCTAAATGGCAGATTATCCGATTAATCTAATCCCATTTCCCTTTAATCTTTCTAGTAACAATTCTTGCCTTCCTGTAGAGCTATTTAGTTTTGATTCCAACCTTTGATTTTCATCAAGCTCGAGTCCAATACATTCGGGAAGGGGCTAGGTTCGTGCTACACTCAAGCTTGATCAACTCTCTCAAACAAGGTTGGTATTCCATTTCCGTTCTTTCGGTTCAACACCTAGTTATCTCCCTTGAAAAATGATTTTAGGAAATTAGAAAACCTTTGTTATTTTGGATAGAAAACTCATTTGTTAGGTTATAATATAGGTTCTGAACATGGAAGAATTTTAACTTTGAAAGGAATTGGTTAAAAATGGAGTTTCGGGTGAAAAACTTGATTTTTAGGGTTTCTGGCAGGGAGCCAACGCATGAGCGCTGGACCCCAACGCCTGGGCGTTGGAATTTTGCCCAGTACGTGTTTCCAGACAGGGACCCAACGCTTGAGCGTTGGAACCCAACGCTTGGGCGCTAGGCCCTGACAGCAAATTGTTGTTTTTGCTTCTTTGGTCTATAATTCATATGAGTTGTTTTCCGACCTTTTTCCATGTTTGTTAATGAATGTATGTATGTTTGTTTGTCTTACAAGGTTTGGAAACACTTGCATGCAACCCTCTCGGAGGTAAGGGTAACTCGTTTTCTTAGGAATTCTTTATGTTGATTGTGATTGTTTTTATATGTGGTCTCTTGTGAATTCTACTGTGGTGATTTGAGAAACTATTCTGGAATTGTATTGACCATATGATATGTTGCTTATATTGTGAGCTGATGCCCTTTATAATGGTGGTTTGGTGTCAGTGAAAAACGATATGACGAAATAATTTAAAGAGGAATTGTTGGCATATTAGTATGCTGTAAAGTGGTGATAACCGAGCCTCTCATGGCAAAACAAATAGTGTTGTTTTCTGTTTGTTTATAACTCTGTTTTCTGTATTTGAAAAATACATTGCTGTTTTCTGTATTTGAAAAATACACTGCTGTTTACTGTATATAAACACTGCTGTTTTCTGTATTTGAAAAATACATTGTTGTTTACTGTATATAAACACTGCTGTTTTCTGTATATAAACACTGTTGTGTCTGTTTTAATATTAAAATAAGAATGCTGTTCTTTTTAAATAAATTAAATAAATTGAGTTATATTGGTTATTTCATGGTGAAAATGTTGCGTGAAGTGATGATTATATTGTGTATGTGGTATGCTAAGACTGAAATTTTGTGTGGACTGTTGGTCCATGAGGAGTATGGATTTTTGCATAGTCATAGCATATGCATCTTATATATATATATTGGGTTGATGTGGCGGCACTTTGTCCCGCGGGATCAACTGAGGATTCTTAGGTTGATGGTAATCAACCGAGGGCAATGTAGTGGATTTTTGTCCCACGTGATTGACGTTAGGCCCGTGAAGGGTGATGTTTGGCCCGTGAAGGGTGATGTCTTGGCCCGTGAAGGGTGATGTTTTAGCCCGAGAAGGGTGATGTTTTAGCCCGAGAAGGGTGACGTAATGGCCATATATTATAACTATAAGCATATAGTAGTAGAGAGCATTTGCACATCCTAATCGATTTGGTGACGTGGAAATTAATTATTGTGTTGCTGTTCTTGTTCTGTTCTTGATGGATTCAGTTTGATGAACTTGTGTTTTTTTACTATCACAATTGATTATATGCTTTTTCTGTATTTACGAGTTAACCCTTTCTTGTTTGCCTTGTTTGATTTGTTTGGGCGCTTAACGCCATAGATGATCAGGACAATGAGGTCCAGGAGCGGTGACTTGAAGATAGAACAAGTGACGAGGAAGATTCAAATAAAGAAGTTGTAATTTTCTTTCTTCTTGCGATGTTTGATATTTTGCACATGTCGGTGCCACTTTAATTATTTTGGAACTTTATCGCGTTGAGATGATTATATTTCTATTATGGGATAATTATTAATTATTAATATCGAGTGACGTTAATCTTTGGAACTTGAGTGTTTTTGAGAGGTTTTCAAAGTATATTTTCCGCGTAATTACTATGTGACCCTCAACCCAAAATTGGGGTGTTACAATATCAATATAAATACATCAAAGGAACAAAATGCTACAACTAATTCCAACAAGAGAGGTTTAGTTATCCATTTCCATGGATGCAACAAGCTTACAGGAAGAAATATGGAAAGCTGGAGGCTTGGCGACATCGGCAGCGTGTTCCCACTTTGAAGGCGACGTACCGGTACTCAGAAACCTTCCTTTCTCTCTCCGTGCTTGCTTCCTCTCACTAGAATCCTCTTCTAACTCGAGCTTTTCCTCTGTACTGAGCTAATTCTACTTTAGTTCCAACTCTCTCTCTATTTTGGACGAACTTTGTATTTATAGAGTTTTGATTCTGCACAGGCCACTTAGCGACTTAAACAGGTCGCTGAGCGACCTGTTACTTCACTCCTCGGTTTCCACATCCGCCTTACCCGTTGAGCGGCTATCTTGGAGTGTTGAGAGGCCAGAGAGGTTCCAGGGGCGCAGAGCGACTGTCCTAGGTCGTTGAGCGATCAGAAACTTGCATTTTTTGCCCAGTTCTTCTTTCCTCTATAAAAAATCTATCCAAAACTTTCTTCCTACATCAAAAATGGGTATAAAACATAATAAAATCTAATATAGACCCATTCTTGGCAGAATTCCAAATATATACAATATCAAAGGAGTTTTAACACAAAATAATCAATAAACGATCAAGATAAGTCTCAATAAAAGGGTTTAAAACTATGCATATTTGACGCTTATCAACTCCCCCCAACTTAGCACTTTGTTTGACCTTAAACAAAAGGTAATGATCCACAAAAAATATATATACAAAAGGTTAAGCATGAGTATAGACAATGAAAAGCCAATTCTTCATAAACAACTCAAAAACTCTGCATGATTGCAAATTGCATTCAAATCAAGTATTGTTCCTTGTACACACAAAATTTTCTTAACAGGAATTGCATACAGTTTCTTCATGATATCATAAGCAGTAGGCAATTCACTGTTCTTTTAATCAAAGGAAATTCCCAATCTAGAAGCATATTGCAATTAAGCTTTGAAAAGGGTTGGTGTTTCACTCAATCACTCAATAAACCATTGAATCCTAAAACTTGACTTTTTACCTGTCTATGCATCATTATTCCAACATGGTTAATCAAGGATCACTAAGGACTTTTTAAGGGTTGTAATGGGGCTTGGCTTCAAAGAATTATGGTTTTTCCAGATAAACAAAGAAGCTAGATAAGCTAAGAGAGCAATCATTATAATTTCAAGAAATATATTTCTCTTAACTTTCCCATCCCCTATTCAATTCATTTCATCACTTTTTCTTCAAAACCATCGATCTCTTTTTATTCTCTTTTTCTTCTTTTCTTTCTTTTTCTTTTCTTTCCTTTTCTTTCTTTTTGTTTTTTCTTTTCTTTTTCCTAACAGAATTTAAAAATTAAAGAGATTGATTGAAGAAATTTTTCAATGTATAGCACAAAACAACCCATTTCCCCCAACTTGCATATAAATAACCCACAGTCATGAAAGCTCTCTTGAACTATTTAAGCTTGGGTAAGCCATTGTTTTTCCTTTTCGCTTGAAGGTTATATCAAGAAGAAAATGTTCAAATTTTTAGGCTCAAAGGGGTTAACAAAGATACATACTAGTGATGGTAGGCTTTTTGGTCAAAATTGGCTATATCTTTTAATGAATAGAATGCCTTGATCATGTCCTTTCATTTCCATGCAGTTTACAACAAAATAGAGACTCAAATTCAAATCAGTTTGTACAAAACAATGGTGAATCTCTCTACTTGCTCTGTATGGAACACTCCCTCACTTGGTAAGGTTTTAGGAAATCCTTAATGATTCAAAACATGTTTCAAAAGCAATGCTTATGATTCCACATGAAAGTGTATGGAATTCTGTTCAAAAACACGTGTGAATGCAATTTACAGAAGCTTGACAATCATGCTATTCACAAAACACAAATCATGCATTTCTTGGTTCTTCATTGCCTATGCTCATTCAAAAATAATTGGATCAAGTAAGAAATTAAGCAATTAGCTAGGCAAACAATGCTAACTATTCTATTCTATACTATGAAGTAGAGTAAAACTAAAACAAGATAATGGACTCCCTCATGATGATGTGACCTCTTCTCAAACCTTTGCCTTTTTTCCTTTGATGTCTCTCACCCCCTCCATGTGAATTGGACTGTCCTCAGGCCAAACATCATGATTTCCTATTGATTTTTTGCCTAACACTCACTTGCAAAATAGATTAGCAAACATGGGTAAACTAAAAAGATAAATGGATTAGATCAATTCAAACCTTAGTCTACATGAAAATAGACTTCAAGAGCTTTCCAATGAGTGGTCATTTGTTGGATTCCGATAAGTATTGAAGAAGTTATGCTCATTTGAAATTAGAGGTATTGTGCTGCATATTATAGGTCGCCAAGCGACCTTCAGAGATCGCTACGCGACCTCAGACCAGAATTATGCAAATTATGCAGTAACAGGAATTGTTTTTCACAACTTAACAACCCAAAACACATTTTAAACATGATTCCTGCCTAAAAATCATTCAAATGCATGGCATTCATCATTTAAAACTTGTGACAGCTTCCAAATTCAATATATTCTCACCAAATCACAAGATTAAAGTCAATCAAGAATCACATGTATTTTGACAATTTTCCACAACTTAACACGTCAAATTTCAATCCAAGTATTTTTATTGCATTTTAATTGATTGGACAATCTTCTAAGATCATGAGAAACTTGTGGAAAGACAAAAATTGAACAATTAAGCATTTAATTCACAAAAACCAAAGTTAGAGTCCTAATATAGCAAAATACTAATTAACTTACAATCTAAAGTACTAAAACATATTTAGACTTAAATTGTACTATTCAAACTTACATACACACAACATATATATAAAAATACAGCATACTAACACACATGCACACCAAAAGAAGGAATGTTTCATGTTATTTGGAAGCATTATGTAGAAAAATGGCAGAATTTGACAGTTTCTGCAGCATTTTTCACAACCTACATACCTAAAATCTTCAATGCGCAACCTACCAAAATTTTATCATGCCACATGCATTATATGCATCAATTTGGACCTGTTCAAACTTTAAAACACAGATTATAAGCATATATACACAAGTCCAATGTTTTCACACTAAAGCTTGTAAATTCACAAGTCCAAGTCCAAATTTTTAAATTTTCTCATTCTAATGCTTCAAATTATTATGAACACATTCTAAGTAGTAAATAAAATATGTGAAGCACATAATTACACAGTTTTGAGCATAACTTCATAAAATCACTATATTAGTTCTTAAACACACAAATAAACAATGCAAAAACAATAAAAACATAAAACAAAAAACCTTTGGGTTACCTCTCAGGAAGTTATTGTTTAGCGTCATTAGCTTGACGCAAACGTGATCAAGGTGACCACAAACAAGGTTTATAATATAACCCCTTCCGTTTTTTCGGTCGTTTGACTTGGATTTGATCTAATTTTCTTTGAAATCCTATCCTAGCCACTAGCAAAATAGTCTTTTTCTTTCTTTTCATAATCCAACCAAATTCACCTACAATCAAATCACATGCCAAACTATCTACATGCATATGAATGAATGCCAATGTACAATTCTTTGAAGAGTTTGATGTAGTATGCTCATGAAAACTATTACCAAACACAAAGCCTATATACTCAACATCAAGAATTTCATCATAGCGTTGGTGATATGATATGGTATCAAACTCTTCAAAGCTAACCTCATTCTTTTCATGTCTTACCAACAAAGGGCTTCAAGGAATCAGTGAGTGGTGAAAGGTTGGACACCTTTCTTCTTTTTATGGTTTTTCTTCTTCTTTCTCACCTTCTACCACTTTCTCTTTTTCCTCAATCATATCTCTTCTTTGTTAAGCTACCATATTAGTTAATATCCCCACTTGATCCTCCAAGTTCTTGATGGAAGCTTCGGTATTCCTTTGATGATTCATTGTCAATTGCATGAATTACACCAATGTTTCCTCAAGCTTGGAATTTTTATCCTCTTCAGGGGGATAATATGGTTGGTATGATGGTTGGTATGATGGCTGGTATGATGGTGATTATACATGTTCTGGACAATAACCAACATGATGAGTGTCAAAACCGAATTCACACCACATTACCTGAGATGATTGATACATTATGGGAAGTTGGTGATTCAGAATCATCTTGTTGCTTTTTTCTCTGTAGCTAGCTAATTGAATGAATGAAGTAACACAAGCTGACACAAGAGATTAGTAACAACAACGAAAGTTTAAATTGAAAACTAAAACTGTACACTATATTCACAATTGTTTAAATTAACTACACGAAAACTATGCTTTTGTAAAACAAGTAATGCTACATTTCCCTCTTGTAAAATTTTCCTATCATATGCATATGTAAAACACATGTCATACACTTGTACCGCTAGCCAGCTTAGAGTTGATCAAACCTTGAACATACAACTCAAACTAATTAATCCAATTTACACTTTTTAGAAAAATAAAAAAATAAACATAAATTACGCAAATTGGAGATTAAATAAAATAATAGTATTATTGTTGGCACCCAAAAAATCCGTAACGGCTAGTTGGGCAGTCAAAGCGATTTGATAGTTGATGGGACAGGCTAGCCATTAGGTTGATCTGCCGAGGAGCAGGAATTATCCGTTGAAACACCAGAATGGAACGACTAAATTGGAAGGTCAGTGTATCTGGACAAGATTTAGAACAAGATGCAGAAGCATGGGCACAAAGTTAAGAAAACATGGAACATCTAGAAGAATTCCACGTGCAAGAAGTAATGCCAGGCTCATTCCTGCTAGTTTAGCGAGAAGCGATTATGAGCTAGCCGATGTAAGGAGGAAAGACTTAATAAGGCCTCAAGTTTGACTAGGAGAGATAGGAAACCAACACTCCCTATGACTTGTACATTTGTGTAATGGTCGAAAAACGTGGGGGAGTGGTAGGTAGATGTCAACTGCCGAAGTTAGCCGAATTTGCCTCTCTAAATAGAGGAAGTGTCATTTGTAAAGAATACAACTCAACAATCAATCGAACATACAATTTCCCGCATTTATCTTTCATTTACTTTCCCGCCTTTACTTTCCAGCACTTTACATCTATTTACAGTTTTTATGCCCTTTACTTTCAGCCATTTACAGTTTTTAAGCCTTTACTTTATTTACCTCTTTTTTGCCATTTATCCATTTTCAGCAGTTCAGATTAGTTCACAGCCATGTCTTACTCACACTTTATCAATAACGAGAACTAAGAGCTTTTGGAGTGTCCTAGGAACCTGAATTGAGGAACAGAGTCCCTTCCTCGACTAAACTCTTGATTAGAGAATCGTTACGTTGGTTTCCCAGCCAACTCAAACGGCTACCTGATCCCAAATTTTTTGTAAACCAAAAAGTTAGCACGCCTAGTTGGACTTCTTTCACTATTGAACGGTTTCCATCGCCAACTCACGACCTAAACTGGCACATGCAATTGTGGTTCGGACGCCTCAAGCAATCGCAGAGCAAGTTGCAGGTGTACCTCACTCATAGGTACTGCTTCAACCACTACACCTCCAATACATTCAGGATCAGCTAGGGAATTTGCTTGCCATCCCATTTCTACGGTAGCTGCAGTAACAACAAACAAAGAGAAAGACCCAAGCATGGTCACAATTACTACTGCTTCCTGCATTCGGCAGTAAATCAAGTAGGGCATTAACGATATTATCGCCCAAATTATGCATAATTTGGCCGAAATTGTGAAGCCTGTGGTTCATAATGAGATGCACTTTTCCAAGGAAGATTCACAACGGAGGAGGCCGGAATCACCACCTCACATTTTCGAAAACGTGTCCTCACTCGGGGGAAAGCTGTTCAGGGGTTCCCCACCATGACTCGCCGTCAGTACGGACAAGAATGATGGAGCAACTTATCAATGGGCTATGAATCTAATCTTCCCCGAGTTGATAGGAAAAATTGTGGAGGTATAAATAGATGATGTGGTGGTAAAATACATCAATGTCATGGCCCATGAGACGACATAGTCTTAAGATGAACTTGCCAAGTGCAATTTTGGTGTATCGGCTGGGAATTTCCTAGGATTTATGGAGCACAATCAAGTCATTGAGGTCCACAAGAACAAAGTTAAGGTTGTTCTTGAGGCTAGGCCCCCGACCAACAAGAAGGATCTTCAGAGATTGCTTGGGAAAATTAACTTCCTAAGAAGGTTCATTTCTAATTTGGCTGGTAAGCTAAAGGCCTTTTCACCTTTGCTCAAAACAAAGAGTGTGAAAGAGTTCAATTAGGGGGCAGAGCAAGAGGAAGAATTCAAGAAAGTTAAAGAAGATCTCTCCAAGCCTCCAATGCTCATTCCTCTTCAGTTGGGAAAGCCGCTAAAGCTATATTTAGCCGCGGCGGAGGAGTCCATCAACTAACTTTTAGCTAAAGATGCCGAGGATGGAAATGAATGATCTATTTACTACTTTAGTAGAAAATCACATGACACAGAGCAGAGATGCACTCCTATTTAGAATTTGTTCTTATCTTTGTATTATGTTTGTACCAAACTTGAGTATTATTTATTGCCTAAGGAAGTCAACGTGTTGTGCAAAACTGACATCGTTAAGTATCTGCTCAACAAACCTGTCTTGAGAGGGAGGTTGATGAAGTGGGCTATTAAGCTCAATGCTTTTACCTTGAATATCGTGCCTTTAAGGGCGGTAAAAGGGAAAGTAATATCTGATTTCCTAGCCGAACATCTCGTGATAGATGTTGGAGACCCTTGATGAGTGGATTTTATATGGTGTTTTTAGGCTATTTTTAGTCTTTTTATTTTATTATTTTTGAGTCACATGTAGGTTTTTTATTGTTTTTATGTAGATTTTATATTTATTTTGCATTTTGCATGTAGATTAGATTTTATTAGATTTTCTAGCTTTATTTTATGTTTTTAGGAATTTTTCTAGTTATTTTGTATTTTTAGAAAAAGCTGGTTTAGTTATCATTTTTGTCCAGGGACCAATATGTAAAGTTTCAGGAAGTCAGGGACCAAATTGTAAAAGTTCAAGAGTGGAGGACTTAAAGTGAAGATTGAGAGAATATGAGGGCTTGAATTGAAGTGCTAACCAAGGGAGGACCAAAGTGAAAAAGAAGAATATGAAGAATCACTCTCTAATTTAGCACATGGAAAAAATGTTTAAAGAATTGATGTTAGTGGAGGAAGGGTTTCAGAATTGAACAAGGCTGGTTAGTGGCTTTTTATGGCCATCAAAACCCACTACCATGAATGAAGAAGGAAGGAAAAGCTTGAAGATGAAGAAGCAGCGTCCCAGCGCTCAAGCGTTGGGATCCCAGCGCTCCAGCGCTGGGGTTCTGACTAGATGATGAGTCAGATGTTGACCCAGCGCCCAAGCGTTGGAAAGCCAGCGCTCAAGCGCTGGGCCTCGGACAGAAAGTGGATTTTTAATGCATCCTAGCGCCCATGCGTTGGGAATGCCAGCGCTCAAGCGCTGGAGGCTGGAATTTTACTATAAATAGGACCCTTTTCTTCACTTGTAAGACACACCATTTCAGAATACAACAAGTATTCTCTCTTTCTCCCTCAAAGATCATTGTTCCTAGGAATTGTGGGAAGCCAAACTTGAGCTCCTATCCAGGGTAATTCAATGATTCTTTTAGCCATGCTTGGCTAACTTCTTCTTTAAGTTTTTGGGTTGTTTTAGTTTATAATACATGTTCTAGTCTTTTTCTACATTTCTGAGTTTTATTTCCATTCATGTTTTATTACCTTATGCTTTATTTCTATCTTGATGATCACAAGAGGTTTTGCTTATTGCTTATTACATAAGGCCATTTGGTGAGTAGTAAGGGAACTAGGTAATAAAAAAGGTTATAAGTATACTTCACTAAGGAATTAGGAAGGACGTAACTTTATGTTGGCCTGAACATCTTCTTCATCTTCTTCTTTAGTTAACTAGGTGCCAAGGAATTGGGTTTAGTAATTAAAAAGAAAGATCTACAATGCTTAAGGAATTAACTTGTAGTTACACTAGGCTATAGCATCATGATAATGGTTTTATAATTCAGGAATTTAGTAGGAAATTTCTAGCATGTTTTTATAGACTATGTAAACCAACCCAAAAGCTTAATGTTCATCATCTCTTTATTTTATTATTTTATGCTATTGTTTCTTTCTAGTTCTCAAACCAACAACAAATATTCATCTTTTATTTTTCTGTTTTAGTACTAAATTTTATAATAATAAGAACACCTATCCCGTGGGTTCGATCTTTTTATATTACGCGATAGTAAATTGTACACTTGCAATTTAATTATCAGATGCCGAGGATGGAAATGAATGATCTATTTACTACTTTAGTAGAAAATCACATGACACAGAGCAGAGATGCACTCCTATTTAGAATTTGTTCTTATCTTTGTATTATGTTTGTACCAAACTTGAGTATTATTTATTGCCTAAGGAAGTCAACGTGTTGTGCAAAACTGTCATCGTTAAGTATCTGCTCAACAGACCTGTCTTGAGAGGGAGGTTGATGAAGTGGGCTATTAAGCTCAATGCTTTTACCTTGAATATCGTGCCTTTAAGGGCGGTAAAAGGGAAAGTAATATCTGATTTCCTAGCCGAACATCTCGTGATAGATGTTGGAGACCCTTGGTTAGAGGTTCAGGATTTTGTTTACCTGTAACCTTGGACTCTAGCCTTTGATAGGTCCAGAATGGAGTATGGAGCAAGACCCAGAGTGATTGTTAGGAGCCCCGAGGGACATGCATGGAAAATCACTCAACAGTTACCAGCCAATTTCTCTAACAACCAGGCAGAGTGTGTAGCCCTCATTCTGGGGTTGCATTTCTTGGAGTTTTCTAGAGCCCAAATGATCTGTATTGTGGGGGATTCACAATTAGTCTTGAACAGTTAACTGTAGAGTTCTAGTGCTCAAACCCCAATCTGGTAAGATATCATGAGAAAAAGCTTCCAATTATGAGAAAAAACTCCAATTGATTGGAAGCTTTTCTGATGTAGTAATTATGTATGTACGCGAGAACATAACTGCGAGGCTAATGATTTGGCCCCGCATGCATCCAGGTATAAGCTTCTTTCTAACATAAACAAGCTCGAGTTTCCACTCATTGGTTAAGCAGACCAAGAGATCAACTGGAGGAAACCTCTGGTGGACTACCAACAAGACCCATCAATTAAGGTGGATGACAAACTTAAGCAGCAAGTACTTAAGTTTGTGCTTCTGGACCAAGATCTATACAAAAGGTCAGCCGAAGGATTGTTATTAAATTGTGTGGGTCCTAAGGAGTCATTAAAATTTATGGGGGAAGCCCATGAAGGGATCTGTGGAGCACACATGTCAGGGCCAAAGATGAGATGGCTAATACATAGATACGACTACTATTGGCCTACCATATCGAGCGATTGCATCAAATATGCAAAAGGGTGTGAAGAATGTAAAAATCATGGACCCATCTAGAGGGTTCCAGCCGAGGAGTTACACCCTAGCATCAAGACATGACCTTTTTAAGGATGGGAATTTGACATCATTGGTAAGATTCATCCTCAGTCATAAAAAACCATGCCTTTATCCTAGTGGCTATGGATTACTTCACTAAGTGAGTGGAGGCTGAGTCATACAAAAATGTAAGGCATCAAGAGGTGATTCGCTTCACCAAACAAATCGTTTACAGGTTCAAGATTCTTCAAACACTTACTACCGATCAAGGTACTCCCTTGACCAACATCAAGGTTCAGGCTTTTGTTCAACAATTTAGCATTAAGATGATTCATTCATCACCATATTATGCCCAAGCAAATGAACTAGCCAAAGCATCCAAGAAGATCATCATCGAACTAGCCATTCATCCACTAGCTTGAAAGTTATTCTTCCTCTTATCCTGAAGGTTCATAGCCTCGATACTCTTAGCTTCCTCCACTAGTCTCAAAAATTGTTGGATCCTCAACGACTTCATTGCTCTCTTCAACTCATGGTCCGGACCATTGACATAACAGGTACAAAGATAGTCTGCGTCCATGTTTGTGTTTATGTTGAATAACCAGAAGTACTTAGAAAGCAATTCCATCTTCGCCGCATAGTCTGCCACTGACAGGTTGTTCTATCGGAGTTCTAGAAATTGAGACTCCTTCTTATCTCTTGCATTTTGTGGAAAATAATTTTCCAAGAATGCCCTACGGAAAGTATCCCAAGTCACTGCCTGTTGACTTGCTTCCATTAGAGCTCAAGCTCCCTACCACCAGTACTCAGCCTCACCCAATAGTAGAAAGCTTGCGTAGTCCACTATCGACTCCATAGGGGTCTATAGAACATTGAAAAACTTCTCCACTTCCTGGAGCCAAAGGTCATCCTTCTCAGGGTTGAAACCTCCCATGAACTTTGGTGGATCATGACGCCTAAAATCGTTCAGTCCGCGTGTCTGAGAAGAAGCTAAATCTCTCTGTTTCTATTGAGCTTGTTGCACAACCTTGACGTTCATCCTCGGTGCGTTCAAGGTAGCTTCCGCTGTGATACGTTGTGCGTTGGCATCTGCTTGAGCAGAAGCAATTGCAGCTTGGTTCATTACCAAGTTCGTCAATTGAGTCAAAGCATGAGCCATGCGATTCATGTTATCATGCATAACTCTTTCGGGATTGGGTCGTGGAGCCATTCTGTTCCTGTAGAGAACAGTTAGTCTCACACAGATACAACCATAAAGGGTTCGACCCCTCTGATGGAGGTCACTAACAAAAAAACAATCAAGCAAGCACGCAACCTAGCATAGAAGACCTATTCGCCCTAAGCTCTAGCGAACAAAACCAAAACTCTGATACCACAATGTAACGCCCCGATTCTCACGAGGGTTATTATCGTAAATGTTAAACCAAATAAAAGAAATACAAAAATGTGGAAAAATTCGAACCAAGATAACCATTAAATAAAAATTCCCAAAGGACAATTATTCAAGACATGAAGATAAGAAGGGAAACTATGTCACACTTTCTGAGCCAATATGCAGGAAGACTTCCAGAACAGTGCAACCCTATCAACAGAAAAACAATAAGGATCAAGTACGGTACAGACTCAACCAATGAACAAACCCTAAACACACTATGGATTAGGACCCCGTCAAACTTTATGTCTAGCCGTTTAAAGCTCAAACTCTCGCTCACAAGCCAAGCACATTTGAGCACACTGCGCTCTCCAATGTAGCTCCCTACTAAGCCAACGACAATCGACTCAGAATCGCTCTCCAAGGTACTAGTGACCTCCTGATGATCAACACCACTAGCAGCATGCCTCTGCATCTCATCATCGAACAGATGTATCAAGTCTAACAAAGGTCGGAGTGGAATAGTAATAGTTATAGATCCTCTATAATAGTGTACGTCCACAACATGTCCATAGCGATCTCGGCGTACAGTCGTCATCCAGCCTCGATAAGTTGACATCCGTGAAACTCGACTAAAATTACAAGCCGACATGTCCTCATAATCAAGTAGGTATACTTCGTCGTATCTCAGAAACGAAATCCCTCGAAACGCTTCAGTCCTCATTGTCAGGCGTTAAGCGCCCACACAACAAGCATTCAAACAAGCAAGGGTCAACTCCAAATAATGAATCCACAAATATTCAGCATATGAGGAAAATCAACATATATAAGCAAGATATCAATAAGGTAACAATACTGTAAGTCAACAATATCTCCAGGGAAAACCTCGTGTTAGTCTAGGTATGCAATGCTCAATACCCGATTGTACAAAAAACAATGATCTTGATATTTAACGTCAGCCACTAAGGAATGACGAGACGACCACAACTCCTCGACAAAAAGAGGGACAATAAGGCCATTTGCAAGGTCAGTCACTTAAAAGGAACGACCACCGAACGAGAACGACGTGAACCAAAAGAAGCATATGCCATGATGTTAGTCAATCATCATCTCAAAACTGAACCGTCGAACGACGTCCAAAACATATCCAACGACAAGGATATAAAAAAATATCAACAATATAGCCTAGTATGACAACATCAATATAAAACAATTAATAGCATCAAGCACATATACAAATATTCCCAAGAAAAAGCATGTGATACACTTAGGCAATAAATCAAGTAATCTCATATTCCACATATCATATTAACATAAAAGCATCAAATAATCAACCATATGATAAGCACAAAAAAATCACATAGCACAATCGCACACAGACACTTTGAACGACTGAGTTACCCTTGCCTTGGCCTATTCCAAGCATATAACCAATCCAAAAACGAAGTCGCTGTTGCGACCTTCCTCTGTCGTCTTGTTATGTTTGTGCTTTGATGTTCAATCGCCTTTGCGGCCTTCCTCTATCTTCTCGTTATGTTTGTTGTTGGTTTTCCATTGTTGTAGCTTCAACCTCTACTGTCGTCGCAGCTTCATGTTCCACCATCGATGTGACTTCAGCTTCCTCCACCGTCGACTTCACCAAATCTCTCCATGCAAGGCCGAAATCCACCAGATTTCTCGTGTTATGTTTGATGTTGGAACTTGATAATGTATTACCCAAACATATCGGTGGCAATTTCTCTCTTTTCAGATTGTCGTGTGGGTTTCCAAAACCTCTGCAAGGGTAATTTTCAGCCAACGCCTCTTCTCCACTTGGGGGCTCTTCCCCCTTTAGGATTCTCTTCCTCCCCTTTAGGGTTATCTTCCTCCGTTAAGGAGGCTCCTCTCCTACTTGAATATGTGTTTCCCACACAAAAAGTGGATTATATTACCACATTAGGTGGTCGTCTTATTGCCCAAATAAGTGGGGGGTTTCGGTGTGTTAGTTTCCCCCCTTTTTCTTCGTACATCCACCCTCATTCGTGCCTCCTCCACCACCAGCCATCGTTGCATGCCGTCAAGTCTCACCTTCTAATGCCTCAGGCATGCCTCTACCCTTGGATCCTCAAAGTCATAGCTGCGACATTGGTTGCGTAGAGGAGCTCATGTTGGCTAGATTTGGAGAAGCATGATTGAAGATGGCCTCCTCTTTCCCTCTTATGGACTTATCCTCTTAAGCTTCAGAATACAAGTCATAGTCAATTCTAGCAAGAGCTTCATAACGCTAGCTTAGCTCCACCAAGGCAAAAACAAGAGCTACACTTGACTACATTTGCAAGTTGGAGTTTTTGGAGCACTCAATCTGCCTCTACATTTTGTAATTTTAGGTGTAAAGTTTATTGGTGGTTCCTCTATTTTGTTAGTCTTTTGTCATGTTCAATTGTTGGTTTATAGCATGTTGGTCTGAGTATTGTGTATCTATAGTGCTATTTTCCAAGTTTTGAGTCCTGTGGCTTATGCCTTCTATGTAAGCCCGTTTGGGTTAGCTTTTGCCTTAACCTTACAAACACTTGAAAAAAAAAAACCACTCGATGAAACTGAGTAATAGCCAATTTGGCAAGCGCAATCCAAGAAAACAGAACTTCCCGATTTGTGTTATTGTTATTTATTAAACATGAACTTCCCAGATATTCTGAGAAGGGAAAAAAATTATAGCATCTCTTGCTCCTGAAAATATGGACAGTATTATGCAGACATCAAAACCTTTTAGAAATCGGAGCCTAACATAGTCCACGAGTAAAATGAGCATTCTCTGGTTGCGGTTTCCTTATGCTGTTGTGTGGTGGATGTTTGGGGAAAAGTTATTTTTCCATAACATCAAGGATTACCAAAGAACTAAGCGGACATTAAAATTAAGGACTAGATTGATATTCAAGCAGCTGCAGCCAAGCGCACAGATCTATAGCATGCTCTTTTTGCAGCACGAACAATATCTTCAATCTGTACATCCACATGTAAACGAGTAAGCGGCCAGATTTAAATGATCTAGAGTATAAACATGTAGTAAAACCTACAACAGCTTGGCATCTGATTTTTCATCAGATACAAAATTAATGTCTTACAAAGCCATCATCTCAGTGCTATTATTTCACCCATTCAAAACAGTATTTTCTGGATAAATTTGCAGATTACGAAAAACAAATCTTCCAAATCAGGTTAGAAAACAAAGAAATATTTAAGAAGCATTACCTGTGGGACAGCCATTCTCTCCAAATTTGCTGCATAAGGCATGGGAACATCAGCCCCAGCAATTCTCTCAACTGGTGCATCAAGATAACCAAAACTCTCCTCAATGACAGATGTGCTGCTCAAGAGAAGTATGAACTTTACATAATTTCCAAGAGTTAACCAGAAAGAAGCAAAAAAGTCAATGTAAAGAGATAAACCAGATTTCAGCGCCAACACCATGCTGAGGAAACCCTTCCTCAACTGTCACCAGTCTGTTGGTTTTCCTCACAGATGTATTGATTGTGGATCGATCAAGTGGCCGGATTGAACGCAAATTAATAACCTATATGGATAAGACCAATCACAATTATCATACCCAAAATGAAGTTCTGCATAAAGGACGGAAATTCATCATTAACTATTGCAAGGCTTACCTCAGCACTGATTCCTTCCTTTGCTAGTATCTCAGCAGCCTAAACACCAAGCAACATAGTTATTTGTAAACGTTTTATTTACAAATGCTCTCTTCTTTGAGAGGACACAAATTCTGATTTGTCCTTAGAAAAATAATACAATACTACACAACATAACAAACCCATTTAAAAAATTTACTGTCCCCCATTTCTTACTATTGTGTTATTATTTTGGTTTCTTCTCTTATGATTTATTTAATATTTAATTGCTATACACATTTATATCTATTTCAAATACTTCTCAGCATAAGATAAATTGAACATACAAGAAACCAATACATATCTAGTATACAAAAGAATCTTAGGGTAAACGAACCTTGAGAGCATAGCCAACCATTTTTGAAAAGGCTGTAATAGTCACATCTTTTCCTTCCCTCTCAATCTGTCAGGATATAAATGCATGAAGCAAACAAGGATTCAATAAGAAAGCATTAATGCATAACACGTGTGACTCTAACAGCCATAAGCAAGGGGTATTTCCTACTACAGATAATTAATTACCTTTGCTTTTCCTATGGGAAGGCAAAAACTGGAATCAAGAACTTCAGCCACAACTGGGAATGACTCGCCATATCTAGAAGACTTAGCTCATCAAATTGAAATATTTTTATGGCAAATAAATGATGTTGGAAATCTTCACTGCTCATTTTACATATTAATCAAGCAGCACAACTTACAACAACTCATTTTCAAGGAAAACAACAGGATCAGGGTCCCTTATAGCAGCTTTAAGTAAACCTCGAGCATCTTCAGATGAGTATGGTGATAGCACTTTCAACCCAGGGCAAGAGCCATACCAAGATGCATAACACTGCATAAAATAATAGTTGAGGGCACACAAAGAGGGACAAAACCTAAACTATCTGTGCTCAATAGGTCATAACAGAAGTAAGATTCAATGGGGAATGCAAACAAATAGCTCAAGAAAGTTTTCACACATAAGAAAATCCGGAGAACCAAACCTGAGAGTGTTGAGCACCAACCCCAGCAGCAGCCCCATTGGGTCCTCTAAAGACAATAGGTACAGATATTTGCCCAGCAGACATGTAGTTTGATTTTGCAGCAGAATTAATAATGTGATCTATTGCCTGCAAAACAAGTTAATATAAAATAAGACAATAAGTGGGGGGATACAATTAATGGGGAAGTTAATAGGACAAGATGATGCATTGTAGCTGTTTACCAAACAAATGGAACAAAACTAAATGTCATCACACACGTTGACACAACATTCTTCACAATCTTAGTATTTCAATGTTCAAGGGACCAATGCCCCACATTAATATTACAGACAGAAGGGCATATGCTGTTATGCAAAAGGAGAAGGATTTCTCCTTCCAACATAATTCATATCTGATGACAAGTAACAAAATTGCAGCAAAAAGGCCTCCCATAACAAATTATTAGCTAAACAAGTAAACATAACACAATTGTCTGATTCATGAAGTCAACTATGATAGGTAGTAACTGTTGTGGAAATATAATTCAAATGTAATATGATAATGTGATGTAATAGCTGTCAATATAAGGCTAAGAGCCGTGGTCAGTATTGGGTTAGTATGGCTAAGGAGTTACTTGTTAGACAAGTATCTCAACAGCAAAGTTAGCTCTAGTCTGTCTTTTATAAGGCAGTGTACTGTGTTCAGTTTTCATAAGAGTGAACAATCATTCCCTCACAAACTATTATTTTCTCTCTCTATCTCTTCTCTCTAAATTCTAACAACTTGGTATCCAGAGCAAGATTCGGATTCTTGGACCTAAGGGTCTTGTAGGTTGAGGCTGCGCACTTCAATCTTGGGTGGGCAAAGCCAAATGCAAGCTCTCTGGGTCAGAGCTGCGAGTTACGACGGAAGTGTTAGGATCGGTTGCTTAGGGTTTGCATCAAAACTGAGAATTTCTCACCCTGTTTTGGCTCAGTTCGCCTGAAGTGCACAAATCTGTGAGATTCGTCCTTCATCAGAGGTTGTCATCTGCAATTGGAGGATCGCGAAATCAGAGACTGTGCGTTTCAATTCCAGATCACATATTGCAGAACACAATTTGGAATAGAAGCTGTGAGCTTTCAGTTTCAGAGGTTCTGTCTACACGCTGTGAATCTCGTTTCTGATCAGTTTTCTGATCAAGGTGCGTTTCTTTCAATTGGGAAAATTGAAACTTGTATGTTTCAATTGCTATTAGCCCTGTTTATTGCAATCTCGATCTATTGATCAATCACTGTTTGGCCCCGCTCGCTGGATACTGCTGTGTGAGAAAACTGCAAGAGTGATTCTCTGTTTCTTGGTTCGAAATTCTCCCTGTTTCTGTTCAAGAAATCCCTCCAATGGGTGGTACAAATGGCAATCTGCCAGGGGTGACTCTCCCAGTTCTTACTGAGAAGAATTGGGATCGCTGGAGCACTCAAATGAAGGTTCTTTTCCAAGAAGTCATGGAAGTGGTGGAACAAGGCTTTCAGCCTCTGCCTCAAGCTCCAACAGATGCCCAGCGAGCTACTTTCAAAGAGATTTCACAAGCAACAACTTCTAAGGAAGCCTGGGATTGATAGGTACTCACGATTAGAGAGTATTAGGATTTATGCTTTTATCTTTTTTTTAGTTTATTTTATCCAGTCAGCATTAGATTCTATATTTTATTATTAGATTTTATCAGGTTAATTGGATTAGTATAAATAAGAGATGTTAGTGGGCATTAGGGATAATCTTTGTATTCATTATTTCATTTAGGATTAGGGTTTGGAGAGCGTTGGGTCTCTCTGGGTTCTTTTTGGGAGTGTTTGGCATCTCCTATTGTATCTTGGCCTAATTCTCGATTTGGGAATTAGGGTTCTTCTATCAATAATACTCTCATAATTTCTGGGTTCTAACAGGGATATATTGAAGAAGAGTCATGCTGGTGGAGATAAAGTCAAGAAAGTGAAACTGCAGACTCTAAGGAGGCAGTATGAACTTCTACAAATGGAGGAAAATGACAAAGTTGGCGAGTACTTCACCAAGGTGCTGAGTCTCACAAATCAGATGAAAGGTTGTGGAGAGCAGATCACTCACTTGATGGTAATTGAAAAAATCCTTCGATCCCTCACTCGTAAATTTGATTACATTGTTGTAGCAATTGAGTAACCAAAAGATACAAGTGAGATGAAGATTGAAGAGCAACAAAGCTCTTTGGAGGCTCATGAGATGAGACTCTTTGACAGAAATTCTGAGAAAAATTCAGAATAGGCCTTGAAAGTAGGAACAACAAGGTCTGAAGATAGAAAGAAGAACAACAAATGGAAAGGAAAATCCAGTGGTCAGAGATCTGATTGGTCGTCTGATCAAGATCAGTCCAAGCATGATTTTGACAGACCTGAATTTTCAAAAAGAAGAGGAGGTTCTGCCAAGAATTATGACAAACAGAGGCATGTTGACAAAATTAAGGTGGAGTGCTATGCTTGTCATAAACTGGGTCATTATTCCTATGAATGCAAGTCTGGTAGAAGAAAGCAGAGGAGGAATGAAGACAGAGAGGCCCATGTTGTGCAAGAAAATTCAGATGATGATCCTATTATGCTGATGGTTACAACAAGTGTAGAAGGGTCATATTCTGAATCATGGTATCTAGACACAGGATGCTCCAATCATACGACTAGCCACAAAGATTGGTTTATTGACCTTGATGACCCTAAAAAGAGTAGAGTCAGATTTGCTGACAATAGGACTCTCCAAGTTGAAGGCAAAGGAGATGTCTTGATTCCGAGGAAGAATGGGAAAACAACAATTGTTAAGGATGTGTTGTATGTTCCAGAAATGAGGTGCAACCTGCTGAGTATTGGTCAGCTTCTTGAGAAGAATTTCTCAGTTGGAATGAAAAATGGAAAGTTCAAACTGTTTGATCCAAAGGGAAGGCTTGAGGTTCAAACTGATCTTACTAAAAATAGGACCTTTCAAGTCAACATCAAAGCTGTTGATGCTCATTGTTTTGCTGCACTAGCACATGAGAAAGAGTGCTGGCTTTGGCATTCAAGGTATGGCAACCTTAATTTTCAAAGTTTGAATCAATTAGGGATAAAACACATGGTTTCTGGTTTACCAATTACTGCTGTGCCTGGAAGAGTGTGTGAAGTTTGTATGGCTGGGAAGCAATCTAGGAATTCTTTTTAGTCAAGTCTAGGCATGAGGGCAAACCGGCAAATGCAGTCCTTGAAGTGGTTTTTTCAGATATATGTGGGCCTTTTGAAGTGCCCTCATTAGGTGGAAACAAATATTTCATCACCTTTGTGGATGAGTTCAGCAGAATGTTTTGGGTGTTTTTGATTAAACACAAGAATGAAGCACTTGAGGTGTTTGAAAGGCGGAAAGCTACTGTTGAGAGACAAAGTGGAAAGCTGCTGAAAATTCTCAGAACTGATGGAGGTGGAGAATACACTTCGAAAGTTTTTGAAGACTTTTGTTTGAGGAGTGGGATTAGTCATGAGGTGACTGCTCCATATACCCCTCAGAACAATGGCTTGGCTGAGAGGAGGAATAGGACACTGCTCAACCTGGTCAGAAGCATGATAAAGGAGAAATCTTTGCCTAACAATTTCTAGGGAGAAGCAGTCACAACAACAGCTTATCTTCTCAACAAATGCCCTACCAAAAGGTTGAAAGAAAAGGTCCCTGAGTAAGTTTGGCTAGGAAAGAAGCCTGCTGTTAGCCATCTTAAAAATTTTGGTTCATTATGCTTTAAGCATGTCCCTGACCAAAGAAGAAAGAAGTTGGAAGATAAGAGTAAGGTAATGATTCTTATTGGTTATCATCCAACTGGGGCCTACAAATTGCATGATCCCATTGAGAGGAAGGTGGAAACTAGTAGAGATGTTGTGATACTAAAGGATGAGCAATGGGATTGGAATCATGGTAGGAGTAGTTTGAGAAGCACTCACAAGCCTGTTTCGGCAGAATTTCTTGATGATTTTGGGTCTGATGAAGTTGTGGAATCTGTTTAGGCACCTAGAACAGTCCAGCAACCAGTTAAACAACCCAGTTCTGCCCAGCAACCTGCTCAAACATCCAGTTCTGTTCAGCAACCTGTTCAGCCATCTTCTGCTGTGAGAAGCAGGAATCCTCCTGCTAGATATGGTGATTATACATCAGTCCTGGATGCTGATGTAGATGATGCAGGTGATTTAATTCACTGTGTACCGTTGGCAGGTGCAGAACCTATAACTGTGGATGAGGCTTTGAAGCAAACAATTTGGAAAGAAGCTATGCTAGCTGAGCTGAATTCCATTGAGAAAAACCACACCTGGGACCTTGTTTCTTTACCTCTAAACAACCACAAAATTTGGAGTAAAGTGGGTTTTTAAGCAGAAATTAAACCCCAGATGGTTCCATAGCCAAGTATAAGGCTCGATTAGTGGCAAGAGGCTTCCTACAAAAGGCTGGATTGGATTATTCAGAGGTGTTTGCACCTGTGGCCAGAATTGAAACCATCCGATCAGTTGTCTCAGTTGCAAGTGCTAGAAAATGGCCCTTGTTTCAGCTGGATGTTAAATCACCATTTCTCAATGGCCCTTTGGAAGAAGAGGTGTATGTGAGCCAACCACCTGGTTTTGTTATTAAAGGAAAGGAAGATCTGGTCTACCGGTTAAGGCACTCTATGGGCTAAAACAAGCCCCTCGGGCATGGAATAAGAGGATTGACTCCTTCCTCTTTGAGTTGGGTTTTGTTAAGTGTTCTGTGGAGCATGAATTTTATGTCAAATTCAAGCATAGAGGTCAAAGTTTGATGATCATTTGTCTCTATGTAGATGATCTGCTGGTGACAGGATCACATAAGGAAGAAATTGAAGTTTTCAAGAAGATTATGAAGTCTGAATTTGAAATGATAGACTTGGGTGAGTTGAGCTACTTCTTAGGGATGGAGTTCACTCATACAGCACATGGTATTGTGATGCATCAGCAGAAGTATGTGAAAGACATGTTGAAGAAGTTCAACATGATGACCTGCAATTCAGTCACAACTCCAGCAGAGCCAAATGTCAAATTGAAAAAGGATGTTGGAGGAGAAGCAGTGGATGGTACACTGTTTAAACAGATTGTTGGTTCTCTCAGGTTTCTATGCAATAGCAGACCTGATATCTCTTATGGGGTAGGACTGGTGAGCAGATTTATGGCCAACCCGAGGCAGCTAAATACGAGTGCAGCTAAGAGAATTTTGAGATACTTGTCAGGAACCTCAGATTATGGAGTATTATTTCCTAGTCACTCACAGAATCAGAAGGTGGAGTTAATTGGATATTCAGATTCTGATTATAGTGGGGACTTAGATGAAAGAAAGAGCACCTGAGGGTATGTTTTTCAGATTAATGGTGCTCTAATTTCTGGTTCTAAGAAGCAGCCAGTTGTGGCCCTTTCCTCTTGTGAAGCCGAATACATAGCAGGTTCCTATGTAGCTTGTCAAGCTGTTTGGCTAGAGGAATTGTTAAGAGAGCTGCAAGTTGAAGTGCAGAAGCCATTAAAGCTAATGGTTGATAACATCTCAGCAATAAGTCTTGCTAAGAATCCAATCTCTCATGGAAGGAGTAAGCACATAGAAGTCATGTTTCATTTTCTGTGTGAACAAGTGAATGGAGGAAAGCTTGAAATGGTGTACTGCCCCACTGATGAGCAGAGAGCAGATATTTTCACGAAGCCTTTGAAGACTGACAAATTTGAAGACTTAAGAAGGGAGATCGGTGTAGTATCTCTAGGACATTTGAATTAGAGTTTAGAGGGGCATGTTGTGGATATATAATTCAAATGTAATATGATAATGTGATATAATAGTTGTCAATATAAGGCTAAGAGCCGCTAGGTTAGTATTGGGTTAGTAGGCTGTTGTGAGAGTTGTATGGTTAAGGAGTTACTTGTTAGACAAGTAACAAGTAACTCAACAGCAAAGTTAACTCTAGTCTGTCTTCTATATAAGGCAGTGTACTATGTTCAGTTTTCATAAGAGAATAATCAACCGTCACAGACTATTCCTTTCTCTCTCTACCTCTTCTCTCTAAATTCTAACAGTAACAGTAAACTCAACTTATTCTTCCAATATAGAGGTAAACAGCTTTCCTCCTGTAACAAATCCACAGTATATCAAATAGGTAGTCAATCACAGGACTCTGCAGCATGGTGCAGGTCCTTTCAGGATGCGCAGAGCATCACTTTAGGTTTTGACAGACCAGCCTTCACAACCCCAAAACACAAAATCATAACCACTACTGTAATTTCATGAATGTCATCCACTGGTTTCCATTGTGAATTTCACCATAGCTCCCTATCTAGTTTAACCCCAACAAATATTTTCTTTATCAAGCCATCTTCTATATTGAAGTGTAGTTTACCGCCAAGCCTCCCCCTCTGGTTTAAGCCTCACCATTCCCTGCAAGTCGTTTTCCAACAATTCACATGCATTCTGTGCTCTTTACAGCAACTACCTTCCCATTTCACCTCAGTTCTAAAGCACATGGTATTACCAATCTGATTTTCACACCTTAGAAACTTAAAACTTTTTTTAGGATTTGGTAGTCATTTTCTTTTCTTATGATCCTTGACTTCTGTTGTTATTGACTTCTGAATTATGTCTGAAATTTATGATGATTGTGTGTACTAACTTTTGATTATTAATGAATGAATATGTTTTTAATATTGAGCATTTGTATGTGTCTAGAGCCCGTTTGGTTTCCATAAAAAACAAGTGTTAGCATGCATTGTAACATGTGCCATTTCATTTGGGTACTTTTCCGTCAAATAACTGTTTTTAAGCTTTAAAAAGTGTGTTTAGAAAAGTATGTTATCGATACTTTTACGTTAAGAAAAAAGTGTGCTAAGTGTTCATTTACAATATTACCCATTTTGAAACTCTGACCTTTATATTATATCTACCATCTTATATCCATTTTAGTAATTTTGTCCCTAAAAGTGATTTCACTTCATTCTATCCAAACATTCATTTTTTCAAACTTACTTTTACATATCATTCCCAAACAAAAATTCTTCCTTTTAGACTTAATTCGATCAAACATAATTATATCAAACTTCATTTTACCCAACGTAATTTTATGCAATGGTAAACCAAATGGGAATGCAAACATAAATCTTCAAAATAGCAGTTGTCCGTGAAAGAAATAAAGGTTGGGAAATCCCTCCATCTGATTCCTATCGTTTATGCCAATCTTACCAACAGTGTTGTTAAGCGCCAATCGCGGAAAATAGCGGAAGGCCAAAAATCAGCTATTTCAAACCCTCGAAGAAGAAAATAGCGGCAAATAGCTGAAAATAGCAGCAAATAGTGGAGTAGCGGTGAGCCTAGCGCTATAGCGCCGCTATTTGACAACACTGCTTACCAAACAGTGGGTTAGCAGGCTTGGTGGCCTGCCATAGGACTCTTTGGAACCAGATAACTCAAGATTGATTACACAAAGCAAAGGGAAAAGTTCTCAAAAGAAGAACCATTTAGAATGTTCGATTTTCTGCTTGCATTTTCCTTACAACACACATCCCAACACACAAACAGAAAAACAAGATGTTGTCATGTTAATTTCAACGTCGATTGACGTTGAGTTCAACGGGAATCCAAATACACACGTAGTGTTTTGCCATTACAGCATCTCTGGGGTTGACCACTCCATGATTGACAACATGTTATTCGTCAATCATCACAATTCACAAACACATGGAATCAACATTTATCCTTGTCAAATTAATAAGCATTTGCTCATAAACTTAGTATTTTTATCAGAAAGAAGATGTCATTTCCATCTATTGATCTTCAAGGACAGCAAACTTTACGAGAGATAACATTATAGATAACTTGAGCAATGGTTAAAGAAGTAAATTAACCCACTTAACTGCAAATCAGTTTAAGAAAGAAAGGAAGCAATCAAGGTCAACTCTAACCTGCATGGAGAAGTTAAATGTCATAAACTCCACGACGGGTCTTAGACCATAGTAAGCAGCGCCAACTCCAATCCCAGTAAACCCAGCCTGCAGTATATTTAAGCAAATAAATTAAACCAAACAAACAGCGGCTACCAACTATGTATGTATACATCCTGCTCTTTTTTCCGAGGAATTATCAGTTAAATCTATGTATGTATACAGTTAAATTTAATTTATAAGAAAGCTCATCTGATAGTCAAAATTTTAAGATGTAAAATATACCACCCAATGTTGAAAATGTAATAAAACACGAAATATTGAAGTATCAATTTTAAGCTGAGTTAAGAAGCAGGAAAAGTCAATTTTCACGTTCAATAAGAAATCCATTGCAGAAAGTTATAACAGCTCAGCATGAAGAAGGCAGCCCAACATAACGGCCTATGCTTATTTCCAAGGACAAAATATCCAGGCAATCGCATTATTATAAAATTAATTTGTTTATTTTATTGGATGATTCCATTGGGAAAAAATGATAGGGCATTACGACATCGTATAATCCATGTAGCCTGACCCTGCAAAGTGGGCGTTAAAACATGGCCCTTGACATGTGCTGACTGCTGAAAGAAAAATCAGGTGTTTGGATACCAAAATCTTGCAAGTTTCATATCAAGATGGTTTCAAGGTAAAATGTGTGTGCTTTATCAGCAGGTCTAACTCATTACATTGTGCCATGAGTTATTTATGCCAGTTATGAAGTTGTAATATCACCTAGCTAATTCAGAAAACAGAAGTACAAATACCAACGATAAAGGGTCTGTTTTATCATTTAGGAAATAGTTTGAATTCTGCAATTTGTTTTTAATGATCGGGAACCAAGTACCCCAATAATTTAAACTATTAAATGAAGACACATGAATAATTTTATAATATATTTCATTTACGCCCCCTCAGGCAAGTGCCCTTTGAGCATGAAGTGTGGAGATTACACGAGTCCAACTACTGTATTAAACTTCAACTTGTTGGAAGAAGAATGGGCACGCGGAAAGGATCGTAACCGTAGATCGCTTGGACATAGTACAGAGGCTTTGATACCATGTCACAATCCAACTATTCAAAAAGCTTAAGATATTGAGTCAAGAAGACACGTGGATGGTTTATACTTCTAACACTTAGTCTAGCGGTTTTAATTGAAAACACAATATCATGAAGTTCTCTATGAAAAAAACTTGTATTACAAAAATTACTAGATGTAAAAGACTAAAATTGGGAGAGGGCTACAGCCAAAGAACTAGCAATTTTATATCAATTTAGAAGCCTCCTTAAATTTAACCCAACATGGCAACAAGATGGCTGATAAAAAGTAAACATTACCGGGTTCGGAAGGACATGATTAAGAACTAGCAAATTAGTGGCTGCAAATGTACCAGACGAGATAGGTAAGAAAAATAACCTCAGTGATTGGAGTATCGCGAACCCTCTCAGGGCCATACTTCTCCAGCAGACCCTTGGTTATCTAAAATGAAAGAAGAAAGCAGGTAAGCAGATAATAGTAAATCAAATTTTGGAATTCACAGCTAGAAAAGAAATAGCACCAACAACTAGAAACCCAAAACTAACCTTGTATGCACCCTGATATTCTCCAACCTGCACTCTAATACAACAAAAAATGAAGTAAGAAATAGGCATGGAGAAAAGGAAAAGAGGCCAACCCGAAAAACAAATCAGTGATATATAAATGGGACAATTGGATGACCTCTTCACCCATCAAGAAGACTTTAGGATCAGCTGACATTTCCTCATCAAGTGCGGAGTTGAGAGCCTCTCTCACTGTCATCTAACAAAATGGAAACAAGTGAATCAGATTTTGAAATGTTGCGAGTTTTATGAGAAAGAGAAGGAAGAAAGCAGCAAAACCTCTTTGACGGCGGAAGAGAATTGTCTGAGTGCAGAGAAGGCAGGGCGGATAGTCTGTGAATAAAAGCGTTTATGTGAAATGGAAGCACACAGAATTCCAGAATGAGATAAAAACCAATCGTACCTTGTGCCTTATAACACCCCACATCTTCAACTTTTTTGAATGAAGCAAAGCTACTCCCAGAAAAACTGTAATCCCTCAACAAAAATCTTTCTTAAAAATTAATAAATGACGAACTCAAGCAAGCATAAGAACCAGAGATAAAAACATACCAAAATCTAATCTAGACTAGACTAGATAATAACAAGTAAGAAACCCTAAGATAAGATGCGTGTGAATTGAAAGCAAGAAATATAGATCTGGATTCTGGAAGAACGGTCGTACCTCAACCTGGATGGATCAGATTCCGATCGCCGCTCACAATGACCCAATCCAACAACCTACCCTTCTCCAGACATATTAACAATGGGTTAAATAAGTTTTGATTTTAGGCTTCGTTTGGCCCAGCTTTTTTCTGACTTAAAAGCTACTTTTAAGTAAAAGTTAAAAATAATAGCTTTTAAAAAGAAGAAGAAGCTGTTTGTCAGTTTTCAGTTTTTTATAACTTAAAAAGCTACTTTTAAGTTAAAAGTTGTTTGGTAAAACTGTTTTAAAAAAGTTTCATATATGGCGTCGGGGGCGGTGGCGGCGGTGGCGTGGGGGCGGCGGCGGTGGCGTGAGGGGGCGGTGGTGCGGTGGCGGCGATGGCGGTGGCGGCGGTGGCGTGAGGGGGAGACGGCAGCGGCGATGGCAGTGGTGTGGTGGCGGCGGTGCGGTGGCGGCGGCGGTGGCGGTGGTGGTGGCGGTGGCGGTGGTGGTGGTGGGGGTGGTGGGGGTGGTGGGGGTGGTGGCGGTGGCGTGGGGGGCGGTGGCGTGAGGGGGCGGCGGCGGTGCAGCGGTGGTGGTGATGTGGGGGGCGGCGGTGCGATGGCGGTGGTGGCGGTGGTGGCGGTGGCATGGTGGTGGTGATGCGGTGGCGGCGGTGGCGTGAGGGGGCGGCGATGCGGTGGCAGCGGTGCGGTGGTGGCGGTAGTGGCGTGAGGGGGCGGCGGCGGTGGCAGTGGTGTGGTGGCGGCGGTGGCGTGTGGGGGCGACGGCAGCGGCGGTGGTAGCGGTGTGGTGGCGGTAGTGGTGGTGGTGGCGGTGGCGGCGGTGGCGTAAGGGGGAGACGGCAGCGGCGGTGGCAGTGGTGTGGTGGCGGCGGTGCGGCCAGGGGCGGAACATAGAAGGGACAGGGGAGGGCCTTGGCCTCCCCAAAACCCTTAAAAAAAATCTTGTAAAATGTAAGCACTTTAAATTTTCTGTATACAAGTAGTTAAATATATAGTTAACAGATCAAATTTAATATTAAAGTTTATGGTGTCCTAGTGGCTAGATAACTTCTATTTAATCATCTTGACCACGGTTCAAATCCCACCTAAACTCATTTTGAGTAATAATTTTACATTATTTCTCTTTTAACTAGCTGAGTCAAAAAAAATTTAGAAACTTAGACTTAAACAAATGTATAATGTTTTATAACTCTTAAAATATGTACTTGAGGTTTCAACTACAATTTTTACTTATTTAATTAATTTTAATCATAATTTTTATGCTATTAATTCTTAGTATATATACCACGTCAACTCAAAATGAATCACATACACATATTTTTTTTTTATAAAAAAGTGAGAGTTTGAAATATAACAGTTTAAGAAAAAATACAATATACAAATGTGATACATTTCTCCCAGAAAAATAATTATCAAAAGTAAAAGAAAAAAGTTCTTTTTTCAAGAGAAAAAATTGTAAGAATAAAAAAAATATATGATGAAGATAAAAAAATTTATTTAAAGGCAAAGATATATATTGAGAGAATACAAAATTGAAAAAAAAATGAGAAGAGAATTTTCAAAAATATTAATATAACTTATAATAAATTTCTAATATTTATATTGTATGAATTAATTTAATCTTTAATTTTTTCATGAATATCCATGCATATTGTTGTTAAAAATATTTTTTAATTTATATATTAAAATCTTATTTCGGCCCCCCGAAATTTTTCTTTCTAGTTCCGCCACTGGGTGCGGCGGCGGCGGCGGCGGCAGTGGTGGTGGTGGTGGTGGTGGCGGTGGCGGTGGCGGCGGTGGCGGGGGGGTGGCGGTGGATGTGGGTCAGCGGCGGTGGGGTGGTGGTGGTGGTCATAATAATAATAAGTTACTTTTAAGTAAAAAGCTCCTATCTCTAGCTTTTTCTAAAAAGTTACTTATTTCTATTTTATGTTATAAAAATAAGTTACTTAAAAGCTACTGAACTTTTTCAACAAATGTGTTTGGCCCTGCTTTAGCTTAAAAGTAACTTAAAAGTCATAAAAAAGCCGGGCCATCAATCTTTTGGAATATAACTCTAAATTTAAGGAAATAGTTGAAAATTTTCTTCGCCGTCAGTAAACCTTCGGTCATGCTTGAGTGTCACTTGAGATTCTACGTGGCACCACGTCAATTAATGAGACTAGTTGTAATTTATTTTATTTGTCAATAAAAAAATAAAAAAAATTAAACTAATTAAATTCAGACAACCTATATTAACCCTAAAACCAACAATTCCTAACTTATCAACAACAACCCCTATCTATTTCACTCAATCTGAAACACATCCTTCTCTCTAAGTTTCACTGAAGGAGACGAAGAACATCGAAGGCGAAGAAGATCCTCGAAGGCGACGAAGAACATCGAGTAGTGAGGTTTGTGTCCTTGTTCTCTTCTATATCGCTTAACGTGCTTCTAGATTGCATTAGACGTCTTCTTCGCTTGAATGTCATAATGAGTAGACGATAGGTAGCATGTGACGTCATCCTCGTTTGAACTTCACAATGGGTGAACGATAGATAGCAGACGTTGCATGATTAGATGATATATGGTAAACGTTGCATCTTCTTCAGACGTTTCACTTGAGTGTTTGAACGATGATTGTATCGTTTGTGCTTCTGTCGTCTCCTGCACTTTGATTAGTACAAATAATATATAATTCACAAAGCAGGGTACATTTCAAAATTTTCTCTCAAAAATATGAATCTATTCTCAATGAGAGTGGGGTGTCAAGTAAATCATTAAATTTATCTCCAGAAATTTTAGATATCACCTCATCTTCGTCGTCGTCTGATCATTCTTCGTGATTATTATTTGTGTAATTGGTCGCAGCGTTGTTTGCACTCAAGGTGTGGGGACATTACCTCTACAAGATTACCTTCACTATCTTCAGCGACCACGAGAATTTGGGACACTCGTTTGATTTGAAGGAGGAACGTGAAGCAGCATGAATGGGCAAAGTCCATGAGGGAGTATGATCTTACGCTGCAATACCATATGAGGAAGTTCAACGTGGTTACTAATGTCTTGGATTGACCGCCAATGAATACCTCCACCATGACGGTGAGAAAGATGGAATTACTCAAACAGTTTCAAGCTCTGAAGTTGAACTTGGTTATCAGGAATAAAGAATCAAGGGACTGAGTATGTGACATACGCCTTACTTGTTAGGAGGAAAGAGTTGGACATGAGGAGCCTGTAGAAATGATTCAACCCCTAACGTTCCCGAGGGGAAGTGGGTGTTAGAGAAAAATATCCTGAATTAATCTATTTTGATAAATAACAATTTCGTTAAAGAGTCACTAATTTTTCCTTGAAGAACTTTATATTCAGGGACTCCTATAAATGGAAAGGACGCTGCAATCATTATCAAAAAGCAAAGTAAAAGTCCGTCCGGCTATGAGAACTTCGTCCGCCTAAAGGGACTGTCCGGATCACTTCAAGTCAAACAGAGAGGTTGACTAAGAAGTAATAATTCAAGACTGACACGAAAAGAATCTGCTCAGTAGAGATCGTTTGTCTAAACCAAGATAAGCTGTCAAGCACCTCCTGTGGATCAGAGCATTAAATACGAAAGAGACAGATTTAAGCGCCATATACCTTGAAGATTCAAATTCTCCGACATTCCTTTATTCAAGTTGCTTTTTACTGAATTTACGGTGAAATCCTCTGATCATCGTATCTCCTCAACGGTAAAATTCAAAACCTCGGGTCAGAAGCATTAATTGCTGTTCCTGGAGATCAGAAGCAAAAGCATTGCCAGACGAACTCACTCTCTACCAGTTAAAGAAATGTTCATCACTACGGCAAACCTTCTTTAGTAACAAATTGCAGAAGTATCCGTTACTCACAATCCAGCAAATCCCCAACGGAACTATTTTGAAGATCTTCATCAGTTCATCGGAGTCATCCGCGGAGTCATCGCAGTCATCGGAGTCTTCAGAGAGAAGTGAATCGTTAATTTCAATACCCCTTGGTCGGAATAATTCTACTCCGATCTCCTGACAAGCCAATTCCTCTAAAGCGTTATAAGCCAAGAAGGGCAATCCATTTGGACCCCTGAGCAGTTTTGTCACGAGGAAACCATAGGGAATTGAACTCTGGTTATCAATTAGAGCAGAAGCAAGATGATTGTAGACGATGTCTACAACATTAATGTACTCTTCATTCATAATTGAGGAGATGATGAACAGGTCTTTGTCAAGCACGTCTCTTAGATGATCTACTCTTGGACAAAGCATGGTTGTCACCAGTAGATGTAAAACTCTGGCAGAAAAGGTGAGGGATGAGCAGAGAGAGCGCTGTTGGAGAGAGGGATTTTGCATGCAATAGATGACTTCATCAATATGTTCTACACCGCAGTTTCTTTCCCAGGATTCAGAGTACGTCACTCCTTCATCCTCACTATTGAGGAGTTCAGCAAGTTTCTCTCTGGTTATGGAGAAGTCATGATTCTGCACTCTTCCAACGAAGCCTCTGTTGTGAACAAAGGACAAGGAGGACCAGAAAGCCAAGATGAGTTCTGGGTACGATGACTCATTAGAGGCCTCACACAATTCCTTTATACGTGTGTTACGTAGAGCATTGGTGCCAGGAACTTGATAACGCTGTAGTTCTAGGAAGTTGACGGCAAAAGGAAGACATATGGTCACGCCGTTGTTTGCCATTTCTAATTCTAAGGAAGAAGGAACACAGAATCAGAGGATACAGGGAAGATGATGGAGTGAAGGATGGAGAACACATGTGAGATACATCTAGAATTTATAAGCAAACGAGGGAATATGATAAGTTGCAGAGTAAACGCGCAATTAGAAAAGTTGCGTTGAGAATTGTGAAATTATCTGGGAAACGCGTAAGATGATAGGTTGCAGAGTAAAGAGGGAAGCAGTTACAAGAAATAATAATGAAACGACGCATGCTGAAGCATAAGAAAATAGCTGATAGGACTAGGCAACGGAGGCGACGTCCGACGACGTGATTGTTGAGATAGCTGACAAGACTCATGGTAGAAAAATAAAAGAAAACCCTAGTTCTGAACAATAGCAAAAATCTTCAAAACTCTGTTACCCTAGTTCTGAACAACAGAAGAAATCTTCAAAACAAAACCCTAGAAGTAAAAGCAGGTCAAGAGTACTCACGAGTGAGGTAGAGAAGCGGCAGTGCCATTGCGGAGAGAAGGAGTGCCGGTGACGAGGTGCAACGGTAAAGAGCGGTGGTCATGAGGTGCAGCGACAAGGAGTGAGGAGCGGCGGTGACTATAAGTATAGATAGCAACCTGAGAGGGGGGTGAATCAGGTTTTCACATTTTTCGCCTTAACAATACTTGTTACTTTCAAGATAAAGATAATCACAAATAATGATTGTGAGTGCAGCGAAATCAAACAATGCTTGAAAGTAATAGATGAAGGTTAGGAGAAATCACACACGAAATTTATCTTGGTTCACCTTCAAACCACAGAAGGCTACGTCCAGTCCCTCAAGAAACCCTTGAGGATTTTTCCACTATTGATAAAAACTTCTTACAAGTGCTTACACCAAGGACTTTAAGAATTTCTATCAACATCCTGAAAGCACACCACTTTCAGAACCTGAAAGTAAACCACTTTCAGACAGCCAACCTTTGTGAAGAAGGTCTAGCTCCTGACCTTGGCTGAGGTTTTGATGACGACAAACTCGTGAACAAAAAGAAGAAAAGAAGACTTAGAAGAACCAGTGCAACATTTCTCAAACAATCTCAAGGGTTCAACCTTCAAGCATTAACTAAGTCTTATATAGTTAGGTAAGTTATGCTTCCAAGGTCTCTTTAAGTACGAAGGCTCTAAGACAATTAAAAGTATTTGAGTTTAACCTTTTCATAAGTTGAAAGTGGTAGGAAAACTCAAGTTGATCTTAAGGTTTCATTATCTAAGAAAATGGACTTGAGTGTAATCGATTACACCTCTATGGTAATCGATTACACAAAGGCAAGTAATCGATTACAGCTTTCTTGTAATCGATTACATGTTTGAATTTGAAATTCAAACAGCAACGGTCACATAGCGTAATCAATTACCTAAGTACTTTAATCGATTACATGCTCGACAGTTGTGATTTTTCATGAACCATTGTGTCTCGAATCGTTTGGAAAGGGTTGTGTTGGTTCATGGATGATCCCTTATGCCTATAAATAGTCCATTTGAGTCCAGAAACGAAAAAGACATGACATAGGCTTAAAACACACTTGAACTACTCTTTCATATCAAATTAAACCTTTGTTCTTTAACTTTCAAGAGCCTATATTCTGAGTTCATTATTCTTCATTGTAAAAGAACACACGTGCTGTTCAAATATTGAAGAACTCAGAATTAAAAGAGCCTTCATATGCTTAAGAGCCTAAAAGCATAACTCCTATGATCAATCCATTCTTGTATTAAAGGATTGATTCAGCCAGTTAGAAATTCTTCTTCATCTTCATTCTGGTTGAGTGAAAATTCACCGTAGGGTTCGGTGAAGGTTGGTTTTTCTGAAAGTGGTTTGCTTTCAGGTTCTGAAAGTGGTTTGCTTTCAGGGTTGTTGATAGAAATTCTTAAGGTTCTTGGTGTGAGTACTTGTAAGAAGTTTTTATCAATAGTGGAAAAATCCTCAAGGGGTTTCTTGAGGGACTGGACGTAGCCTTCGGTGGATTGAAGGTGAACCACGATAAAAATTGTGTGTGCATTCTCCTAACCTTTATCTTTTACTTTCAGGTAACGCTTATTTCCGCTGCATTCGCAATTATCGATTCTAATCATCTTACTCTTGAAAGTAACAAGTTGTGTTAAGGCGAAAATTGGGTAAACCTGATTCAGCCCCCCCCCCCCTCTCAGGTTGCTATCTATACTTACAATTGGTATCAGAACGTAAGTTTAGGTAATTTGCTCCTAAGATCCGGGAAAAGATGGCATCCTCTTCTAGTCATGGAACTAGTGAGGGATTCAACATAAACAGGCCACCGTACTTCAATGGAGACCATTATGACTTCTGGAAAATCAAGATGAAGATTTTCATAAGGTCATTGGATGTGGAAATATGGAAAGCCATTGAAGAAGGTCTGTTTATACCAATGAATGAAGTGGGTGATAGCAGACAACCGAAACCAGAAAACACATGGAGTGAAGAAGAAAAAAAGAAAGTTCAATATGATCTTAAAGGCATGAACATTCTTACATCTGCTCTTGGCATGGATGAATTCTTCAGAGTATCAACGTGCACAACTTCAAAAGAAATATGGGATACATTGATGGTAACCCATGAAGGAACAAATGAAGTTAAGAGATCAAAAATCAATACCCTATCACAAGAATATGTGATGTTCAGAATTCTTCTTGGTGAAAAGGTATTAGATATGCAAAAACGCTTTACTCATTTGACTAACCATTTGATTGTACTTGGTAAAGAATTTTCCAGGAGTGACCTAAACATGAAAATTCTAAGATCACTCACAAGAGCATGGCAACCAAAGGTTACAGCCATTTCTGAAAAGAAGAGTTTGTCTAATATGACTCTAGAAACTCTCTTTGGAAAACTCCAAGAACATGAATTGGAGTTGAAGCGTCTTGAAGAACATGAACAACATGAGAAGAAGTATCGATCCATCTCTCTAAAAGCAAAGGAAAGCATCAAAGAGCAATATGATGCAGATTCTGAAGAGGACGTCAATGAAAGTATGAATCTTCTTGTGAATAATCTTGGAAAGCTATTCAAAAGGAAAGGTACGAAGTTTAATAATAATAGAACTTTCCAAAAGAATAGCGAGCCTTCCATCTCTCAGAAATTTACATGCTTTGAGTGTGGAAAACCGGGACACATCAAAATGGAGTGCCCAAACCTTCAAAAGAAGAAACATGGTTTGAAGGATATGTTTGAAAAGAAAGATTTAACCTCTCGAAGAGCTTATATCGCATGGGATGAAAATGACGTGAGTTCTTCATCCGACTCTAAAAAGGAAGAAACACATGTGGCTTTAATGGCCTCTCATGACTCAGATGATGAAGATATCGAGGTTAGTAGCAATGGTATTTCTTTTCATGATTTAGAATTTGCCATAGAAAATGTGTTTAAATTATGTCAAAGTTTCTCTAAAATTAGTAGTAAGCAAAATGCTATTATCTCTTCATTAGAAATTAAGTGTAGAACCTTACAAGATGAACTAGATGTAGTAAAATCTAAATTAGACATTCCACAAGAATGTACCAAGTGTAGTTCATTAGAAGAGAAAATAGATAGTCTTCAACAAAGAGTTCATAACTTCAATATAGGAAAGCAAAAAATAGATGATATCCTAAGTATACAAAGACACTTTAGTAATAAAGTTGGATTAGGATACTTGTAACACCCCAATTTTGGGTTGAGGGTTACATGGTAAATACGCGAAAATTGAAACCTCTCAGAAAAACAACTCATTTTTCTTAAAAGGTTTTCGTCTCTCTTAATTACTTAAAAACAATATAAGTAATAATTTTCCCCATAAAATAATATTTACTGCGCGGAAGCAAAACGAGGAAAATATTACAACGGAGAAAATTGCTCAACAGCGAGCCCAAAACTAAAATAAACTAAATTAGCGGAAAATCTTAAGACATCAATCGTCTTCTTCAAATTTCTTCCACGATTCCGCTGCGCACTCTGATTCCGTAAAGCTTCTTCAAGAGACGACGATCAACACCCTGTCTATTTTCTGGCGTTAAGCGCCCAAAAACAAACAGAAAGGGTTAACTCTTAAAACAAACAACAAATACCAAACATAAATAACAATAACAGTAATCGCAACATACAGTACAACATCACCATAATAAACCTCAGATCCTCATAACCAACAATTCAAATCATACTCATGATTCCAACAAATACAACTACATGCACAACTACATGCTCAACAACTTTGGCCAAGATACATCGTTCCAAACGGGAGCGACTTCGTTCCAAACGGGAATAGGGAGGCATATGGCAATATTGTCCACCTTACCGCCCTTCCGGTCACGTGGTAAACATCCGTCCACCCCACCGTCATCATGGTCCCGTGGCAATCATCGTCCACCCCACCATTCCAACCTAGAATATGCATATGCCATGCCAACATGTTCAACATCTTCATGAATCAACAATCTCAACAACGTTATCAATATAACATATTCAACTTCATCAACATCATCAACATTAGCATGTCTTAACATCAATTCTTAGAACCAAACATGTATCACAAAACCAATAATTGCATCACAACAAACAGAATGGTTTCCAACATCAAAGTCATATTTCAGGCATAACTGACTCTATCTAGACCCAGAGTTACCCTTACCTTTTAATCATTTGCTTGGTCTTGTCCTCCAACCTATCATGATAACATGTGTGTACAATCATCAACAATCAAGGAAAACACCAGAAAACAACTCCACAAAATTTAAATCCAAAACAAGCAAAACAACAACTTGCTGTCAGGGGCCTAGCGCCCAAGCGTTGGCTTCCAACGCTCAAGCGTTGGGTCCCTGTCTGGCAACACGAACTGGGCAGAACCTCAGTTCCCAGGCGTTAGGAGTCCAGCGCTCATGCGTTGGCTCCCTGCCAGAAACCTTGAAAAAGTGTTTTTCATCCCAAAATCAATTCCAAACTCTAATTTTAAAAAACCAACTTCTTCCATACTCAAAACCCATTATAAAACACTCTTGATACCCTGAATAAACAGAATCCTAAAATTTCCCAAAAACTCCAAAACAAAATATCAAAGAGAAGAAAGAAACACCAACCTTGATCATTCGGTAATTTATACCTTATTTCTTGCAGAGATCTTCCAACTCTTGCTCATACTCATACCTTAACCTTGCCTTCATCTCTTCGTAGACCTTCTCCACTTGTTTCATAGCTCTTTGTATTCTCTCCATCTCCTTTCCCCACGGATCATCGTTTCAGACTTCATCGGTACACAACCTAGGTTCTAGGCTCTCAGTTTTTGGAAGAGGGAAGAGAAGCAAAAGTGAAAGGGAGAGGGGAGGAAGAAGCACGAAATTTCTGAACCAAGGGCTCTATAAACTCAGAATTTCACCCCTCATCAACACCATTAATTCGCCCATTAACTCACCACTAATCAAATATTCAAATTCTGCATTTATATCCCCTAATTACTCTCATTAAACTCCATTACTACCTTGTTTAAATTTCAAATTTAAATCTGATTGTAACTCCTATTAAACTCCATTTAAACCCATTTATTGCTCATTAAACTCATGTCTCAATTTAAATTCGAAATTCAGCCTTTAACCACCAAAAATCTGATTAAAATTAAAACATACCTCACTAGGATTCAAACACAAGCCTTGCCAATCAATTGCCTAATACTCAACCCCTAAACCAAAGCTCTTCTTATTAAAACTCTTACACTAATATTCTTTTAAGCCTCTAACTTGAACCATCATGTTCCTATTTCAAATTTGAATTCCAACACCTCCTTAAAAGCTCTTAAATGCGGAATTCCAATTCAGCCTTGACTAGTCCAAGGACTAAAATGCAAATAACCAAACTTAAAGGACCAAAACCTAATTATAAAATCTCCAAGGACCAAAGTATAAATACTCAAAACTTGAGGGTCTTACAATACTCATCTCAGTCAAAGATAAAAGTTGTTAAGAAAACTATCTTTGTTAAACCAAACAAAGGTGAAGGAACTTCTAAACATGAGAATACTAGATTTTCTCAAAATAATAAGAATAATTATCATAAGAAATACACTAAGAAGATCAATCCTATTCCTAGGCATACCTCAGGATACAATAAATATTCGTGCACTTATTGCAATAAAATAGGACATACCCCTAACAGGTGCTATTACAAGAATGTAGCAGTACCAAATAAGGAATACATGTGGATTAAGAAAGTCACTAACATTGAAGGACCCAAAGCACATTGGGTACCTAACACCCAAGTTTAAACTCTGTTTTGTAGGTGTGCATGAAAGCAGCAAGCGACTTATGGTATCTTGATAGTGGCTGCTCATCACACATGACAGGAGACAAAACAAAGTTCTCATATCTTATGCCTAGAGAAAAGGGCTTTGTCACATTTGGTAATAATGAGAAAGGAAAAATACTTGGTATCGGAAGGATAGGTACGCCCCCTCAAACTATCATTGATAAAGTTCTCTATGTTGATGGTTTGAAGCATAACCTGCTAAGTATTAGTCAACTATGTGACAAGGGCTTGAAAGTTGGTTTTATAAATGATATCTGTGTGGTAAAAGATGTGAAAACTCGGAAAATCAAGTTTTCTGGATACAAAGTCAATAAAGTCTTCATGATATCTCTGGATGAAATTCCATCCAATGTTAGATGCTTATTAGCCAAGAACAACAATGATTCATGGCTTTGGCATAGAAGACTGGCTTATATCCATATGGATAATTTAAATAAACTAGTCAAACATGATCTAGTTATTGGTCTTCCAAAGATAAGATTCGAAAAGGATAAGCTTTGTGATGCATGTCAGAAAGGAAAGCAAACCAAGGTATCATTCAAACTCAAGAATATAGTTTCAACTACAAGACCACTCCAACTACTTCACATGGATTTATATGGACCATCAAGAACTAGAAGTTTTGGAGGTAATTATTATGCTCTAGTATTTGTTGATGATTACTCAAGGTACAAATGGACTATATTCTTATCTCATAAGAATGAGGCCTTCAATGCATTTAAGAGATATGCAAAGCTTGTTCAAAATGAAAAAGCTTTGAAAATTTCTTCTATAAGAAGTGACCATGGTGGAGAGTTTCAAAATCATCTATTTCAAGAATTATGTGATGAAAGTGGAATTTCATATAACTTCTCTGCACCAAGAACACCACAACAAAATGGTGTTGTAAAAAGGAAGAACAGGTCACTAGAAGAACTAGCAAGGACCATGCTAAGTGAATCCAATCTCCCTAAATACTTTTGAGCTGATGCAGTAAGTACTGCATGCTATGTATCCAACAGAGTACTTATAAGGCCCATACTGAAAAAGACTCCTTATGAATTGTACAAAGGAAGGAAACCCAACATTTCTCACTTGCATGCTTTTGGATCAAAATGCTTTGTCTTGAACAACGGTAAGGAAAACCTTGGTAAGTTTGATGAAAAATCTGATGAAGGTATATTTCTTGGCTATTCTCTGACAAGCAAGGCATATAGAGTCTTCAACAAGAAAACTCTAGATATTGAAGAGTCCATTCATGTCTCTTTTGATGAGTCTAACTCTTCAAATGAAGATAAAGATGTTTTACCTGATTATGATGAAGAAGAAAACATAATCTAGGATGATCATCAAAAGCAAATAGAGCAAAGTTCTGAACCAACAGAACAAGTTGAAGATGCCATTTATGAGTTTCCAAAAGAATGGAGAACACACAAAGATCATCCCATTGACAACATCATAGGTGATATATCAAAAGGAGTTTCAACAAGACTACACTTAAATGATTCAGTTTTGAACATGGCATTTGTTTCTCAAGTAGAACCTTCTAAGGTAAATGATGCTTTAGAAGATGAGTACTGGATAGTAGCAATGCAAGAGGAGTTGGACCAATATGAAAGAAACCAAGTATGGGAATTGGTTCCTAAGCCTATTGATAAACATGTCATTGGAACAAAGTGGGTGTTCAGGAACAAGTTAGATGAAAATGGCATCATAGTCAGAAACAAGGCAAGGCTGGTAGCACAAGGTTATAATCAAGAAGAAGGAATTGACTTTGATGAAACCTATGCCCCAGTTGCTCGATTGGAAGCCATAAGACTTCTATTGGCTTATGCTTGCTCTTTAAACTTCCCATTATATCAAATGGATGTCAAAAGCGCTTTCTTGAACAAAGGAATGACATAAAGAGCGACCAGCTCGGAGAGCTCGACTATGACAAATTCATTTTTTCTCCACTTTTCAAAAGCACGGCTATCTAAGATTTTCATGTGACTATGGCTCTGGAGAGAGATGAAGCCTTTGGCAAAGCTCGCCGATCGGTATAATTGGAAAAAGTGAAGGAACAGAGCGCCAACACTGCCAACTGGGATTCCAAGGAAGTCACAGAGAACCTCAAAAGCTCTGAGTAAACCCTAGGCAACAAGGTCGAATTGAGATGGGGAGATACAGAGCTAAGGTAGCATCTCAGACTCTAAATATGAGTATTAGAGATAAGAATCGTCTGCTGTTGGAGGCGTGCAGAAACGGTCACAGCAACGTCAGGGATTGTCTGCCGTATTGACTGACAAAGGAATGCATCGTCTAACCTTATCGTCTGATAGGGATCATCTGCATGTTGGAGTGATAGATCGTCTGCCAAGCCAAGATAAATCTTCTGACCAGACATGTCACCTGAGTCTACGCTTGCTGTAGCCATGTTATCTAGTAGTACTAGCAATCCCGGAATATCCAGGATCTTATCTTATATTTATTATTGTTTATGTTTCCCAATGTAATAGTTGACATCGGACTATCCGTCGTCTTACTTATCTTCTCTCTATATAAATATAGAGCTTGTAATACTGAATAAGAAGTGAAGTTAAGAATAGTTTGAAACGTTAAATTGTTCCACTCGACCTCTTCTTCACCTTCCCTTTATTTTCCCTTTTCCGAGAACTCTTTAAGTTCTTAACACTGAGAAATGAATGACAATACCAAACTTATAAATTGTGAAAAAAAACATGAAGAACCCTTGAAAGGGTTCCAAATGTACGTGATCTCCTTTTCTGTGAAGGAGAAAGGAGTAAACTCTAGACCTATCGGGGTTACCCGAGAGAGGAGGAAGGTCGGATTCAGTTAGAGAATTGAAGCGACAGTAGGATGAGTGAACTTCTGGATCAATTAAGAAAAGGTCTTCCAAAACCTCAAAATAAGAGGAAGAGGCACCAACGCCTTGGTCACACATGACAATTGAATTTCCCAAATTAGAAGTTGAAGACACAAAGGGCAAAATAGGAGGATCTAAGGATCCAAATTGGTTTAGAAAAAAATCTGGTGGAGGAGGAAGACTGAATCTCGAGTTTTCAAATGGTAGAAGAACCTCGTTTAGATCTGCAAAAACCTCCACAAAGGAATCTGGAAAGAAAGAAAGAAAAAGGGGATTTTCATCCTCAGCATGGTTATTCTCTCCTCAATTCACGAGGAAATAAAATAATTCTAAAGGACTTACCAATATAAGGGAGCCCACCACATGCAAAAGCGATTATAGAAAACAGGAAGCTGCAAATTCTGTCGAAGGGAAAAAACTGAAGAAATTTGTGAGAAATACAACCATATGGAAAATAATGAAATGAAATAGAAAATAAATACCGAAGAGGCATTGTGACTCCCGAAACATGGATACAATATTTAAAGCTTGAGGGGTGTTCCGGTAGGCTCTTCATCCATACTACCCAATGACGTTGCAGCTGACCCACTAGGGATTCTCTCAAGCATACACCTAAGAGGCAACCTGCATGACCTAGCTAAGGGACGATCACTCTCATCCTGGACATAGGCCGAGGGGAAGCGCTTCACAGGCTACTGGGCCTACAGTCGCTCCTGCTCGGAAGCCTCACTCATGAGCTTCCCACACCTGCAGGGACACCTCCGACGCTTATAAATACCAGGCTCTATCGTTTCACTAAGGACCTTTTGGAAGCTTCTTACTCACTCTTCACATTACAAGTTTGCCATGCATTTTTACATGTCTGAGATGAGCTCTTGGATGCTCTCAAAGATCCCTTGCTGACTTGAGCATCGAAAGTGGAACACCATTCTATTACAGGGAAAGAATATGCAAAAAAGAGAAAAGTAACACATGTCAACTCTCCTAAGATGTCTTATCGCATGGAGAAGGGAAGAAGGAGATTCCTATATGCCCCTCGAACAATCCAAAGTGATCCCAAGCGTTTCCCCAGGCATCATCCGCCAACCAGGAGCTCGCACCATGAGGTCTTCACTCAATCCGCCCGGTAGAAGGAACATGGAGTCAGGACGAGCACCTTGGGGATCATCACGATCCTTCATTAACTACAATTTTCTCCTTGCGGAGCTCGTATCAACACACGCCCCATCGTAGCTCCAACTTTGTGAAGCAACCGGACCAGGATGTGGAGTCTGGGGGCAACCGCATCGGAAAAGCTTCTCCACGAAATCCAGATACGGGCAACCACATATGAAAAAGAGAAGCAGAGACTCGGCATTTTGGGGACCAACCTGGAAGCCACAGTATCATCTCCTGGACTCCGGTTCCATATGGCAAAGCTACCCTCACTAAAGATCACCGAAGCTAGGAGACGTAACAGATCTTCCAGGTGAAGAACTCCTTCCCACTTCCTCAGGATGAAGGAAGTCAGAGAAAGACGACTCCTCGAATCCACCTCAGCTCATCGGCCCGCAGCCTCTAACAGAGGCCCCTTGAAGAATAGCGAGGGTCTTCGCCTCCAAGGAGGGCTTTCAAAATGAATTGAACGCCTTTGCCGATGCCTTCCAAAGCTATCACCGCAAGGGTAGTGGAAGTTTCAGGCACAACATCCATAAGAGGAGATGGTTCCAGAAGGTCAAAGAAACTGAACATTTATAGGGAACTTTGAGCCCTTGGAAACGTTCCGAAGCCTACGAAACCCTCGTTGGGAAAGAGAACTGTATTTATGAAATTACCCCTGGAAAATCCCAAAGGAATTTAAAGCGGCGGAGATTTCGCTAACTCACACATCCGGCCGGGAGCAACGCGATGTTACAAATACACCATGAAACCGACCAGACATCGTAACCTCACTCGGATCACAAGCCAGCAAGCTCGACCAAACTGCACCCGACTGTGTCAACAAAATCCAGCTCGGATCAAGGGAAACACCAGCCAGCAGTCTAGGCCTCAGAATAAAACTGGGCCAGAATAAAACAGAGAGACTCGCGCAACTGCGGAGGACCTATTACTTAGAAGCAGGAGGCTCCGAGACGCAGCAGAAGGATCTCGGCCAAAAGCTTCTTATAACTTAACATGCCAACATATGCCACGCCAAGCTGGGGGGCTCCTGTTCCGGTCGGCTCTTCAGCCATACGACCCCACAGCATAGCAGCTGAACTACTAGGGATGATCTCAACCATACACCTAAGAGGCAGCCTACACGACCCACCTAAGGGACGATTACTCCCGGCTTAGTGGTACCTTAACTGACCGGGCCGGACATAGGCCGAGGGGAAGCACTTCACAGGCTTCTCGGCCTACAGCCACCCCCCGTCGGAAGCCTCACTCATGAGATTCCCCAACACTTGTAAGGACACCTCCGGCACCTATAAATACTAGATTCTATCATCTCACTAAGGACTTTTTGGAATTTGATCATCATTCCACTTACACGCTTCTTACTCACTCTTTACATTACTAGTTTGACAAGCATTCTTACATGTCGGAGCTGAGCTCTTGGACGCTCTTGGAGCTCCCTTACTGACTTGAGCGTTGAAGTGTCTTTTTCAGGTCCCCCCGACGCATTAGACTTGGAGACTCCACCCCATTCACATCGGAGCACTACGAGCACCACCGCAGCCTCGCCGAGAGCAAATCGTCTAGGATTCACACTCAAACAAGGGGAAGTCGGCGAAGTTGAGCAACTGGCTGCATTCCGCTCGGACCAGAGCACAACCAACTCGTCAAATCATACCAGATCTGGTCAAATGCACTCAGCACAGTTCAAGACAAAGTTGAACGACACGTCTAAAGCCTCAGAACAAACTCTAAGCCAGAACACATCAGAAGATCTCGCGCGACTGCGACACAGAGGCTTGTCACCCTGGCACAGGGGGGCTTCAGAACACAGCAAAAAGAGGTCTCGGTGAGAAGCTTCATGTTGCTTGACATGCCAATACTAGCCACGCCAAGCTTGGGGCTCCTATTCCAGTCAGCTCTTTAGCCATACGACCCGACAACGTACCAGCTGACCCACTAGAGATACACTTCAACAAACACGTAAGAGGAAGCCTGCACAACCTAGGCTAGGGACAAGCACTCCTGACTTAGTGGCCCTTCATTCAATCGGCCCAGACAAAGGTCGAGGGAAGCGCTACATGGTCGCTTGGCCGGACAGACACTCCCGCTCGGAAGCCTCACTTAAGAGCTTCCCTTCAACACCTGCAATACCTCCGGCACCTATAAATACATGTTCTGTTGTTCCCATTGGGACGCTTCTCACTCATATCTTACATTAAAAGTTTGCTATGCATTCTTCAATGTTTGAGATATGCTCTTGGATGCTCTCATTGCTCCAACACTGACTTGGGCGTCAAAGTGTCTTTTGCAAGTCCCCTGACGCTAGGGGTGTTCATAACCGATCCAATCCAATCAAAACCGAAAAACCGATCCAAAAAAATTGAAATCTAAATAAACCGAAAACCGAACGGATCCAAAATCGAGAAAACCGAATATTTTTGTCGGATTGGATCGGATTTCGGATTTGTTTTTCAAAACCGAATCAATCCAATCCAAACCGAATGTTTACAAATATATATATTTTTTTTGTAAATATATCATATAATTCATACTTACATTTTTTCGTCCTTATAAGTTTATATAATTATTATATGACACGTAATTATTTATGAAGATATATTTGGAAAATAGAGTTTCAAGTAATAATTTGAAAAATATGCATCAAAGTAAACATATATTTAAAAAATATGTCATATATGCAGGATTAACTTTTCTTCTTCTTCTTATTTTAGAGGTACTGAGCCAATGATGGTAAATGTGAAAATTTGTTTGAGACTTTTGGTTCGTCTTTATTTTTTATTCCAAACTATCATCGTTTAGGCTTGTAATGTGATGTTATATGATTTAAATTAATTTTTATTTCTTCATTGATTTTGATATTTACAATGTCTTTAAAAAACCGAAATCCAATCCAATCCAAACCGATAAAAATTGGATCGGATTGGTTCGGATCTAGCAAAAAGAAAAAAACCGATTGGATGATAAAGTGACAAAACCAAAGTGATTGGATCGGATGACTTTTCCTCTCAAAACTGAACCAATCCAGACCGAGAACACCCCTACCTGACGCACTGCAAGACGAAGGCTCCACCTAAACCATGTTAGAGCAAGGCTGAGCTCCGCCATTGCTCCACCAAGAGCGCCACCGTCCAAGATTTACGCACAAACAGTTTCCTTCCGTTAGTTCCTTCTAATTATAGATAAAATCAAGTGTAATTTCTAACAAATATAGTAGATTTTATAGGTTGTTTGGTTTGATAGAAGTAGAAGAGAAAGAAAAGAGAAATAATTAGGTGAAATCTTCCTCATCTTGTCTGGTTGAAATAAAATGGAAAGAGAGAAGATTCATTTTAAATGAAGTGACATTTTGACCATAAATACATGAATAAATGGGATAGTGATAGGGGATAAAATAGGAAAAAGGGTATAATTTTACACTCTCTCACTCATTTCTCATCATCTTAGATGAGATCCAAAAGAGTGTAGGGCCCACCACCTACCTCTCTCTCTCTCTCCCCTATCTCTCTCATGCATACCAAACAAGGGTGTGACTACTCATATCTCCCCTTATTCTGTCTTCTCTATATCTCTTTCTCACTCTTAAGTCACCCTCTACTAAACATAGTGTTTGAGAATCCAAAATTGTGATTGCTTATTTGGGCTACTTAACACCTTTTATGTGGATCTAAAATGCCAGATGTTATTTAAGTAATCCATAAGCAACTCATGCAAATTTTAATCCAATGAGATTTTTTTTTTCCATAAGTAACTCATATATTTTTATTTTTATGAGTAAACCTCCACTTTGGTCCCTGAAAGTGTTCACTTACGGCTAGCTTGTCCTTATACTTTTTTATCTGTCATTCAATTTCTAAATTTTACAAAAAAAATTTGAGTTGGGTTCGAACTAAGAAACTTGAAAGTAGCAAAACTAAATTTTTACCAGTTAAGCTACTTAATCAATGAGTTAATGTGTGAACACATATATATTTATGTCATTCTTATTCTTCTTCATGTTCTTCATCTGCTTGTTCTTCATCTACATCTTCATCTTCCGTCCTTTTCCCACATGCAGACATAAAATCTACCACTGGGGGCTAGTTGAAAAATTGCACATGATAACCAAATAGTCATAGCTAGCTAGAGATATAAACAATTAAATCCTCTGCATGAAACTCCTACAGTAATATCTGAAAAATAATGTTCTTCTCTATTACTCTGGAAAGATTCAAAAGATCACATCATATAAGCATTGGATACAATTAGAGTTTTTTAATAAATGGTAAATTTTTGACATAGGGTGAGGAATTTGTGACATTGAGAATTTTTTTTTTTTCTAAGAATCTGAGATAACTGGTGGCAATTTTTCCATCCCTCTTCCACGTTTGCGTAGGCTGCTGTTGCAAACTCCTTCTACATGTTCTTCCTTCTTCCTCTCAAAGCTTCATCGTCAAGTTCTTCTCTGAATCTCCCTCAAGTGCCTTCAATGATTTCGTCTTTGACTGGAAATGGTTTCTGGATAAGCTTTGATAAGTTCTGGGTGAAGGAGTCATGAAAATAATGAAGAAAACACAGCGCCGCCATCAATTCCAGAATTCGGCAACTTTCCGGCCGACCTGCAACTGGCCATATCTCTCCCCTCCGATCATTGTTCGCCTTGAAACCACCACGTTGTTTTCCTCGCCACGAGGAGAAGGACCAGTGGTCCTTTTCCGTCTTCGTTGTCACTCGTCGTACCGCCGCTGTCACCAGCCGTCTTCTCTGGCAATGTTTGCTGCAAAATTTCCAAAATTTGAAAAATGGCGATGAAGATGCAGATGTTGCAGATGAAGAACAGGAAGAAGAAGAAGAACAAGAATGATATAAATATATTTGTGTTCACATATTTATTAATTGATTAAGTAGCTCGATTGGCAAACACTTGATTTTGCTACTTTCAAGTCTTTAGTTTGAACCCAACTCACACCCTTTTTGTAAAATTTAGAATTTTAATAATGGAGGACTAACTTGACCGATGATTTACACTTTTATTTGTAAAATTCAGAATTTTAATAACGGAGGACTAACGTAACCGATGATTTATACTTTCAGGGACTAATTTGACTATTTACACTTTCAGGTGACACGTAGGGTGCCACGTCAGATGCAAACGTGGAAAAAAATGGCCACATATGCACTTCCGTTAGAGGACTTGACAGAAAAATCTTTCAAGGACTGGTTTGCCCGACGTCTAAACTTTCAGGAACGGAGATGGTGGGATAAAAAAAGTATAAGGACGAACCAATCATAAGTGAACACTTTCAGAGACCAAAATAGAGGTTTACTCTATTTTTTTATTTTCACTTCATGTAGGAGAAGCAATTCAAAAACAACTCAAGCAGATTTTACTCTGAAGATTTCTTATTTTTTCCATAAGAAACTCATTTATTTATATTTTAATTTTCACTTAGTATACGAGAGTGAATAAATTGTTAAAAAAAGAGATAAATAATATTATTTTAATCATAAAGTATAATTGGTTGTAAAATGACCAAGTCTTATTTTAAAGTTTTTTAGAGCGTCACCTAAACTTGTTCAATAGTAAAAAATAAAGTGCCGCTTAATGTTAAAAAACTCCTAAATTACTAAGTTACTAGCATTAAAGATGCTATTAGGACTTTCACTTTTCATAAAATGGTGTAGCAGAGTAATAATAAGAGTGCCATTAAAAAAAATAAGAGTAAAAATGAGTTAAATGAACTGTTTTTATTGAATAAGTTTATAATCTAGTTGAATAAAATTGAAGTTAGATGAAATGTATTTTCAAACATATTTTTTTATTATTTTAGGTTAATTATATATGAAACTTAAAACCTGTTCTATTTTATTTGTTTTATTATTTTGTCTTTTTAATTGAGAATAATACGTTAATATTTTTTTTATGTATACAAAAGGAAGATAAATAATAGAGACAAATAAATTTTTGCTGTATTAAATTGTACATTGTACTCACTATTCCGATTTGAGTGTGGTAAAGGCTAAAGGAAAAACTAAAATGTAATGATTGAATTAAATGAAAATAGAAAAAAGGGGAAAGGAAGAAGTTAAGAAAGAACAAATTTAGGGAAATTATAAAATAAAAATTGAGTTATGATTCATGAACCACTCTATAGTGCAGACACAACACCTTTTTTTTATCTCTATTTATTTCTTCTGCATACATTACATCATATACCATTTATGTTACTTATTTCCCATCTCTTTTTATCTCTCTCTAGTGGTCTACATCAAGAGTACACCAATCTTTATTGATGAGAATAATAATAATAATAAGGCTTAATAGCAATTTTGGTCCCCCACGAATCACGACTTGACAGTTTTGGTCCCCTTAAAAAAAAATTAGCCTCCCAGGTCCTTCACAAATGCAAAGTGTTGCAGAACCCCTTTTCCGTCCAACTCCCGTTAGAGAACTAACAGCCCAGTTCCACATGGCCTGTTTTTAATGACGTGGAGCTTGATTGGAGAGAGAAGAATCAGAATGGGACACACACATGAGGAGCACGTGACCTTCGTCTTCCTCAATAAGAAGCCTGCACCGGCTACATGTTCTTCTCTTCCATCTACAAAAGAGGGCTTTTCTGTTCTGGGAAAATTGAAGCAAAAGCTCCCTAATTTCGAGCTACCCACATGAAGTAGTAGAGATAGTGACATAGATTTGTCTTGCCCATTGATCGTAGCATGGAATTTTCTGCATCTTCCTCATCTTCTAGGTCGAGACACGAAATGGGTGGAGGTTATGAACGCAGGAAGCCATTGCTCTGTCATTGTGGTGTTGAGGCTCCGTTGGTGACGTCGTGGTCTGGTGAGAACCCAGGTAGGAGGTTCTATGGGTGCGGACTGTACAAGGTAAGGCCATTTTTTCCACTGCTCTATTTTTCGATGCTGTTGGGCATGATATTGGGGATGGTGGGGTGGGTACTGAATACGAATACCATATTTTCCAACCTGAGTTTGTTGTGTGGGTTGGATACTGTGATTTTCAGATTTTAGAAGATGAGATTTTCATATTTTAGTAGATGAAGTTGATGCTCTGTTTTGTTGTTCTCATATACACTATTTCAGGTACATGGAAGTAGAATTTTTAATTTCTTTGTTTGGTACGATCAGCAGAACCCAAGAGACAAGAAGATAATTGCGGGGTTATTGAAGAAGCTTGAAGCAGTGAAGAAGAAAGAAATGTTTTTGAAGATTTGTCTTGGTGTGTGCATTGTGCTATTAATTGTAATGGTTGTGGTTTTATTTGTATCAAAGTAGGTGAAATTGTAACAAAAAAATAGTCTTTATATTAGAAGAATGTGGTTTGATGAATCATGGCATTGTGGTTTTATTTGTATCAAAGTAGGTGAAATTGTAACAAAAATTAGTGTTTATATTGGAAGAATGTGGTTTGATGAATCACGACATTGTGGTTTTATTTGTATCAAAGTAGGTGAAATTGTAACAAAAAATTAGTGTTTATATTAGAAGAATGTGGTTTGATGAATCACGGCATTGTAATACTGTTACATATTTCTGATTGAGAAAAAAAAGTAGTTGAGGTTTAATCCAGTGTTTTGGTTGAAGAAAAATTGAAGCGAAATTGAAGCATAAATTGAAGCAATAAGAACAAATCTATCTAATGAGGAAGCATAAGTTCCCATTTACACATCTAAATTGAAGCAAAATAAATTGATTTGATGACCTGAATTATGTAGCAAAACACTACCATGATAACATACATCAAAAGTTAATTATCCAAAATTGTCAAGGTTCAAAATAGTAGAAGACAACATCATCACAACAAACAAATACAAAGTCACTTAGTCAGGCTAGCTTCATTGGTAGCTTCATTGATCTTCATTTTTCTTCCCCTGGTTGCTGACACCCTTCTTTCTTGTTGAGGCTGGCTAGCAGTGGCAGTCTGTGAAGATTGAGGTTGGGTGGGAGTTGCTGGCTGAGAAGCTTGAGGCTGGCTTGCAGTGGCTGCCTGGGACTCTGGTTGCTGAGAACCATGAGGAACTTCAGTGGCAGCAGCTTGTGGTTGATCTTGTGTCCTTTGCTCAGGCTGCAGAACTTGAGTATTGTCCTGGAAGTCATGAATAATTTCAGAATAAGACAACATATCTGTTCATATTTTAATAATCAAAGCCATTCCTATTTTAATGAACATAAACAACAACAACAACATTACAGCTACTCCCAATTTAATAATCGAAGACAGAATGGCAGGGTAATAAAACAGGTTAATAATAAGATACAAGGGCAGGGTAATAAAACATCAAGCATAATACAAAATTGCAGGCTATTAAAATCAAGAAAATAACCTGATTTCCTCCCACTGGAATAACTCTGTCTGCTGCAGTCTTCCCAAAGCATGTTCTTTTGTTGTGACCATACTCACCACACCTCCTACATCTCACCATACTGTGTCGTTTCCTCAATCTGTTGGGGTCCTTTGGCTCATCATTTGTCTTTCTCCTTGCAGTTTTAGGCCTCCCAATAGCCCTTCTCATGAAAGGTGGGTTTAGTGGCAGGGATTGATCCTCAACCCACAAATTGGGCCCATTGCTTGGCTTAATGAGATAGGAATAAGTCTGTAGGTAAGTTGTTTTGTTGCATATAAAGGCAAAGCAGAATATTCAGACAATTATTAAAGTAATGAAATTAAAGGTTAGAGCATGATATGAAATTTACCGATAGCATTCTGGCACATAATCCTCAGGCCTCCCTCGACCAAACCAGATGCAGGCCACAGCATGTTGACATGGGATTCCAGTCAAGTCCCACCTTCTGCATGCACATGTCCTACTCCTTAAGTTAACAACATATTTCTCATTGTCCCTTGACACCTCGAATTCAGACAAGTTTGCATCACCATTCCAAGTTGCCAGCCACCTGTCATAATATTTTTTTTGCAAACTCTAGCCTCTGTTGAATCATTGGACATATATGCCCCTTCCACCTCTGCATCAGCCCCCTCTGCTTAACGATCCTGTTGTTCAAATAGAATTTTATTCCTTCGAGCAGTGAGATGATGGGCTTCTCCCTGTGCTCTAAGATCGCCATGTTAAAGGCTTCACACATGTTATTGACCTGAAGGTCACACTGTGTGTCAGTGCTGAATGCAGATCTGGCCCATTGCTTTGCTGGTTGCTGCATCATTTCCAGGTAAGCGGCCAAGAACTGTGGATGTGTGCTTGCTCTTGTAGCTCTCCATAAAGCTTGCTTCAGGTCATTGCCGGGGTATTTTTTCCTGAAATTTCCATACATGTGCTTCACACATAGCTTGTGATCTAGGTTTCCATCAAGCTCAGCTATTGTTTGAACCAATCCCTGTTTTTATAACATCAACCAACATCATTTCAAAAAACAAGTTAATTCTGCCAACAAAAAAACAGCATACAAAGTGAGGAAAAAACAACATACAAAGTGAGGAAAAAACAGCATACAAAGTGAGGAAAAAATCAGTAATTGTTACCTTCTGCTTATCTGAAATAAAAGTCCACCTCCTCATCTCTACACTGTCCAAATCATCCACCAATAGTTTCACAAACCATCTCCAAGAGTCTGATGTTTCTGCCTCGACGACAACATAGGCAATAGGAAACATTTGGTTGTTTCCATCCTTACCCACTGCTGCTAGTAATTGTCCCCCATACATGCCCTTCAAAAAACAACCATCCAAACCAATCAGTGGTCTGCAAGTCTTTGCAAATGCATTCTTGGTTGCAGCAAGACAAACATAGATTCTCTCAAAGACTAGGCCAGTTGCAAGTTGTCCATCTGCTGTCTTAATTATGACTGTGCTTCCAGGGTTGCTTCTCAACAACTCATTTGCATATTTCCTGAGGTGCACATATTGATGAGTAGTAGCTCCTTGGATCATCTCTATTGCTTTGTTCTTGGCCCTGATTGCTTTCCACTTTCCAATTAATATACCCCACCGAACTCTGGCCTCTTCAATTAGACCAGTTGACTTGATTGAAGGTGTGTGTCTCAGTATGGGCATGAATTTTTTGGCCAGGAAAAGTGTCTTGGCCTGCCTGTTGCTAGCAGATCTGCAACAATTATGATCTGGGACAAAGCTCACCAAAAGAAAATAATCCCTGGTCTCTGTTTTACTCACCCTCATATAAAAAGGACAATCCTCTACACATACTACCACAACCCGTTTGCTGTCATTTTTTTTGAACTTCAGGTCTTTTTTCTCCTGTAGGGCATACTCCTTGACAGCCTGTTTAAACAACTCCTTACTATTGAACACTTGCCCAACCACAACAACCACTTTCTCACCCTCTTCAGCAGCCTTGAACCTAGTGAACTTCGATTTCTTCCTTTCCCCTTCTCCCTCAATGTAAGACCCTCTATTTTTAGTATTTATATTTTTGGTCCCTTAGTTTGGATTAATTATGTTTTGGTCCCTGAACTACTTAGTAGTTTTAGTTGGTCCTTGGTTGACCGTTTGATTGACTTTATTATTATTGGAATGAGCTTTGTGTTAGTTGAATTGTTTTCTATCTATCATGAAAATTTTGGAAGAATATATATGAATTATTATTTTTTAAACTATTAGAAATATATCTTCTAGTGTGAGTATTTTGGGTTAAACTATTTTAGGAACCTATATTAAATATATATATATATATTAAATAAATGTTTTATTATATGTACTTAAATAGTATTTAATATAAATGGTTATTTTATTATTAAAGGAAAAAGAAAAAGATATATATATATATATATATATATATATATATATATATATATATATATATATATATATATAACGCAGACAAATCTGATAGATTTATTTAAATATATTTTATTTTTGTTAGTTTTTGGTTGAGATCATATTTTGAACACAAATTGTATTTTATCTTATCACAAAATTAAGGAGATTTGATTTGAAAATTAAGATGAGCTTGTCACCTATTTTTATGTGATATACTATTAGCTGTTTCTTTTCTCTGTTTTAATTAATTATACTTTTGTTTTGGTAAGTTCATATATATATATATATATATATATATATATATATATATATATATGATATTAGAAAGAAAAAAATAAATAAAAAAATAGTAATAATAAACCTACGGCTGTGTATGCTAACCTATATATATTAAATTTTGCTTTATTATAATATTGATTGGTTATTTAGATTATGAACATAATTAAAATATACTAGATTGTGTTTTATCCTATCACGATTGAGCATGAATTTTAAAATTAAGATATGGATTTTGGTTAAGAGATAGAGAAGAAAAACTGAAATAACCTATTCCCTCTTAAATAGAAAATTCATCTCTCTCTCAACTCACCTCAAAAACCCTAAATACCCCATTAATTTTCTCTCTCTCTTGACAGAAATAAGGCTCCCTCTTTCCACCAAAACACATCTGCTGCCAAGCCTCTTCTTCCTCGCCCAAAACCCAGCTTACCTTCTCATCGACTCACTCCTCATTTCCATCAACCACCAGTACTGCTCCTCTCAACGCCGAACCACCTTCACTTCGTCACCATCGACCATGGCGTCGCTCGTCCTACCTTGAGTTTCCAGCACCATCACTGTGCCTTCTTCCTTCATTTAAACCCGGAGTCACCGCCGCTAGTCCCTCTCTCCCGCGTCGCTGCATTTCTTTCCTATGTTCAAGGCTGTGCCGCCACTTCACTTAGGACCTGCACCGTCGCTCCAGCAGCCACTTCCGCAAACTGGTCTTCTCGTGCCACCATCAAAGTCAGCTCCAGGCAGGGGCGTCGTCGTCTCTCTCTTCCCTGCATTCGTGGTACCGCCACTCCTCTCAGCGCTGTCACTTCCTCAAAGCGCGCCCCCTTCCTTCGCAGCCGTTCGTTCTCTGCCGCCGTCGCCGCCGCTCGAAGCCGCTGCCGCTGTGAGCTTCCTGTCCTCTGTTTCGGCAGCCCCTCAAGCCACCCTGGAACTTCCTGCCATTGTTGGTCTGTCCTTGTCTCTCACATGCTTCCAGGCCCTTCTTATGTGTTTGGGATTGAGAATCTTGTTGGACACGAAGCCTATGCGATTCTACCTTAGAAGGTAAGGGTAATTGAGTCTTAGTGTATCGAGTCATGCATGCCTTATATTGAATTGCTTGTGTTTGATATCTGTTCTTGCCTTGGATGATGTGATTGGACTAAAATACCTTATTTGATCCTGTTTATAACATGATTGTTACTCGATGATAAATTGACTATGATTATAAACGATGAGGTGAGTTTAATCCCAGTGGAATCTGCCCTGAGACATGCGGGTGATAGGATGGGTTAATTTTATGAGTTTAATCCCTGTGGAATCGGCTCTGAGACGTGCGGGTGATAGGATGGGTTAAACCTCCAATGAAACTGCCCTGAGATTGAGGGTGTTTGACTGAGGGACTAACAAACTTGTTGAGGAATTTAGCTTGAGATGAATGGCTGTGTTGATATTCTCATTTTGATGTTATAATTACTATAACTGTATCTGCTTCTGAAATAATCTTTTGCTGCTATTTTTAATAAAGTTGTTACTATTTTAATATATTCATGCATGCTTGTTGTTTGTTTTATGAGTTAACTCTTTCTGCTTGCTATTTGTTGTTTGGGCGCTTAACGCCAGAGACTGACAGGACGAGGAGTTTCATCTCTTAAAGAGCAATATGGAATCAGAGTGCGCAGCAGAATCGTTGGGGAAATCTGAAGAAGATTATTAATGCTTGGAGGACTTCAGTTGTTTATTTTTGAGTCCATTTAACGTTGTTATATTATTATTCGTTTATGCTTCCGCGTAGTTATTATTATTGTATGGGATTATTATTATGTTAAATAATAATTATTGAGCGTCGAAAATTCTTTTTAAAAATTGAGTTACTTGGAGAGAGTTTTATTAATTTCTGCTTATTACTATGTGACCCTCAACCCAAAAATTGGGGTGTTACACTCAGATGGACTTTCTAAGTCTGATGAGTCTCCATCCTCATCTTCGAAATCTGAGAACGTGCTTGGCCCAACAAGTTCATCCTGCAGAAAATCCAAGTCTAAGAGGAAGCAAATCAGAACTTGGCTGGTTTGGATCTTCACTGCCTACGATTGAATTCCAGTCCCACTGTTCCTCATAGTCAGAGTCGTCAAGTGAAACTCGGGAATCATACCCATCATCATCACTATGTGGAACATAAGACTCATCATCACAAGAGTCATCATCAGAGGAAAGGGTCACCTGCTTTCCTTTCTCCTTCTCTTTGGAACTCACTAACACTGCATCATCCTCCTCACCAAATCCTCCACAATCACTCAAATTCACTGACCCCCCTGCATCCACTGATCCCCCTGCATCCATTGATCCCCATGCATCACCCTTCGGACTTTCAATTATTTCACAATCAGAATCACATTCTGGGGCATCCCTATCAACAACAGGCTTATAAACCACTGTTTCTACTTTGTGCTGAACATACACATCAACTTTAATATAGCCTTGCAAATCTGAAATAAATCCTCTCACTTCATCATCACGGTTAAGTGGCTTCAGGGCAGAACCATCAGATAAAGGGTGTCTATAGAACAAGTTCTCATGGGTTAGGTAACCTAGAGACTTGACTACTTTACCAATCTCTATTGAAGAAATTTCATCAATATCCCACTCTGAAACAGTGAAAACAGCCCCTCCTACATATGGTTCACAAGGGTGTAAGGTAATTTTACCCCTATGATGCATGTGCAAGTCTATTTTATGAGATGCTGTTGGCCTACAGAAAAGCATAAAAAACCAGTATTTTAAGCAACCACTTTACTCAACCACAGATAAGGACAACTACTTGCATTGAACTCATTCACCAACCATTAGGGTCTGATAAAAAACACATAAAGAAATGAATAGAAAACTCACCTTGACACGTAGTTGGGAGGCAAAGATTCATCAAACCAAGAAGAAAAGAGATTCTCTGATGGACTTCTCTCTGGGACCACGTTGTCCCCATTTGCACGCCTGTCGTTTGTGTCGCTCTCTTCTTCGTGGACCCTCCCCTCTTTTGCCTTCTTCTTCCTCGGGGTTATCTTCTTCGTGTCCTTCCCCATTTCAATCGTCGACCGTCCCTACCGTCGCTACCGTCGGCACCGTCGAAATCGTATGAGTGGCCGCCGCTCGAGCTTTCTTCTCCGTTTCTCTCGTGATTCTGTTTATTGCTATTTTGGACCCTCCCAAATTGAAATTAGGGTTCACAAGGAGGGAAAAGGTCACGTGAGTGGCATGCACCACCGTTCTGGCTTCTTCTCTCTCGAAGTCTGTTTCCACGTCATTAAAAATAGGCCACGTGGGACTGGGCCGTTAGTTCTCTAACGGGAGTTGGACGGAAAAGAGGTTCTGCAACACTTTGCATTTGTGAAGGACCTGGGAGGCTAATTTTTTTTAAGGGGACCAAAACTGTCAAGTCGTGATTCGTGGGGACCAAAATTGCTATTAAGCCTAATAATAATAATAATAATAATAATAATAATAATAATAATAATAATAATAATAAAAAGAATAATGGGGCTGTGCAGGGGTAAGTAATGAAATGATATAATAATAATATTAAATTTGTGGGAGTTGTTAGCGTAAGCAGAGGAAGCGGTTGAAGAAAGAATGATAGGGATTGGGATTTGACCTCATTGATGGAAGGGGCATATGCATTTGCCATTGTTGACTGACTCCAAATTTCAATAGTTGCCTTGCAGCATTGATATTGATTACATGGAGAATTGAATTGAGTGGCAAAGAAAGACAGACGACAAGGAAGGAAGGAAGGAAGGAAAAAACACAAACACCCACATCTATCTATCTATCTCTCCGTAATCCTGGTGTGGTGTGGGTTCTTGATTTGATTGCGTTCTCTCTCTGTCTGTCTGTCGGCTCGATGAAGAGCTCTCTGAAAAAGTTACGAGGTTTGGGACTTCACAATCACAAGCATGACTCCAGGACCATTCTGCCTCTGGGCCAGCTAGAGGAGCTCGCTCAGGCTACACGGGTACGCTGCTGCAATCTTCTTCTTCTTCTCTCTCTCTGATTTGATTTCTTAGGGTTTCATGAAATTGGGATTTCAATTTCAATTTCAATTCAGGACATGCAAGACATGAGAGACTGCTACGATACGTTGCTTTCTGCCGCGGCAGCAACTGCCAGCAGTGCTTATGGTATGTCATGTCATGTTATTCATCAATCAATTTATGATTATCATCTTTCAATCATCTCATTGTCACAATAATAATAATAATCCAGAATTCGCCGAGTCCTTGCGGGATATGGGCTCTTGTCTTCTCGAGAAAACCGCTTTGAATGATCACGAAGAAGAAACTGGTACGGTATCTACTGCGCTCTCCCTCTCTCTCTCTTTATCCTTCCTTCCTTTCACCTCAACTAACCTACTCTATTCTATTAACGCAGGAAAAGTTCTCCTCATGCTTGGCAAAATCCAGTTCAAACTTCAGAAACTCATTGATAAATATGTCTCTTAATTCCATCTCTATATTTCATATTATCCTTCAATTTTATTTTCTATGCTTTTCATAACTTCTTTTTCTTTCTTCTTTCCAATGCAGCGTTCTCATATAATCCAGACAATTACCATTCCCTCCGAGTCTCTCTTGAATGAACTTCGAATTGTTGAGGTTTCTACCTTCTTATAACCCCTCTCTCTTTCTTACTTGATTCCATTTCTATCTAAATGTTTTCCTTGAATTTTGAAATCCATTGTCCTGCTTCAGTTAAATGCTTTACTCATTACAAGGTTTTTAACTGTGCATTCATCTGGATTTTATGTAAACTTTTATACAATATAAAGGGCCCGAGACTTGAATACTAATTTACTATAGCTCGGACATCCTCAAAATCAATATAGGAAACTGGGCTTGAGTATTCAAAGTATGACTTGACGCTGGCTTTCACTTAGATAAATGGATTAAGTTATGAATTATAGATCAATGAAGGATTAAGTCACAAAATGCAATATCTTCGAAGCCATTTACAAGAGTTCCTTCAACTTCTTAATCTAGAATTCCAGATATAGCAGAAATGGGATATGTTCTTAAAGAGAGCAATAACAGTTTTTTGTCTCTCATCTTTAGCACCTTAATAAACTCATATCATAAGTCTACTCTTCGGGATGTGGAGACATGTTAACAGTCTTTGCTGAGCCACAGAAACAGTCAAATGTAGTATTCTTCTGACATCTTGAAGGCTTCTTAAAGTTTGTTTGTTTTATAAATGTAATTGCTGGTTTAAGTTACAACTCTCTGTTTTTGCAACAGCCTAAGAATATAATTATTTTAATTCTGAAATTCATCTAGTGTGGTGAATGTGGTCATTCAATTTACTATATCTTGTGCCATTCTATGTGGTGGACCTTTATTAAATTTGATCAATTTTTTGTTGTTGGTCTTAATATTGGAGCAGGAGATGAAGCGACAATGTGATGAGAAAAGGTTTGAAATGTTATGTTAGATCGAATTTTGCTTTGCTTGTGATGCATGACTTACCATTTTGTTATATGATCTGCAGAGATGTATATGAGTATATGGCAACAAGATATCGAGAGAGAGGTAGGTCTAAAAGTGGAAAGGTGGAAACTTTTTCGCTGCAGCAGTTGCAAACAGCTCGTGATGAATATGATGAGGAGGCTACATTGTTTGTTTTCCGATTGAAATCTCTGAAACAAGGACAATCACGTAGTCTTCTAACACAGGCAGCACGTCACCATGCTGCTCAGGTTCTTCTATTCCTCTATTTCTTCTTAAGAACCGGGACTTCTTACTTTTTATTTTTTATATTGACACCTATACTTCTGTTACCCCCAAAACAGTTATGTTTCTTCAAGAAAGCAGTCAAGTCTCTTGAGACAGTAGAACCACATGTAAAATCAGTAACTGAACAGCAACACATTGATTACCACTTCAGTGGTCTTGAAGAGGAGGATGGGGATGAAGGTGATGAGGGAGATGAAGATGATGATGGTTATGATGAGAATGATGATGGAGAGCTGAGTTTTGACTATGGACAAATTGAACAAGAGCAAGATGTTTCTACATCTCGAAATTCAATGGAGGTGACTAACTTAAGTAACCAGGAATTTATAACCTTTTTCTCCCTCTGCCATGTTTCTTAGATGTCTGATGAAGATCTACCAACTACATCTACAAACAGTCATAAATATGAGTAGGCAAGTCATTGTGGACACAGGGTTGGGCGAGGGGCTTAATTCTTACTGCATGCTAAAGAGAACTGTTAGAAGTCTCACATTGGCTAGAGATATGACCAATCAAGTGTTTACAAGGGTAGAGCAAACCTCAACTCTCAAGCTAGCATTAGTGGTTGAATTAAACCTCTCAATATCTAATAAAAACATAAGTGAAATCAAAATTAAATAGTGAACGGATGCATTCTGGGGGGAAAGGACTATGTTACTTAGGCTTTTAGGGGCCAAAGTCTACTAGCATTAGAGTTGTTGGCAGGGTAATTTTATAGTTTTATGCAGAGAAACTTTACATCCTTGTTTGTTGGAATGCCACTAATTGCTATGTGCTTGAGTAATATAGTTTGATACGATAGCTGGCTGGATGAATTGAGCAAGAAACCCTAAACCCTATAAGAAAACTCGAATATTACTTCTCTGTTCAATGCATAAAAGTGATTTGTAAATTTTCACATGACCAACTTCTGATTGTGAATATTTTGGAGCCGAACCATATATATTATTTTAATTTTCAAACTAACTTACTGAGCTTAAGTTCCTCTTATTTTGATGGCATGCTGCTTAACCATGTTTGCTTCCTTACAGTTGGACAAGGTGGAACTTACCCTTCCTAGAGGTTCAACAGCTGAAGCTGCTAAGGTGATAATAATAGTTTCAAATTTTCAATTATTTTACTTTCCTTTTTAATATAAAATTTGAAATTCATAAGAGTATATACATAATTAATCTATGTTTTATTTGCAGGAAAACTTAAATAAGCTCCAACAGAATTTGTTTTCCTTTAGGGTTAGGACAGGTAGCCAATCTGCTCCACTTTTTGCTGACAAAAAACCTGATTCTAGTGAAAAACTTAGACAGATGCGCCCATCTTTATCACGGAAATTCAGTTCATATGTCCTTCCTACCCCAGTTGATGCAAAGAGTTCAATCTCCTCAGGGTCAAATAATCCAAAACCTTCCAAAATGCAGACAAATTTTAATGAGGCTACAAATAATCTGTGGCATTCATCCCCACTGGAACAGAAGAAACATGAAAAAAATATTAGAGATGAGTTTTCTAGTCCTACTGTCAGAAATGCACAGTCAGTACTCAAAGAGAGTAACAGAAATACTGCCTCCACGCGATTGCCACCTCCTTTGGGAGATGGTCTTTTATCCTTAAATCACGATTATGTTTCTGCGTACTCTAAAAAAATTAAGAGACATGCCTTTTCTGGCCCATTGACAAGTAATCCTAAGCCTACCAGACCTGTCTCAGTAGACAGTGTTCAGATGTTCTCTGGACCACTTTTGCCAACTCCAATCCCCCAGCCCCCATCATCATCTCCAAAAGTATCTCCCAGTGCCTCTCCTACTATTGTGTCTTCACCTAAAATAAGTGAGCTTCATGAACTTCCGAGGCCTCCGACTAATTTCCCATCCAATTCAAGGCTTTTAGGTTTGGTGGGTTATTCAGGCCCATTGGTATCCAGAGGGCAAAAGGTTTCCGCTCCAAATAATTTGGTTATTTCAAGTGCAGCATCTCCACTGCCAATGCCACCTCAAGCCATGGCTCGTAGTTTCTCCATACCTTCTAGTGGTGCTAGAGTTGCAGCATTGCATGGTTCAAGGGCGCTAGAATCCTCTCATATATCATCTATATCTGAGGATATCGCTTCTCCTCCTTTGACGCCAATAGCATTATCTAATAGTAGGCCATCATCAGATGGCTGAGGCTGTTGCCCTGGATGCTTAGACCAGAGGTAATTTTTGAACCAGGGTTGTTTTCGTTACTTTTTCTTATTTACTAATCTTTTCTTTTCCTGGGTTTATTAAGCATTTGCTGTTAATTAAAAAAATTCTACAGTGGGAACAGGTGAACTTTCATATATAAATGGCTAAACTTTCGTCTCAATTTGCTTGCTTTGAAATGGGATATAATGGAGATGATGATTAATTAATTCTATAATATCAAGTACCTGAAAAACCATTGATATGGGGACAAGACAACTATTATTGAATAAGTTATACCTTCAAAATAAACTAGGTGACCTCCATACAAATACTATTTAGATATGCACACACTGGGATAAAAAAATATTTATGGTGCAAGCATCTGATATTAAATGAATTTGACATTTAACTTTGTTCCAAGCTGTTTACATTTTCAGGCAATACATGTAGAAACCCACATCATATCTATTGTATATATCATATCATATCGTTGTTCATAAAACTTCTCCAGTAGGTGGCTTATATCTGTCTTATTTGACAGTATGCATAAATTTGGACATGACAGGCCAACTTTAATATAGTTGAGGAAATTTTTTTTTTTTATTTCAAGACTGTCAAATAAGTTTGGTTGCAGAAATTGTTGTTCCAAATGATCAAATACTGTCATTTCGCCATTATAAGGTGATTTGATACACTGCCAATCCTTTATGAAATTTTAGTTTAACTTGGAAGATTTTATCTTAATTCTGCTTTTCAGGGATGTATATGTCAAGTTACGTTGGTAACCAAACAGCAAAGGAACCAGGGACAAGAAAGTAATTCTGACTGAATAAATCTGATATTATTATAATAAGTAACCCAAGAAGTTTTACCTTCTTAACAAGGGAAATCCCTTACTACTCAATACTTGATAGCTTACCCTCTCCTACTAACATTACTCCTATATATAATAAACCAACTGTATCAAAATAATATCTCCCAAGAGATAGACTCCTAATAAAAGATATAATCCTAAAAGATATAGATAACAATAGATAGATTCATCCCTCAAACAGAATATCAATTAGGTTGACTTCTTCCTTCTAGAATAAATCCTCCATATAGCAGGCTTCTCTTGAGTCCTAACAGTACATGCTTTAATTAATATTATGTAATGAACCGTGTTTTGATACTTCTGCAGGTTTTATGCACATTAATTCCACACAGGACTGAAGCACCCTGTTTACGACCTGGCAAATTAAGCATAGGGTCAAGTTTTGCCTAGTTTCAAACCTGTAAATATTCCTTTTACATAGTATTCTTTTATCTGTAATCATTATTGTTAATTCAACCTTATAATGGGGTTTTTTATTATTTTTTCCCAAATAAATGCCCCATCACTTCTGTTGTTGAATCAATGCGTTAAAGCAATTGGCAGTAACCCGACAATTATGCCTCCCCTTTCCAAGCTATCCTTTTTTTATCTAATTTTTTCTATTTTTGTGCGTCCGCCCGTTAGGAAGTGAAGTTTTGTTTTCTCATAATCAATTTCGAAGGAAAAAAAATTAAGGAGGTATTTTTGTGGACTTGAGTTTAAATTGTGCTTTTGTTACACTGCACTCATGTGGAGTTGGTTGAAAAAAAAAATACTTAATTGCATTTTCGATTCCTATAGTGTAAGTTTTGAGAATGTGTGATTTTGGCTCTCATACTTTTTTTTTTAGAGGAAAGATTCGAAACTTCATTAAATGGAGAAATCAGACAAAGCTACATCCAATATGTGAGGAGGGGCATTCCCCAACCAAATAGAATCAGAACAAGAACAAGCTAAGTTAGCTAAGACATGAGCTAAATTGTTTTGCTGAATAAAAAAATGGGTGAAGGATAAAAGAACAACATTATGACAAATGAGATGACAGTCAAGGTCAGCGTATAACTTCCCAGAACTAAAACTTCTAACCACAATAAGAGAGTCCAACTCCACATGAAGGCCAGAGAAGCCAGAATGGACAGCAAGCTTGGGAGCCCACCTTAGTGTAAGTGCTTCAGCAGTAGAGGCATCCACCTTCAATTTAACTCTGCTGGTTGGAGCCAACAACACATGGCCCTCATGATTTCTCATAGCACAGCCAAAACCGACCCAATCTCCTTTAATGCTAGCATCAACATTTATTTTTAGAGTTCCCATAGGGGGAGGCAATTCTGAGCTCTTTGGACTTCTATGTAAAACTTCCCTTCAAAATTACTCTAGATGAACTCTTTATCAAAACACAGTGCAACCTGGAAAGTTTTAATAGGATTAGCCAACCTTCCTGAAAAGCAGACATCTTTTATGGACTTCCAAATAGACCATAAAATGTGGCACACCAGGGAAACAGGGATAGACCCATTATGGCATATTATCTTTCGCAACCAGCATGTAATCTCAGCACCAGAATCAAGATAGAAAACCAAACCAGCCCCACACCAGACACCCCTAGCAAAATCACACTCTAAGAGAAAATGTTGAATGGATTCCATATCATTCTGGCATAAAGGACAACACACATCAAGATCTATACTTTTCTTCTCTAGATTATCCCTAGTGGCCAAGATCCTATTAAGCACTCTCCAAATAAACAACTTGATCTTATTGGGGACTTTCACTTTCCACAGAGCATTCCAAACTGGACGAGTCTGTTGAGCATTAGATGATGAAGGTCCATTACCTGATTGAGAACACAAAAGCTTGTATGTAGATTTGACTGCGTAATCCCCATCCACCGACCCATGCCAAACCAACTTATCATCCAGAAGTCTATCAGACAAAGGGATGGCCATAATTTGCTCAGCTTCAAGCCTAAGAAAAAAGCTTTTAACCTGCGCTCTATTCCATCTTTGCTGCTCATTATCAATCAGAATACTCACAGTACCATCCTTGGGAATATTAATACAAGGGCTCCATACTCGAAAGCCTGCCTGACTAACCAACCATCTGTTTTGGAAAATTTTAATGCTCTTTCCATTGCTAACAGCTCATCTAGAGCCCAAAGAAACCACCCTTCTTTCTGCAATTAAACTTCTCCAAGAAAAACTTGGTTGGTACCCCAATTTGGCCTCCATGAATGAGGATCTAGGGAAATATCTGCTCTTCAAAATCTGGGCCAGCAAAGAGTTTTCATTGTTTAGAATTCTCCCACACTATTTACCTAAAATAGCCTCATTAAAGCTTCTTAAGCACCTAAACCCCAGACCACCCACAAACTTTGCCTTCTTAAGCTTGTCCCAACTCATCCAATGAATCCCTTTGTCCTTAGTACCACTTCCCCACCAAAACTTAGCCATCATGCTCTCCATAGCTGAAATGCAACTTTCAGGTAACCTAAAACAGCTCATCACATATGTGGGGATAGTCTGAGCTACCGATTTCAAAAGAATTTCCTTGGCAACACTAGACAATTTCTTTTCCTTCCACCCCTTGACCTTTTTCCAAACCCTCTAAAGAGAAAACCACTTTCTTAGACGTTCCAAACGCAGTAAGAAGTCCAAGATATCTAGAGTGAGATTCCACGGTCTTTACAACCATCCTTTGCTAGATTTGAATTCTAACATCTTTCGGCACATTTCGACTAAAAGAGATCTCATATTTCTCTAGATTAACCAATTGGCCCGATCCTTTCTCATAATCAACAAGAAGAGTGGATATAGAATCAGCTTCCTGAAGAGTATCTTTAGCAAAGAGGAGGCTATCATCGGCAAACAACAGATGAGAGATAAAAGGAGCCCCTCTTGCAATTGTCAAACCATGAAGATGACCACTTTGTACTTTAGAACTAATCATACCATGCAAAGCATTTTCACAAAGTATAAACAGATATGGAGATATAGGATACCATGTCTAAGCCCCCTAGTTGGAAGAAACTTGTCACTAGGATAGCCATTAATGAGAACTTGGTAAGATACAGTTGAGACACAATCCATTACGAATGTGATAAATCTGTTTGGGAACTCCATTGTGGTCATGACATCCTTGAGAAACAACGACTCTATCCTATCATAAGCTTTGGCCATGTCAAGCTTCAAAGCCATCATCCCTCTCTAACCTTTATTCTTCTTCTTTAACCAATGAAAGCATTCCAAGGCTATCAATGCGTTATTCATTATGAGCCTCCCCGGAACAAAAGCACTTTGGGATGGATTAATGAGTTTAGAAAGCACACCTTTAGTGACAATCTTCATGATAACATTGCATAGGCTTATTAGTCTATACTCTTGTGGGATAGAGGGCTTCTTGCATTTAGGAAAAAGGGTTATGAAAGTGGAATTGATACTTGCTGGACTCCTCCCCTCGTTTAGAACTTCCAAGACATGACTACTAACTTGATTCCCAACAATGTACCAATATTCCTAAAAAAAACTTGCGGGTAACCCATCTGGACCAGGTGCTTTTAGAGGATGAATTTGTGATATAGCATTAAAAACTTCCTCCTTGTCAAAAATCCTTGTTAGGTTCAAACGAGTTAGATCGTTTATCATGTTTTGAATTATAATAATTTTATTTCCTAAACTTTGTGTATTATTATTTTCAAGAATAATCCCTATCGTCCAGATGAAAGGAAACACAATACTTGCTCACAATGTCAATAAGAAGAACCATGATTCAAATGAGAAGCATCGTCTGACAAAGAACGAAAGTATCGCCCAAGTAGAGAAAGAAGCATTGTCCAAAGACTGCATGCATGGTCATCGTCTGGTGGAAAGCATTGTTCAGCCAAGAGAAGCATCGTATAGTCAAAATAATGGGTATATCTCCATTGTCAACCATTGTTGTCTTGGAGAAAGAGAGAGATATACTTGTGTAGTGTGCTTATTTTATTCATCACAATTTAAAAGAGTTTCATATCTACTATGCATGTTGAACATTAATTATTATTATTATTATTATTATTAGATAATATAATTATTTCAATATTATTGTTATACAGTGAAAAAGTTTAATTACTATAAGAAATAATTTAAATGAGTTTTATATGGAAGTCGAGCATTAATTATTATTATGAAAGGAAAAAACCTAACGAGTGATTATATTTACATCAGATTTATATGGACATCCAATTATATTACTAGTCCTTTTAGACCAGAAAATTTATATGGACATCCAATTATATATCATCAAATTATCACATCATAATTGAATTAAATATATAAAATATATAATATAAATATAATTAGATATTAACGTATGCTTTATTAATACACGGTCAATATATTGTTATTTAATAAAAAATAAATTGTAGTTATTACTTGACCAAAATAGTGTTAATATAGTTATTGAATTCAAAAACAATTTTAAGTTTCTAAAATAATAGTGAATTGTCCAAAAAGTTGTTATTTTATCCTCTTTCACTTTTATGCATATTTTTAGAACTTTAACTCATTACCATTATAATTCCATTGAAAATAATTTACTTCAATAATAACTATTTTCTTATTTTAACATATAACAAATAATTTTTAGTTTCAAGAAGATTAATTAATTGTCCAAAAAGTTATTAAATTTCTTCTCTATTACTTTTATGTATTTATTATTTTTTTATATCTTTCACCCACAATCCTCATAATTTCATCGAATTTCACATTTTCTTCATTATTTCTATAGAGATTTTATTTTATTCATAACATGAGGTATATTATAATAAATAGATAAATTAATATTGAATTTTAAAATTAATAATTCCATAAAGTTTTTATTTTTCACATTAAGCTATTAAAGAATGTTAAAATATTATATTCATTCTCACAATAATTTCCAAATAATGTGAAAATAATTTTTATTTTATGCATTTACTTCTCTTGATGACTTTCTAGTAACTATTCAGCTTTGTTTAAATAACGTAGAAATCTTTGAACACAAGATAAATATGATGAGTATAAAAAATAATCAATTAATATCACACCATTTTTAAGTGGTAATTTTTTTAAATTTTTTTTTAATGAATTTTAGTTTTTTCACATATTTATATGATTTATCTCATGCAACATAGATTTTCACCTACCTAGGAAACGCACACATCAGGTGCACACAAAAGATGATACTTTTAAATCTTTCTCATCCTTCTGCAAAAGAGTTCATAATGAAAAATTTTATTGCATAGCCTCTATAAGAAGTGATGGAGGGGGAGAGTTTATGAATGATGAGTTTGAAAGATTTTGTGATGAACATGTATCTCATCGTGTCTCTACTCCCAAAACCCCTCTGCAAAATGGAGTGACTGAGAGAAATAATAGATCTCTACAGTAAAAGCTAAGAACAATGCTGAGTGAAACCTTGATTCCAAAGTACTTTTGGGCAAAAGACACAATTAATTCTTTTCATATTCATAATATTATTCTAATAAGACCTATATTTAATAAATCACCCGATGAACTATGGAAGGGAAGAAAATCAAACATATCCTACTTTCATCCTTTCAGTTGTCCATGCTGTTAGATTCAAATGATTTAATGAATTATTATATTTTGATAGATAACAATTTCGCTTAAGGTTTAATATTGTTAGAGATAGAATTCCTAACTCCTTGAATATTTTCATACTCAGGAACATCTATCTAAATGAAGAACAACTGCATAAATTCCTGCAAGGAATTATCAAAATAAAGAAGTTCGAAGAAAAACAAACAAATGGAGATCGTCCGACAGCTCAAAAGAAAGCACATAAGTGGAGATCGTCCGGCAACTCACCAAAGAAACAATTTATCTACTGTGACAGTCATACACTAAAATACACTTGACAAATTGAGACCGTCCGGTGCTTAAACGTGCCTTGACAAATTGAAGCACACTTGGGAAAGTTGAGGAAGCCTGGTCACAAACCTAAAGGAGCATATCCAGCTTAGGAGCACTCCCGACTTTTAAACAGAATGTGTGTGTGATTAAGGTATTAGGCTTTTCAACTAAGGTATTAGGCTTAGTAACTCATATTGAATGTTTTTCTTGATTAAGGCATTAACAAATAAAGGTAAAGGCTACATCACCGTAGAAAGGTTTCTAGGTTTCATATAAGAATTTGATTGTGAGAGGCATTATCAAAATATGTGAAACTTGACCCTGAGTACTATTTCCTTAAAGTTTTTACAACATATCTGCTATTGCTTTTGTAAATTTCTTTTGTGACAAACAAAATTCTAGTCATATATCTTTTTCTTTTCAATCCGAATAGTGAAATTTTAAGTGATTCAATTAACCAACTATACTTGTTGTTCGATATCTTTGTATTACTTCAAGTAATTTGTACACTTGCGGAATTGCTATCAATCATTGTCGGTGTAGATAATCACATGAATTTATTTTAATTTTTCATAATATTTTCATTGTTAGGCTTTAATGATATATGATCATTTTGAAATCAAAATCACAGCAACAAAAGTGAGACAAATCATAACAAATCTCTACTTTTATTTAGAAAACTAATGGTAATAATAACTAAAACCTTTGATACTATTTTAACATTATTTAAACTTATGATATACCTATAATCATATAATCCCTTTATTTTAAATTTTTAATTAGCAATGTTTTTATATCCTTGCTAATCTAAAAAAAATCCTTTGTTGATAGGTTAATAGAGAAGTGCAGTGTAATCTCATCCACGATTATTGTTTAAACATCCACTTATGCTGATACATATATATGTATGTATATATATATATATATATATATATATTGTCACTCGTTGAGATAATGAATAAGAAGGCGCATAAATTATATAAAGATTGTAGTACGAAGCGTAATTCCACTACATCACTAACACCATTTAGTATTTGCAAGGGCATAAAAACTATCAAAACTAAACTCACATAAAAAAACATAAAAATTTAAATTAAATGGATTATATGATTATTGAAGATGACATTATGTTCATCACTGTTTAGCTCAAGGCATGAAGACACAGAAAAGATGACGCATAAATTAAAAATAACATCACAAAGAAATGAAAGATGACATTAAACTTTAAATCTGAAACTCACTTTGACGAGTTAGACCTGCCACCAACAACAACATCATAAATGGACATGTTGGAAATGACCTACGCATTATTTTTGCTGACCACTGTACTATTGGAACCACTTGAACACTGCTCTTCACCTTCCTCAATGATCACATTTCCATTTATGCAGGGAACCTTGTGGTATTCAAAGTTATTGAACATTGTGGCCATGACCACTACACGACTCGCAGCCATGACCTTCCCTGCAACAATCCCATCATGGACCACACCCAGACTCCTAGATAAGGAAATCATGAAGTTTTTCTTATAGGGAGTGCCATTAGCGATGGAAGAGGAATAAGGGAAATTGAAATCCGTGTAGGTTCCCTTGAGATAAATAATTCTGTGGATTCCACGACATGTTAAATCAGGGCCATTATCAAGGCCGTTGGGAGTGATAGGATGACGAATAAGAACGTTTGACACAAGACCAGAAGCGTTAAGGACAGTGAGGTTAACTTGACGCTGGCGTGCAAAGTTGATGAGTGATGCAATGACATCATTTCCACGAGGGATTTCAATTACAACAGACTTGAGGATGTTGTCATACTCTTTGTTGTCGATGATCCGTGATTTTTTCTTGTTCTTAGAGCCAGGGGGCCTTCCCCTTGGTCTCTTAGAGAGTGGTGGAGTGTTTAGTTCCTCATTCGGGGTGATAGGGTACTCAGAGGTGAGTGGTGGTTGTGGTTGGGAAACTGGTGTAGGGATTTGTGAGGTGTTTGTGGTGGTGTGTTCTGGTAGGCCAATCATCATGTACTCTTCTCTTTTGGTTGAACCAGCTATGACGGAGGATCCACCAAGAAGGGTAATGAGGCTTCTAGTGTTGTGCTCAGAGGAGCCACTCTCGGAAGTTGGGGAGATAATGGGTATATCTCCATTGTCAACCATTGTTGTCTTGGAGAAAGAGAGAGAGAGATATACTTGTGTAGTGTGCTTATTTTATTCATCACAATTTAAAAGAGTTTCATATCTACTAAGCATGTTGAACATTAGTTATTATTAAATAATATAATTATTTTAATATTATTGTTATAAAGTGAAAAAGTTTAATTACTATAAGAAATAATTTAAATGAGTTTTATATGGAAGTTGAGCATTAATTATTATTATGAAAGGAAAAAACCTAACGGGTGATTATATTTACATCGGATTTATATGGACATCCAATTATATTACTAGTCCTTTTAGACCAGAAAATCTATATGGACATCCAATTATATATCATCAAATTATCACATCATAATTGAATTAAATATATAAAATATAAAATATAAATATAATTAGATATTAACGTATGCTTTATTGATACACGGTCAATATATTGTTATTTAATAAAAAAAAATTGTAGTTATTACTTGACCAAAATAGTGTTAATATAGTTATTGAATTCAAAAACAATTTTAAGTTTCTCAAATAATAGTGAATTGTCCAAAAAGTTGTTATTTTATCCTCTTTCACTTTTATGCATATTTTTAGAACTTTAACTCATTACCCTTATAATTCCATTGAAAATAATTTACTTCAATAATAACTATTTTCTTATTTTAACATATAACAAATAATTTTTAGTTTCAAGAAGATTAATTAATTGTCCAAAAAGTTATTAAATTTCTTCTCTATTAATTTTATGTATTTTTTTTTATATCTTTCACCCCCAATCCTCATAATTTCATCGAATTTCACATTTTCTTTATTATTTCTTTAGAGATTTTATTTTATTCATAAAATGAGGTATATTATAATAAATAGATAGATTAATATTGAGTTTTAAAATTAATAATTCCATAAAGTTTTTATTTTTCACATTAAGCTATTAAAGAATGTTAAAATATAATATTCATTCTCACAATGTTTTCCAAATAATGTGAAAATAATTTTAATTTTATGCATTTACTTCTCTTGAGGACTTTCTAGTAACTATTCAGCTTTGTTTAAATAACGTAGAAATCTTTGAACACAAGATAAATATGATGAGTATAAAAAATAATCAATAAATATCACACCATTTTTAAGTGGTAATTTTTTTTAATGAATTTTAGTTTTTTCACATAATTATATGATTTATCTCATGCAACATAGATTTTCACCTACCTAGGAAACGCACACATTAGGTGCACACAAAAGGTGATACTTTTAAATCTTTCTCATCCTTCTGCAAAAGAGTTCATAATGAAAATTGTTATTGCATAGCCTCTATAAGAAGTGATACAGGGGGAGAGTTTATGAATGATGAATTTGAAAGATTCTGTGATGAACATGTATCTCATCGTGTCTCTACTCCCAAAATCCCTCTACAAAATGGAGTGACTGAGAGAAAGAATAGATCTATACAGTAAAAGCCAAGAACAATGCTGAGTGAAACCTTGATTCCAAAGTACTTTTGGGCAAAAGACACAATTAATTCTTTTCATATTCAGAAAAGAATTCTAATAAGACCTATATTAAATAAATCACCCGATGAACTATGGAAGAGAAGAAAATCAAACATATCCTACTTTCATCCTTTCGGCTGTCCATGCTGTTAGATTCAAATGATTTAATGAATTATTATATTTTGATAGATAACAATTTCGCTTAAGGTTTAATATTGTTAGAGATAGAATTCCTAACTCCTTGAATATTTTCATACTCATGAACATCTATCTAAATGAAGAGCAACTGCATACATTCCATCAAGGAATTATCAAAAGAAAGAAGTTCGAAGAAAAACAAACAAATGGAGATCGTCCGACAGCTCAAAAGAAAGCACATAAGGGGAGATCGTCCGGCAACTCACCAAAGAAACAATTTATCTACTGTGACAATCATACACTAAAATACACTTGACAAATTGAGACCGTCCGGTGCTTAAACGTGCCTTGACAAATTGATGCACACTTGGGAAAGTTGAGGAAGTCTGGTCACAAACCTAAAGGAGCATGTCCAGCTTAGGAGCACTCCCGACTTTTAAACAGAATGCGTGTGTGATTAAGGTATTAGGCTTTTCAACTAAGGTATTAGGCATAGCAACTCAGATAGAATGTTTTTCTTGATTAATGTATTAACAAATAAAGGTAAAGGCTACATCACCGTAGAAAGGTTTCTAGGTTTCATATAAGAATTTGATTGTGAGAGGCATTGTCAAAATATGTGAAACTTGACCCAGAGTACTATTTCCTTAAAGTTTTTACAACATATCTGCTATTACTTTTGTAAATTTCTTTTGTGACAAACAAAATTCAAGTCATATATCTTTTTCTTTTCAATCTGAATAGTGAAATTTTAAGTGATTCAATTAACCAACTATACTTGTTGTTCGATATCTTTGTATTACTTCAGGTAATTTGTACACTTGCGGAATTGCTATCATTCATTGTCGGTGTAGATAATCACATGAATTTATTTTAATTTTTCATAATATTTTTGTTTTTAGGTTTTAATGATATATGATCATTTTGAAATCAAAATCACAGCAACAAAAGTGAGCCAAATCATAACAAATCTCTACTTTTATTTAGAAAATTAATGGTAGTAATAACTAAAACCTTTGATACTATTTTAACATTATTTAAACTTATGATATACCTATAATCATATAATCCCTTTATTTAAAATTTTTAATTAGCAATGTTTTTATATCCTGGCTAATCTAAAAAAATCCTTTGTTGATAGGTTAATAGAGAAGTGCAGTGTAATCTCATCCACGATTATTGTTTAAACATCCACTTATCCACTTATGCTGATATATATATATATATATATATATATATATATATATATATATATATATATATATATATTGTCACTCGTTGAGAAAATAAATAAGAAGGCGCATAAATAATATAAAGATTGTAGTACGGAGCGTAATTCCACTACATCACTAACACCATTTAGTATTTGCAAGGGCATAAAAACTATGAAAACTAAACTCACATAATAAAACATAAAAATTTAAATTAAATGGATTATATGATTATCGAAGATGACATTATGTTCATCACTGTTTAGCTCAAGGCATGAAGACACAGAAAAGATGACGCATAAATTAAAAATAACATGACAAAGAAATGAAAGATGACATTAAACTTTAAATCTGAAACTCACTTCGACGAGTTAGACCTGCCACCAACAACAACATCATAAATGGACATGTTGGAAATGACCTACGCATTATTTTTGCTGACCACTGTACTATTGGAACCACTTGAACACTGCTCTTCACCTTCCTCAATGATCACATTTCCATTTATGCAGGGAACCTTGTGGTATTCAAAGTTATTGAACATTGTGGCCATGACCACTACACGACTCGCAGCCATGACCTTCCCTGCAACGATCCCATCATAGACCACACCCAGACTCCTAGATAAGGAAATCATGAAGTTGTTCTTATAGGGAGTGCCATTAGCGATGGAAGAGGAATAAGGGAAATTGAAATCCGTGTAGGTTCCTTTGAGAGAAATAATTCTGTGGATTCCACGGCATGTTAAATCAGGGCCATTATCAAGGCCGTTGGGAGTGATAGGATGACGAATAAGAACGTTTGACACAAGACCAGAAGCGTTAAGGACAGTGAGGTTAACTTGACGCTGGCGTGCAAAGTTGATGAGTGATGCAATGACATCATTTCCATGAGGGATTTCAATTACAACAGACTTGAGGATGTTGTCATACTCTTTGTTGTCGATGATCCATGATTTTTTCTTGTTCTTAGAGCCAGGGGGCCTTCCCCGTGGTCTCTTAGAGAGTGGTGGAGTGTTTAGTTCCTCATTCGGGATGATAGGGTACTCAGAGGTGAGTGGTGGTTGTGGTTGGGAGGCTGGTGTAGGGATTTGTGAGGTGTTTGTGGTGGTGTGTTCTGGTAGGCCAATCATCATGTACTCTTCTCCTCTTTTGGTTGAACCAGCTATGACGGAGGATCCACCAAGAAGGGTAATGAGGCTTCTAGTGTTGTGCTCAGAGGAGCCACTCTCGGAGGTTAGGGAGATAATGGGTATATCTCCATTGTCAGCCATTGTTGTCTTAGAGAAAGAGAGAGAGATATACTTGTGTAGTGTGCTTATTTTATTCATCACAATTTAAAAGAGTTTCATATCTACTATGCATGTTGAACATTAATTATTATTATTATTAAATAATATAATTATTTTATTATTATTGTTATAAAGTGAAAAATTTTAATTACTATAAGAAATAATTTAAATGAGTTTTATATGGAAGTCGAGCATTAATTATTATTATGAAAGGAAAAAACCTAACGAGTGATTATATTGACATCGGATTTATATGGACATCCAATTATATATCATCAAATTATCACATCATAATTGAATTAAATACATAAAATATATAATATAAATATAATTAGATGTTAACCTATGCTTTATTAATACACGGTCAATATATTGTTATTTAATAAAAAAATAAATTGTAGTTATTACTTGACCAAAATAGTGTTAATATAGTTATTGAATTCAAAAACAATTTTAAGTTTCTAAAATAATAGTGAATTGTCCAAAAAGTTGTTATTTTATCCTCTTTCACTTTTATGCATTTTTTTAGAACTTTAACTCATTATCCTTATAATTCCATTGAAAATAATTTACTTCAATAATAACTATTTTCTTATTTTAACATATAAAAAATAATTTTTAGTTTCAAGAAGATTAATTAATTGTCCAAAAAGTTATTAAATTTCTTCTCTATTACTTTTATGTAAGAAATTTTAAGAGGTCCTTAAAATTTTCTCCCCTTGGGTGTAGGAAATACTTTAAAATTTTCTCCCCTTGGGTGTAGGAAATCCTTTAAAATTTCTCCCCCTACATTAGTGCTTTATATTCTCTTTTTCATTCTCAGTTACTCTTCTCCCCTTTTGGCATTATCAAAATGAAACAAGGTAACGCAGATAAAGCAAGATTAAGCGGACGGAAGAAATAATCATTGGAATAGAGTAAATGTAAACAAAGAAAACGACAAGAAAAATAAGAGTTAGGGAGTGAAGGATGTCTTTAAGTGCTCGAAAAACAGGTTCATCGCGTCCTGCAGCAGGTCAAAATGATTGTCCATGGTCGCGGTGATGTTGTGATGCATGGCATCAAGACGAGCGTTCACATCTTGACGAAGATCACGAGTCTCTTGAGAGGTGATAGCTCATACTTCCTGAATCTCTTGAGTGACCATGGTCACTAAGTCACGAATCTCAGTCTGGTTAGAAGGTATGGACGAATGAGCACCGATATCGGAAGGCAATTCCTTGGAATTGGAAGTAGCATGGGCCAGCTGTGTAGCAGAAGGCGATGAGGGACCAGGAACAGCAAAGGCCGATGGCAAAATTGGAGTGGAAGGTGCCACAGTAGGTATCAGTGGTGAAGGATAGGTGCAGGGCCAAATGAAATTGTATGCCTTCATCACCTTGGTCAGGGCTGGAAGAAGAACCACTTTCCAGGTCTGGAAATCCAGCACCAGAGGATCTACTCGACCAGCCAAATGAAGAGGAATGTAGGCCTCATGAGTGACTCCAGAGATTGTCAGGTGCCAATCAGAGTGAAAGAACATACTACAATGAGGCATGGACTGAGCAATCTGGAGATCATGACATCCATCGGGAATCCAGAAACCTGCATTGTAACGACCTGAAAAAAATAATCTGCAAGTGCTAAATAAACAGAGTCGCCACCAGTGTTTTTGATTTAAGGGAAAACAATGGAAAACCCTTTTAAAAATCTTTTATTTACAAAACTTGGGTTCGGAGGTCTATTTATGCGTAGGGAAGGGTGGAAGACGAACCTCCACAGCACCCCTAGTGCACCCATCATAAGACGGTTACCGAAAGTTGTTTATGCATGTATTAAGTTTTATGAAAACATTAAAAAAAACCAAAACAAAAAGATATTTTTAAAATGTTAGCCTGGTAGGTGTGACCCTAGGCCTGCGTACTTCCTTTCTTTTAGGAAGATCAAGGCTTACGCAGTTCTTAAAAAACATTTTGGTTTGTTCAATATTTTTTAATTTTTGAAATGATTAAAACCTGTCTCGTAGTAATGCGAGAGGGGTTTTTTAAAAACATGTTTGTTTATTGTTTTTTTTTTTTTTTTGGGAAAGAAGGGCAGGTCTCGTAGTAATGCGAGAGCGTCCCTAAACAACGGATTGATCGCGTAGAAGCTGGATAGTCTCACAGTAGTGTGAGAGTATCCCTAAACACATGTTGATTTTAAGTTAATTACGTAAGAACTAGATAGTCTCACAGTAATGTGAGAGTATCCCTAAACGCAGGTTGATTTTAAATTAATTACGTAAGAACTAGATAGTCTCACAGTAATGTGAGAGTATCCTTTTAGTTGAATATTCATTTATTTTTTAATCGTGTAAACCTATGATAGTCTCGTAGTAATGCGAGAGTACCACTAATCAAGAAGTTTTTTTTTTTTTTTTTACAAACCCATTAACAAATAGTTAGCTGAAAGCTAAAGGTTAGGAGCAGAAATTATAAATAATCAGAAGCATAATTTAACAGTTAGTATAGAACAGGATAATATGAATAGTTAGAGACAGAAAATTAAAAAGTTAGTGAATAGTCAGAAGCTGAAAATTAAAAGTTAGGAGTAATATCAAGCAAAAAAACAAACATCAAATGGAACCATATCTTTTTCAAAAGAACCAAAAGTCTTTATTTTTTGTTTTTTTTTTTTAAGAAAGTAAAAGCAAGAAGCATATTTTATTATCAGGGGCATATCTTCGAACATAAACAAAATGACTTAAACATAAACACATCCCAGAATCAATTAACGGGAGCCAGAAGTGCTTTTCGCACTGTGTCAGAAACGGAAGTCATGACAGGAAAACACAGAAAGTGCAAAGAGAATCACTTAACACACCCAACTTTAAAAAAAAAAAAACATAGACATCAAACAGAGACAGGGGACGGAAATTTCAACAATCGTTGAAGTAAAGAATGTCAGAACCAAAAGGAAAGCTAAGAAATATGATGTTTGGAGGAGAGATGAGTAGCCTTTCTCCTTTAAAAAAAAACAATAGAAAACAGAACTAGAAACTGAAACGCAATAAATAAATAAACAAACACAAAAAAAATAAAAATAAAAATGAACAGAGCAGAAGTGAAGCAGTGCAAAATAACAGAGATATTTAGTTGCAATAGCATAAATCCAAGAACAATAGAAAAAAACAGAACTAGAAAGATGTTTGGAGATGATTTGAGAAGCCTACCATGAAGGAGGTAGGCTCTCCTTCAAATCTGCCATTTCCTCAAACGAAACTAGAAAAAAGTAGCAGCTAAAACGATACAAAAAAAAAGTTAAAGAGTCTTCCACCCACCACTGTAATGGGTTCGCAGAGGTGAAGAGAAAAGTAAAAATGGAGAAGGGGCGGCGCTGGAAGGGAAGATGAAGAGTGACGGCGCGACAGTAACACCGGAGAAGGGATGAGGTAGTATGGCGGCGGTGTATGGGTTTGTGTTTGGGTAAAGATGTTGGTGGAGTTAAGGTGAAGACGATGGAACAGCGAGGGGAAAGGGGGCTGGCGGCTGCGGTTTGTGGTTAAAAGGAAGAGAGGTGCGGTCGAAGGTTTGGTTGAGAAGAGGGGTGTGGCGGCGGTCGTGGTTCGTGTTGGGGAAGAGGAGAAGAGAGGGGGTGGGGCGGCGGCTTTAGGTTTTGTGGTGTAGAAGAGAGAAAAACTCTTTAGGATTCTGAACAAAAAGGAGGAGCGTATGAGAGTGAATAGTAATGGCTAGCTTCCCAGAAACCGAGAAATAAGGGATTAAATAGACGAAAAACTAGGGTTTTTTGGGTGGACGGAGATGACGAAAATACCCCCTCAGCTGCTGGTCCTTCTGTTTCTGCTGGACTGGCCCTTTTTTCTTTTTCTTTTTTCGTTTTTATAGCAGATGGGCCACTTTTGTTTGGCTGAAGCTATTTTTTTTTTCAAGCATACTGGCCTTTTTTTGTTTTTCTTTTTTTTTTAATTTTTTTTTTAATTTAACTAACACAAACAATTAAAATTAAAATCTAAACTCATTGAATTAATATTTTTTGTATTTTGTATTTTTTTAGATTTTCACCATTTTTATGCTTTTTTCATGATTTTTACTTTTTTTTTTGGAATATCTTTTTTAACTAAAATACTACTAAATTAACAGAAATTAGGGCAAAATTTGGGTGTTTACAGTTGCCCCTCTTTACACATTGCTTAACGGATAACATATTAAACCAAAGTTTCTTATGTTATCACCGTAAAGGAATGGGTAAAGATATAAACACCAATTTTGCCCCCAAAAGCAGGAAAGTCCCGTGATCAACTGGTCATGGGCCAACGGGCGGACAGAAAAGTAAATTAGGCCAAGGACCCTGACAGAAAAAAATTAAAAGGGTTTCGGACCCTGACAAGAAATTTAAAAGGGTTTCGGACCCTGACAGAAAATTAAAAGGGTTTCGGACCCTGACTGGAAATTTAAAAGGGTTTCGGACCCTGACAGAAAATTAAAAGGGTTTCGGACCCTGACTGGAAATTTAAAAGGGTTTCGGACCCTGACTGGAAATTTAAAAGGGTTTCGGACCCTGACAAGAAATTTAAAAGGGTTTCGGACCCTGACAGAAAATTTAAAAAAGGTTTCGGACCCTGACAAGAAATTTAAAAGGGTTTCGGACCCTGACAAGAAAAATTAAAAGGGTTTCGGACCCTGACAGAAAATTAAAAGGGTTTCGGACCCTGACTGGAAATTTAAAAAAAGGGTTTCGGACCCTGACAAGAAAAATTAAAAGGGTTTCGGACCCTGACAGAAAATTAAAAGGGTTTCGGACCCTGACTGGAAATTTAAAAAGGGTTTCAGACCCTGACAAGAAAAATTAAAAGGGTTTCGGACCCTGACAGAAAATTAAAAGGGTTTCGGACCCTGACTGGAAATTTAAAAGGGTTAAAGAGCCTGTTTATGTGCATTATTATTATCCAAACTGAATTGAAAGAAATTTAGAAAACCTGTGATGCCTCCTAGGAGGAGAAATTGGTTGAAGAAGGTCCGACAAGCCGGTCACCATCGTGTTTATTTCATAGCCGCAAGAGCCCCAAGGCAGCAAAAATCTTGATCTGGTAGCCCACTCATCCTTTTAGCTGTCTCTGCCATCTCTTAATCTCCAAATTTTCCCTTGAGCGCATGTGTTTCCCCTTTGATAATGACTTTGTTTCGTCTTAGACCGCCCTCACGGGTTTTCAGCCTAAGGAAAACTTTGATTACTTGATTTTTTGCTCTAACTTTTGCCTAGGCCGCCCTTTTCGGGTTTTCAACCTAGCGAGTTTTCTCTCTTTTTTTTTCTTTTTTTTTTATATATCTTCCCCCTTAGTTTGAGAATGTCATGAACCCCATCCATCAGCCTTCTTCTTTCGCGCAACGGGACTCTGAGCCTGTATCACCTCACGAAAGAGTTAGGAAGTACTGCCAAGTATTATAAAACTGTGCTGCTCAAAGTATAATTCAAATAATGCACATAGAGAAAAGAAATTTGTTGAATGAACAAACATCTTTATTAAATAGGAGAAGATTTTAAGTACAAAGTACTGACACCCTCACTCCCAATGATGTGAGACACCCCCAAGGCGCTAGGAAGACCCCAAAAAAGAAAATAAGTAAAGAGGAAAACAAACAACACCAAAAGCAAACTTGCCCCAAGGTAACTTTCTTAGTCCTCATCAGCTGACGTCCATGACTCTAAAAAGATTTCGCTCTCATCTCTCATGACTATAAGCCTCCTGCTTCCATGAATATCTGCCCTTGTTTAGTAACAGGTCCCCTTCTCTTCTCTTTTTAAGGGTAGTATTTCTTCACAGCGTCTGAGTTTACAGGCCTTGGTAGCACTTGCCCTTCCGCATTCACCAAGATAAGAGCACCTCCCGAAAAGGCTTCCTTCACAACATACGGCCCCTCATAATTCGGAGCCCATTTCCCTCTGGCGTCCTCTTGATTGGGGAGAATCTTTCTTAACACCAAGTCTCCTGGTTGAAACTCTCTAGGTCGTACTCTCTTGTTATATGCTCGGGCCATCCTTTGCTGGTACAACTGGCCGTGGAAGATAGCGGCTAACCTCTTCTCTTCGATCATATTCAGTTGATCGTATCTCGCCTTCATCAATTCAGACTCTTCTATCTCAGCTTCAATTAACACCCTTAATGACGGGATCTCAACTTCCACCGGCGTCACGGCCTCCATACCATAGACTAAGGAGAAAGGTGTCATTCCAGTGCTTGATCGAATGGTAGTGCGGTAAGCGTGTAGGGCATATGGCAACATCTCATGCCAGTCAGTGTATTTCACCACCATTTTCGCGACTATTCTTTTGATATTCTTGTTTGCGGCCTCAACTGCACCGTTCATTTGTGGTCTGTATGGAGTAGAGTTACGATGCTTTATCTTGAACCGCTCGCAGAGTTTTTGAACTTCCCCACCGTTTAGATTTGTACCATTGTCTGTGATTATCTGTTCTGGGATCCCGTATCTGCAGATGATATCCCTTTTAAGAAACTTGAGGAACACCTTTTGAGAAATGCTGGCATAAGAAGACGCCTCCACCCATTTAGTGAAGTAGTCTATCGCGACCAAAATGAAGCGATGACCATTTGAAGCCTTGGGATTGATCGGACCAATAACGTCAATGCCCCACATAGAGAATGGCCAAGGAGCAACCATGTTATGCAATGTGGATGGAGGAGCGTTTATCTTATTGGCATAGATTTGACATTTGCGACATTTCTACACGTATTGCGTGCAATCAGTTTCCATCGTTGACCAATGATGACCATTCCTCATAATCTGACGGGCCATCATGTGACCATTAGCATGTGTCCCGCAGATCCCTTCATGGACTTCCGTCATTAGAGTTCGCGCTTCATGAGCATCAACGCACCTGAGCACCATACCACTGTAAGCTCTCTTGTAAAGGACTCCTCCACTTAAGAAGTAAGACATGGCCAATCGCCTGATCGTTCTCTTGTCGACTTCATTCGCTTCTACGGGGTACTCTCCTTTTTCAATGAACTCTTTTATATCATGATACCAGGGGATCTTGTCTAATTCTTCTTCCTCCACACAAGCACAAAAGGCTGGCTCCACTTGTAGTCTCACTTGCACAGGTTGTATTCGGGCACATGCCTCTATTCTAGACATGGCTGCCAGTGTAGCCAAGGCATCAGCAAACTGGTTATGATCTCGCATCAAGTGTGAGAATGTTACTTCTTCAAAATTAGTGATCAGCTGAGCGAGGTACTTCTGATAGGGAATCAATTTCGCATCCTTAGTCTGCCATTCTCCATTGACTTGGTAGATGATGAGAGCTGAATCTCCGTACACTTCCAACTTTCGGACCCCCAAATCAATCGCTGCTTGTAGCCCTGCTGCGCAGGCTTCGTATTCTGCCATGTTGTTTGTGCATTCAAAGTTTAAGCGGATGGCCACTGGGTACTGCTTGTCTTCTGGAGAGATCACAACTGCTCCTATGCCATTGCCATATACATTCACTGCCCCATCAAAGTACATCTTCCACACTTCTGATTCCTCTTTGTTTACAGCCATTATTCCTTCATCGGGAAATTCAAGCGACACTCGCCCTTCCTCCTCAAGTGGATGTTCTGCTAGATGATCGGCAATTGTGCTGCCTTTGATGGACTTTTGAGTTACATATTGAATATCAAATTCTGACAACAACATCTGCCACTTGGAGACTCGGAGGGATATATGGGGGCTTTCAAATATATATTTCAAAGGATCAAGGCGTGATATCAACTGGGTAGTGTAATGCAGCATGTATTGCCTCAATTTCCTTGTGGCCCACACCAAAGCACAACAAACTTTCTCGATTGTCAGGTATCTGGCCTCACATTCATTGAACTTCTTGCTAAGGTAGTAAATGGCGTGCTCCCTTTTGCCCACTTCATCATACTGACCCAACATTGCTCCCATTGACGTTGGAAACACCGTCAAGTAGAGGATAAGAGGGCGACCAGAAGTAGGTGGCATCAATACTGGTGGACTCTGCAGGTAGACCTTTATCTTGTCAAACGCTTCTTTGCAGTCCTCACCCCACCCCCTTTGTTGATTCTTCTTTAACAACCTGAACAGTGGCTCGCATGTATGTGTCAGGTTTGCAATAAATCTTGCAATGTAGTTCAATCTGCCCAGGAAACCTCTGACCTCTTTCTCTGTCTTTGGAGGAGTCATTTCTCGTATCGCTTTTGTCTTTTCAGGATCCACTCTTATTCCATCTCTACTAACAATGAACCCAAGCAACTTGCCGGAAGAAGCACCAAATGTACATTTAGCGGGGTTGAGTCGCAATTTGAATTGTCGGAGCCTTTCGAACAACTTTCTCAGAACTACGACATGACTCTCTCCTTCTTTGGATTTGGCAACCATATCATCAACGTAGACTTCTATCTCCTTGTGCATCATGTCATGGAACAGTGTTACCATAGCTCTCTGGTAGGTTGCCCCAGCATTTTTCAACCCAAAGGACATCACTTTGTAGCAGAAGGTTCCCCACGGTGTGATGAATGTGGTCTTTTCTTTGTCGGCTGCATCTAACGGAATCTGATTGTACCCTGAGTAACCGTCCATGAATGAGAACCGATGGTACCTGGCAGTACTGTCAACAAGCATGTCAATGTGGGGTAGCGGGAAATCATCTTTTGGGCTTGCTTTGTTTAAATCCCGGTAGTCTACACACATTCTAACTCTTCCATCTTTCTTCGGCACTGGTACTACATTTGCAACCCAATCTGGATGCCTTGACACTTCAATGAGTCCTCCATCAAATAACTTCATCACCTCCTCTCTGATTTTAAGTGATACTTCTGGTTGCATCCTCCTCAATTTCTGTTTTCTCGGAACTGCATCTGGATACAGGGGGATCTTGTGAGTGGCAACTCCTGGATCTAGTCCAGGCATATCATTGTAAGACCATGCAAACACATCTAGATACTCTCTGAACAATGCCAACATTTCAGCCCGCTCTGGGTTATCCACCATTCTCAGCTCCTTTTTATCCTCTTCAGTACCCATGTTGATGATCTCGACGACTTCATCATTCACCCCAAACTGTCTTTCTGAGCGCTCGATCATTTTGCTAAAGGCATCAACAACCTCTTCCTCCGCCTCAGGTTCACATTCACCCAGAATCACAGGAGAATCAGCTAACGAGTTTTCATTATCATTGCCTTGGGACAAGTTCGCAATTAAGGATATATCCCTGGAAAACAACTCTCTAAAGTTGGCAAACACGAAAAGAAAGACAGAATGGAAAAGACAAGACAGAAGTGAATAAAAAAAGAACATTGAAAAGGGAAAAATATAATGAAAAGCAAAAAAAAAAAAGAGAACTTGAGAATCGATGAACCAAAAGAGTGCATGTCATTGAATTATAAAAAGAGCGTCAGAAGTTTTAAAATACACAGTTTTTAGCCGCGACAATACATCGAAACATTACTTTTGCGAGATTACATCATAGAAGGGCTCAGCTTCCCAGTTTCCTAGGGGCTCCTGACAAGCGCGGATGGACTTAGGCTCTCCCTCATCTTCTCATGTGGCATTGATCCTCAGGTGAAGCAAAGGTTCTTCGTTAACTGTTGGTGCAGTGAACGTCTCCTTCTCTTCAATCATACCAACTTGATTCCCCTGGCCATGATTAGGCATTGGGTTGTTGATAATGTTCGGGCCCCGTTCCTCTTCAAATCCAACCTTCCCACATGCTATCAATCTTTTCACAGCTGTTTTAAAGGCTTCACATCTCTCTATGGAGTGCCCAGGGACGTTCATATGATAGATGCAAGTTAGGTCAGGGTTGTACCAGTTAGGAAAAGGTGGCTCCAAGGGGCGAACAGGGCTGCCAGCAACCAACCGTGCATCACTAAGGCGCTGAAACAACTCAGCGTTGGTTATGGCCAGCTTGGGAAAGGGCGGAAGGTCCTGGATATAATTTGGATTCGGCCTAGCTTGATATGGGCGATTTTGTCTAGGAGCTTGTGTGTTTTGGTTATAGGTTGGACGTTGTGGCGGAGCTGGGATGTTATTCACTGAAGCCCCAAAATTGGGTAAGGGCGCTTGTTGAGGGCTTGGCGGTTGGTATGAATTTGGTAGGTAGTTATTCGGGGTTTGGTTAAAGGGGGCTCTGGGAACAGGGTAAAATGATGAATATTGGGGGTTAGGGTATGGAGGCCCTTGAACCTGATTAACTTCAGCTTCCTTTTTCCTAGGTACAAACCCTTTCTTTTGAATGCTTTCACCACCGACTGCCAACTTGCCCAACTTCAACATCATTTCGATCCTTTCCCCTGCCATTACCAGCTCGGAGAATTCCCTATAGGCTGATCCTACCATTGCAGAAACATATGGAGCCTCCAGGGTGCCCAGGAAGTAGGAGCACATTTCTGAAAGAGTTAGCGGCGGTTGGACCTGAGCAGCCAACGACCTCCATCTTTGCGCGTACTGTCGGAAGGCCTCCCCACTTTTCCTTTGCGTTGTTGTCAACTGTTCACGGGTTGGTGCCATGTCTATGTTGAACCGGTATTGCGCCATGAACAAGTCTGTCAGCTCCTTCCAACAGGATACTTTAGAGTGATCCAGCTGGGTATACCATTCCAAAGCCGGCCCTGTGAGACTCTCCTGGAAGAAGGCAATGAGGAACTTTTCTTCCTTTGACCATATCGCCATTTTCGCCACATATGACTTCAAGTGTAAGAATGGATTAGCACTTCCGTCATATTTGTTGAATTCGGGGACTTTAAAATCCTTTGGGACAGACACACCAGCGCCAGGGAACAACCCCTCAATGTCTAGCGATCCGTAGGTGGACACCCCCTGGATACCTCTAATTTTTTCCTCCATTTTCTCCTTCCAGTCGTCGTCTGCCTCCTTCATTTTAGGATTTGAGACTTCGCCTGAGGTTGGCATCTCAAATCCAAAGGGACCAGAGTACTCTTCATTAAGGGGGCGATACCCTTCTCCCACGGGAATCACAATTTGAGGTTGGTTCACCACCCCTTCTAGACCATGCTGCGGGGATGTCTTCTCGGCCATCAACAACATTGCCAAGGCGTCTTTCATAGTGGTGAGTGTTTCTTCGATCCTCGTTTGAGTTTCAACTACCAAGTCGACCCTTCCCTTGAGCTCGTCAAATTCGGCCCCCAGATTTCTTTCTGCAGCCATCCTCTTCTCCCGAAGTCTAGTCCAATAAACACGAGGTTGACCGCCTGATCGTCTCTTCCCTCGACCAATGATTGAAAAAGCCCCTTTTTTTTTTCACTGAAACAAGAAAAACAAACACAATTGTTAATTAATTAAAAAAGAAAAAAAAAAGGTCAGAGTCCGCCATGGAATCGAGAAGAAGGTCTTGTGAAGGCGCCGCGAGTATCCATAGGAAAGCTTTTGTTGTTGTTTTTTTCTTTCTTTTTTTTTTTTTTTTTTAGGAGCTCAGTGAAGGAAACATAAACGTTTTGCCCATTCAACACTCATGCACATAACTTGCCATTCTTTAAATACAAGAATCCCCTACTCGACCATGAAATTAAATTCCTATTACAAAAGCTTCTGAGGTTCATAGGTCAGATTACAATCATGTTAGATAAAGTCATTGTTACACAAAAAAAAGTCCCTACATAAAGCTCATAATTCCTACTGCATACAGGTCATGTCTCATAACATTCATCCTTTACTCATAGCTCTATTGGATTCTGCTCATCATTCACTTCGAGTAGCTCCTCCCGCATTAACTCCTCATGGCTCCTCCTTCCTGCTTGCATACGAATCTCCTTCCGAATTCTCTCCACCAACTCTGCACAATATCTGACATACTCACGAATCTCCGTTGGCTCACTGGAAAATGGATGCAGCATTGCTCCGGCTGCTTCCACCATCCTAGGAACCTCCTCGAGTGCATGATTGGTAATAGCGATGATTCTTTCCATTTTAGTTCTTACAGCCCAATGCTCTTCGCGCTCTCCCCTCATCCTTTCTTCCAGATCATCCTTCTCTTTCTTCAGGTCTCCTATCTCCTTCTCCAGTTTGCCCATCTCTGCCTGATGACTCCAGAAGTCATACTCCATATCTCTTTTTAGCTCTGCTTCGGCTTCCATTTTCCCTCTCTTGACCACCTCTGTCGCCTCTCGCAACTTCTGATTCTCGCTTCTCAGCCCTTGAACAACTCCCTTAAGCTCCCTGATTTTTGCTTGTGCTTCAGCCTTTTCTTGATCATAGACGGTCAAAAGGTCAGTAACAGCCTCCTCTCCTTCCCTTGCCCTTATTTTTGCTAGACTCAGGCATTGCTTCTTGTTGGAATATTTTGTGCAGAGCGCTCCATAGGCTTCTTCCAATTCACGTATTTTCTCTCTAGCCATGGCTAGCTCACTTTGGCTTTCTTCTCTTCCTTGAAGCGGCTCTTGCTGCACGGGGGGTTCCTGCGTGGGTGGATTCTTCGGCTCAGGCACGACTTCCCCCGGTGAGGGGGGTGTGAATGGCAATCCAATCTGGGACACCCTACTACATAGCCATTGTTGATATGTGATCTCCCCTTCTACAGTTGCATATTTGCCTTTCCTCACTAGCTCCTTCCACGCTTGGGAAATCTGCTTAACTGTCCCTGAACTCAGCACCTCCTGGGTATAGGTCAAATACAAAGGAGTCAAATCATCCTCCGTTGGTGGCCCCTTCAATGAGTAACCCATCTGCCTCATTGCTAAAACCGGGTTGTAGTTGATACAGCCTTTGGTTCCCATGAGTGGCACATTGGGATATCCCTTGCATTGGCATATCACTTCCTTCTTATACTCCCAATGATGAAACCACCTGATCGTTTCCGCCCTCCTGCTTGCG